>CM057099.1:5472614-6180114 GCA_029959045.1 Taenioides sp. WSHXM2023
ACTCCAAATTGCATATTTAACCATCGCATGGACAAAGACGTTTAAAAAGTTGCTTAGTTCTACTTTTAAGACTGAAATGAACGGCAAATGACCTGCTACGCATCTCCAAAAATGTCCCACTCCTGGCACGTTCTTTGCTAAATAAATACGAGGTTTTAAGAGATGGTTATGTGGGGGCGAGAAGCAGAGTTCCATTTTTCACCTTGTTTTTCTTGGTCTTTTAAGAAGCTAACTGCGGCTAATTAGTCTGGGTCAGGAAGCCAGGAGCCATTGGATACTCCACGGCGCGGTATGGATTTATGGTTCACGAGTCAGTGTCTCACGTTTCTGTCTGGAGAAAGTGCCAGAATTCCTATACACAGATGTAAATGTTAAAGTTATGTGAAGTTATTGAAATGTGAAAAGGCACGTGACAGGTTAGTGCTCAGGAATTTATAATTTTACTTCCTGGTTGTGCACATGCAGCAGATGTGACATAGGTAATTCTGAAGCTGTTACCTAGCAACCATAATGTTAGCAAAGACCAAAACTTGTCAAATTAAGGTTAAAATTGTCAATAAAAAGTCTTCCTTGCGTGTAAATTGTCCCTACATTTTGGAATTTTCGGTGTTGACGCAAAACTAAAATTTCAACTCAATTTCCATACTAAGGAAAAGGCTTCAACACCGATTTTGATACAATAAAATGTGATTTTCAACATTAAATTATAGTACTTTCTTTTATATTACCATTTGGTTTTAAATCCGTGCAATCCCTCAGTGGTCCTGTAGGTTCCATAGTGGTCCATGGGTGTATACTCGTCTATGTGCTTGTTCTGATACAGCTCAAGATCATTCTAAAACAAAAAAAAAAGGTCTATTTCTATCCTGTGAATGCAACATTTTTAGAATCAATACCTGCTCAAATGAGTATCTAGTTTCGATTCTAGTTTTAGTATCGATTAGTGCCTGATTTTGAGAACTTTTGACGAGGTATTCTGTTTTAAAACCCAACGCTACTTCCTGTATTTTTGTACTTTTCTTCTACACATTCTTCCCCACAAACTGCCATTTAACTGATAAATATTTACGACTAACACCAAGTAATTATTTGAAAAACATGAAAACCTGTCACATACTTTAATATCAAATCCATTTATGATGTGAAATTCTAGATCGGTAAAACAATGGTTGATTTTGATGGATTGCCTGTCGTCATTCACTTGGCCGACCTTGTGTCAGCTTCAAATACCGAAAGCTTCAAACTGATTTATGAACTTCAACCACCGACTGAGAAGACTTAAAACTATCAACTTGACATTTCATATTAGGAGGCTTGATTTATTGGAAAAACGTATGACTAATGCGACGGACTGCAGTGGAGACTTTAACCTTGCGAGATTTTCTGATCACCTGACCATACAACACCACTTACAATACTTACTAAAAATGCACTGCGTAACATTCCTAGTGGAGGGTCCGCCACCTGATGTCTCCATGGAAATGTTATTGCTTTGTCTAGAATGTTCCACAGTAGAGATTAAGCAGGTTACAGCACTACATTACCGTTCAGATCTGTGGAGAGTCGCCCCTATTCACAGAAGCAATTATTGTATTTTTGAACAATAGAAACACACGTAATGAATAAATGTAAGGTGGATATGTTTAATGTCATACCATGGAACATTCCAGGGAAAGCAATAACATCTCCATGGAGGCAAGCAGGAGCAACAGAAAAGCTGCACATTTCCATTCTAATTTCCATAGTTTTCGTATTCTTGCAAATGTGTTCAAAAGTTAGACAAAAAATCTAATATACAGGTGGCCATGACAAATTTATCAAGCTGTTATTCAAGAGTTTTTGACGCGAACCTGAATGTACGGATAATTGTAACTAAAGAATGTCTGCAGCCTTTATTTTTGAAAATGATTCAGTGATTCTTATTATAAACCTTCCTTCAGTGACAACGTGACTATACGACTAAATGCTTCTGTTAAAGTATCTAGAAAACAAGATGATACAAATTTATACTAAAAGTTGTGTGATTGAAAACTATCTAAACTACACCTACTACATCTACATCTACAGCTACTATCAAAATTACATCTTTGAACCATATACTGTATATATAAATGGACATAGCTAACTCGCTAGCCTACGCATTCGAAAAACTACTAGGAAGTGTTCACGGGGGTCTTCCAGCTCCATCGACTTTACGTTGAAAAACTGTAACTGCAGCTGCGAGCCTCGTCATTTTGCTCTTAAAATGTTCATATTAACCCGCTCTACGTGATCCTGGTGTTTTTATTTCGCTATCTGTAAATAAATTCCTATTCCTAATATGGACCTGGCTCCAAATTCGCTCCATAACTGCCAGCCTCAGTGAGCTTCATTTGACTGGAGCCGAATGTTATAGATGACATCGGAATACCTTAGACCACTTCTTTATACAGTCTATATTATGAACATTATTATTCTTTTTTATGATTAATATAAGGATAAGTATTGGAAAAGTACACGGGAAAAGTTTAAAGGTACCCAACTCTAGATAGCCAAATATCTATACTTTTAGCATTATGAATATTCAACAGTTTTTGAATTTGTTTTGGTTTTAATATATAATATAAAATCTTCAACACTGCCCAAATATTTAAAAAAATAACTGCAGTGAATTTTTTTTTTTGGTGGGCCCATATATGTACTGCCCCTACCAGTTTAAATTTAGAAACACAAGACGCGACAAGCTACACATGGCCCCGTTTTTTAAGACAACATTTCAAATCTGCTAAAAATCAACTCCCCCATTTGGGCATTTGTGTTTTTGCATTTTAGCATTTTAACATCGCGCGCTGTATCCCTTCCACTCCACTCGCAATTTCTCCAGCTCAGTCCACGCCGTCGGCCGTTCAGGGGTCACGGTACTGTTGGGATTATCAGGGAGAAAAAAAAGTCTCGGAATGAAAAAGGAAGACCGCCCACTCCCCTCTTTCTCCTCCAGCTCCTCCCTCCCCTGTCCCGGGTCCCCGCTCACCAACGGCTCCCATCCATAAACTTCTGCCAGCTGTTGCCTCGCGCTAAACCCGCTTAAGAGAAACAGAGCTAAAAGGCCCAATCAGGAGCGCGGATGACTGCACCGTGGGGTTAGAGCGACCCCACCTGCGCAGGCTGGAAGTGGTACTGCAGCTAAGTGGTGGAATCTGAACTTGGAGTATTCTGGAGGAGTTTTGGGTATACGTACTGTACATTTGCTAGAACTGAGTTTAAATACCAGCGTGGACGTGGATAGATGCTGCATAGACCTGAGTTGTGGCTCTTTCAGTATTACCAAGTCACAGTAAGAAAGTAAAAAAAAAAAATAAATAAATAAATAAAAAATAAAATAAAAATAATGTGGTAAATATTGTTTGTGTAGATTTTTAGTTCTTTAAATTTGGCAATGGTAATATTTTTAGTATTTATGTGGTTTGAACAGACATTTGAATAAAGTTGTGCATTGGAAAGTATTTTTGTTCATTTTTAAAGTTACACTATGGAACTCTCATGTATAATGCCATGAAAATATGTTGAATTTTATTAGTTTGAGATTTCTCGCCATCTTGTTTTCGAGGGGGTCCTTAAAGAGAAAGTTAAAAAGAGATTTTGGAGCATTCTCTGTGGAGAAACTGATTTTTTTTGTGTTAATCCTGTACACTTACAGTAGTTTATAATATTAATCATGATTTGAGTAAATTTCACTTGACAAGTACAATTATCTACCAATGGAACAAGACTTTTTGTACTTGAAATATGAAAATACATCTTTGTTACACTTAAGAAAAGAAAAACAACAATTTGGACTTAAAATAAGAAACAAAATCTGCTAAATAATTTTACTTGTCAAGCTGAAGCTACTCAAATAAATAAAATATTCTTACTTTAAGTCACTTTAAAGGTGCACTATGTAATTTTTCTTTTGCTTGGTTCTATGGATATGTCACTGTGCTGCCTGGAATGTTCACCGTATGGCATTAAACTGCTTTACTTTACATTTATTCAATTACATGTGGTTTTAAAGCTCAAAAATACCTAGAAAATGTCAAACTGTGAAACATTCCAGTCAAAGCAATAACATCTCCATGAAGAAAAGCATTTGACAAACCAGAAAAGTTACACAATGCACCTTTAACTTACCCAGATTATTGCTTTTTGCAGAGCAGTAAATTGTGTTAATTCTGTACATTTATAATAGTTTATAATATTCATCATCGTACATATTTACATTTTTATTTAATTCAAAATTTAATTAAAAACATTCTTGATCCAGACTGGAAAAAATTTAAATTATTATGCAAGTACTTTTATTTATTATATTATCTGTACATGGGAAGTGTGCAGTTGTACATTGGATGAACCAGATTCTGGTTTAGTCATGGTTTAGACTTGGTTTAGTCCTAGTTTAGTTCTGGTTTAGTCCAGGTTTAGTCCTGGTTTAGTCCTGGTTTAGTCTTGGTTTAGACCTGGTTTAGTCCTGGTTTAGTCTTGGTTTAGACCTGGTCTATACTATAAAGTCTAGAGTGTTTTTGTTTGTTTGTTTGTTTGTTTGTTTGTTTGTTTTTTTAGTGACCTTTGCCGATTTAACATTTGACTCAATATTTATACATTTCACACTAATTATTTTATCGATCATACTTTTTTGAGCAGTCGGTGACTCTTCTCCTGGCGGGGCAGTTGTAGTGGGACGGGTGCAGGACGGGTGGACGGGTGCAGTGTGCGGTGAAGTGCATGCTGGGAGGAGAGAGCTTGTGACAGTTTGGGGGTGAGGAAAAGGCCCGTGGGACAGACACAGGACTCAGGACGGGTTCAGGAAGAGGTTAGTGTGGCACAGAGAGGAGGAGCTGGCCCGTCCATAACATGAGCATCATTATTATACTGCAAAACTGCGTTATTTGACTTTAATTTCAGGTTTTCATTTATTTATTTCCATTAAGATGTTAAAATGACAAATTTAAATGATCTTTTTTGGCTGTTTTTCCTAGTTTATTGTAATTATCTGTAAATATCTCTGATTATACTGTAGTTTCATTCGCTCCAATTAAAATGTACATGGCCAAATGTTTTTTTCTATGGAGCTAGATACGCTTTATGCCATACCAGGTCAGGTTTGTGGAGACGCAAGCCCGCTCATAGCCAAGACGTGTTTTTCAGTGCAATAAAAACATCAAAAATTAACACAAAAATGATTTTATTGTAGTCTACTTTCTGGCTAAAAAGTGACATGGTGCAGGTTTAATAAACATTTAAAACAGTCACAAACAAACTACTACTAACCAGATAAAACATAAAATTACAGACACTTGTGTCAGATAATGCATAAATATATAAATGTGTATGTACAAGTAAAAGTACAAAATAGATGTATAGTAATGCAGTTTCCAGTATTAATTTATGTAGACCTCTTTTTTTCTTCTTCTTTGCAGTGTGGACTCCTCTTCAGCTCCACATCAGCCCGGGGCATCTGGATGCTCACTGACCAATCACAGTTCAGCTCCTGTGCCACTGAACCCATGGCCGGCGGGCGGGGCATCAGGTTTTTTAGGGTAAGTTTTTTAGGGCAGTAATCCAGAACAGGTTGAACCAGAGGGCAGCGTGAACTCACACAACTCCATAATACAGATACACACTCATACAAATACACAAAGTAATATTCATACAACTTCATAATACAGATACACATACAAATACACAAAGTAATATTCATACAGCTTCATACAACACACAGCTATACACAAATATGCGAAGTAATATTCAACTGGCAAACACCACTTAATGGATCACTGTGTTGTGTGTCAGTTTTTTGTTCCATTTGTCATATCATTTTGGATTGTGGTACATTATAGACCATTGATGCATGTGGACTATATAAAAAGTTGGAATATATTTGGGATTATAGTAAATTATGTTAAAGTGTGCATTTTTTTTCTTTCTTTTTTTTGTTAAAAGAAAAAAAAAAAAAAAAGATGCCTGATCTTATTAAAATGCCTTTAAAAAGATCAAATTTTATTTATATTATTGGATTCAGTATTCTGAATTTCTGAAAGGAAAAATAATACAAAATGTTACCATCTTTTCCAATAAAAAATATATTTTTAATCATAAGAGCAAAAGTATATTATAATAAATATTTTACTGACAGATACTGTCCAAATATTTGTTTAAATTCTTCAAAAATATGTTTTCAATTTTGAAAAATATTTAGAAATATAAAAAATAAAATATTAATAAAAAATACATGTCATATTTACTATTTAAATTTTAAGTGTACTTGAAATTTAGTCATATTCAAGATTAAAAATAAATATAATATCCTACTGGAATACTTTCTTATTCCTTATTACGACATTCATGATAAAACCCCCAAATAGGAACGTCATTTTACATAATTTATGTTTTCAATTCAATTTTTTATTTAATCTGCCCCATTATGCAAATAAATAAAGAAGAGGATAAATTGTACATATAATTTTAATTTAGGCTCCTGACATTACCCATACAAATTTGAACATTACACACATTAATTTGAATGTAGTTTACTGACTTTTTTTAATGTTACATACAACAGAGGAATGCACATTCGTACATTCCCACACACTCAACTCGGCATCGTCAGTTTTCCACCCAAAGACCACCATGTCCTGGGACCCTCACTCCCCCTCCATACTCATCCTATTGTCCCATAATTATGAGTCCTGTGGAGAGATTAGATGACGACGGGTTGGGTCAGTGTGGCGGGCCCAAACCTCACCACGCAGCGCTGTAATCTCCTCCTCCCAGCGAACGCAACAGCAGCACAGCACCATCGTCCAATCACGCGGCGAGATCTGAGCCCTTTTAGCTCCCACAGATACAGGCGTTCGCGGAGTTCATCGGAAGTGCAAAATGGCGTCCAATGTGCCGTCCGTGGGTCTGTGGATAAACCTGTGAAAACCAGGTCATTATATCAGTCAGTGCGGTTTTATTATATTGAGGACGCGTACGTGAAAACACCGGGTTTATGTGTGTAATCTGCGAGGATTTTGATGACTGGTGTTGATTTCAAATTTGGTTCTTCAAAGGGGGGGGGGTTTCTGTATCAATAAAATGGTAAAAAAGTAACAGAACAATAAAATATGACATTTTCCGTAACAATATACAATAATATTTGACCGTGTGGTGCACTGGTGGGAATAGAAACCCAACAGCTCAAGATGCACTGCAAATTTCTCTGATCTGGCCAAGATTTCAAAACTTATATCAGGTTATTCATCTTGTTTTTAGATTAATTATCTACTTTCTAGTTCTGAGACTGCTTAATTCTAGTCTAGAGGTAGTTTATTTTAAGATAACTTTAAAATAAAATGGTCTTACTGCACAGACAGTTTCACTACTCATTTTCTGATGGATTTAAGTGTTTATATCTTAAATTTTGGCCAAGCTTTTTGCACTGTGGAGCTTGCATAAAGATAAAACAGATTAATTAAACAATTTCCAAATTTAAAGATTATTTTAGGAGCAATAATTGTAGAACTTGAAAACTGCTGTATGGTTCTTTTCTTATTTTACATATAACCAGAATCTGACATTTTTTTTAATAGGAATAATCACTTGAAATAAAACACTGTCTCTATTTTATTTTCTATAGCTTTAAATAATCAAAAATATATATGAAAAGCTAAGCCACAGTATGTCACTTTGATTGTGATTATTGCAATGGAAAATAAAGAAAAACATTCCTCACTCTGAGCGGGCTTGCATCTCCACAACTCGACTCTTATTTCGCTTCTCTCAATGGAAATGTTGTTTCTTTGGCTATAATATTCAAACGTGTGGTATAAAATGTAGCTATTTCTTAGCTGTATAGATGCAGTCTACAGTTATATAAATATCTATTTTTCCTTTAAGAAGCATTTTATGGTGCTAAATTATTCCCTCATTGTGGGAAAGATGGAATGGCGTGGGCAGAGCTGTGTTTTAGTTTTTCCTCGAGTGATGCAGAAAAGAGGAAGCCACTGTAAATCTTCATGGACGTTAGCTTTACTTTGACTTTACACATTCAAATAAGTTCCAATGCACAAGTTTGGAAATGCTACGAGCTCCTTTATTCAAATGTCTGGTCTACAAATGTACTTTTGCTTTAAATAATTTCTTATCCTCTTCTATAACCTGCACAAACACAGCTGTATAATCTGAAACTGTCCTGTTTTTGACTTCTCTGGTCTTCCTCTGTCCTGGGACACTGCTGCCCCCTACAGGAAGGTGACCGCGTCCAGCCCTGGTCATGGACATGAACAGCGAAGTCTTACTGTAGGTACTATAGGGAACAACTTGATTTCTCCATACTTGGAAACAAAAGCTCCGTGTTGAGCTATAAGAATATGTGTCACAGTATAAATGGTCCCTATAGCCCTATACAGTGTTTGACCGGGTGCACCTAGGAACCTTTCACCCCTCCGTGTTGCTGTCAGGAGGGGATTGAGAGCGCGTACAAAACCAGGGCATGACTGAAAAGGGCAAAGTTTATATAAATATAAGGGGGTGGTGCTTTTTATAATCCACTGTTTGTTTTGTTTTTTGGTTTTTTTTTTTGAGAAGGTTGGAAGCAAAAAAATATAACAAAAAAATAAAAAAAATAAAAATATTGACTGAAATGTTCTAGCTTTGTATAGACTTCGCTTTCTTCTGGTCTTTAAGATTAAATCCTGAAAAAAGGTGAAACTAAATTGCTAAAAATATTCTTTCCCCCCTTTATTATTTATGTGTTTAAGTGTAGAAGTAAAATTATGGTGATTTTTCCAATTGTTTTTCATTGTGTTTATTTCTAGATAGGATAAAAATGCAGAGTTATATTCACAATGCAATGCTTCCAATTAAAACTCGGCATACTTTTTCCTAATTTGTGTATATATGTGTATATCAGGTGTATAAATATATCAGGTTATAGTCTGTGTTTGTGTAGGTTACAACAGCAGAAAATAAACAGAGACATATGTTCTTACAGTAAAAGCCTCTGTTTATTCAAGTGATTTAAAGTTAATAGGCTCTGCAGAGTCTTATGAAGCTCTGCTGGATCACAGAACACAGAAAGATGAGATGCACATTTTATATTATAGATTAAAATATGCAAAATGGATTATAATATATATATATATATATATATATATATATATATATATATATATATATATATATATATATATATATATATATATATAGTTTAAAATATTAATTAAAAATATTAACATCATATCAATTTCTTAGATTTTTCCTTAAAATATAGCAATTTTAAAAAATACTGACAATTCACTGTAACCAAAACCTATATTTCTACCAAATATGCCACTGATAGCTGTTGGAAAACAAATGACTATAACAAGGAGACATACATACATACATACATACATACATACATACATACATACATACAGTACTACTTTACTGTTTTTTATTTGTATGTTGTAACTACGTGCTAAACTGCCTCCTTTAAAAATCACTTTTGAATCTCAGTTGAATTTTTTTCCTGGTTAAATAAGGATTAAATAAAATAAAAGCAAACAATAACAAACATTGCACATTTTGACTTGATATCATAATGAACGCATACATTAAAGTTTGCAGGGATGTGACGAGACAGTAAGAAGCATAATAAATCATAACATTACGATACGATGGGAAAGAAAAAAAAAAAATCTGAGTAAGCATAAAAGAAAAACGCAATTAACCCATTTTCCGCACATGCCACACATAGCGCCCAGTGAAGCGTACGCCATCGGAACGCATGGTGCCCGCGGCTCATGTACACACTGCTTATTACGTGTTATATAGCTTGTTTTATACACAATTAATCCTATACAAACGAATACCATTACCAGCTGCATTTCATCACAGAATCGTACCAAATATATGAAAGGTTAGCGCGTTAAATTTATCCAACGCAATAATCAAATCTGATGAGCTCTTGGTTGGGAAATCTGACTCCGAAAGCGCACGCCAGGCCCCCACGTTCTTGTTATGGAGTAATTGGACTATGATTAGGTCACTAAGTTATACGCTACAGCAGAACGCGCTCCAGTGCTCAAACTCAATGCAAGTCAATCAGGAGGCAACCGCGATATCTGTGTAATGATGTGGGCCATTAGCTATCTAAAGTAAGTAAGTAAGTTAAAATGACTTAAATTAACAACATTTTGCTTTATTTGAATAGATTAAACTTGACAAGTGAAATTATCTACCAGTGGGAGAAGTGTTTTTCTTAATTCAAGCAACGTTAGATTTGTGTTCTTATTTTAAGTCCAAAGAGTTATTTGAATTAAGATGTATTATTATTATTATTATTATTATTATTATTATTATTATTATTATTATTATTATTTTATTTTTTTAAGTGAAATTTACTCACATCAGGATTTAAATAAAAAAAAATCTTAATTCAAATAAAATAATCTTAACTTGGCAAGTTTTACGTTTTTGTTTTGTACAAAAATGAAAACAACGAAAGGGTAAATTCGGAACAAATTAAACCTAAACAAGTTGAAATGACTTGAGTTGAGAACATGTTATATTGATTTACACTTTTACACTTAGACAAACTTTTTTGATCCACAAAGGAAATTATTTGGACGCAGTAGCTCACGCATCACAATATAATATAAAAATAAAGAAAAAAATATATAAATGGTGATAATAAATTCAAAATAAATAGCAAAAATAGCAAGAGACCGCTGTCAAATAAGGGATAATTATATAAATGTGTATGTACAAGTAAACATAAAACATAGAAATATAGTAAAACACATATCTCAGCTATATACAAGAGGTCATAATGAGAAACAGGACACTGCAAAATGTAATATTTGAGTAAGTCCCATAAGATTTCACATTACAAGTAAAATTATTCATCTTTTTCTACTTGAAATACCTAGTTACATTGAACAGAAGGTGTAGATATTCAGACGTGTCCTTTGCAATACTGTGATCACTGTATTTTTCGATATAGTAATATGCTCTGTTTCTTTGGTAATGTTAAAAATGTCAATAAACAAAGTTGAGGAGAAAAAAAAAAACACTTCTAATTCCTGAGCCAGAACTAAATAAATAATGAGAGGTGAGTGCTTGGTCAGTGCGTCTAGCTAGTGCACGTTGCCTGGTTGTGTCACATCACAGAGCAGCCGTGATAAAAATAAAGGACAGGCAGGATTAAGTCAACGCCGTGGAGCAAGTGTGCCGTCTACCGTGCAAAAAAGTTGAGGAAAACTGTACACAAGCCAAAACAATCCCACGGAGTTGCCACTATAACGCGAATACAGGAAGATGGAGTTGTGATCTGTGACGTGTTTGTGTAGAAGAAGTATCAGGTTCAAGTGGGAGATGGGAATTTGTGCGTTCCTTGGTGCAGTTGTAGTGTCTTTGAGAATTAATGTAAACGCTTTTTACAGATTTTAAAACTGGTCTCTTTCTGTGTAAGTCTTACCTTGATGAGGATAGAAAGACTGTATAGCATGTGTTGTATTTCATCTGTTTTCCTTTCAGTGGAACCATTTATGAAAAAATATACATATAGTACCAGTCAAAAGTTTGGACACACACTCTCTTCAGTGTTTATTTTTTATCTTTTATGTTTACTGTTTTTATACGTTCGCATTTTATATGAATACAGAAGAAAATCAAAAATATAATGCAAGATTATATAGCAAATACTGTATATAGGGATGGGACAAGACACAATTTCCACAAGACGAGACACGCCACGACATGGTAACACTTTGATTCATATACATTTTTTTTTTTTTTTTAGTAATTTTTAATAAATAAATGGTGCCACTCGGTTCACAACTTTGGCCTCACTATTTTATTTTATTTTATTTTATTATTTTTTTTTACTTTATTTTATTTTATTTTATTTTACTTTACTTTATTTTATTTTATTGTATTGTATTTTATTTTATTTTATAGTTTTGCTGTCATTTTAGCATTGCTTTTTGGTACGAGGAGTTACTCAGCAAAGTTGTTCTTTTTATCCAGAGCAAATGTAAAAATATGTGGAAAAAAATCTCTCTATCATTTTTCAGTCTTGTGGTAATTTTGTATCGCAAGATCTTGTGGCACGAGATCTTGTCCCATCCCTAATACTAAAAAAAAGTTTAATTGCTCAACCAAATTGTTTTTTTGTTTTTTTTAGATTTGATGTTCAAATTCTCAAAAAAAAAAAAAAAAAAAGCTTGGCCTTCTCTCAATAAGCTTCCTCCTGAAATGGTTTTCACTTCACAGCTTTGTCTTGTCAAGGTCAAGAAATGCCAGAGGTGCAAAGCAGGGTTCAGAGTAAAGAGAGATGGATATTTTAAAATCCAAAACAAGTTATTTTGCGTTTTTCTGTTTTGTTCGTTCATTCATTCGTAGTTTTGATGCCTTCAACGAAAGTGTAAATGTACAATGGAAATAACCATGGAAATAAAGAAGAAACATAAATGAAGTGTGTTCAAACATGTTGTTTTATGTTGTATTATTTGTAATTAACCAAATTATCATATTTTTTACATTCAATATTAAGTTTAATATGTGAATGATTATTACATAAAAAATGACAATTCAGTTTCCAATGCTAAAATATAACTTGCACATTCATACGAGGAATCAAAGCCCACTCTCTTTGAAACAGATTTTTCCATAACCCATACCATAAAATCTGATTTTTAACCATCTAAGCACTGAACACAAATAGTATTATGTAAGAATCAGTCTGCTCTTCAGAAATGTTTCATCTGGCTTTCTTTTTGTCTGTTTCCAACTCTCTCAAAGTCAAGCATGGATATTTCAGTGTCTGGAAATACGTGGGAATTTCAACCGGACAAAATCCCCTTCACACTTTGCCTCATATTTCCTTCACTTTCCACTCCCTCTCTGGTAAAATAACACATCTCCAGCCCCACCTGTTGACCGGCCTGTGTGTGGCTCTGCGTTGAGTCGCCCAAGGCCTGACTGAACTTTTCCTTCATACGAAACAGGGGACGCTGGGTAAAAAAGCTCCGGGGGTCCGAGGTGTCACAGGAAATACAGCCCCATTGAAGTGCGCCGGACTGGAGATGGAAAAGGGCACGCCGAGTCTTTCTGGCAAACGCTCTTCAAATGTTCTGTGTCTGTGAAAGAGCTTTTCCACACAGACCTTTGACCAAACACGATGTTACAAAAATACATCCAGAGGTGAGCTTGATTCGTGCGCCTTTATTTCTGAATACGAACACGGTTTCTCTCTACAGCTAACCTTTCCGCGACCTGTCACTCAATGCGGAACAAGGACGAAACGGAAAATCACCACTCAGAAGCACAAGTACTATACGTTTTATTTTTTTAATTCCATTTGGACATGTTTTACTTGGCCGTGTAGATAAATGTTTGATGTAGGTTACACTAGGGAGCTGAAGATTCACTTCTTCCATGTCACGGTCGCAAAAGAGATGCACGAACGAAATAGTAGTAAAAAAAAATCTTGGCTTTCATTCATAAAACAACAAATTCTTGACATTTATTTATGAGATTGTGGTTGACAAAAAGGACACGGTGAACGCCATTTCAAAGAGGCAAATGTGCCAAATGTAACTTCAGGAAGTCATATATAGTTTTTATTTATTTTATTTAAAGGTCCTATATTATGCAAAATTGACTCTTGTGAGCTTGAAACTATGTTATCATGTTTATTCATAATAAGCATACTTCGAGTTGTGTTTTGTTTCATTCACACATGTTTGAGTGACCCTTTATTATTAGTCTGTCTACATCTCCAAAGCTCAAAACGCTCTGTTCCACCTTGTGATGTCATGAAGCGGTAGTTTTAAAGTTAACAGCTCCTTTTACCTTAAATTCAGTGCAAATCGGCAATTCTGAAATTAATTGATTCTACTGAAGGTGTATGGAGTGTGAAAAGTGTTAAAAAAAAGTCATTTAAAAAAAAAAAAAAGTTTTGACAAGTAAAAAGGTGAAGCTTGTTGCCGTATTGGGTCATTTTGGGGTTATTGGTGCTAACCTTTACGTGACCTGTCCCTTAATGCGCGAAGGACGAAATGGAAAATCTCCACTCAAAAGCACAAGTACATTTCTATATGTTTTTATTCCATTTGGACATGTTTGAAGATAAATGTTTGATGTAGGTTACACTTGAGAGCTTAGGATCTCTCAGGTCTTCAGTGTCGCAGTTGCAAAAGAGACGTACAAACGGAATAGTCGTAAAAATCTTGGCTTTTAGCTCACAGCTCGCCAGCATTCGTAAAACAACAAATTCTTGCCATTTATTTATGAGACGATGGGTGACAAAGAGGACACAGTGAACACCATTGCCAAGAGGAAAATGTGCCAAATGTAACTTCAAGAAGTCAAACATAGTTCAATATGTATTTTATTTAAAAAGAATGTACATGGAATTGTCAAATGTCGTCCATTTCATAATGTGCGTACAGTAGCAAACGTACACTGTAGGTCAAAAGTTTGGACACACTTTTTAATTTATTTTTCTTCTTTATTTTAATTTTTAAGATTTGTGTTTTTTGAAATATAGCCACCCTTTGCTTTGATCACTGTTTGCACTCTTGGCTTTCCTTAACCCTGACATACCAAGTGTGAAGTGAAAACCATTTCAGGAGACCTCATCATTGAGAGAAGGCCAAGGGTTTACAGCGCAGGCAACAAAGAAAAGGGTGGAAACTTGGAGGTTTAGAATATAAAATATTAAAAACATTTACTTGAGTTATTTAACCTTTTTCTTTGTTGCACACGTTTAATGTCTTTTGTATGTATATAAAATGTAGAAAGTAGTAAACGTAAAAAAGAAATACACTGAAAAAGAACTCAACCTAGCTACTTTGACTGATTGATTTGTTTTTATTTCGGGTTTGTGCCAATAATATACATATAGTATACATTGTAAACAACAGAAAAGCACATTTCTCGAAAAGAAGTTGCAAGAAAAACTTACATTAATATTAACCCACCCCTATTCTTTACATAGTTTGAAATGTAATGACTTTCTTTTCTGTGTTTACTTCCATACTGCCCCATACGACATGCCACAGGCCAGTGTTTCCAGGTGCAGCTTCTTCCCTGTAGCGCCGCCTCGGCCATCTGCATTTTACAATAATACGCACAAATGAGAAATGACCGCAATGACATCCACCTGAGGCCTGGACACAAACACAGCTTTACCTGCCCTAACATCAGAGGAAAAGAAGCGCATAAAACCCTAGAGGAATGTTTGTGATGATAGTGACCCATAGCTGAGGGACGCTGCAGAGAAGGCTGGCCTATATAAGGTGCCTGAGTCAACCGTAAAGCTGCATACGTGTGCTGGAGAATCATGCAGAGATGAATTATAACAAGCAAAACAAAGTATACTGGGCTGTCTTTGAGTTACATTTTTGCTAGTAGTCCATAAAAGTTCTTTGTTGTTGTAATAGTATGCAACTTTCTTGAGGTGGAAAGTCAATTGCATGACTCCCTGTAAATAGAAAGTTAAAACCATATTGTAGAGCCTTCTTCGTGATACTTTTTATGCCGTACTGTGGAATATTATAGGCCAAAAGAACAACAGTTTGTGGAGATGCAAGGTAGATTTTCAGAAACTTGCTGTAAAAAACGCTGTATCAGTTTATATGGGCCAATCCAAATAGAAGTCTGAGGGCCAAGAAAAAGCTGAAAAAAATCTGCCTGATATGATTATGGAACTTATTTGCTGTTAAGATCGGCAGCGCCGTGCAAAATAATACAACCTGAATGACAATGGCGGCAACTTCTGGAATAAAATGAATATTGAAATACTATTTTTTACCTGTTTAAAATTATATCAACCAATAATGGGCATGTTTGAGTTTCATAACAAGTGCTTTTTGTGTTTTGTTTTTTTCCCCAGTTTGTATTTATATCTATTCAACGTCAAAGCTTTAGGCCTAAGAGCACAAGAGAAAAGTATGCAGTCACCAGGACCTGTATCTGAGGGGCCAGAGCCACGGTAAACACAGCGCTATAGGGTGAAGAGTCTCTATTCCCAGACGAAAGGCCACAATCTACAATCATATGTCTATAATTTGGCCTGATGATAATTACCGGCTTGCCTTTCGAGGATGCTCCACTGACCGGCCCCTGGTCTGCTCTGGGAAATGCTCAAAGCGCGACGAGGTGACCTTTGACCTCGTGTTGTAACAAGCTCTTGAGGCAGTTTCAGTGAGACGATCTTATGTCTGAGGACCGCGGTGGATAATGACGAGAGTGTGAGAGCCGAGAATGTTATGTTGGTATGTTCGGGGTTTAACTTGGAATGAATCTTATAAAATGCCAGTCATATAATAAAAATATTACACTGTAAACACAAACAAAATATGAAAAGTGGAGGAGAGTGAGCACTACTTACTCACTTCTAAATAATAAGACAAGGAAATTTCGAAGTAATTCAAAGTGTTATACAGAAAAAGAGTGGCGCACCAAAAGTTTAATTTAACTTATGTAACTCTATAAATATAAAACATAAAGGAGCTCAACAGAAAGTCAATTTTCCATTCATTTTTCTCATAGACTAAATATGAGAATAATGAGAGAGAATAATATAAAAAATATTAAGAGTTCAAAGACATCGAAAGGCTAACCAGCTACATGCAAACTAATATCTATAACGTGGTTGTTTTAAGTCTGAAAAGCAAATTTAAAACATAAGATTCAGTTAAATGCCTTAATAACTTAGAGGTTTATAGCGGATTAACCTTGAGCAAGCTTTCAAATTTTTTACTTTTACTTTTTTTTTTGGAAAGTCACTGTTGGTGCTCCGTAGACATTTATGTAAATATTTTAAATGTTTAATTCTATGAAGTTGCTCAAATATTAAAAACACAGTCATCAAATTTACCAGTACGTTTGAAACTGATTTCCAAGTTTTTCCACGCAATATTTCCTCTTATAAGTAACTGTGACACTGTTTGACATTGTGACCTAGAAGAAATTCAAAGTACAATTATAATTTTTAACTTTTCTGTTATAACTGCGGAAGTCTTTTTTGTGTAGAAGTAAAGCAACTGTCCTGGAGATTTAAAAAAAAAAAAAGTTTCCAAAAGATGTCTCAAAGTAACTGTTTTCTCAGCCTGGTGATGTCAGATGCCCTAACTGCTCAAACCACAAACCAGAAAGTGACGTTTTAGCCAAAGTCTTTCACTTCTCTGGGCACATCTGAACACAGCAGCAGCAGCAATTGTGAGTTGAGTGTTTTTGGACATTTACAAGTCCAAATATATGTCACAACTGGTCAAAAAAAAAAAAAAAAGTATATTCAATGTGTCTCGCTGTTTTGAAATCTTTAAAAAAAATATATATATACATATTTTAAGGTATTGCGTAACTTTTCCTGGGCAGGGTATGCCACATGCTAGTGTCCATGTAGTTTCCACTTAACTGTTCAGCCTGGAATGTTACACAGTACAACATTAAACGTACTGTATCTCCATGGAGACAAGCAGGCCAAGATACAGATCAGTTCGGTGGAGAGGCGGGCTCATATAAGAATGCATGTTTTTATTTCTGAACAATAAAATCATCTCTAATGATAAATGAATACACTTTTAATGCCATACTAAAAAAGGAAAAAAAAAAGTGGTGTATCTTCCACCAGAAAAGTTACACAATATACATCTAATCAAATGAATTAAATATTCATCTACGCAAATAAAATTATGAAAATTACAATAGACAGACGGTGAAAATCGCGTATGTTGCTATAACGCTTAAAAACAAAATTAAAATTCAGTGAGTAAACAAAGATGTAATTAACAAACAAAAATGTAATTAAATCTATAAAAATTGACTCAAATATTACGCTTAATGTATTAGCTGATATTTTAGCTTTTCAAAGTAAATTAATTTAAAACGTAATCACAAATCAAATAAATTATTCAGTATTTTTTTTTATTTTTTTTACTAATTTCAAAGGAAGTTGTGGTTAATCCAAGCGGACAGAGGCTAGGACAGACCCAGTCGAGATGAATTCCCAAGTCTCAGAGAAAAATAGGTCAGCTGTGGATAACGCGCCTGAACTTCTGACCCGGTGCCGGGCTAACGGTGACGTGTATTCCTCATGTCCTGCACGTTCAGCGTCTTCGTGCAGAGTTCAAGGTGATTTCTGACACCATTTGCAAAATAATTTAAGAGTTTTTTACAGCTTCAATTTTATGCTAACGCTAACCTGTCATTTGCAGATAAAGCAGCTCCACAGTTTTCAAGATAATTTCTGATACAATTTACGCTGTCAAGGATTTTTTAAAAAGATTTTTAAGGTCTAATTGCTAACAAAGGCAAGTTTACAATTTTAGGCTATGTATTTTTTTGCTTAAATTGTATACGAATTTAACAACCACTTTAATCAACCTCTGCTTTTGTATTTAATATTTTAAAGGTGTACTGTGTAACTTGTCCGCTGAAGGGTCAGTCACCTGCTTGTCTCCATGGAGATGTGCCTAGAATTTTCCAAAGTATGGCCATAAATTTAAGAATCTCCATGGAGACTTACAAATTATAAATTACAGGTTAGATTTGCGGCGAGGCGACCCCACTCACAGTAAGAATTCATGTTTTTTTAAGGTACTTTTGAGCAATGAATAACACCTAGAGTTGAATAAATGCAAGACTAGTTTAATGCCATACTGTGGGAAATTTAAACCAAAGTATTAACAGGTTGTGGACCCTCTGCAGAAAAGTTACACAGTGCACCTTTAAGTATACTTTTTATTCAAACAACAACAAAATGTTGCGTCATCCAAAGTTTGCATATGAAAAAAAGGGAAAATTAGCAAATAGCAAAAAACTAGGGACATTTTTATGGAAGAAAATTTGCTACAAGATCTGTGGTTGTAGTTTCATCAGATAGATTTAAATAATGTAAGAAATTAAAAGGGGGAGAAAAAAAAAAAAAGAATAATGTTGAAATAAACACAATATAGAGTAGTAAATTAATTTGAGAAAAAAATATAAATAAAAAATTAAATTAAATAAAAAATAATAATAATAATAAGTAAAAGTAGTAAGTTTTTATTTACTGAAATCACAAACTGAAATACTCCTACGTCCATAAACATCAATGATTAAATTCATGTTTACGTCACAACGTCACTCTGCGTCTGACCTCATTCCTGCCCACCGTGAAACCTCCATTTAATATTAGCATAACCAGCTCTGTTTACATAAGAAACAAGATGGTCGCGACGTTTCTGTACCTTACATCTGCTTCCTCTTTCTTTCAAACAACATTCCAAACTTCCAACGGATAAGACTATATTTCTCCGGTAACTTTTGACACATCTGGACAGAAACGTGCTAAAAAATTGTAAATAACGTTGAAATAAACACAATATAGAGTAGTAAATAAATAAAAAGCTTTGTACTTTGACCTTATTTCTGCCCACCGTGTAACCTCCATTTAGTATTAGCATAACCAGCTCTGTTTACATAAGAAACAAGATGGCTGCGACGTTTGCGTACCTTACATCTGCTTCCTGTTTCTTTCAAGCAACACTCCACGAGGAATCCAATAACAAAGTTCCAATGGATAAAACTACAGTTCTCCGGTAACTTTCGACGCAGCTATAAAGAAATGTGGTCGTAGCGTTCTTGGTTTGCGTGTGTTATTTTGTAGGCTATTTCCAGCTCCGCTCCGTCAGTGTTTTTTTCCGTGGCAGGGCTCATAATATCAGATTGCACAGCCGGTCGTGCCCAAATGTGATTTTTATACTCTAGTGAACACGGCTTTACACTTTCATTAGCTCACATTCTCCTCAGCGGTGCAAATGCATGTCGCGGGGTAAAAAAGGAGGGAGCGGAGCGCAGAGGAGGGGTAAAAAAAGGGGGAAATGGGGTAGATGGTTTTGCATGATGTAGACAGTACCAGGAAATATGTCTGGATGCCACGGCAGTACCGATGTCGTACTGCTGGGTGTTTAAAAAGTTATATATTTGGGTTTCATACTGGTGTTTCAGTTCAGTTAAAGTATAATTTTTTGGTAATTTTAGGTCTAATCAGGTCGAATTTTAGGTATCTCACTTTTTGTTCCTGATCCCAGCACTTGAACATGGTTTGGTTTTCAGTTGAATGGGACTTTTTCAGTGCATTTCTGTTTTTCATCATTTTTCTAAACCAGTTTTTATTACCATTTTTTTTTTTATACCAGTTGGCCTATCTTTATGATTTTTTTTTTTTTTTTTTTTTTTTTTTTTTTTGTGGGGTATTGTACTGGTACCAAAATTAATTATCATTATAACTCCTATAGTTGCACTCCATTTCTCAGTAACAAGTATTTGTGATCATTTTGCGTGTCATTTTATGTATCCTAAAACATGCACTACACTTAATTCCATAGATTCTTTTTTTTTTTCTTTTTCCCAGTCATTCCCATTGAAGTGTAAGACAAGAAAACAATGTGGAATCTAGCATTTTCTGTATAAGGACTAAACTACCACTTCAGGTATATGTTTAGAAAAAATCTTATTTAATGTAGGGCCTTTTAAAGAGCTCAGTTTGCATCAGATATTTTTGTCCTTGAACATTTTCGCAGAATAACACAATCAAACTCTTTTTAATCAACTCTTAGGTCTTATAAAAACTACTTAGAAGGGGTAAAAGGGTGAAAAACAATGCTTATTTTAATTACACCAAACTTTTTAATATCTACAGACATAAACGATTCCTTTGTGCTTCTCACCACATTAAATTAACTTCATGCAATTTACCGCAACTATTTTTTAATTAACCTTTACAGCTACACTTTATAGCTATACTTATATATATAAATATTTAAATATCAACCAGACCTGATGTTGGTATTTCATTTGTTTAAAGGTCCTGTACCTGATTTTTTTTCCATGTATTTGTGTAAAGTAGTTTTTTCCTTGGTACAGACATATTGTATAAGCAGCTCGAAATAAGTCTGCTACGTACATTTTATTGTCAGATAATCCTGAAGTGCGTATCAGCATGCTAGTTGGTGTTAGCTTTACCATCACAGCAAAACTTCGCTCTCTGGTCTGAGAGAGTTGGGAAAAGCGTTAAGAAAGTCAAATATTTAGGATTTATGGATGGGGAATAACTCTGGACCACTGCAAACTGTTTTAAGGACTCATATTGCGCTATTTTCTGAACCATACCTGAAGTTGTGTTTTGTTTCATTCACACGATTCATATACAAACCCTGCTGTTTTCTTCTCTCAAAAGAAAGAAAGTGCTCCTCTGTGTTTTTAAACTCCATACACCTTCACTTGAATCATTTGGATAATTTCAGATCTAGAATTGCTAATCTCAACTAAACAGAGGGTTAAAAGGAGCTGTTAACTTGAAAACTACCCCTTCATGACATCATAAAGTGAAACCAAGCATTTTGAGCATTGAGTAAACCTTTATTATTTTTCTGTCTACATCTCCAATAAGCGTAAATGAAATAAAACACATTTCCAGGTTTGTTTTTGAGGAGCTAACAACATTCAAACATGTCTTAAAGCTCACAAGAGTCAATTTTGCATAATGTAGGACCTTTACAATGAACGACCTGTTTTTTTTTTTTTTTACATTTTAGACTTTAAGAATTAAATGCAGCTCCTTTAACATCATCTCTTTTATTGACATATTATATTCGAAGTTTTTAGCGCCAACTCTCAACCTACTCGCATTCTAAAGCCATTTTTTGTTGTTCAATGTGCTCTTGTGGAATGGGTTGCAAAAACACAACTTGGGACCAAAAACTATAGCTTCTTGTTGACAAATGGATCATAAATTTTCTCATAATATCGACCAAGATGCCAAATGGATTCCAATAGTGGACAGACGTGGATTAGAACAAACACAAGTGCAGGAGACAGCGGTGAGTGATGGTTTTACTGGTTATTTTTACACAAGATAACAACTTTCACACCAAAACTGATATTATGAGTTCACACCAGTGTTGTCGCCATACTAAAATTTCGAACTCAATTTCCATACTAAGGAATAGACTTGATACTCGATACCGATTCTGATACCACGATGGGAAAGAAAAAAAAAAAAAAAAACAACTTTATTTACACAATACAATGTCATTTTCAACATTAAAGTGCCCATATTGCACTATTTTCTGATCTATGTCATAATGTTTCCTCATCACAAACCTGGAGTTGTGTTTTGTTTCATTCACACATTTTTAACACACAAACCTGCATATTTAGGCTGTTTTTAAACTCCATAAATTGTTACTAGAATCATTTGGATCATTTCAGTCCTGGGAAATTGCTAATCTCTGCTAAAATGAAGGTAAAAAGGAGCTGTTAACTTGAAAACTACCGCTTCATCATCACAAGGTGGAAGGTGGAACAGAGCATTTTGAGATTTGGAGATGTAGACGGACTAATAATGAAGGATTACTCAAATATGTGTGAATGAAACAAAACAACTCCAGGTATGTTTGTGATGTTATAACATGGCTAAAAGCTCACAAGAGTCAATTTTGTCTAATATAGGGCCTTTAAAGTGTACCAGTTTCTTTTATTTTACCATGTTTCCTTGTATCTGTGTATCCCTCAGTGGTCCAGGTAGATTCCACAGTGGTCCATGGGCGTAGACTAGTCTATGTGCTCTTACACTTGTTCCGATACAGCTCAAGATCATTCTAAAACTATTCAGGAACGGCTCATTTCTGACCCGTGAATCTGACTTTTTTTAGTATCTCAAACTGCTCAAATTAGTCGTTTCGATACCAGTTTTAGCATCCATTAGAAATTGATTTCGATACTTTTGACATCCCTGTAGTTCACACAGAGGACATGAACTCAATGACGTTATATTTTCAATTTTCACACTTCAGTGCCTCTTTGTACATTACATTACACTGGAACATGGATGCTGTAAATATGACTCGTCCACACAGCTGTTATTGCCGTGTGTTCCTGTCTCCAGAGGTTTTCTATCTGCCCCATCAGCTGTGACTAAACTTGTTTATTTGCGCAAATTCGCTATAACAGTTGTAAATGTGTTTCTATAAAAAGTTACTGTTTGTGGATGCATTTATAGGCCAGGCCATAGCTGCAATATGGGGTGATAAAAAGGCAGAGAGCACAGGTACTGGTAACTCAGCAGTAATGGGACCTCGGTTTGAACCTTGTTTTATGCATGCCGTTTATTTTAGGGTAGGTTATACATTACTGTTATTATTTTGTTTTATGTTGGGCCATTTCGTCAAAGCCATTTCTTCATTTAGGAGTTTTTGGTTCACTGGTAAATCAAACCTTTTCTGATTCAGTTAAAGGTTTTGTAATGAATCTGTTTGATTTATGTAATAGATAAAATGTAATAATTCCAGAACTGAGCTGAAAAAAATACATAAATAAATATAATAATAATAATAATAATAATAATAATAATAATAATAATAATGCATCCGTTTTATATAGCGCTTTTCTGGACACTCAAAGACGCTTTACAGAGCATAAAAGAAGCATTATTTCAGTATAATGCAAATTACAAAATTAAAGGTGCACTTTTCTGGTAATGTTATTGCTTTGCCTGGGATGTTCCACAGTATGGCATTAAACAAATATATCTTGTATTTATTAAATGACATATCCTTTCATTTCTCAAAACTACTGCAAAGACATGTATTATTACAGTGAGTGGGTCCATTTCTCCACAGATCTGACCTGTGAACTGGCATTGTAATGGCCCTCTTGTCTCCATGGAGATAGCTAAATTAAATGCCATACTGTCAAGTCGAGTCAAGCAGGTGACAAACCCTCTACCAGAAAAAAATACACAGTACACCTTTAAAGTCAGGGTATGTCACTTTTAGTTCAAAAATATACTAAAATAAAACTAGATTTTCCTCATTTAGGTTGGGTTCATTACTGTGAGCAGGCTTGCATCTCCACAAACCTGACTCTTATTTGGACTGGAGGAGGGCCTGTTTCTTTGGTTATAATGTTCCACAGCATGGCATAAAAAATCAGTCATTTTTTCTCAAAGTCTAAACTGCAGGCTTAATCTTGTTTAATTTCTAAACCTAAAAGTACATGTTGCAGACGTACATATTAAAGGTCAAAGGAACAACTGTTCTGGTGGAGGTTCTGTTACCTACTTGTCTCCATGGAGATGCTATTGCTTTGCCTGGAATGTTTCATGATATGGCATTAAACATGTACGTCTACCATTTATTCATGATATGTGTTTCTATTGCTCACAAATACAAAAATACAATGTGAATGGGGTGACTCTTCACAGATCTAAATTATAATGTAGCGTAGTGCTGTAACCTACTTGTCTCCCTCGTGACGGACCTATAGGTTTAATCTCTACTGTGGAACATTCTAGACAAAGTAATAAGATTTCCATGGAGACAAGCTGATGGCGAATCAACCGATATGAGTTTTTTTCATGGCTGATGCCGATTGTTTTGAATCCAGAGAAACCAATGACGAAAACTGTCGATATTTTTGGGCCGATATTGGGCAGATTTTTGTAATTTTCACCAAATTATGTTGATTTAATATATGACAAACTCTCCTACAGTGTCCATTAAAGAGTTTGCATAAAGCTTTGTGTGTATTCTTTTTGCAGCAGCTCAGCTAAAACTAAATATGGACATTTAAAGGTGCATTGTGTAACCTTTCTGGTGGAGGGTCCGTCAAATGCTTGTCTCCATGGAGATGATATTGCTTTGTCTGAAATGTTTCACGTTATGGTATTAAACCTTTCTATTTTCAAGGAGACCAAACCAGGCCAAGTTACAGGTCAGATCTGTTTGTTTTTATAGATATTTTTGAGCTGCAATACCACCTGTTTAATGTCATATTGTGGAACATTCCAGGCAGAGCAATGATGTCTCAATAGAAACAAGCAGGTGACGGACCCCTAACCAAAAAGTTACACATTGCACCTTTAAGGCAAACCAAAAGTGCAAATATTGGCCAACTATCTCTATAAAAGTATCATAAATCTATTACCTAAATATCTGCAGTGATTTTGCTAATTGTTATGCTAACATTTTAGTATTCCCCTGATACACAAAATAAACTGGTTCTGAATTCAAGCCACTTCAGACAATCACTGCTAAAGGCCAGGGCCATTTTTAACACTGTTTTCGTAGTATTGACTATGTTTGAAAATGTTGAATTGATCGCCCACGATTTGCGCAGTGCTGCAAAATGTACATTTGCTTGGCTGGGCTCACATCCCCCTTTTTGGCATCCATCTAAACGCTACCCATTTTTCAGTTTTGCAAAATCATATAAATTACAAAGCGCTCCCTCTGCGTCTGCCAATTGAATATGACAACGCACAATTGAAGCGCTAAGTTGTTCTCGTTTAACTCGCAAATATATTACATGCTTGTTTACTGCGTTGAGTGTAATACGGGTCGGGCTCAGTAGTAGTGCCAGGGCCTCGCATGCCGACGCAGTGTTTTGGATCCAGCCGGCCTTAATTCCCTCTGTCAGGCAGTAATCAGGTCTGTTTCACATAACGGCCCATTAGTTTAAAGAGCAAATCTGCTCCAGGCGCTGCTGACAATGGACAGTGTGTTGTGTGCGTAGACGGGCGAGGGAGGGGGCCGGGGCAGTTCTAGTGGCTGAACCGGGCCTGGCAGAGGTTACACTGTAAAAAAAGGATATTCAGAGCTCAGTCATGAGTTAATGTTTTAGTTTACTGTCTAAAAACTAGTTTATTTTTAACCCTTCATCATCCCGTCCTATTTTTTCCTAAAAGGTCTAACTAAAATGCCTTTGATTTCAATCTGAATCTGTTTCTGAACTCTTTGTAGCACAGACGAATGGATGGACTCTTTGCGAAGTTGAGGCGCTGTAGTTTTGGCCTCAGTCTGATCTACTCTAATTTTAAGTAGGAACAAGTTCTACAAAGATGCACTGCCAACATTAAAGATATAAAATCTATCAGAAAATGACTTAAAAGTAGTGAAATTATCAGTCTATATATTTAGTAGGTTATGCAGTCTATAGTCTATTATGCAGCGAGATAATTTTACTTGACACATTATCTTAAAATAAACTACGTCTAGACTAGAATGAAGCAGTCTCAGAACTAGTAAGTAGATAATAAATCTGAAAACAAGATGAATAAGCTGATATAAGTTTTATTATAAATCATATCTGTGGAGATGTGACCCCGCTCATGGTAAGGCTGTATGTTCTTTAAAGTATTTTTAGCCATACAACACCTGTAATTGAATACATCCAAGACAAATCAGTGTAATGCCGTCCTGTGGAACATTAACTCTCTTGCCTAAGAATTTTTTTTTTTTCAAATTCTACTTCTATGAGTAAATACAGAAGTAAATTAAATTTGACCTAGTAATTACACAAATTTCAAACTTGAAGGAATAGAATACTCAATGCCGATTTGACACCAAAAACTCTTTATTTAGACAATAGAATGTGATTTTCAACAATAAATCTTAAAATGTAATTTAGATTACCATGTGGCCTTATATCTGTACAATTCATTTCTGTCCTGTGAATGTGACTTTTTTAGTTTCAATTAACATCCGATTTCCGATACGTTTGACAACCCAAGTATCTACATCTAAACTCAAGCCTTTAAGTTAACAGTTGCCCCTCACAGAACCTTTCATTTGTTGCAGTATAAACCCTGTAGCAAGAAAATACATGAGAAGTAAGAGTCAAAAGAGCTGTGGCACTCGTCATATCCACCAGAGGAAAACTCAGCTGATAGGTCACCGGATGCCCTCAAGATGTGACCATTTTAGCTCCATTCACGTCTGCGCCCACTGGCCTTTAGATGAACTCAGAGCTTTCTTACATCGCGCCAAAAACGAGAAACCTGAAAACAAAGTATAGCACTTGGAGTCTTACCCGCTGGCTACAGGAGTTGGCGTGGCCTTGATGGACTTAAATTGAAAAAGAAGGATGTAAAAGTGACAATCTGGGCAGCGTAGAAATAAGTTAAAATGTGTAACTAAAATGGTTGAATAAAGGGTGGGCGATATTGACAAAAAGAGTTTCTGTCAATTGAACGAAAATGGGCTAAAACATGTTTATTTTTTCTGGCTTTTTAGCAGGATATTCCGTTATAACTTAAAGATGCACTATGTAACTTTGTGGTTAGGGTTCCGTCACCTTCTTGTTTCTATGGAGATGTCATTGCTCTGCCTGAAATGTTCCACAGTAGGACATTAAACAGCTCTACCTTACATTTATTCAATTACAGGTGGTTTTACAGTTAAAAAATACCTAGAAAAACAGACATTTTCACTGTGAGCGGGGTCGCCTCTCCCCAGATCTGACTTGTAACTTGCCCTGATTTGGTCTCTATGAAGATATAAAGGTTTAATGCCGTACTGTGAAACATTCCAGACCGAGCAATAACATCTCCATGGAGAAAAGCATTTGACGGACCTTCCACTAGAAAAGTTACACAATGCCCCTTTAAGAAGATCTTTATTTTACATTTTATTCATTGACTACAATTAGCTTTCAACATTGTTCCTTTGTTAAAAAAAAAAACCTGCAGTTGCATTTAGCTTCCTTCACGACATCTTCCTCATTACCTGGTTTAATTGTTTTCCACATTGAGTCTGTTTTTTAATTAGCCATTATTACGTTCTAAATTGTGAAATGCCAAAGCTACTCAAAACCACTTTAAAGGCCACAAAACAAATATGGGGATAGGGGGTAGGTGAAAACAGACATTTTCTAAGCACTCAACCTTCAAATGCAGGACATTTCAACTGGTAATACAGAAAACTCCATACACCTTCACAAGAATCATTTGGATTATGTCAGACCTGGAACTGCCAGTCTCTACAAAACAAAATGTAAAAGAAGCAATTAACTTGAAAACTACCACTAAATTACATCACAAGGTGGAACACAGTATTCTGAGCTTTGGAGATGTGCACAGATGAATAATAAAGGTTTACTCAAACGTGTGGATGAAGCAAAACACAACTCTGGGTGTGTTTTTGAGGCGGGAACGGCATTATAACATGTCCTATATTTAGTGTAATATAGGACCTTGAATAGTTTTTCAATATTAGCTAGCCCTTTTAAAATTTGGGATTTTATTTTTATTTTTTTATTTAGATAGCAATAAAAATAACAAAACCAGAAGGCCACAAGACCTCCCTGTTTGCATAAATGGTTAAACGATATGATGTCTTGTTTGTATCTTGAAGAGATTCGGTAAAATCTGTCAAATCAGCGAGATAAATTCACAAAAATTTGGGGACCTTTTATAGATTATATGAAACATAGGACTCAACCTCAGACATCGAAGGACAAATTTTTTCTTATTGGAATTCTTTTTTTCTTTGTTTTTGTACATATTGTGCACTGGCAGTGTTTGTGTGTTTTTTTGTTTTGTTTTTTGTTTTTTTTCTTTTCTCTATTGAAAAAGTTAAAACCAAATAAACATTATATGCAAAAAATAACAGAGCCAAATTAAATATACAAAACCACTGCAAGCCAAGACATACACTGCATAAATTTAATCTAGCAAAGTTAAGATGACTTGAATTAAGAACGTTTTATCATGATTTCAGTAAATTTCAGGTGACAAGTAAAATTATCTACCAACAAACCAAGATTTTTTTGCATTTAAATATGAAAATACATCTTTAAGAAGTTTCAAATTTTACTTCCTGGTTGGAAATCGTGACATCGCACTAGGGAATTCCATAGTTTTCTCGCTATCACATTGTACACTATTCCAAAACTCCTTAAATGTACACCGAAATTAATATTTGCCAAATAATAAACTAAAAAAACTCCTTTATTTTGTTGAAATTATGTTTAAAGCAACAGAAAAATATGTTTCTAGTGACTGTCTGAAATAGAACTCAACATATTTTTAAACTTTTTTAACAAATTGCTTCTTAATTAGCCTAGAACTATAATTTATATTTACAACACGTGTTATCCCACTAAATTAAGTAAAAATTAGACATGATGAAAACCTGTCATGCGCGCTTTAAGTCATTTAAACTTCCATACAGTAGACATTGCTTTTTGCAGTGTGCCTTTTAAAATGTCCAAACCCTTAGGAGGAAGTAGTACTGCAGTATCCTCCAGCGCCCTGATGAAAAGGACAGTTTTTTGGAGGTGGTGCAGTTTTGTGGTCAGTCGTCTGTGGCTCCAGGAGAAAGGCAGCGACAGCACCGGGTTAAGCCAAACTGCATTTTTAGTCTAACAGTTTAAGACACTTCCAACTTTTGTTTTCATCTACAGGGGACTTCTGACACATTTTATCTTCTCTTCTTTTACTTTTCTTTACTTTATTCTTCATGTCTGTGCAGTTTAGATGAAAAAAATACAAAGGAGTGAAGGAGATTTAAAATGTTTAATGCATTTTTTTTTCTTTTTCTTTTTTTTTTTTTGGAAGAGAAAAGTACTACAGAAAGAAATTTGAGTCTCGAGTCCAAACATGGATCTTTTGATTCAGGTGTAATATCATTTAATATGAATATGATCAATTTATTTATTTGCTATTAACCCAGAATAATAAGATTTGAGTGGTCCTCTGACTGTCTGTCAGACTGTTTTTTATTGCTAATTTTAGTATTCATTATTAATTTAAATATTACAGGGTCATCCACGTTTGAGAGAACACTGAAATAATAACTGCTATAGGAAAAAAAAACAAAACACTGTCCTACCGACTTGTATATGCCGTCTGATCTGTAATAAAGCACTACATTTTTATTTTTTTTTTACTGTAAATGATATACAAACGTGTCTTTATCCCATCCAAACAGGTGATCATAGTGTATTAAATGTTATTAATGAGGTTTAATGACTTGTGTTGGTTCAGAAGAATTCATTTGTGGATTCCTGTTAATTCAAGATGTGGTAGGGGCTAATTTCATGATGAGTTCTTGCATGAATCATAGTGAAGTCATGTATTTTATTTCATGTATGGCACAAGTTTGACTCCACACCCATCTCTGAGTTGTTTGCCCCAGACTCAGACTTAAGAGCTGAGTTGTGGGTTACAGGCTGTCACCTCCCATCTATCACTGCACTGCAAACATTTCAACAAGCGGCTCTGAGGAAAAGAGGGAGGGGAAAAACACGACAGGAGAAGTGCCAGTGTAGAGGGTCATGTGACTTTGACGCAGTGGTAAAAACTCTGTAAAAACTGTGAATGTGGTGTGTGCGTGAGTGTTGGTGGTGGTCGGAGATTGGCAGCCTCGCTTTCGTCAGTCTGTTAGAATTTGCACATTTTAAATCGCAATATTCATCTAAAACGACACAGTAAAATAAGCAAGTGCGCTGACTTCCGTGTAAGAAAACTGCTGTGCCCAACGGGAGCTGATGTCGTCAACAAAAAGTTGCGTAGCTGTCAACACCTCTGATAAATGGCTGCACATCACGCAAATGAGTAGCAGATTTTTATTTCTTTTTTTCATTCGTACCAAAATAACTACACCACACTGCCAAATCCTGCATGTATCACTGATTAAGAAAATACATTTGGAGACAGAAGTACAGACCAGTGATCGACACTACGGCGTCTCCAAATACAACTTTGAGATGGTAAATGAGAAGGAACAACTATACTTTAACTCTTAACATTCATTATTTATTGGTACAACAGTATATAACCTCATACCACCTCATAACCAACCATGTGAAACAAACAACAACACAGAGTCTATTAGCGTGGGGTAAAACAGGACCCCTGCTGGAGATCTAACCATCCTAAGAGAAAATAACATTAGAAATTTCACCTCTCTTAACCTCACTGTCACACTGTATCACGTCTCATTCCCATTACAATGGTTTATACAGATATGTCCAGCTGCTATCACAAGTCCAGGGCAAAAGGATAATGCACAAATAAATAAAAGGTCAGGCTGAATGGGGAGGTGGTGTCTACACAATGAATCATGAATGAAGTTTGATTGGAATTTTGGCTTCACTGAGATCCAGTCGTAAAACAAAACCTAAATAAAATGGGATCTGGAAAAGAGTTTAAATCTCAATGAATGATTAAGATGTGTCGAATAATGGAATGTGTTCACTGTTGTATTGGAATAGTGTTTGTGTTGTAGTCGCTGTTTATTTATTTAGTTTATTTATGAGACAGGGACAGTGCACATATACATTAACCTTAACAGGAGAGATGCAGGTTGTAGCACTAGAGCTAATTTCCACCTGTAGTCCCTGGTGCAGGTTTTTAGGTTTGTAGTGTAAATGTGTTTGGAGGTCTCGGCCAGTGTTTGCATGTTTTGGCAGTGGTATGGATAACTAAATCCTGCTCTAAATCCAACGCAATTCATCACATTTTTATAAGCAAATCTATCCTTGAATAACATTCAAATGTATTTATAATTCCACTCTCCTTAAAGTGGGAGTATGCAACTCTCTGCACGTGGAAAGTCAACGTCATGATTTCATGGAAATAGAAAGGGCTCTCCAAGAGATCCCCCGGGAATCTGAGGGTTTTTTCTCACCAAATTCTAAAAAGAAAACATTTAGTTTACTTCTTGTTATATTTTCTTATTTTATAATTAAGTTGTTATTGGGTGAATAATGAAATTGACTTGTTCACATCCATGCTTACCCTTAAATCTATTATAGTAAAAACTCAATTTAAATTTGAACATTACACATGGCACTGCTCCAGCCCTGACCAGCACAAGTTTCATTGGCCAATGGACCTTTGGCTGGTGACGACAATGATGATTGAGGGAACTTAAAAAATTACATTTACATCATTTGGATATATTTTCTTGGGAGCGTCCTCTTCTTTTGTTCTCTACACTTCATTTCCTTTGACTCTATTGGTTCAGGAACTTTCTCCACTGCGCGTCACTCCAACTCAATAATAAGTGTTTGCTCCTTTGACAAAAACCTGCAGCTCCACAGGGTCACATTTATTTTTGTGCTTAGTGCTGTAAAGTCTCAATTAAAAAGGCACACCTCACCTGTTCAAACACAAGAGAAATGAAAGAATCTATTTTTGAAAATGTGAATACAAAATATGACATAGTTGAGTCAGGCATAAAGGCGAACTTAGGTGTGGCCACAATAATTATTAGCAACTTATTGTACAGTAAAAGACAGAGGGAGCAATCATGTTTGCGGTTCAGTTTTCACTTACTTCTACACTGTAATTGAAAAGAAAATTTTTCAGGCATGGACAGCTTTTTCTGCTTTGTTTGAGGCCCTGTTAGACTTTAATCTAAACTATATTTTAATGCAATCTGCCTGAAAGAGCTGCTGATTTGTGTTCTTAAACAAGTCTCTCACACATAAAATTACAGTTACAAGTTTGCAAGCATTAACCAAAAGTTTTTTCGCTTAGTCGCTCTCACGTTTTCATTGAAAATCAAACTCCTAAACAGGACCATGAACGCTCCTGATGATCACAAGCTCCTGAAGATGTGTTGCTTAAATCCATTTTGTATTTTGAGTATTCTTAAAACTTATTTGACAGTGTTGGCTAATGAACACCCCCTGCAAAGTATAAAGAGCAAAACCAATCGACTCATCCCAAACTGCTATATCCAAATATATGTCACTCTTCCCTTCACACTCAATAAACTGTAAGCCACAGCCATCCCACAGTGGTTTGATTTAGTCACAACACACTCTATAAGGGGAATTTGTATATGAGTCATTCAAACTGGTAATTAAACAGTTCCATGGCTGGCCTCTTTAAAACGCTGGAGGATTTCTGTTCCAGGTGCTTCGTCTGTGCCAGTCTGAATTGGAGGGTAACGCTGAAGGACAGGGTTGGCACATAGTTCAAATTACACTCATAAATCTGCACTCTCCGTTGGAAGAAATTTGTCCATCTTTACGGCCACAAAAATCACCACTTCGAAGCCAAAAGCCCAAATAGTGTCCAGGAAAGTGCCCCGTTGGTTTATGCGTTACGGGTGGTTTAACTGTGGCTTGGATCTCCGCAATGCTTTCTGCCAATTTGCTACAGCAATAATACAATGTTTTTTATGATCACTGTCCACTGAATCGTAACCTTTGTACAATAAAATGCAGTAGATTGGACTGTACAAACACGCTGCGTCATCACAGATTAACAATAAGCCTTTATTTTGTGTTTCAGTAAATCCTTAATCCTTCTCTTTAACTAAGAATGAAGCCAAATTGAAATGTATAGAATTTTGTGAAGGTACGCACACCAACACAGTCTTTAAAAATAATACTGGAGAAAAAAGAGCACAGAATATCATATAACTTTATTTAAAAAACATATTTGACAGGGACAATGCAGCTGATGCGACGCATGTAGAATGACTTTTCCCATAGACTGTTTATATAAATGGACATGCCTAACCTGCTAGTCGCCACCTTCCAGATAGGAAGTGAACATGGGCGTACTTCCAGCTCCATCAACTCTAGCTTTTATTCACTTTCTATTGAAAAAAACCCAAAAACGTTTCCCATCTCTCTGTAAGCCTCAATGAGCTTCATTTGACTGGAGCTGAATGCTATGGGTGATGTCACACTCCCTTAGTCCACTTCTTTATCGAGTCTATGGCTTTTTGTATCACGTTTTTGTATATTTATAGAGAAATGTCATGTGGGAGCATTGATGACGTAGGCTTTTGGGTTGAACATTGCGCAGAATTTTACAGCTAACCGTAAAGAGGATTCAAATACATCAAAATCATACCTGTTTTTGATGAGGAACAACATTAGAACATGGTACAAAACTTTTTTTTTTTTGCATTTTGCATTTTGCTTAATACCCCTTATTTAAATGTATTTTAGTGTATATGTTTGCTCTTCTTGTAGTGTTGTAGTTTGATAAAAATTAGCAAATGTGACACAGATGTACAACAGTCAAGTATTCAAACTCAAAACAAAATGTATTTATTGAATAATATCACTTTCCCCAGAAACAAAATATGGCTTATTGCGTTCTGTTTTGGTGATTTAGAAAATGTACTTTGAATATTATCAACAGGAATATTTAATGGAATAAACAGCTGCAATGTGGAAAAAACTTTTAGCAGGATAACAGGAAAACAAACTCCAACAATAGATTATAATACACAGACTAAATACACAGACTTAACCTCACAACAATGTCCTAAATGAGTCCTGCCAAACACCAGGTCAAAAAGTATTCCCATTTCTATGTTGTGATTCTTTAAACAGCTGGAACTGGAGGGCTGGATCAGAATAAAAATCTCACTCCACTTTTGAACTTGACTGAACTAACCATTGTCAAAACAAAACAAGTAAATAAAGGCATGTTCAACTCTGGATGACTCTTTGCGGCGCACTGTGGTAAAGGATAATAAAGGAAAATAAATGAATTCGGAAACAACGGAACGGAAAATACAATGCCTTATTTATGGTGTTATCGCAATACCAAAAATGTCAAACTTGATTTTTATTCCAAGGAGAAGACCTTAGACCATAGACTGTATATAAATGGACATAGCTAACCTTCTAGCTGTCGTGTTTCAAATATAGGAAGTGTACATTGGGGCACTTCTGGATCCATCGTCTCTGGCTCCAATCGACTTTACATTGAAAAATTGTCACACCTCCCTCTGTAACTGCTGCTGTGAGCCTTGTCATTTTGGTCTTAAAATGTTCATATTAACCCGCTCTACATGATCCTGGTGTTTTTATTTCGCTATTTTATCGTAAATAAATTCCTATTCCTAATATGGACTTTGCTTCAAATACACCCCTACAACTGCTAGCATCATGAGCTTCATTTGACTGGAGCCAAACGCTGTGGTTGACGTCACTTTATAGATAGCCTTGATCTTTGCATTGTGTAACTTGAAATTTTGTGTTACTTTGAAGCTGATGTCACCAACATTCCTTGCGGGTGTGAAGCTAACTGAAAGCACTACCCTGTCTGAAGCTCTGTTACTCAATTTAGACTTAATCTGAGCTTTATTTTAACACAATCTGAAGAGAATGAGGACTGGAACTGCGTCAGATGAGATGATTCGTGCACTAAAAAAGTCTCAATCAAACTCGTATTGATCACGGACTCTTAAAAACCTTTCTTTAGATGTTTGCTATGTGTGTCACCATGGAAACGGCTGAACATTCCACCGATAGAGATACACGTAGAACACCCCCAGCGTGATGTCACCGCAAAGTATCAGTATTCATGGAACACGTTTTGTTTTTAGATTTTAGAATAAGATTATGTCATTTTCTTAGATGGGGCAAGAGCCTGTTTCCCTATTGATCACATTGTATTCTCTTATAAAATTCACAAATGTTGAACCTGATTATTTCTTTTAGTGGCTAAACCCACAAACTCGCTGTTTTACCACAAAAACCTGCATTTTAACAATATTTACTTTAGCTGCTCCCATCTGTATTAAATATTATTGGCCTACAGAGTACTGTGATGTCATCTGAAACCCTGTAATTCTGGTTGGACTTGGCATGTAAAAGAGTCTTGTAGAAGGCTCTCCTCTTCAGTTCTACAGCAGTGGCAGTGTCCGTAGAAAAGCCAGGCCATGAGAGGCACAGCAAACAAACTCCAGGACAATAAGAGGGAATATAATGCTACGTTCAGGATCGTGTTCTGTGGAAAGGCCACTGTAGGCTAACCACACTACAATCATCATTTGTCATTGTGGCCTGTCAACGGCAGGCACAAAGGGACAATTTTTAGCCTGCTTTGAGAAATTGTTCCGAACTGAAATATCATGGGACTTGAGAAACATTTTAGAAGGGCATGGAATCTTGGTGTCAAAGATAAACGTGCCGGCTCGGATGTTTCTGTAGAGTTGTAGAACTATTGTTTATGTGGCCTAAGCTTGTGTCACGCATCAACAACATGCTTCATTAAATTGCTTGTATGTGTTTATTTTTATGCACATTTTTTGTCACAGTTACTTTTGCTTTCATAACCAAATTGTGACAGTTGTGGCTGATTTTCTTTGGACAAGGATTTAATCTAATACTGTAAAGCCACACCACGTATCATTCTGGAGATGGCCAAACATGTAAATAGAAGGTTAAAAACATACTTAAAACATTTTCCATTGAGATAGGCATGTTTTGTCATATTGTGGAAAATTATAACCAAAGGAACAACATTTCCATGGAAGCAAGCAGGAGGAGGAGTAAGAGACAGTGTTTGTGCAGATATAACCCCGCTCACAGTCAGGAAGAAGGCTTTTCAGTGCAATAAAAAAGGGGGTAACAAGTTATGTGGAAGGGCTTTAAGACTGATGCCCCTTGTTGAGATGTTGGTCCTGTCTTGCAGTGATAAAAATAGACGGTTTATTGTGATAATGTTTCCATTAATTCTTCAACAAGCTAGGAGTTTATGCTACAACTTTGGAACAGTTTTGGAGCATTTGTTACAATTAGTGTGAGATTTCAAGGTCCTATATTACACAAAATTGTTATTACCTGCTCAAAAACATACCTGGAGTTGTGTTTTGTTTTATTCACACATGTTTGAGTAATCCAGTATTATTACCCGGTCTACATCCCCAAAGCTCAAAATGCTCTGTTGCACCTTGTGATGTCATGAAACGGTAGTTATCAAAGTTAGCAGTTACTTTTTTACCTTTAAATCAGTAGAGATGGACAATTACAGGGTTGAAATTATCCAAATGATTCTAGTGAAGGAGTATGGAGTTTAAAAACACAGTGGAGCGCTTCCTGTATTACCACATAACATCAGAGTGTTTTCTGTTTGAGAGAAGAACTCAACCTAAATATGCAAGATTGGTGTGTTAAACGTGTGAATGAAACAAAACACAACTCCAGGTATATTTTTGAAGAGGAAACATTAGAACATAGATCAGACAATAACGTAATATGGGCCCTTTAGAAAAAGAATATATCGGTGATTTAAGACAAAATAAAAGTACACAATGATCCTACAATCACACAAACAGGTAATTTATTCATTTTGACATCCCTACCTACCTATGACTGATCTTCAACAATCACACCCGCACTGGGAGAGATAACCGGTTTAAAGCAGTTACCTCCTAAGCGATGTGTTTATTTATTTGCCATGTTCCATAATCAGATATAGTAGATACATTAGTGTTTATGTGTCCCATGAGACATCTGAGGAGAACCCAGAGGTGGGCTCATAACAGCGCTCCATAACCACCGCGCTGTTCGCCATAATCACGTCTAATAGATCCAATTATAGCCTCGATTAGTGCAGGGAGCCTACTGCGCCAGGGGCCGGACCCATGGCAGGGGAAGAACACAAGGCTCTTTCGCGGCTCCCATTATTGTGGATTAATATGGGCAGTACAATTCAACACATACGTCACTGCTATTTTAGTATGATTTCAGAGCATATAAAGTAGTAAGTAGTAGGGCCCTATTATGCTATTTTCTGATTGGATTTTAGATTTCAGATTTATTTGTTTGGAGGATAAGCCCCTTGAGAAGTCTTGCCATTTTGTTTTTCGGGTCCTCAGAATCACAACAAAAGACAGATACAGTAGGGCAGACAGTAGGCTACATACATTAAAAAACAAAACAAAAACATAGAGAAAACCAAACAAAAAACAACACAACCATACACACATACTGTTAGACACAGAAAGTAAAATTTGAACAAAAACTAAGACAGAGTTCAAATATAGTCACAAAATTAGTCACGTTATAATGTTCTTTCCTCATCAAAAAATACCTGGAGTTTTGTTTTGTTTCATTCACACATGTTTAACACATACCCTGCATATTTAGGAAGTGTTCTTCTCTAAAGCTAACAACTAGTATGCTGACCATGCACTTCCTGATTCTCAAACAAGGTACCTGTTTCTAATTTGATGCAGACAGTACACAGCAGACTTATTTCGACTGCAAGAGCTTCTTATACAATATATCTGTACTGGGACAAGACACATTTTTCCTAAAGATTCTATATTACATGAAAGTGACTCTTGTGAACTTAGACTTAGACAAACTTTATTGATCCACAAGGGAAATTATTTGGATACAGCAGCTCACACATCATAATATAATATAATAACAGAGAGTAACAAAAATAGATGGTATAGGAGTATGATTGAGACATAATTATAAAAATAAATGTATATGTACAAGTCAAAATAAAATAGAAAAATAAGTAATAAAATATAAAATCACATATAAAATCCTATAAACAAGAGACAAGAACGACAGAGCATAAGGTTATCCGTTACTTAAGATTGAGTTGTTGTACAGTTGTGGGGATTATTATCTGTTGTATAAGGGCGAGTTGTTGTACAGTTGTAGGGAGTATTATAGTATGAATGTAGTCCTGTATCTCACTGTTTGAGCGGAGCTGTAGGAGCCTGTTGGAGAATGAGCTCCTCTGTCCCTCTATAGTCTGGAACTTTAAGCCATGTTAGAATATTACCACATCAAAATCATACCTGGAGTTGTGTTTTGTTTCATTCACACTTGTTTGAGTAACCTTTTATTATTACTCTGTCTGCATCTACAAAGCTCAGATGCTCTGTTCCACCTTGTGATGTCATGAAGCGGTAGTTTTCATGTTAACAGCTACATTTAACTGAGTTAATTCAGTTGGGATCGGTAATTCCAGATCTGAAATCAGTCAAATGATTCTAGTGAAGGTGTGTGGAGTTTAAAAACACAGTGAAGCACTTCCTGAGTGTTTTCACTGTGAAAGAACTCCTAAATATGCACGGTTTGCAAGTTAAACATGCGTGAATGAAATAAAACACAACTCCGGGTGTGTTTTTGATGAGGAAACAACATTATAACATAGATCAGAAAAAAGTGTAATACGGGCTCTTTTAACTATGGGGGGAAAATGTGTACCGGCCCTTTAAGACACTTCAGAACAAAATCTGAGTAAATATCTCTCTACTTCTCACACAGTCCCTGTCATTGCACACCTGCAGATGCCATGCTAATGCGCCGTTCCACCTTTTACACTGTGGACTGTGGAGCTGTGCATAATGACTGTGAGGAACAGGTGCAGGCTAATGTTCATGTGAGTGTGGCAGATTCAGCAGGGGTTCACTTCCCATGATCCTCCTCTCTGCCTCAGTACACTTCATATTAACAGGTTTAGTGGTAATAATGTGATTTAAATCGATTCTGCCGTCAAAAGAAACCAAAGGAAGGACACCGGCGTTAATGAAGCTCCAGGGATGGAACTGCAAAAGTGGGTTTACATTTTTAGCTACAGTGTTTAAGACTATTTCTAGACGACTGCCACTTTGATTCCAGCTTAAGTATGTAATATTACAATCTCCCAAAAATACTCAAGTAAAAAAAATAATATGTAATCTGTGAACATCTATCTATGCTAATATCTATATCATGAAATCGATTTTTAATTCTAGAATCAGTCTGAGTTAACAAGTTACTTATGTTTTATTCATTACCATAACGTTCATTTTGCTCAGTAGTAGTTCGCTAATGCTCGTCGCTGTTCACCTTTAAGCTTTCTCTTTCTTACCTTGATAGTTGTGGATAAATTCTTCATGGAAGAATGTTTATCCTTTGTTGATCTTGTTGGTTAAAGATTTGAGCCAGATTTATGAAACTTGTGGAGAAAACGCGAGACATTTTCACAGACATTTTGCCATAGAAAACCATTACCCGGAAACTCCACAACCCTTACAGGGCAGGACTTCGGCCATTGTGGAAAAGGTCTACGGTGCAAGAACTGCTACAAAGTTTTAAAATAGCCTGAAAAGTCAAGAAAAAACAAAAAACAAAATGGATTTAAAGAATATTTTTTCAGGAAGCTGTGATAAATACGAATTTTTTGTCACTTTGCTACTGAAAAATAAATAAATAAAAGTAAGAGTGAGATTTTCAAAATAATTGATCTGTAAATATAAGCACTGAATTATTGTGATTATAACAGAATATATAATATATATATAAAATAATTAAAAAATAAAATAGCTGCAGTATGAAGTTACTAAATTGCATGTATAAGCCCTGTGAAGAGTAGTTAGAATAGAATTAAATTATGAATTTATAAAAAAAAAACACAGACGAACTAAAATCATATAAGGGAATGATTTGTTATGAGTAAAAAAAAAAAAGCAAATAAATTAAAGCAATCTGTGTTAACGCTTTGAATCGCTCTCATTTACCAGCTTTAGTTCTGCACATCTTGTTATGGCCGTATACTCCTGCGTATTCTACTCTTCTTTTACAGTTTCCCTTATATTAGACACAAGCTCATTAAAATGACATTTAAGCATGTTTCGAGTGGTGCCCTCTGTGCCCTGTGGCAATTACCCCCTTCCTCTGTCTTCCATTACACAGACAGTTTTACCACCGCCCTCTCCTTACCAACACCAAATATTCAAGATTTCTATAAAGTCACTGGGCTTCATTTCAAATTTATCTTCAAATACCTCCCCCGCTGTTTGACTGGACTCCCCAACCTCTCGTCCACTTTGAAATCCGCCTTTGGAAGTTCAGTGCCCTGTGTTCTTAAAAGCGCCATTACAATTAAAGGTCTTGGCACCATGACGGCCACTTATTTCCATATCGTTCTTTCACTGTTTTGATTGAAGTCTAATTTGGTTCTTATGAGGCCTGAGAGCACCCCTTCACTCGGCCCCTCTCCTGTAAAACACAGCCCTTTGAACCAGCCCGGATTTTGTGGTCAAATTAAAACTGCAAACTAAGGAACTGATACGGGATCAAAGTTTGACCATTTCGATGCCAGCTGCTGTGCTGTGCTGTTACAAGAATGGTGGCATTAGTTAGTTTAAAGAGGAGTTATTACACTTCGATAGGGTTTTAAATGCTAACACAGAACATATTTAGGTCAACCATGTTATCTTTTATTGTTTTGAAAATGCTATATTTCTAAATTTGCCTTGTGAGCTTCATTTAACTGGAGCTGAATGCTATGGGTGATGTCACACTCCCTTAGTCCACTTCTTCAGTCTATGCTTGATACTATTTTTGTTTGTTTGTTAACAGTTTAAAGTAAATTTAGCAGAATTTTCGTTTTATTTTTAGTACCTATATCAATATCTATTCAAATTAGTATCTAGTTACCACAGTTTCCGTTTAAATTAGTTTCAGTATTTTTGACAATTCTATAAATAGCTTTTGATCTTTGCGATCTTGCGTATAATTTGAAATTCTGTATTGATAATTTGCAGCTGATGGCGTCAACAGACCCTGGGGGTGTGAAGCCTGGATTTTGTGGTCACCATGTTACTTTTTATTGTTTTGAAAATTTCCAAATTTGTTCCGATAACTGCTAGCCTTCTCCACTTCTTCATACAGTCTGTTTTTTTGTTGTTGTTTTTTTTAACAATTGAATGTAATTTTAGCACAATATTAATTTTATTTTAGTACCATCAATACCTATGCATATTCGTTTCTGTATCAATCAGTTTTTTGACAACTCTTGTAAAACTTGATTTTTTTTTTTTTTTTTTTTTTTTTTTACACTTCCATAGGGCATTAACACAACATATTTATGTCACCAGTGTTACCTTTTATTTTTTTGAAAATGCTATATTCACTATATTCGAACTGCTCTGATTCCCCTCTCCCTTTCCTCCTTATGCTTTGTCACTCCCCCTTCAGAGTGTTCAGCTACTATTGCACATCGCATCAGGTTTGTGAAGTTGTAGTGTGTTGTTTTGTATCGTGCTTTTATATATGTTATGGAAAATTTTGCGCAACACCCCCTCTAAGTTTTTAATTTAATCTTTTGCTAAAATGCATGACTTTTTAGAGCTTGTTATTATTACCAGGTTATGTTTCCCCATCAGAAACAAAGTTTTGTTTAGTTTTAGTTTGGATATTGTTTAGTTTTAGTTTGGATTATTTTGAGTAGTTTAAATAGTTCATCTCATTATTCAAAGCCCAAATGGTTTTAGAGAGTTGTGAAAAGCACTTGAAAAGTCATCATGGCCATTTGTAATGCATAAGGTAAGTGAGGAATAATTTTGGACCCCTGCAAACCATTTAAAATTAACTAGTTCTGGTTCTCATATTTTTAAAACAATAAAAAATCAGGTACAGCACCTTCAATGTTGGTGGTTTATGCTTTGTAAAGTGTAAAGTGTTAGGAAAGACAGTTATAAATAAAATGTATTATTATTATTTTAGAGCGAAAAAGTTTTCATTACCATAGCAACTTATCTTAGCTACGTCCCGTTATTTTAATCTTTACTACCTCTGTTGGCGTTATAGACAGCTAAGGCCTGGAAGCACATTCAAGACACATCCATGATCTTCTAATCTAATCTACGTTATTTTAATGTAGAAAAACAGGACTCTGGTTTACAAAGAACTTCAAAAAGCCTGAAATATAAATAGAGTTTGGGATGGAGCGTCAAAAAATGACCATTACCATGGAAATCTGCCGTGTTTGAAGCAGGTGTGTCTTAATACTCTCCGTTTGTCCCTGTCAGTTACTTTGCACTTTGTAAATTGTACCTTTTGGATATTTCATTGCAATTGTTGAACCATAAAATTTCTATTACTGACTGTATTAAATATTATTGACCTGCTGAATGTTGCGATGTCATTTGAAACCAACATTCCCGAGTGCTATAAAGTGGAGTCCCTGTGAGAACATGGAGGCTTGTACTGCTCTCGTACCATCACTACAGCCTTCACCTGTGTCTAATGACAAATAAAACACTTTCTTGCTGATTAACTTATCGATCGTCTCCTCTGAGGGATGTGGAAAACTCTCCTCAGACGTTAATGGCTGTTCAAGGCCGTTCTTAAGTCTAATTGAGTCCTGTAAGAATGTGTCGTCACTTAGCCGTGGATTTTCTGAACAATGGAATTTTGAGACAGATTTGGTTCACATTGTTCCCAGTTACTCAAGCCTGGGAAAGGCAAATGACTAGCCCATTAGTTATCATGACTGGCTAACTTGGAGAAGAGTTTTTTTTTTGTTTTAATGTCATTGTTCTGAACAAAGTAGCTTTCCTTTAAAGCAACACTGTGGAACTTTCTGAAGGCACATCACTTCTATGATTCTATGGAAATAGCTACATACTTTCATACATTCTCCATGGAGACAGATGGGCTTTACACCATGCTGTCTAATATTATTTGCAAGGCCCAATCCTCCTTCTCAAATAAGAGTCAGTTTTGTGGAGATGCCATTCTAGTATTTTTCTAGTATCTAGTAATTTTTTCAGTGCAATAAAAACGTCTGAAATGAAACATACGTGCTTTAATTGACACTCTTTTGGGCTAAAATGTTACACAATGGTGCTTTAATGACACTCCCTTTGCAACACAGTAAGAAACTATGAAACTATGGTATATTTCTGATGGAAATGAGCACAATAAATAAGTAGCAAAATGAAACAGATTTTTGTATATCTAATGACTGGTAGTTATTTATTCAAACTTCTTAAGCTTAAATCTCACTATAATACAGAAAAGAAAAAAAAAGTTCCCAACTAGTACAGAATAATGGTACCCAAGAATGCATAGATCGATAAGATGATATAGAAATGACCACAACAGGCCTAGCAGGAGCAAAACTCTTGTTATCCAAAGCTCTAAAAGTCCTACATATTTGTACTGTCTCATCATCCCTGGACATTACTGTTATACTATAGGCCTTATGCTACACACTCAATATTTATCTTCTGGCATTGCAGAACTGTGACTTATGACCAGCGATGTCAGAATCGCTGACACATTTCAAACACACCTCCCGTCTTTATTTTTCTCTGTCGCTGGCGAGAAACCTCCGGACTTTGAAGAATGAGCATCTGTTCAAAGCGCAGACATGTTGAAGGGCATTGTGTTGATTTTTCTTCCTCTAATTATCCAGAGGGTGACATCAGAGCAGACAGTTGCATGCCGGATGGGGTGAGTGGATTTCGGCGCAGCATCTGGACCAGAAGCTGTCCTCACTCCATTAGCTCAGGCGATGAAGACAGCCAGAGACTCACACAGAACACAGAAGAGAGCCGGGCCAGTACCGACAAACAAATCAGAGCCATGCGCGCTGAGATGGGGGCTGCAGATGTGTCCACTATCTGTTTCCAAACTCTAATTTAAGGTTATTTAAAAGGAAAAGGTACTACTGAAGAAAATAAACCTGTGTCCTCTAATATGAAGTACACACATGCAAAACAAGAAAGGCTGTATTTACTTTAGTGTGGAACAAGAAAGTCCATTGCTGTAACAAGCTGAAGCTGTGGACAGTTTCAAATAAATGCAGCAAAAAACACTATCTGAATAATGAATGAAGATACTGAATTCTTGAATTCTAGAGGAGCATTGCTAAGATAGTTATAAAATGTTTTTTAAAGGTACCCAACCTTTACCCCACCCATGTAAGACTATGTTGTTTTTAGAATATTATTTGAATGATGTGACCAAAGGTAACCGTTTTATCTATAGGCCTTTAATCTGAATTTTCCCTATTTGCAACAACCTGCAAGAATGCTAATTTGCAGGTTATAAATTAGCATTCTTGCTATAACCTGGCACCAGCATCTTTCCTAGGACTTTTGTCTTGGTTAATGTATTATTGTGCAATTCAATTTGTCAACTGGACAAAGTTTATTTGGTCGAATACGTTTCGCGAAACGTATTCGACCAAATAAACTTTGTCCAGTTGACAAATTGAATTTCTCCTTTTGCCATGGATTCTACCTGGACGACTGAGGGATTCTACACACGTATTATTGTGTACTTTCCCTGTACAAATTAAAGCCACTATACCATACTGACTTCTGTAAATTAGTAAATATTGTTCCCCCCTCATAGAGTATATTGTAAAAAGTGATGCTTTGTGACAAAAAGTCAATTAGTTGGATGGTCCACCCTGTTTTGCTGTCTTTAAAAAGCTGTTCTGAAGTTTCGCGCAAACCTTAGAATGTATGCATGTGAATACTAACGATGGAACTAACTTGGATTAATATACAGATTTACAGACTTGAAAATCTCGTAATGCAGCTTTAAAATCAAAATGTTTCTTCATAAACACTGGTGGAATATTATTTTTTGCCTTGATTAAAATATAGATTTATTTTATTCAGTGATATATGTTGCTCTCTTTCTCTGTGTCAAAATGTTTAAGACTTTCTGATCTATCTACCACAGTGCGATGGAAGCTGCAGATGTGTTCACTGTCCACATCCAGACACGGTAAAAAACAGCACTAGAGACGGGCAGTTTGGATTACATTACTCACCGGTTCATATTTCATTGGGGCCTATCGTACAGAGTGCCGCGTTTATGGTCTCTGGGCGAGGAGAGCAGATGTTATGCATGTGGACTTTTTACACACCTCAATGGCTTCCTAATCCCACTATCACAGAGCAAACTTCTCAAATATCAGTATTGTATCGTGTTCAAACTGCAGGACAATGGAGGACAGCGAGAAAACAGGTGCTAAAGTGGCTTGACAACAGCCCATCCGTGTAGACAGTTCATCCTTTTCAGCTCCTCACAGCCGTTTACGAGAGGGCTGGATTTTCCACATTGTCAGAAAGTTATAGACTCTGATCGGCTCTAATCCAAAAGGCAGGTGAAAGTGATCTAGGAGATAAAGATCGTTCTGTCATAAATTAAAAAAAGAAAAAAAGACTAAGGGGGAATACTAGGGCTGTGTTGTAATGTTATGTTTAATTGCATAATGTAAAATAATAAAAAAGGGGCTTACAGGGCAAAGAGTCAAAAGCAATACTAAAGTTCAGACCAACCTTATGGAGATAAAATGTTAAAATAGAAGAATATTGATATTTATTTTGGTAAAAGGTTTAATGACTCATCGCAAAAAGATGTACAAATGTGTCAAATTAAAAATATGATAGAGATGTTGACAGTTTTTTGTCGCTTTGAGTAATTTATTTAGTTAGTTGCCTAGTTGCTTTCTAGATTTTGACATACACACAAATAACCAATAACGTTTTTACAATATAGTGTGTCATAACTAGTCTCAGATTTCCAAAACTATAAGTCAAAAAGGAGCCACACTAATTTCTGTGTTTGTGGTGAATTGTCATGACAGTATTCAAACAATATCATTTTAATTTTAATATAATATAATTTTCAATATATGTCCAATCGCAGGTCAGCAGGTTAACAGTTAAATATAATGTGAACTTTATAGATCAATGGATTTATAATTTGTGGGTTTGCAAATTTTCATTCATTTACATTTATAATTTAGGACAAACAGATAAATAGTGTCTCCTGCCCTCTAAATGATAGTAGGACATCACTGTAATGCAAAAAGTTATTTGTGGAATCCATTAGTACTGAGGCTGTTTGAACCAAGTCTGATTCTGACAAAAGCTATTGTAACATTCGGTCTATTTTACCTTTTTATTTTCCTGCACATTTCATTTAAGACATATCTTGGAACTACAGGCTAAAACAGGTCACTTTGCAAAGAAAAAGACCCATTCTGCGTTTGACACTTGGACCTTAACATATCAAGAGTTTCTCCTGTCTCCCTTTGACTCTCAGTGAAAGAAAGTGTAAAAGTGCTCCAAACTCACTGTCCAGAACTGACAACAGCTACCAGATCTCTGGAAAAATTAATGAGGTCGGCCATTTTGATCTGTTAACCGTATAATCTCGAGGCAGCTTGTTTGGTGGACAGGAGCATTTGACATTTGCCTAATTAACTCAGGCTACCGTTGACAAATCAGAACCCTTACCTTCCCAGAAAAATCCTGCCAGCAACGCCAACCACCCAAGTCATCATTAGAGGGAATTGTGTTGGCGATTTGGTCACGAAACCTGTCACATTCTGAGCTTGGCGCCATTGGATCCTGAGGCTGAACAGAAATGGGAGTTCAAAAACAGGGCACAGGAAGATTATTGTGCTTTTTCATGCGATTGAAGTTAGCAGGCAGCTCTTGCATCATGGAAGACGACTGCACAGATGTTTAGTTCACAGGGTAACGTTTTGAGATGATTGTGTACAAAACTGCAAGAAAGTTTTTTATTGTTGTCAGGAGATGAAATTTGCGTTGGATAAAAAAGGGGGTTATTGAAAGATAAAAAGGAAATAACGAAAAATGTCAAAATCTTAAGAATTTGATGAAGCACCTTTCTTTCCATTACTTTTGGACTTTTGTATGTTTTTGTGAAGTAGTGTCATCTTAAGAGAGAGTTCCAAGGGTCATTTTCAAGAAGTGATTCACATTTCAAGAATTCTTTCTATGAATGCAACTGTAGGTGTAGCCTTCGTCTTCTTCTTAGTATCTTCAGATTGAAAAGTCAAAGGTTAACAACAAGAATTTGGTGTAAAAAGTGGTTAATAAAGAAGGACTAGTTCTGATGTCATCCACCTAAATATTTTGTACCAGACTGAGAATCAAAAAGGGTTGAAGTGATCACTTTCAAATGTTTTGTCCTCAAATGTCCTCAAAAAATTCCAAAAATATTCACAATAACTTTATGAAAGGCTGGTGTAATGTGGCAGCTTTTCTGAGGAACTCAAGTACTGATATTTTGTTTGACTAAAAGGACTGTCAAGTATCTGACAACAACTACCATACTAACGTGCATTTCCTGCATATACAATATAAAGTATTTGACAACAACTAGCATACTAATGTGCATTTCCTGCATATACAATATATCTGTACTAGGGCAAGGCAAAATATTGGGTGCAGGGCCTTTAGGTGTACTACATAGTGTTTAAATAATGGTATGCTTATTGTTGAAATAAGAGAACAGTTAAGAACACGAAAAACTTATGTTAAATCAAAACCAGTCAACTGAAGATGAATACATTTTGTTCAAGTATTTTTTGCCAGTAGAGTGACAATCTCTGAACAGACAACTTCCATTGTAATACGGCAGGTTTTCAAAGGAACTGAGATACTGATATTTTGTTTGACTAACAAATAGGATTGTCTAGTATAAAAAATCAGATATTAATCAATACTAAAACTGGTGTAAAAACCACATACTCATTTGAGCAGTTATCGATACTAAATATGTCATATTTACAGGACAGAAATGAACCTTTCCTGGAGAGCTTTGGAACGATCTTGAGCTGTGTCACAACAAGTACAAGACGACACAGACAAGTACACACCCATGCACCACTATGGAACCTACCTGGACGACTGAGGGATGTTAATGCTAACAACAACTAGCATGCTAATTGTGCACTTGCTGATTTGTCACTTAATAATTATATAATTACTTGAAAATAGCACACAGTGGTCTTACTTTGACCACAAGAGCTGCTTATACAATATACTATATCTGTACTGAGGCAAGGCAGATGTCCAGATACATGAAAAAATCAGGTAGTCTCTTTAAAGGACCTATATTACGCAAAATTGAGCTTTAAATCATGTTATAATGCTGTTGCCTCATCTAAAACATACCTGGAATTCTGTTTTGTTTCATGCACACGTTTGAGTAACCCTTTATTATGGGCCCTTTAATGGCATTTTAATATCATGAATTGTCATTGTTTTAACATCCGACAGGCATTTATCCTTGTGGTTATTTTAAAATCTCTTGTGCTGCTAAGAATTCTGGGTGTCTTCCATACCCTATGACATTGCATCCTCTCTTCTCTGTCAAGATGCTAGCTTTAAACTAGACATCATGGTTGGCACCTTCACATAATGTTCCTGTACTGGCCTCTGACAATGGAGGCATTATAAAGCTGATTGGAGTGGCAGACCTGCGCTCCTCAGCACAGGAGATGGGGCTCTTTAGCGACTATAAATGACAAAGGGGCAGTTAGCTCGAAGATATAACGCTAATTACACATGCGCTGACTCTAGAGCAGTGAAAAGCATTTCTTAAAATAACTTTCAATTTAGATGGACTCAAAATTGATCGGGTGGATGACGATAGAGGTCATTCAGGTGATATAATTCTCTCGACATAAACATCATTGGTTGAGCGGTCAGATACACTGACTCACAAGTTGGCGGTGCCATTCCATCTCCCACATGAATTCTCTCATTGTGTCCTTGGGCAAAACACTTATCCTACCTTTCCCCAGGTGTTTGCGGTGTATGAATGTGTGTGTGAATGGGTGAGCTGTTGTAAAGTGCTTTGAGTGGCTTGAAGGTGGAAAAGCGCTGTATAAAAATGTGCCAGTTTACCATATGTGGAGTTACCTGTTTTTTACTGTCTTAAAAACGTAAAAAGGGGAACTAGTTCATCGGATTGCAGTGGTCCAAAATTATTTCTCACTTACCTTATTCTTCACCGCAATGAGTTTCTAAGTGCTTTTCACAACTTTCAGACAGAATGACCAGTGCGGAGAATTGCTGTCTCAGTAAAGCTAACAACAACTACCATGCAAACATTCACTTCCTGATTTAATTATTAGACGTTAATAATAAAACGATTTATAATAAGATGCAGATAGCACACAGCGGACTTCTTTTCTCAAGAGCTGCTTATATAATACTGTATATCTGTACTGAGGCAAGACAAAAAAATCAGGTGCAAGGCCTTTAAACTTTCTTGTATTGTATTGTATTGTATTGTTGTGTGTGTATCACGTGTACATAGTATTTAAATTATTTCATGTCTGTTGCTGAAGTAAGAAGCAATTAGGACCTTTAAAGGTGCACTGTGTAACTTTTTGTTGGACGTGCGTAGCCTTCTTGTTTCTATGGATATGTCATTGCGCTGCTTTGAATGTTCCACAATATGACATTAAACAGAGCTACCTTACATTTATTCAATTACAGGTGGTTTTATTGCTAAAAATACCTAGAAAAACAGGTATTTTAAATGTAGGCGGAGTTGTCTCTCCACGGATCTGACCTGTAACTTGGTCTGGTTTGGTCTCCATGAAGATAGAAAGGCTTAATGCCATACTGTGAAACATTCCAGACAAAGCAATTACATCTCCCTGAAGAAAGGCATTTGACAGACCCTCCACCAGAAAAGTTACACAATGCACCTTTAAAAACAACACAAATAACGTATCGCAAATCAAAACCACTCAACTGAAGATGAATACATTTTACTCAAGTCATTTTTACACACAGAGTGAGCAGACAGCTCCACTGGCTGCTTGGTTTTATTTCCCGTCTTTGTGCAGGTTCTGACAGGCTTCATAAATAATGAAAATATACTTTATGGATAGCATCGATATTCAATCAACAGGTTTACAGTGGCAGAACAAGCCCAAAGCCCACAGGAGCTGGTGATAGCTCTGTAATTCAATGTTAGGCATGTTATATTTTCACCATTGTTGTTGTCTGCATTTTTGTCATGGGAAGTGATTTTTATTTATAAGAACTGCAAGCCATGGTACTCAAATCAAATCAAATCAGTTGTCAGTGGCAGAAGAAGTACTAAATTTTGTTACTTTAAGGTGCACTGTGTAACTTTTCTGGTGGAGGATCTGTCATTTGCTTGTCTCTATGTTGATTACGGTGGTTATTTCTTTGCCTGGGATGTTCCACAGTATGGCATTAGACAAACATATATTGTATTTATTCAATTACAGGTGTTTTTTATTTCTCAAAACTACCACAAAAACATGCATTATTACTATTAGTGGGTCCACTTCTCCCCAGACCTGACCTGTAACCTGGCCTGGTGATGTGGCCTGCTTGTCTCCATGGAGATAGTTAAATAAAATGCCATACTGTCGAACATTCTAGGAAACACAACATGGAGTCAAGCAGGTGGTGGACCCTTTACAAGAAAAGGTACACAGTGGAACTTACAGTAAAAGTACAGCTACAGGAGCAAAGTAATACTCTAGTAAAAGTGAAAGTGTCATCAGAATGTAATACCTGCTGAAAAATTTAGTGGAGTAGAAAGTACAGATACTTACAAGTTAAGTAACAGTAAAGAGTACTACTGTAAAAGCCACTTAAAGTACAGATACTTAAGTACAATACATTCTAGTGTGTACTTAGTTACTTTCCAAGTTAGCCCCAAGTAACCCCCAACCAACCGACTTGGTTTTATATTTTATGAACAAACACACAGAGGCGCACCACTATTAAAACCACATTCAGGATCAGGTTTGGACCAAGTTGGTCTGTGTTTCTCTGTGGTGTTTATATCCAGTTTCCCAATTAACCTCAGCTATGCACAATAGACAAATCGTACAGTTCTGTGCTCAGCTGGAACCCCGGCTTAAGATCTGGAGAATGGTCTTACGCCACTTGTCGTTATTAAAAAGGGGATAGTTTACTTCTATGGGCTATTAACTGCTAATACGCAACATATTTAGATCACCATGTTACTTTTTATTGTTTTAAAAATGCTATCTTCACCCTAAACATATTAACTTTTGACTTCACTTTTGTTTCATCTCGCTAATGAATCTACTGTATGGAGAATTGTCATGTGGGAGCCATGGACTGTATAATGAAGTGGACTAAGTGAGTGTGACGTCTTCCATAGTGTTCGGCGCCACTCAAATGAAACTCACGATGCTAGCGGTTACAGGGGCAAATTTGGAGCCAGGCTCTATATTAGGACAGTGAAATAAAAACACCAGGATCATGAGCGGGTTAATACGAACATTTTAAGACCAAATTGATGAGGCTCACTGCAGCAGTTACAGAGAGAGGTCACAATATTCCAATGTAAGTCAATGGGAGCCAGGGTCATAAGGAGCTGGATGAGCCGCATGCGAACTTCCTCTTTGGAGTGTGGCAGCTAGCGCATTAGCCATGTCCATTTATATGTATAGTCTATGGTGGGAGCATGGATGACGTAGCCTTTTCTGCAGAGCATAGGACAAAATCTTAGAGCTAATCTGTAAGGAGGGTTTGAGTAGGGCCCAGGAAAGATCACAAAATTACTGAAACATGCATGAATGACATCTAAAACCTCTTTAGGCAGGTTTTTTGATGAGGGAATAACATTATAACATAAAGTGTGTAGAATCCCTCAGTTGTCCAGGTAGAATCTATGGCAAAAGGAAAAATTCAGTTTGTCAACTGGACTGCACATGTCAATTCTGTAGATCCAAACATCAAATTTACTTGTGAAGATGCCAAGGACAACACATTGGCTTTCTTAGATTGTGCAGTAATGATAGGAGAAGACCGGCGACTCCAGGTAGAGGTCTTCAGGAAGCCCACACACACCGACCAATACCTGCTTTTTGATTCACACCACCCACTGCAGCACAAACTTGGAGTTATTCGGACATTACAACACAGGGCCCAAGTGGTTCCTACAAGCACAGAGGGAAAGGAGAAAGAAGAACAACATGTGCAGAAAGCCCTCTCCGTTTGTGGATATCCTAAATGGGCTTTCAATAAAACGAAGAGAGCAAAGAAACAGGACAACAGAGAACCAGAACCCAGGAGAAAGGGTGTAACTATGCCTTACCTGGCTGGTGTTTCTGAAAAACTATAGAGGATCTTCAGACAACATGACATCCCAGTCTATTTCAAACCCACAAACACTTTAAGACAAAAACTGGTCCATCCTAAGGACAAAACACTGAGCCAATGTGGTCTACTCCATTCAGTGTAGTGAAGACTGCAGTGAGCGCTACATTGGAGAAACAAAACAGCCACTTTTCAAAAGAAAGTATCAACACAGACGAGAGAGCCAGAGTGGACCTCATACATCTCCACCTAAAAGCCACGGGCCACTCCTTTGAGCACATTTTGGCACAACTGGTTTGAGAGGGGAGTTAAAGAAGCTATTTTTGTCAAGAAAGAGAATCCTTCCTTGAACAGAAATGGAGGTCTCAGATATCATTTGTCTCCATCTATAACTCTATCCTCAAACCTAAATCAAAACAAACAGAGAAAACAGCGGGACTAGCCAGGACATGTCCAGAGGTGTGAAAGCACCCATCATGGCCTTGAATGGTTCTGCTAACTACACCCCACTCCCACTGCATATTTAATAGACCTACCTAACTAACAGAAACTGTAAACAAATAAGTGTGTTAGTCTCAGAGTAATTTCATTGTAATTAGCTCCTCCCTTTAGGCAGATATAAGGCAGTGTCCACCAGCGTCTGACCAGAACTGAAGAAGCAGCTTGGATGAGCTGTGAAACGTATTTGACCAAATAAACTTTTGTCCAGTTGACAAATTGAATTTCTCCTTTTGCCATTATAACATAAAACAAAAATACATTTTGCATAATACCCCTTCTTAGTATTAGCCAAGGTTATTCAAGTTGAAATGAAATATGTAAGCTCAGTGTGATTCTAATGTCACTTGACTTTGAACTATTGCAACCTATCAGTCAGACTTATTTTTCATAGCTCACTCTGGCATCAAAAGTAAGTCTTGTAAGTTCAATACATAGAGTGCTTCTCACAGTGTAACATTAGCCTCTTTGTTAGTGCAGTCTACAGCCATTCCACAGAGTTCTGCTATGAATGCTGTGTGAAAGGCCTTGACACTTTAAATAAGGGAGCTTTCTGATCTCAATTCAATGCAAAAGTTACTTTCTAGGACTTCTCTCATTTTAGGTCAAAGTGCAAAAGCTTGCGCCATATGCAATGTAATTTTGATGGAGGTCAATTTGGTAGGCTATTGATTAGCCATATAGTACTTCATTATCTCCATTTCTGGTTTGAGCATGAAATAGTGATGATGTTATCAATACCAAAATACTGATTCTTTGATACTGTGCTTATCAGTAGCTTTACAACATTATACATAGTCTGCGCAGAGCTTACTTGCTAGCTGTCAAGTTCCACATAGGACTTCTATTGGAAAATCTGTGACACTCTCTCTGTAACTGCTGATGTAAGGCTCATCAGTCTGGTCTTCAAATGTCCATGCTCCACGTTTCTAGTTTGCGTTTTGTTCATAAATCAGCAACAATAATAACAGACCAATCCGATGCTTTCTTTCTCCAAGGTTGCTTCAAATAGCATTAGCTACCAGTTTGACAGCTATCACAGCTTGTTTCTAAGTATCCGGCCCCTGCCAAACCAGCTGTATGAACAGGAAGAGGGGAGTACCTTCAACAACCTCGCTCCTCATTGGCTCTCACCCTGATTTCTGAATATGGGTCCAGGTTGCAGATAACTGCATGGCTTCATTTGGTTGGAGCCAAACACCGTGGGTGACGTCTAGCAGGTATCCACACTTCAAACTCCGCCCCTGCAGCTAGGTGTTTACCCGACTATAAGAAAGGCTATGTGTGTGATGTGTGACATCCTGCATGATGTCACATAGTACTTGAAATTGCAGTGGCCACTGGAGACAGTACACAAAGCTGCAAATTACCCAGTTTGCACTAAAACTGAAAAAAGGACAATGGACCATATAGAAAGCTATTAAAATAACAGAGAGGTTAGCTTTGTAACACATCCATGATATCTGTATTTCTTCAGTATTCCAGTCTGAACCAGTCCTCCATGCAGATACCCTCTCCACACCTCCCCCTGCCTCCTCTCCCTTCCCTGGGCCTGTGTCTTTGGGGGCACTGTGGCCTGGCAGGACCTGGCTGCTTTATTGAACCGCATTTCCTCATCCTTCTTCGTATCGAGCGCCGCGCCCGTCAGCGAGCCTGCCAGCCTTTTGCTATTGCACCCCATTTGTCTTCATGTTTGGGCAGCTATTCTCAGCACTGGACAACCCACGCGCCCGGGAACACTTGGTTTGCTACACACTCGCAACGCAGCATATGTCAGACTGCACGGCTCTGGGGATGGCAGAAATCTGCTCGTTCTTTGGGGGCGTAGAAGTAATTTGGATATAACTACAACATGGTGTGTGCTTATGGGTGAAGCGCTCGCGTGTTAGAGATGCTTGGCGTGCGCAGATGGACGGTAATGGGGCATAATCGTGTTCATGTTGACGAGAGAAGTGGAGATAGAATTACTTAGTGTGATCAAAGTTAATGTTAGCTCAAGCTGTTGGAAATGCATTATTTGGGACGTCGGGCGAGAAAAAAACTTTGATATAAATGTTTTCAGGGCATGATCTGGTTTATATAGAGATACTTTGTTGTGGTATGGGGTTTTAAACAGTCATTAGCCTTTCCTTAGTTTTTATGAGATGAACTTTATTACAAGGAGATTGGCTCAAAAGACATGGAGACGTGTACTGGGGTTGGTGTAGGAAATGTGGGTCTAGGTCTGACAGCAATTATACAATGTGTTTTTTATTTTATTTTATTTTCTGGCGCAAGTATCATGATATCGATCCAATACAGAAAGAAATTAGTTAATTAAAACATCTTTAAATTAAATATATATGTGAAGATAAAGTAAAACATTAACAGTTTATTTCAATATTAAGAATTTACCATTGTTATTGGCCTTTAAACATCATCTTTAGTACCTTTCATGTTTTAGAACTTAAAATAATCCTTATCTTCAAACAGACACCTTTTTTCTACAGGTGATCTCTTTTAACTCTTAACTTTTCACTAAAAAAACAGCAACTGGCATGCTAACAGGAGCATGCAGTTGTATTGACAGCAGAAATGCTCAGATTTTGATTTATGGACTTAAAAACAGCACAAAACTTCTGTTACCTTACAAAACAACAGTAGTTGCAGACTTACTAAATTCATTCATCTAACAAGCGCAGATAAAGCAAAATACGACTCCAGGTATGTTTGTGACAAGAGAACAATGTTATAACATAGTTAAAAGCTCAAAATCTTCCCATCATTAATGTGTAGTACTTGGGACACAATGTCCGCCCTCCAATTAGTGGGCAAATATTATAAAACACTAAGACAACTTTATACAGTTGTTGTAAATATTGTAACTTTTGTTCTCAAATCTCTAGTTTTTATTCCAACTCTGACACTATTCGACCTCTATTATCCATCCCAGCCAATACACACACTTCAAATATGTACTTAAAACTACGCCATCAAACTACCCCCATTACCTCATCTAGACCTGTGACATTTCTGACAAGCCAATATCATGTACTTCAGTCTGTCCTAGACTCGCCTCCCATCATGCTGCCCGAGCTAAAACCCCAGCAGAAAAGTTATGAACGACGCTGTAACGGCAAAGTAAATCGTCCGAGGAGAAAAATCAATTTAGAAAATTGCTTGAATTCTTGCCGGCCTGTTTCATTGTCATTAAGAGATCGCACAGATAGATGTCTCCTTGTGCTGAGGGGGAAAGTGCATAGCTTATACTGGTGTCTCAGAGGACTTATTAATTTTGTCTTTCTTTTGCCATCTACTATCTGCTCCCAGTGCTTTTAAATGGCACCAGCCCATAAGGAACAAAGGGGTAGAGACAGAAATCGATTGGGAATTCTCAAGAGAAATTTGCTCAGTCATTTGATTGTATTCCACATTGTTCAGAGCAGTGTTACAAATGTAAGGTTTCATATGTTACTGTCCCACTGCGGCAGGATCGATAGATGTTGGTGGTACGGACATCCTTTGTGGTCTTTGGCAGTCTTGCAGTCTGTCTCTTATAGTCCCTAGACATGTATGTAGAGATGAATTGGTAATAAATGGTGTATAGTAAATGATTATGAGGATGAACTGTCTGTCACTAAAAGCTTGCAGCATATAAAACAGCAATATGCAATTCTAGGGCGCATTTTGGGTTGCTTTGACATTTATTAATGTATTCACAAAAGTGCTTTACATAACCATGACCTTTAATGTTGAAAAAAAAAAAAAAATCAGATTACAGTACTAATGTATTTTACAGGTGAGGCTATTGGCTACACTACACATTAACACAAATGCACTATTTAAATCAAATGCATGTGTAAAATTAACTCTTAGTCTACATGTTCTGCACACAAAAACAAAATAAAAAAAGGAAAAAATCAGGTAAAATGTTTGAAAACAAACCAAAAGTCCAAAACAATATTATTATTTTGAATTTAAGTACATTTAAATCGTTGCACTATTCTAAACTTCCTGACCCTATACAACCACATTACAACAAAAGAATCTAAAATCAGATAATAATCGATACTATCACTAGTATAGAAACTAGATACTCATTTGAGCAAATAAGTCACATTCACAGGACAGAAATAAACCCTTCCTGAATAATTTTAGAATGATTTTGAGTTGAATCAGAACAAGTATAAGAGCACATAGACTAGTATACGCCATTGGACCACTATGGGACCTTCCTGGACCACTGAGGATTACACAGATACAAAGAAACATGGGAATATAAAAGAAAATACTATTATTTAATGTTGAAAGTAACATTTTATTACCTAAAGAAAGTGTGTTTTTTATTATCATTGTGGTAGTGGAATCTGCATCGAGTTTATTCCATAGTATCAAAATCGGGTTTGAAATGTTAGTATCATGACAACACCACACTGAAAATAAAACCCTCTCTACAAAAGATGCACAGATGTTATTACTATCAAGATGTGCATCCTCCATGACTCTGCCTGGCGCCTTTGTTCCCTCCAGCCTTTTGTTACCCCACAACAGATAAAATTAGATCACAGTCCGCTGTTTTGCTCCGATGATTAGCTCATGAGCTACTGCTACGGCTAGCGCGGGGCTGCCTTGATCGCCCATGCGTAGGTCGAACAAGATCCAGCCCCGGAGAGTGTCTAGTTGTCATGCAGCCTTCTTCCAACTGCCATCTGTTTCGGCCATGTTGAACCAGCCTGCGTGAGCCTGCAACATCTCCCTGAGGCGAAGCTCATTCAACTACCAAAGAAATACAAAGAGCTTATATAGGCCAAGTGAGATGTACCTGCGATGGGTAAATGAAAAAAGACACGCCAGATGCTGCAAAACTCTATATAGGACACACGGAAGGGAGCTGACAATTTTGAGAAATGATGTAGTTGCAGTTTTTCAAATATGACTAAAGATGCGTTAGGTCACTTTTTTCTCACTTTTCCTCACGCTTGTTTCCATGGAGATGTTACTGCGTCGACTGGAATCTTCCACAATATGGCATTACTAAATTACCTGTTTTTTTGTTGTTGTATTTTTCATTAAAAAGGCCTTGAAAACTGGCTTTGTAATAATCGATTCATCTTAAGTATGAAAAAATCTTACTTTTTGGAACTCATCATAATCTAATCCATTCCCCTGACCTTCACATTTAGTTCAGTGATGGGTCCAGGATGATTCAAACTGAATCTATCAAATATCTTGGTCTTTGGCTGGACCCAGAACTTAACTTCAAACGTCATATTGATCACATCATCAAAAGAACATATGCTACATTAAGTCCTCTTTACCGGTCAGCGAACTGTTTCACTCAAGAAGTCAGGAAAAGAATTATTTCTCAATTCCTCTACCCATCATTGACTATGCTGATACAATTTATCAAAATACTCATGATCTACATCTCAAACCACTGAATGTTCTCTTCAACTCTCTCTGTAGATTTATTCTCAAATGCTCATACCAAACTCATGACTGTATTTTATTTGGAAAACTCAACTGGCTACAACCGTACAATAGACGTCAATTTCATTGGATTCTACAATTTTAATTTATTTACTTTAACTGTCCCCATTATCTACATCAATATTTAGTCCCAGTAACGTCGTCATATTCACTTAGAAATTCCCATTGTCTCACTTTTTCTATTCCCCGAATCTACAAAGGAGTTGGACGCAGATCATTTCAGTTCAAAGCCCCTTCAGATTGGAATAGTTTAGCCACACCCTTAAGAACTTTAACATCTTTCAATTCATTTAAATCATCTTTGTTTTCATATCTCCAAACAGTTTGTCTTTATTTTGTGTTTTTGGGCCCCCTCAAAAACAAGACAGCACATCTCAAGGGGGTTTCCAATAAAAAAAAAAAAAAAAAAAAAAAAAAAAATATATATATATATATATATATATATATATATATATATATATATATATATATATATATATATATATATATATATATATATATATATTCTCTCTGTGAGTAGGGTTGCCCCTCGATAGACCTGATCTGTAACTTGGCCTAGTGGTGTCAACAGATAGATAAGTGGAACAATTAACATTAACTGCAGAATTAACTACAAGAATAACGTACATTTCCAAGGTTCAAAGCTTGGTCAACAAGTTTTTAACACGGGATATTTTGTTCTTTAGAGGACATTATTGCATTTCCTAAACAAGAATGACAGCTCGCTAATTGTGACCATTTAACGTCACTTTACCTTTTACTTGAATATGAAAAACAGAGCTATTTCATTTTAAAGGTGCATTGTGTAACTTTTCTGGTGCAGGGTCCATCAAAGGCTTTCCTCCATGGAGATGTCATTGCTGGAATGTTTCACAGTATGGTATTAAACCTTTCTATCTTCACTGAAACCAAACCAGCCCACGTTACAAGTCAGATCTGTGGAGTGACGACCCCGCTCACAGTCAGAATGCCTGTTTTTTTAAGTATTTTTGAGCTATAAAACCACCTATGATTTAATAAATGTAATGTAGATCTGTTTAATGTCACACTGTGGAACATTCCAGGCATTCCAGGCAGAGCAGTGCGAAGGTGACGGACCCCCAACTGAAAAGTTACATAGTGTACCTTTGCTTGGTTTGCAATGGCTAAACTTATTTCACTTTCCTGACGCAGTCCTAGTGTCCTAATTTGCTGTTGGACTAACATAATGTGACGTCACCCATACCATTCAGCTCCAGCCAAATGAAGCTCATCGAGGCTAGCAGTTATGGGGTCGAATTTGGAGGCAAGTTCCATATTTGGAAATCCGATCACGAGTATCATAGCAACCAAAGAGCCAATCCAGAGTGAGGCTGTTGAAGGGAGCGACCCCGGGGTCTGATTTGTCTGTTATTAATGTTCATATCTTTTTTCAATATAAAGTGAATTGAAGCTGAGCTGCTTTTACAATATATACACCGTATGTACTTGGGCACACATCTAAGAACATTTTGACCATAACTGTAACTAGAACAGCATGGTACAGGCTGGTACAGTTTACACTAAAAGCTAACTTATGTTTCTGTCACTGAGCATTAAGAACCCAGACTGTTTCCATAGCCTGAACTATATTTCATGTCTTACTTCTTATAGAATATTGTGCATTACTTAAGTGGAGTAGAAATCTAACCAAAATCTTTTATAAGTACTGTATGTTGCCTTGAAACTTTTCTCCCCTTCTTCCAATATAACACAGGCTTCTTTTAAAGGTCCTTTATTTCACAAAATTCACTCTTTTGAGCTTTAAGTAATGTTGTAACCTCATCACAAACACACCTGGAGTCATGTTTTGTTTCATTCACACATGTTTCAGTAATCCTTTATTATTAGTCTATGTGTATCTGCATCTCCAAACCCCAAAATGCTCTGTTCCACCTTGTGATGTCATGTAGAGTTCTTTTTTTTCCTCTTTGAGAGAAGAACCCGGCCTAAATATGCAGGGTTTGCGTGTTAAACATGTGAATGAAACAAACAAAACATAACTCCAGGTATGTTTATGATGAGGAAACAATATTATAACATAGATTAAAAAAAAAAAAAAAAATAGTGTAATATGGGCTCTTGAAAGATGCACCTGATTTTTTTTCCCATGTATTTGATCAAATGTGTCTTGCCCCCACTAAGTGATTCTTGTGGTCTGAATTTTACTACAAAGCGGTTAACTGTCCAATAATCAGGAAGTGTGTGTTATCATGCTGTTGCTAGCTTTACCAGCGTGACGTTGCTCTGATCTTTGAGAGCTGTGAAACCCACTTATAAACTCACTAAACTGAATAATTAGGATGCTCTGATTGCATAAGGTCAGTAATTTCGGCCCACTGCAAAACATTTAAAGGTCTTATATTACACAAACTGACTCCTGAGGGCTTTAATCCATCTTCAAACGCTGTTACCTCATCAAAAACATACCTGTGTGAATGAACCAAAACACAGCTCCAGTTATGTTTGTGATGAGGAAACAGCATTATGACACAGATTATAAAATAGCGTAATATGGGCCCTTTTAAAATTAACTAGTTTTGTTTTTCACTTTACAGTGCCTGTAACTCAGGACTAATGAGCTAACCAAACTACTGCCCCAGCTTAGCCATATAGACAGCATAACATTTGTAAAAAACTCGTTGTCTGGGTTAAAGAAATTTCCCAAGAGTCACCATCCAGTTGACAATAACTCACAGAATGGACAAGGACCATATTACCACACATTACTCCAGTAAGCTTTTATACTTTAAGGGAAGACTTTAATGCCCCTGTAGGGAAATTTGCCCTGTATTTGACCCATAGTTCATTGTCCAGATTACCACAACCAATACACAGGGAGAACTTGCACTCAACATTGGAAGGCCCAACAGCACCGTATGGTATCAAAGCACCTTTTACTATGCTGACCTTTTAGACAAAACACGTCAAATTAAAAGGTACAATCATCAAGAATCATTTAGATAATTTCAGCCCTGAATTTGCCAATCACTACTGAAATAAAGGTACAAGTAGCTGATCATTTGAAAACTAATGCTTCATGACATCACAAGGTAGAACAGAGCTTTTTGTGCTTTGGAGATGTAGACAGATTAACAATAAAGGATTACTCAAATGAAAATGTGAAAAAAAATGCGTGAATGACTACAGGTGGGGTCCGCCGCCTTTCCAATATCCCTTCATTACAACATGTCTCTATTTAGAAATGCCGGTTTTCTGACACTTTTTAGTATCTCTATTCCGACACGTCATATATATATTTTTTTGAGAGTTGCGATAGTCTACCCAGGCGCGTCTCTCGCTCCCTCGCTGCCTCCGTTTACGATTAGATATTTTCCCGAAGGCTGGCCTATGCTCTTTTTTAAAATGCATGACTGTTTCCCACGGCTATCAGGACATTTTCCAACCGTCTGATGTCCTATGTGGCCGAAGTATTCTCTGTTCAAGTGTTTTGTACCGGCCCAAGCATCTTATGATATATGGGAGTGCAAAGTATAAAAGGCTATCACATTAATATTATTTATGTCAAAAAAGAGGAATGTTTGAAAAATAGTAAAGTGCTGCTACGATAATGGAAAATAAAAAGTCGAAGTAGTGGGACGCTTGAAAAATAATGTTTATGCCGCTACTCCGAGAATTAGACGTTAATGTCTAAATAGCGGCATGTCGGAATAGCAGCATGTAACCACTATAGGTACGGGTACTAACATTATAGCATGACTTAAAGCTCACGAGAGTCCATTTTGCATAATACAGGTCCTTTAAACACACCTTAGAACATTATCTTATCTTATCATAACCTTGGCCATTTCTCTCTGTGATTAATAGATAAAATTTGACCTCTGTCTTCTAAATTAATGTGTTTTTTAACGACTCTTTCAAATGATCAGAGCCCATGAAAAAGCCAAAATCACTATGATCGCTAATAAAAATCAGGTACAGCACCTCTAACCTCATATTAAATTACAAGCAGCAAGAAATACATCAAGTTCGATTTTGCCAAAAGCCAAACTAAAGACCATTTATTCAAAATTAGGTCACATCGCCTTCATAAGTAAATTGCATTTTTCTTCCACCTTATTGTTCCGGCCCGATTATATTCCCCATCTTCACATTCTCACATTTCAAAACAATGTTCTTAACATGTTTGACACTTTGAGACTTACACGACTTTAGCTACGGGCGACAACCTCCACCAAACCGCACGATTCGTCTGATTAGATCCTCCACCTCCGTAAACTCCGCCACTGCATTGACGTGTTGATTAGCCCCGATCCGTGAAAGGTGATGACGGCTGCGGAGAAAACGTTAGCGTGATGCATGTCAAGAAGTTGAGGTCTCAGTCTCTAGCGCTTTATGCTAGCAGCGTATTTTTAACCCTGCGTGTGAACAATGCTCCCCATGCGTGCCTGGCGTTTGATTATTAAAGTGGAAAACACGGTTGGAGGGTGTTTCTCTTCATACATGTTAATACGTACACATAATAGATGGTTGCTAAGGGCTGCCATGAATATTGATCTGACACATGTACGCTGGAAGTTTGATAGATGATCGAATGAGTTTTGCGCATGTTTTATAGTTACAAATCAAGCTAGCTGCTACAAAATGGTCACTTTTTTGCTTGTGATCTGTATATTTTATGTGCAATTTATTTTGTCTTGCTGGATAGGATTTGGAGCTTGGTTAGAGGAAAAACATCTGACAAAATCCATGGAAATTTGTATATGATCAAACAGGTAGGGAGACTTGAAAGTGTTAGCTAGTGTCATTCTGTTATGTTGCTTTGCAGATAAACTAAATCCATTTATAGACGTTTTATATCAAAATGCTCTGATGTTTTTTTATATACGCATACATTGATAGAAATGGTTCCTTGTATCTAACAGAGTGGGTCCAATGTCCAAGGCAGTGGTGGATGAAGTACTTGATTTTGTTACTTAAGTAAAAGTAAAGATACAAAGGTAAAAGTTACTCAAGTAAAAGTATCACATGAAAAAATCTACTTAAGTAAAATTATTAAAGTACCTGTTTCAAAATGTACTTAAAGAGTAAAAAGTATTTTGTAGAGAACAATTGATGGATAAAATGTGGTGATTTGAAAAAGAATTTGGCTGATTTTAAGTGATTCAATTGATTTCTCAATTTTTCTAGCCACTTTTGTGTATTTGGTTTGCTCAAAGTTGGGATGTTAACTCAAATTAAATGTGCTAAAAAAAACTCAAAACAGGTCACACACTGTTGAAATGGCTGAGTGAATGTAGTGAAGTAGAAAGTCCAGATACACAGTTTTGACTTGTATCTAAACTCGAAGTGCAGTTCTCTGATCTTTCAACAGTCTCAAAGCGAGTGGTTTTACTGTAGACAGGAAACAGCAGACGCGATCGTGCTCACAACTTTGTAGCCTGTGGTCCGCAGACATATCCTGCTGCAGTCTTTGCGATCGGAGATTTTAAGTCTCATAAGATTCTCCTCGTGTCTGTGGTGTATGTACTTTTTGTCGCACATTTAAAGATTGTTTAAGACCAAAAAATCCTGTAGTGTGTGGCAGCCTTTACAGCACTGTACTAGTGGACCAAGGAACATACAAACCAATCGTGTGCGAGTTAAACCACCCACGTGACCCACTTAGCCAATGTTTTTAACTTGTATTTTCGTTGATTTGACAGTCTATTGTTCATACATTCAGACACTGATAAAACTAGGCTACTTCTGTATCACAATCATAACACAAGTTAGACATTACGATGTCCCGGACCTCTGCTTGAGGAGATTTTCTGTAACTGGACCTCCTCAAATTTTTGTTGAATACCCCTGGGCTAGACTGTGGAATTGCTTACAAGCTGAGTACTGCAACAAATAAGTAAATTAAAATTATTGTATGTTTCCAACCAAAAATGCTCTCACTGAAAATGTAATAATGCCAAATATTTCTTATCTGTGTGTAACTAATGTGTCTTGGGTGTTTTTATGCATGTAGCTTATGTTTTTTCTATGAACAGGTGTTGAAAGCTAAAACTTGTGCTAAAACACTCAAAGCAATGTCCTTAATAAAATTAAAAAAAAAAAAAAAAAAAAAAGAAACACAACTAACTGAACATTTTGTATGAACTAGTTTTCTCTGTTTAGGACAATGTCATCACAATGTTACATCATGAATCGAATCAACCATCTGAAGTGTCAAGGCTGTCTATAGCATTCTTATAAACTATTAATGTTTAGTGGGCCTGCATTTCTTAAAACTCAAAGCCCCCTTAAGCCTGACGAAAACCATAGCCGCACTAATATACTTGTACTAAGGCAAGGAGTGTATCTTGCTCACCGACACAGAGTCAGTATTCAATAGCGGTAGCAGGGACCAAACTACCACATTTCTAGTTATTTATGGTTAATATCTCAAATTATCAAGCCTATCCCCATGAAACAAAAACTGGCAGTATGTTCTTTGTCAGCAGATATAAACAAAAGTAAAATTATTGTTAGTACTGCAATTTGTAGAGTCAATCCATAACAAACATTTTTGGATTTTTCTACGAATCTGCAAAAAGTTGTATCACTTTATAAAATTCTAGAAAAGCAGTTGTTTCTATTATAAACCAACTGTGCTATAATGTAAAACTTTTTTTTTTACCACTCCAAAGCCAGTTGAAGCCAAACTTTTCAGTAGAGGACATAAAGAAAGGTGACATTCCCTTTGACCATCTGTTATCATCCACAAGCTATGTCCGTTAGCAAGTTTAGCAAGCAACATTAATAAAGCCGCTATATTGTTTGGTGTAGGACATATGGAAATAAGACGCCCTGAAGCTAGCATCATTGTACTATCCCGCAACTTCAGGCTACAATTACCCATCCATGACTGTCCTTTTCACACCTCATGAGCAGCATCACTCCACAGATGGTGTAGACTGGAGGAAGGCCGTTTTTGCTAGTTTTTTTTTTACGTATAGCATGCTCACACAGACGCCACGTAGCCAAAAGTGCATCGCCCCAATGATAGTAATCAATAACAAGCAAAGTGACCTATACAGCCACCTCACCTCCACACGTATAGCACTGAGAAATACATCACTACGAGTACAGTGCCAGGCCTGTTCACGGTCCCCTGGGTTTGGTGCAGTAAAGGGGGCTAAGGGCGCGCTGTAGCTCCACATACCTACTCTGTACATTTCATTGGGATGGGGTGGTTTGAAGGTGATAGAAAAAGACTGGTAGAGACTAAAGTGGATCAAGGTTGGAGCTGTACCCAGAGGCAACGTGCGGAGAACAGGGGAGAGGACGGAGTGACAAATGTGAAATGGATAGACCGAAAGCCGAAAGAGGTAAAGGGTGAAAGGGTAGTATGTTTTTTTTTTTTTTTTTTTACCTTTTTTGAGCTTGTGTGGTTGGGTGTGAAAACGTTAGTTACATTTCATGCAGATAATTACTCTTAAAGCTCTAGTATGTAACTTTAAAGTAAAGACAAAAATAAATGTTTTGGGTTTTTTTCATTATGCATTTTCTGCACTGAAAGACATAAAAACGTGTTCTTTCTCTAAGCAGGCTTGCATCTCCACAGACCTGACCCTTATTTCCTGCTTGTTTCCATGGAAATGTTGTTCCTTTCGCTGTAATCTTCCACAGTATGGCAAAAAACTCCATGGAGATTTTTCTAAAGTATGGTTTTAGCTTTCTGTTTCCATGGAAACGTGAAGTTGACTATTCACCCCTAGAAAGTTACATACTATCACTGTAAAGGTGCACTATTTAGCATTTCTGGTGATGGTTCTGCCAGTTGTTTGTCTCCATGGAGATGCTATTCCTTTGCTCAGAATGTTCCATAGTATATTAACCTTCTTAGGGACAAGCAGGTGACGCCACCAAGCCAGGTTACAGATCAGTTCTGTGGACAGGTGATATAATATACTTAATGCACAATATCTGAATGCCATTCAGTGGGACATTTCAGGCAACGCAATAACATCTCCATGGAGACAATGTAAACCTTAAAAGTTGCTCTTTCATGCACAGATCTATATCAATCCAGTTTGAATTGTGTTTGCATGTAAAAGGTCTATGCTCAAAAGTTCCCCTCAAATGTGACTTAATGAAGCTAAACTGGATTTTCAAAAATAACTGCAAATTTCAGCTCAATTTTAACTATTAGGTTACAACATTATGGGAGAAATTAGGAGACTGACCTTTTGAACTGAATGCCTTCTGGCTTCAAGTGCTGTACTGCTTTAATCAAGTCAATCTCCAGTCTCAAACGTCTCACCAGTAGCCAGTTGTTTTTTTTTTGTTACCATCCCTAAGAAAATGAAGCCCTTTTTAGTCACTGCAGTTTGTGACTTGGAATAAGTCAGTGCCTTCCATATTTAAAAGCTCTGTACCCAATTTCCCCGTGTATCTGATCAAAATGTGTCTTGCCGTAGTACATATAGAGCCTATTGTATAAGCAGCTCTTGGGGTCAAAATGAATCCACGGCTCGCTGTCTGGATCTAATTTTAAAGCACTGTTGATGATCAGGAAGTGCACATTAGCATGCTAGTTGTTGTTAGCGTCACCGTCACGGCTAAACTCCGCTCTGGCCTCTGGAAATTGTAGAAAGCGCTTATAACCTCGTGGTGAATCATTAGGACACTCGTAACTCATAAGGTGAAAAAGGAATAACTTTGGATCACTTTAAAATGAGCTACATCTGTTTTTCATGTTTTAAAACAGAAATAATCAGGTATATTCCCTTTAAAGGTGCACTATGTAACTTTTCTCAAGCATCTGGTAGTGTCCATGGAGATATGCTAAGGTGATTGCTTTCCCTGTCTGGAATGTACCACAGTATGGTATTAAACTAGCTCATTATTTAATTATAGGTGTTTTTGTTTGTTTTGTTATAATAAATAGTACCTTGAAAAATATTAATTCTACTATAAGTGGTCCCACCTCTCCACAAATCGGACCCGTACACTGGCATACTGCTAGTCTCCATGGAAACAGATACGTTTAACATCATTGTGAAAAATTCCAGGCATCTCCACGTTGGCGAACCCTCCACCTGGAACATTACACGGTGTATCTTTAAAAATATCTGATTTTGAGTTGTGGATTTGTCTTTTTACTGAGGATTATGTGGACTCATGAATGTCCCACATGAAGAGCGGATGCGGCCATTAGCAAAGTGATGACGGATCTTACCTCAGCCCTGCCACAGATCAGCGCAGAGTCACACGCTGTTTGTAATGTTCACAAACCGCGAGGAGCAACCATCATTCAAAGGTTTTTGTCAGGAGAAGTCTCAGGAACGCACATTCTGCACAAAAGAAGACAGATGGCAACGGCACTGCTGAAAACAAATTAGCATCGGCTCTCCCTCTGCTCATTTAGAAGTGAAGCAGTTTAGATAAGGCTAATAAATTGATTGCTCGCATCATTTTAGTTAAAGGTGCACTAGTGGAGGGTCCGCTACCTGCTTGTCATCATGGAAATGTTATTGCTTTGTCTAGAATGTTCCACAGTATAGTTTAAACCCAGGTTACAGCTCTACGCTACATTACAGTTCAGATCTGTGGAGAGTTGCTCCTATTCACAGAAGGAATTATGGTATTTTTGAACAATAGAAACACCCGTAATGAATAAATGGTAAATGGATATGTTTAATGCCATACCATGGAAAATTCCAGGGAAAGCAATAACATCTCCATGGAGACAAGCAGGTGGTGGATATTAAGAAGCTATTTTCTGATCTACGTTATAATGTTGTTTCCTCATCACAAACACACCTGGAGTTGTTTTGTTTCATTCACATGTTTAACACAGAAATCCTACATATTCAGGCTGAGTTCTTTCTTCCACCTTGTGATGTCATGCGGTGATACAGGAAGTGCCCCAGTGTGTTTTTAAACGCCATACGCCTTCACTAGAATCACTTGGATAATTTCAGCCTTGGAATTACCAATCTCTACTGAACTACAGGTAAAATGTAGCTGTTAACTTGAAAACTACCACTACATGACATCACAAGGTGGAACTGAGCATTCTGAGCTTTGGAGATGTAGACAGACTAATAACATGTGTGAACGAAACAAAACACAACTCCAGGTATGTTTGTGACGAGGAAACAACATTATAACTCGTCAGTTTTACGTAATATTGGACCTTCAAAACTACAAAATTCCCCTTTAACTTCTGCTGTGAGAGTTGCACTGCTTAATTTACAGTTTGTTAAAATGCAGAGGAGACATTAACTGCAGCGCGTTCCCCAAGGCCAGTAGATTATTGTAGTTTATTGTTTGCTTTGGTTAATGGCGTGGAGCCGGCAAAGCGCAGGGCATCCTTTAAATGAACAGAAATAATGTATTCCAGTGACAGGCTCATAATGCATGGCCAGTGGAGCTATGGGGCACTAATATTCACTAATTTGTGGAAGTAGATGTAGCTGTGTGGAGGGTTTGTGTGCTGTTGTCACTGGGTCCTGTTTAGAGAAGAGATGTTTTAGAGAATAAAATAAAACATATAGATGGAATAGAATTAAAGATATAATTTTAATCCAGTTTTATGAGTGTGTATCTTTCCCCAGAGAGTTTATTTGCAGTATACAATAAAGATCAAGGTTGGTGGTGAATATTATCAGCAGTTAAACAATTTGACAACAGCGCTGTCCTTTTACCAGCAAGATCTCTGGTTCGATTCCCAGACCAGGTGGGGCCTCTCAAACAGGACTGCAAAAATCTGTCAGAATAATTGTTTTCCATAGAAATAGAAAGTTAAAACCATACTTCGGAACATTCTCATGGAGTTAGATAAGTTTTATGCCATACTATGGAAAATTATTTCAAATTTTTTCATTATTTTCATGCTGGAGGCTCTCTTCCAGGCAAAGTCAGAGAAAAAAACAAAACATGCTTGTTGTAAAACATTATAAACTCAGGCCTTAAAGCTGCATCGCGCAACTTTTCTGGTGGAGGGTCCATCACCTGCTTGTCTTCCTAGAGATGTTATTACTTTGTTTGGAATGTTCCACGGTAGATATTAAACCTATATCAAGGGAGACAACTATAGGCTACATTACAGGTCAGATCTGTGGAGAGGAAACCCTACTCACAGAGAGAATTATTGTATTTTTGAGCAATGGAAACGCCCGTAATGAATAAATGTTAGATTTATGTATTTAATGTCATACCACGGAACATTCCAGGCAAAGTAATAACATCTCCATGGAGACAAGCAGGTGACGGACTCTTCACCGGAAAAGTTGCTCTATCCACCTTTACATTTTTAAGTCATAAAAGAATATACAATTTGTAATTTTCATGACATAGATATTCTCTTTCTAGAAGTATTGTAAGTATTTTTAAAAACTCAATCTACAATAGAAATACTTCAACTTTATAGCCAGTTGCAGCTTTACTCTCAAGTGTTCTTTGTGTTCTGTCAACCTGAAAAGATTGATGATTTTGGCCTAGAACGTCTCATAATGTTTGAACTTTTAATTGCAAAAAGCTCTTCAGTACTTTATTTGATAAATATAAATCAATCTGTTATTTGATAAATAACAGTTAGAGTTCACATTTGTATCTCTTACGTAGTGAGTTAACTGTGTTTTAAGGAAGTAAGTGCCATTCCCTGTCGTATTATTATATTACTGTCGTACACAAGTCATTCAAAGTGCTTTACAGAATAAGAAATACATTCAAATCACAATACAAACAAATAAAAACATAAATAATCATCATAAAATTAAAAAAGACAGAGACATTAAATGAGAGAGAAGAGTGCAAAATGAAAACCTGTCAGTCATACGCAGCTAAACAGAACCGTTTTGAACCTGGATTTAAACACAGTCAAAGTAGAGGTCTGAAGATGCCTGACGATGTAAGATCTTCAGGAAGACTGTTCCAGGTTTTAGCTGCATAAAACTGAAACTCTGACTCTGCATGTTTAGTCCAGACTCTGGGCACCAGCAGGATAGTTAGTCAAAGTATTTATATTGGTATTGGAACTGAAAAAGCTGGATAAGTGCAACCGTGACTTAGACGTACAGTAGACAAACTTTATTGATCCACAAGGGAAATGATTTGGATACAGTAGCTCACTCAGCACAATATAATATAATAACAGAGAGTAACAAAATAGATGGTATAGCAAAAAAGAGCAAGAGACAGGTGTCAAATGAGACATAATTATAAAAATAAATGTATAAGTACAAGTTTTACCCAAGTACAAGTAACTTTTACCCATCTAACCAACAAATACACAGTCACACATGGTTGCCGCAGAGTATCTTGCTCAAAGATACAACAGCATTAAGCATTACCAAGTGTTACACCACAAATCTCTGCGTGGACATCCCAACCCTTTGAGCTCCCGAAACCACTGCTCGCTTCCATAATTGTACAGAGACTTCTCAGTTCACACAAGCCTGTCAACTCTCCATCCACTTCCACTGCAGCTGTCACACTCCGCTCCTGCCTTTACAACCTTATCTGCAAACTCAGTCCACTTCTATGGCTCTAGAATCCACTTTATTAACCGCTGGCGTCTTCTCTTCGCCTGTGAGCCCTGCTGAGTGGTTTCATGTGCGACGAGAAATGAGAACGGCTTGCTGGAGATGGGCTGCTTTTGTACCGCATTGGACAGTCAAAAGCCTTTTCCGTTTGGCTGGAAAATCCTCCCGGAAATCCTATAAATCGTTCTTGTAAGAGCAGGTATTTTTATAGTTGGGAGTTAACAGGATCAACACCTCACTGAATGTGGCTTTTATGTAGGAATGAAATGAACAGAAATGCCGGCATCGCAGTCCCATTTTCCACAGGATTCTGTTGGAGGTGTTTCCACAGAGCGTATGTAAATGTAGTCTGAGCTCACAAGAAAGGCAGGATTTGTGAGTAATAGATTTATAGCAGACTGGGTTCCAACGTAAATTTGAGATACACAGAGCGAGATCATAAGGGAGATTTTCAGACAAGTAGAAATTTAAATGCGGTTTTGAAAAAGCGTTCAGGTTACAGACAGGGTGTTTTACTTCTATGGGGTATTAATGGCTAACACATGACATATTTAGATCATGATATTACCTTTTATAGTTTTGAAAATGAAAATGTATTAACCTGTTTTATAAGTTTCAGTTTCACCCTGAATCTCCCATCCCTGTGTGCTCTGAATCTGAAAAAATAAAAATCCTAAAATCTAAAAAGTTTTGCATTGTGGCCTTACATTTTAAAAGTCATAAAAAGAATACATAATTTGTCATTTTCATCTAGAAACTTTAAATTATGGGACATTTTAATCCATTGGATCTTTAATTTATTTGTTTTATTTTTATTAGTATACTTTTTTATTAATATTTTATATTTTTAATATTAATATTTACATTTTTATTTTATTTTATTATTATTATTTTTTTTTTATCTTTTTGCAGTTAAAGTATTTTTTTTAAAAATACTCCTGCTTCACAGCACAATCAGCGTGCATCCCGCTAATTAAACTACTGCACATTGCATCAGGTTTGTCAAGTTGTCGTGTACAGTTTTGTATCATATTTTTGTATATTTATAGAGAATTGTTGTAGAAACACGGATGACATAGGCTTGTGGGCAGAGCACTGGACAGAATCTTACAGCTAATGTATGGAGGGTTCAGAAAGGTCCCGGGAGAATTATTCAAACATGCACAGATGACGTCTTAAACCTCTTCACGCATGTATTCTATAAGGGAATAATGTTATAACATGGTAACATGGTTTTGCATAAAGACAAGTTAATCACTCAAATTGGTTGATCAAATGGTGCCAGCAGTTATCTTGACATTGTTGGGTAAATCTTTCTTCTTTCGTTTGAAATGCAGAATCAAGTGTTCATGTGTGTAGTTCCATTATATTTTTCATTTAGTCAAGATAAGGGCTGAGCAGAGTTTTTATTAGGTGATGAACCATACATTAAAGTACATGTTGTTATTGCTTTGCTTTGAATGTTCCACAGTATGACATTAAACTTATTTATTCAATTACAGAGGTTTCTTACTGTGATCGGAGGTCATCTCTTAACAACATTATAACATGGCTTAAAGCTCACAAGAATATCGAACATTTAATTGGACCTTTATTTGAAGAGAAGATATTTTTTAGATATTTTATAAACCAACCTCCTGTATTTCCAGTCAGCACTATCCATTCTATTCCCAGGCTGTACTCTCTCACACCTCCAGCCCCATAAACACAGAGATGGGCCTCTGATCCACCAGCTCAAATGTAATTCTGATGACAAAGATCTCACCTCCTCCGTCAGCGCGCAGACTTATGTGAACATACGTGACAGGGACAGAGCAGGCGCTGCACCTGTCGCCCCATGACCGAGGTGTGATTGCCATGGCGAGCGCACACACGGAGGAATAAACCACTGTCCAACATCCCGTGCGCGTGACAAGTTTTATTTACAACATGTCTGAAGCTCAGGTCCAAATGAAATTCTGATGACAAAGATCACACCTCCTGTGTCACTGTGAGGACGTGTGTGAACGTAAGACACATGACAAGGACAGGACACGTGTATCTGTAGATTCTGTTTGTAGACTTTATTGTCTCCATGGGTTGAATTTTGTCCTCAGTAGTTGACTCATCTTTAAAGGTCCAATATTACACAAAATAGACTCTTCACCCATGTTTGAGTAATCCTTTATTATTAGTCTGTCTCTGTCTACAAAGCTCAAAATGCTCTGTTCCACCTTGTGATGTCATGAAGCAGTAGTTTTCAAGTTGCCTTTTACCTTTTGTTTAGTAAAAATTGGCAATTCCAGGGCTGAAATGATCCAAGTGATTCTAGTGAAGGTGTATAGAGTTTAAAAACACAGTGGAGCACCTCTGGTATTACTACATGACATCATGAATGTTAATCTGATAGAAGAACAGCCTAAATCTGCAGGGTTGTGTGTTAAACATGTGTGAATGAAACAAAACACAACTCCAGGTGTGTTTGTGATGAGGAAACGACATTATAACATCAGAAAAATAGTGTAATATGTGCCCTTTAAAAAGTACATATTATGCAAAATTGACATACCTGGAGTTGTATCTTGCTTCATTCATGCTTGTTTGATGAATCCATGTTTCTAAGCCCCACAAAAACAAAAAACAAAAAGAACGCCATTTTGAAATTCCCAGCTTTGTGACATAAGTAGTCTGTAGGTCTACTGTGCTGTTTTTAAGTCCATAAATCATATACTGAGCATTTCTGATATGTTAAATCACATTTTTAGCATTAGCATGTCAGAAAAAGCGGCTAACCCGAGCTGTTTCAGACTTTTCCTCAGTGGTTGGAGTGCTCATCAACCAACATGAACTATTCTTGAACACCACTTGGTCCATACTCGGGCAAAACAACTCACCAGCCTTGCCTGTGTATAAATGTGGTGTGTGAGCGATAGGTGATAGGTGGTGTTCAAGATTGGCAGAATAGCTTCCATCTGTCTACCTAGTATAGCATGAATGAATAATGCATAAAAGTGTAGGTGAATAAGTGATTTTGAGCATTCGTAAAGGTACTATAGTAAAAACACATAAAATATCCACCATGTTGAGGGCTCTAGTTCATTACATTACACATTCAGTTAATGTAATATGACTGAATTTGCATATACAACTTGCAAATTCCTGGACTGAAAATCAAATCTGGAACATTCTTGGTGTGAGGAGACAGCGCTGACAACTGAACCACTGTGCCATGCTAGCCACACCATGTAAAAGGTCCTATATCATGCAAAAGTGACTCATTGGAGCTTTAAACCAAGTTATAATGTTGTTACCTCATCAAAAACATACCTGGAGTTGTGTTTTGCTTTATTCACACGTTTGAGTAATCATTTACTATTACTCTTGGCCACAACATGAGAGCAAACCATTTTTATTTTTTTTTGTTATATAACTCTTTTTTGATTACAATTCCCTGTTCTTTCACCCTTTCACGAAAAACGGAAAGCTAAAAAGATGGACAAAGCTGACTAAGTTCATTGTTTTGTAATCATGACCTTGTGCTCTCTGATTACTCATCAGATTAGTTTGTCATCGCAGTATTAGACTCCTGTTGCGTTCCATCAAAATCCTTTCCTGAATTTAAAGACTGTAGTAATATGCCTGTCTACCTCTAAAAGCTCAAAATACTCTGTTCCACCTTGTGATGTCATGTAGTGGGAGTTTTCAATTTAACAGCTACCTTTTATTTCAGAAGACATTGGCTCAAGTGACCCAAATGGTTTTAGTGAAGGTCTGTGGAGTTTAAAAACACAGTAGCACACTTCCTGTATTACAGAATGACATCACAAGTTGGAATAGTGTTTTCCGTTCAATTCAGCCTAAATGCGCAGGGTTTGTGAGCTAAACGTGTGAATGAAACAAAACAGAACTCAAGATAGGCTATGTTTTTGATAAGGAAAGAAGATTATAACATAGATCAGAAAATGGCGTAATGTCGGCGCTTTAGCGACTGTGCCCTGCCAGTTGCACCATGTAAGAATTACCGACTGTCTTATGTTCAGGACCTATTTTGTTTCCAGTTGTTCAACAGTACAGAGACGAACAGCGGTGTCAAGGATACTGCCATGTCTCACTAATGGTAGTCCGGCGTTTGCTAAACAATGACGGATATTGCTTTGTTGGAAGATTGACGCGAGTGTTACGCCAACGCTTATGAGAACCGCAGAGGTCAAGGGTAAGATGGTGGTCAATGGACAGGAAGCATGTGCGGACATCTTGAATCGGCGAGCGTGGACAGTAGATCATGTTTGAAGGGAAGACTAAATAGGCAGTGCGTCCAGGTGACGTTTGAAGGTGCCCGGTTCCTCTTGATTTGGTTTTCAAATGAGGGATGATGTGTCAGAGGAGAAGAGATATCGTCAAACAAGGTACATGGAAGCCAGCGATCTTGTATTGCATGTAAGCAGCGAATTCTAGCAAAAAAGAAAGACATATTATGCAAAATCGACTTTCTACAGATTTTACCCATGTTATAGTTGTTTTTCCTTCTCATTTTCACTCTCCAAAGTTGTAGGATTTGTGCATTTTTGAGTAATCTTTATTCTCTTGCATTTAAGACGTCATTGTTCGATCTACCTGTTTTCACCTCCACCGATACAAGCCCATTCCTCTGTTGGTAGATTTTCTGATTCTAGAAAGTGATGATGGCATGCTTCCAGATGGGGGGCCAGAGCCAGTTTTCCCTATTGATTACATTGTACTTTACCATGTACAACAAAGACCATGAAACAACAAAAATCTGCAGTTGAACAATATTCATTTTAGCTGCCCCACATCTGTATTGAATAATATTGGCCGATAGAATGCTGTGATATCTGAAACTCAGCAATTTGTTCTCCAATTACATCTTCTAAAGTGCAACATTTTGCCACTCGGTATTCAAATCTGCAGTGATCCATCGGAGGTGCCAGCAACTCCACGGCTCTTTGTTGTGTTGGCGTTTACGGCGACATCAGCTCCCATTGGGCGCTGCAGTTTTCTAACGTGGAGGTCAGTGCACTTCGGTCAGTCGCTCCAGTCACTTTAGATGAATATTGCGATTGAAAATGTGCAACTTATTATACAATGATTCACGGGTCTCATAGATTGTTATATACTATACAACAGACATAAGAGCAATAGGTCTTCTTTAAACCCGCTCTAGTATGCATTGTATGTGGCAACTGGCAGCTAATCTCAGTGTTTTACTTGAAATAAAAAAAAGTAAATAGTATTTTAATATTACATCCCAAAGGTTTGGTTGCCTGTGTCTGCCTCAGCATTGTGAGATCAATTCAGAGCCTTGCAAAATTGGCTAAATGTCTCTCCCCACGCTTCTCACCATTTTATAATACCTACCGAGCTGTCAAATAAAGTCTGTGTCATAAAAGAAAAGCTTTTACAAAATAAAAATAAGAAAGAAACCTCACAAAGAACTTAAAACGCTTTTCTTTTCATCCGAAGGGAGTTCACGGCGGATCTACACATCTCATGTCAAAGCTGCAGGTGTCTCTGAAGTCGGCGTGCCACCGCTCTGCACACTGCGGAGCTTTGTTTGTATAATTCACACTTTGGATCTCTCTTTCATGTCTGATCTTCTTTTAAAGTGCAACGCTGAAACCAAAGGGACCCTCTCTACCTTAAAGTGACACAGACACGTTGTCATGTCCCGGGACAGAGGTGGTCATGAAAACTGCATGTCCAGTGCTAGTGAGAGTATGAGGAGCAGCTTTTACCTGAGGTGTAGTGGACTCAGACTAGACAAGCAGAAGGTGGAACAGAGGTGAGAGGCACTGGGTTGGAGAAGACACGTCACCTGGGCTTAACATGGAGACGGGGCCCATATGTGCAGCAGGGGTAGTACTCGGAATGATCAATGATTTAACCGCTAGACCAGAGAGCAGAGGGGGGAAGAAGTTTGAACCTGAAATGGAGTTGCAGTAGCTATTTTGCAACCATAGCTGAAAAGAAATCATGTTCTTTGGTAGTTAAAGTTCCTATATTACGCAAAATTGACGTGATTGTGAGCTTTAAGACATGTTATAATGTTGTTATCTCATCACAAACATACTTTAGAGTTGTCACATGTTTGAGTAGCCCTTTATTAAAGTCTGTCTACATCTCCAAAGCTCAAAATGCTCTGTTCTACTTTGTGATGTCATGAAGCGGTAGTTTTCATGCTAACACCCCACTCTTACGTTTAGTTCAGTAAAAAATAGCAATTCCAGGTCTGAAATCATCCAAATGATTCGAGTGAAGGTGTGTGGAGTTTAAAAATGCAGTCGCACACTTCCTGTATTACCGCATGACATCATAAGGTGGAGTAGAGTGTTTTCTGTTAGAGAGATGAAGGATTTGTGTGTTAAACATGTGAATGAAACAAAACATAACTCCAGGTATGTTTTTGATGAGGAAACAACATTATACAAAGTTAAAACAGTGTAATATGCGAACTTTAACTCACTCCATGCAGATGTTGAGTAAGGGATATCTTTATTATGCTTCAAGTCTTGGCATTATAGATTAATCTTTGATGTGTTTGATATAAGTATTATAAGTATTCTCCTTCACTTTGCGCAGTCCCATCTCTCCTGTCCCAGTCTGGTGCCTCTTTTTAGGCTGTAACTCCAGCGCTCAGAGGCCAGGCAGCCGTGGAGCCAGAAGCCAGCGGCCGTATCCTGCAGAGATTAGACAAATTAAAGCAGCACTTAGACTATATGGACCTGATTAGCCCTGGTAATGAAATCAGGCCTGACACTGCACAAGGCCTTTAAAACACACACACACACACACACACACACACACACACACACACACACACACACACACACACACAGGCTCACATCTCCTCAATGGTCTTTGCTGAGCCTGTAAAGCAGATGGTGAGGTACAGAGCAGCTCTCAGCTCTAAGCCACCTCCCTCCCTCTCTCCTCTATCTCTTATTCACTCTCTCTTTGTCTCTCCTCTATCTCTTATTCACTCTCTCTTTGTCTCTCCTCTATCTCTTATTCACTCTCTCTTTGTCTCTCCTCTATCTCTTATTCACTCTCGCTTTCTCTCCTCTATCTCTTATTCACTCTCTCTTGTCTCTCCTCCATCTCTTATTCACTCTTGCTTTGTCTCTCCTCTATCTCTTATTCACTCTCTCTTTGTCTCTCCTCTCTTATTCACTCTCTCTTTGGCTCTCCTCTATCTCTTATTCACTCTCTCTTTGGCTCTCCTCTATCTCTTGTTCACTCTTTGTTTCTCCTCTATCTCTTATTCACTCTCTCTTTGTCTCTCCTCTATCGCTTGTTCACTCTCTTTATCTCTTACTCTTGCTCTCTCTCTTTCCTTCTAGCTTTCATTCACTCTCTCTCTTTCTCTCTGCCCCCTCTGTCTCTCCCTCTTCTATCTTTTATTGACTCTGTATCTCTCATTCTTATTCACTCTCTCTTTCTTTCTTCCTCCCTCTCTCCTCTATCTCTTAGTCACTCTCTCTTTCTCTCTCTCCTCTCTCTTTCTGTCTCCCTCCTTTATCTCTTATTCATTCTCTCCTCTCTCTCTCCTTTATCTCATTCACTCTGTCTTTGTCTCTCTCTCTCCTCTATTTCTTATTTTCTCTCTATTTCTCCCCCCTCTTCGCTATCACTTATTCTCTCTCTCTTTCTCTGTCTCCCTGGTTATTTATCTCTTATTCATTCTCTCCCCTCTCTCTCCTTTATCTCATTCACTCTTTCTCTCTCTCTCCTCTATCTCTTATTCACTCTCTTTCTCTCCCCCTCTCCTCTATCTCTTATTCACTCTCTCTTTCTCTCTCTCCTCTATCTCTTATTCACTCTCGCTTTCTCTCCGTCCCCTCTTTCCCTCACTCCACTCTCTCTCTCTCTCTGTCTCCCTCCTCAGTCTCTTATTCACTCTCTCCCTCCCCTATCTCTTACTCACTCTGTCGCTCTCTCCCTCCTCTATCTCTCATTCACTCTCCCTCCCTCTCTCTCTGTGACCTGCAGGACACACACTCTCTCTCTCTCCTCCACCCCTCTCTCCCTCCCTGTGTGACCTCTCCGGGCCCCTCTCTCTCTCTCTCTCCTCCTCCTCTGCGGGCAGGTGAGCGTTCCTTCATTCCTGGAGTAAGTGTGCTCCCTAGTGTCGTGTGCATCACTCACACACAGACAGCAGCAGCAGAGATGAGTGGGCTGCTCGGGCTTTTGGCCGTCTTCATAAAATGGGACTAGATTTAAGGACAGTCACATTTTCTTGAGATTTTTAAAAAGACATTTATCTAGACATTTATAAGGATGTAAGGATTTTTTTTTTTTTTTTTTTTACTGTAAGTACTGTACAATTAAATTAATTAAAATACCAAATTTATTCACTTCAAGGTGCAGTGTGTAACTTTTCTGGTGGAAGGTCCGTCAAATGCTTTTCTCTGTGGAAATGTTACTGCTTTGTCTGAAATGTTTCACAGTATGGCATTAAACCTTACTATCTTTATGGAGACCAAACCAGGCCAAGTTGCAGGTCAGATCTGTGGAGAGGCGACCCCACTCACAGTCAGAACGCCTGTTTTTCAAGATATTTTTGAGCTATGAAACCCCTTGTAATTGAATCAATGCAAGGTAGAGCTGCTTAATGTCATACTGTGGAACATTTGAAGCAGAGCAATGACATTTCCATAGAAACAAGACGATGACGGACCCCCAGTCGAAAAGTTACATAGTGCACCTACAGGCAAAACTCATTTTCTTTTTTTTTTTTTTTTTTTTTTTTTTTTTTTTTTGCTTTTTTTGTTGCCAGTTTGGCCTCTCAGTATATAACTTTAACATTTAAACAGCTAAATTGTCCACTCTGCACTGAAAATGTTTTAATATTTAATCAACTTGTGTCCATAGAGTTTAAAGGGACATTTTAACTTTTCTGAAAATGGATTTTCCTCTCATAGGGACAAACAAAAGGACCACCCTTGATTTTGACGAAATGTACAGAGGCATTAATTCCATGTCTGATTTATTAAAGTTTTTACTCCAAAAAAAGAGGTGGAATTTGAAGTTTTAGCCAAATTTTCAGTCACATCTAGTTTTCTCAAATACTAAATATGATTACAGCATCACTGAGTTTCTGTGTCTAATTATTTAACACTGCCAAATAAAAGCAGAAGACAAATCAAAGCTGTGTTAATGTACCACCAAATTAAGTTAATATTACTTTTTAAGTGATTGGCAACGGATTTTGAATTTCCACTCAACTTATTCAAAATAAAACCTTGGTGTTTAAAACGAAAACTTTCAGAGTCTCCTGACCTTCATCTTGGTCAGTTCAAATCGAGTTTCAATGGAGTTTTATTCATGGAGAGCCCCTTGAGATGTCGTTTTCAAGAGAGACCAAGAGTTTAAAAAGACATTTTTCTGACTCCTAATCCTCCATCAAACCAAACACCCCTGCAGTTTTTAATGGCCACAAATGATTTTTTTTTTTTATATATTTTTTTTTAACTCTAGGTGTAAGAGTACAGTAACTACAGTAGTAGGTGCAAACAGAACTTTTCTTAGAACTCACTCCTCAAATACAGGACAATGCAGAATCACTCAATGAAGCATGAATCATTCAAAGTACAACTCTGAGCAAGCTAAGGTGGCGAGAAAAATAATGCAACATAATTAAACAATCCATTAAACATGAATCTTGCTAAATGTATATCGCTAGCACTTTATAATAACCACAGCTAATTAGTCTTAATGGAGAATGAAGAAAAGCTTAATGCATAACGAACAAATAAACGTTATGATAATGAACTCCTAACCTCTTGAGTAAATTAAGCCTGAATTATTCTTAAAGCCTATCTGAAACATTTTGTCTATTGTATCAACCTATATCAAAAACACACTCAACATACAGTGTATTTATGTGAGGAAATGGAATCTTACCGCCCACTTCAGCGGACAGCACCGTACAACCACCGTGTCACGTTATACTTGTCAAATTCACATCTGCACTCCTTCAAAGCTCCTTCATCTGCCTCTATATTAGCACAATAAAACAATACAATATTAGACATGAATATAATAAGGAAACATTTGGTATTTACACCCGATTCCCTCCTTGATAAACTCGCTTATGACGACGCAATGTATTGACTGTAGCAACGTTGCGGCACAGACAGAACTGAAGATAATTCAACTGTAATTTAATATTCTTAATGGTGCTGTACCTGATTTTTACCATCTTAAAATGTAAAAAAAAAAAATTTATAAAAATAAAAAATTAAATAATATAATAATAATAATAATAATAATAATAATAATAATAATAATAATAATAAAATAATAATAATAATAAAATAATAATAATAATAAAATAATAATAATAATAATAATAATAATAATAATAATAATAAAATAATAATAATAATAATAATAATAAAATAATAATAATAATAATAATAAAATAATAATAATAATAATAATAAAACAAAATACTTGATTTAAAAGCACAATTCATACTAAACATGTATTCATCTGGGTAAGATTATAATTAGGGGAAATCCATTATAACGTGATTTACAGGTTGATTTTAATAAGGTACAGTATGTCACTTTCTGGAGATGGCACGTCACTTGCATTAAAACCATACTTCGGAACATTCTTCACGGAGATAGATAGGTTTTATGCCTTACTGCGGAAGATAATAGCCAAACGAACAACATTTCCATGGAAACAAGCAGGAAGAGGCCCTCCTCCAGGCCAAATAACAGTCAGGTTTATGGAGATGCAAGTCTACAAAAAACACAAACAAAAACATACAAAAACATGCTTTTATTTTAGTAAAATTTTTGGCTTAAAGCAAAATGCCCAAAGCTAACATATGCGAAAGTCATAATATTGTACTATAATCATATCCCTCGAACATTAAGCTACAGTATGAACATAAATTCGCACTCAACTTACAGTGTATTTATGTGAGTAAATGGAATCTGTTACCACCCACCTCAGCGGACAAGTGCGTACAAGTGCGCGCACACCCATGAACCGCGCCGAAACACTGTCTCGCGTTACACTCGTCAAATTCACAGCTGCACCGCGCTGAAAGCTCTTCTGTCATCCGCCATTTTATTTGACAGCTGCTTCCAAGGGAGTACAGTCCTATCTGTTGCTTCTATATTATCAAATGGCACTTTTTGCAACCTCCTCCAACACTAGACCAGCTACGGAGATGAAGGAAATGAGATATCTGTTACCGCGGTTACGTGAAAGCGCGGTTAATACCCCCCATAAGTCTTTTGTTAATGAAAAGCGATAGTCCGGATCCCAAAGCCACACACACTTCGTATAATTTTTATGGAGCGGTCATTTGGATAGCAGCTCCGAGCAGGTCCCATCCTTTTTAATTTAATCTTGACCTTTCTATAAATTCGCACAGTTTTGTAGCCGAAGATATGGAGGACAATGATCTTTAACTGTTTAAAATGAAAGGGAGTAATTGAACAAGTGCCCAGAGCGGAGAGAAGAAATTGTAAGAGATTCATTTGGAGCGGTAGATACCCCTGAGAAACAAAAGAAGACGAGTGTGCAGAGATGAGGCTCCAATGGTGTGTGGTCTGGTTTGACATTTGGCGTATGAAGTATTACGTGCAAATTGTGATGGACCGTTTTAATGTTCTTAACGGATGCTGTGTGTGCATTTGAGTGTGTGATGTTTCGAAAATCAAAGAGGAACTTTCATCAGCCTCAACCGCACTAAAGGGTTTTGTTTCTCAGATGGGTTTGGCAAATGTGTGCAACGAAAGTCTTCTTTATTGATGTTGAGTGTAAGCTAGAAGGAATTAATGGGTGCAGTTGGTTTCGCAGTTACAGCGGTAGCTTTTTTTTGACTGTGCCCACCCACGTTAGCATGGTGCAACTGCTCTAGGAAGCGTCGCCAGGTACGGCACCGGTGATGAACTTCACTGCAGTTAAGGAATTAAACTACTGAACTTTCATAACATCAGTGAATGAAGTGGTCAATACAAATGATATTTTCTTAATCGAAAACACATTCTCTCTGTTGTTGTGTTGTTGTTAACCAAAATCAAGATTGGTTATGAATCACTACCACTACACAGAGGAACTCTGAGTAGAGTCGCTGATCTTCCAAGTTGAGAGAGGCCGCCTAAGGTTTGCCTGGTGAGTCTGTGGCTCCTACTTTCTGTCCGAATAGAGAAAGATCGTAAAGCAGACCATAGAGGCCGTGACATTTTTTGAGTCCAGTTGCAGCTGATAATCTGTAGCATGTTTTTAGAATACAAAAGGCAGCTCCTCTCAAATATTCTTGAATTTAAAATAAAACAACGTATTATACCATAAATTGATTGAGTTTAACGCTTTGCTTGTTGAGTCTGCCGTTTTCAACCCTTTTTTGCCATGTAAATTTTTATATAAATGCCCAACATACCCTCTGGAAATCAAGGAGACAGGATATGGACTACAACGTCTTTTTAAAACATAAGTGTGAAGTCTGGTCAGGCAAACATGTTTTGTGAATGTTTTTGATTACACTGAAACCACCTTCTCTTTTTGTTAACTTCTTTTTCTACCACTTTTCAATGTGCACAAAAACTTTACAGTAGACAACCAAACCAAACCTCCCGTACAGACTTAAGACATTTGCTTCTCTATCTCTTATTTACTTCAGAACGCAACACAGCCGCTTGGAAATATGGACTCCAGTTGCTGCCTCTTGTGTCGCGCTTTTAACTTGAGTGTTTATTTCTCGATGATGTCACATATTACTTAGCATCTGTCCATTCCTAAGCTGCGAAATTGTCCCTAATAAGTGCGCCAGATCTACCAAAGTGAGTTCCATCGTCGCCCTTGGCAATTAAGCAAACCCACATATGAGAAAGTGGTGCTTGCGGTTGCTTTTGGCTCCGTGTGTGAGGGTAACCTGAGAAAGCCGTGATGGAGTCTGGACTAAAACTAGCTGGCCCAGTTCGCAGAATATAGTGAGGAGCCCAGGAGGCAGCTGGCTTTAAGTGACTGCGTGTCATTCTGAAGACATCTTGACAAACACGGTCTTAAAATGAGAAGCTCAACAGAGGCATGCATCAGGACGTCATCTATAATGCACAAGCAGAGAGGCAGGAGCTGGGCTGTGAAGGGAAGCCGTTGGACGCTAACTCAAAACTGAGATATTTTACCCGTATGTGATGGTTGTCAAAAAAGAAAACTGATACTAGTATTTGTATCAATTAGTGTCAAGATATCAAAACTAGATACTCAAGCCCTGTACCCATGTTTCCCATGTCTTTTAGCTAAATGTGTCTTGTCCATAGACGTACATATAAATGTATAGAACTTGATTCCAAATTCGCCCCTATAATGGCTAGCCACGGGTGACCTCACACTCCCTTAGTCCACTTCTTTATACAAGTCTATGGTCTTGCCCCAGGTCTTGCTCTTGACATCAGTCATTGTCAGATAATGAGGAAGTGTGTGTTATCATGCTAGTTGATGTTAGCTTTATTGTCGCCACACTGCTTATCGCAAGTTGTGAAAGCTCATCATAGTGAATAATTCAGATGCTCAGAATGCATAAGGTAAGTGAGGAATAACTTTGCACCACTGCAAACTGTTTAAAATGACCTAGTTTAGTTTTTCACATTAAAAAAAAAAAAAAAAAAAAAAAGGTACGGCACCTTTAAATAGGGCAGAATTTGACCTTTCTTTCCTGAATATTTTTTGTGTGTAGTCCCTATCTATAACATAGCCTGTACTGACTTTATTCTGGAATTGCCACAGGCACCGTTATTATATCGTATTATTTTGGGTTGCCCATTGCCCATATAAACAAATAAGTTGTGGCCCTCAGACTGATTTTTGTTGGCCCTCAGGCCTCCTACAGAATTGGCCCAAATTATTATAGGCAGTACAACCTCAATAACATCACACTGTATTATATACAGGGCTAAAATTTGTGTTCCAAGCCTTTATAAAGTTATGGTGGCTCTGTAAAACCTGTGAAGAATGCTTTCATCTGAAACACTCATTATGAATATGTTTCTGTATGTGGCACCCAGGGGTGTCCCAAAACACCACAAAACCAAGACCAAAAGACACACTACAACGCTGTTTTCAAGCCAGAGAGTAAGTGAAAGAAAGTGTGCATTGTTGACTAGTTGTTACTGAACATTGTACATAAATTAACCTATATATATATATATATATATATATATATATATATATATATATATATATATATATATATATATATATATATATATATATATATATATATATATATATATATATATTTTAGCAACAAGACTTAAGTTGTTCATTTAAATTAATATAAATCCCTCTTAATGGAAGAAAAAAAAATACAGTGGATGGTTTTGTGTTAAATTAAATTTTTATATATATATATATATATATATATATATATATATATATATATATATATATATATATATATATATATATATATATATATATAAAATAAATTGTAATTTTTCATTGTCGTATCTTATTTGTTAAGCTGTTTCCTTAATATCAAAATCCAATTTGAAATTTTACTATTGTGGCAACACTTAATTTATACAGGTTTAAGAACCAAAAGGTTGACAAAAGTGACAATGTGGACAAAATTGAAGGTTTGTGAGACAAATTGTATGGAGAAATGTCAGAGTATTTTTTTTTTTTTTTTTAAATGGCAGGATGATGGAGGGGAGAAAGAGTGCAATTCTGAGACCTCAGAGGCAACGATTTGGTGACAAAGGTTAAAGGTCACAATTAGCTGACATCAGCAGTTCATTTGTTTTCTTAGTTGATTTTATGCATATAGTTTAATTCTGTGAACATGATTTTGTCTTTAGAATTGTCAACATGGTTTACAATTATGATTTCCCAATTACATGCTGTTATTTTATGCACTAATGACTTTTACTTCTAATGTGGTTAGTATTGATCTTTGTTTTTTAATTCCTGATCTAGAAACAGTATCTGAAGTTTGCCAAATAGCTACAAGGAAACTTAATTTGTAACGACACAGTGGCTGGTGGTCAGCAGCTGTCTGAACACTCCCCCTGTGCTTTCAGCGTGTGCTCCGGACCACCTCAGACCCGCTCATGTGACATATGTTGGGATCGTGTTTGCCCCATTCTCCAATCTCGCTCCAAAGAGGAACTATCATGTACCATAATTACCTACAAATGCACAACGCGAAATTGGACACAGTAGAAGATGCAGTAGAAATCTGGTTTTGTACTCTGCACTGCAAAAACATTTAGACAGCAATTTAGAATATTTTACTGAATTTGACTATTCAAATTAAGCAACATTTAATTAATTTAGGCAATTTTCCTTGACATTTACGTAATTTTCCTGGACATTTAGGTCATTTTCTTTGACAATGAAAACCTTTTATTGTTTTGTTAATTTAGTAAAGGCAGAGTACACTATTTCCATGGAAACAAGTTGGACTGGCCCTCCTCCAGGTCAAATAAGAGTTGGTTTGTGGAGATTAAAGCTCGGTCACAATAATATTTGCTTGCTTTTTTGTTTTATGGTCTGTCTGTTTTACATACTGTGGCTCTAAGTGCAAAGAGTTGTTTTTCTTATATTAAATATAATAAAGTGTATTGTATTTACACACAAAAATGTCCATTCTTTTTTCTTGTGAAATTTAGTCAAATAATTTCAACTTAAAGATACACTGTGTAACTTTTCTGGAGAGTGTCCACACTTGTTTGTCTCCATGGAGATGTTAAAGCTTTGGTTTAAATTGTCCACAGTGTAGTATTAAACTAATCTGTCTTGCATTTATTCAACTCCAGGTGTTATTTATTGCTCAAAAATCCCGTGAAAAACTTACTGTGAGTGGGGTCGCCTCTCCACAAATCTAACATGTAATTTGGCTTGCAAGTCTCCATGGAGATTCTTAAGTTTATGGCCATACTGTGGAACATTCTAGCCACATTTCCATAGAGACAAGCAGGTGACAGACCCTCCACCAGACAAGCTACCCAGTGCACCTTTAACTAGAGTTTTCTTTTTTCAGTGTGGCTATAGCTACGGGGGTCCATTTGATTTCCAATTACCCTCTACATACGACCGCCCTGCGTTTGAAGTTTGATTGGCTTCCTGGAGACGGATGGGATGAAGTTGTGCGGCGCCGTGACCTTTAGTGACCCTTGCGACGACCCCTGGACCCTGAACGCGTCCTGGGAGCATCAGAAGTGCAATCCATCCACGTCAGGCGCAGACAGCAGATGTAACAGATGCAGCTTCCTGTGGCTCCCTCAGACCTCCAGCCTCTGACCCACACCACCGCACTGGGGTAAGGCACTAGGGTGGGGTAAAAACTGGGATAATATGTATTTATATAGATATGCTGGTCTGTCCTTGATTTTCAATCCTTGTGGTCACATTTTTATTTAGTGCTTTTCCACTTTCAAGGCACTCAAAGCTCATTATGTCAAGGAACCACTCACTCATTCACGCACACATTCATACACCAGTGTACACAGACACTAGGAACGAGGGGGGGTTAAGTGTCTTGCCCAAGGACACAATAACAGCTTTCATTTGAGCTGGAAACGCACCGTCAACCTGTGAGCCAGTGGATCAGACCGCTCAACCGATGATGTTTTATGTCGCAAGCGGGATTCGAACTGCCAACCTTCAGATCAGCGGACAAACATACCAAATGAGCTACTTTCGCAAATAACAATTAACACGAAAAAACTAAATATTATATCTTTTTAATGGTCAGACCTCGTCAAAATGGCACCGTATCAAAAAAGAAACTGAAACCCAGGAATAGAAAACCCAAATGTAAACATGGGAGAGACTGTGTGATGTAACCTGGTGGATAATGTTGTAATACGCGTCCACAGCATCCTTTATTTGAAACTTTATTTATATAGCACTGCAAAAACTCTTGGGAACAATAAATAATTTAACTCGTAAAATCAAGTTAAAGTTACTATTGTTAATGAGAAGTTATTGCTTTGCCTGGAATGTTCCGCACCATGGCATTAAACGTAGCTGTCTTCACGGGGTAAAGCAAGTGAAAGCAGGTCAGATCCCCACTTAAAATAAGTTATTTGTTGAGAAATAAAAACACAAGTTAATAAATGCTAAATATATATAAGCATAATGGCAAACTGTGGAACAATAGCATTTTGAAGAAAACGGAAGGCCCACCAAAGTTACATGGTGAACTTGATTTTACTTTTACATTTATTTATTTTTAAGCACTAATAAAAACATTTACTCCTAAGAATATTTATAAGAATTAACCTCTAATTCAGTTACAATTTGAGTGTATTTTCATCACAACCGTGCACCAACAATTTAGTAGTTTTCTCAAAGCCTTGATTTCAATCCAGGCTTGTATCCACTTTTAACGCTTTTACATTTCCAACTGTGAAATACAAACATGATTTACACTGTTCTCTTTGTTCATTTCCATTACCTAACTCATATTTGCAGCAAACTTACATTAAAACATTACATTTGGGACTTTCGCCTCAGCCCTCTGCCTTCCTCTTCAACACCTGCCCCGAGCAGCTGCAATAAAGACAAATCTAATTGACCCTCTCCGAGCCAGGCCCCATAATGCAATAGAAACCTAAGCCTGGGATCTCCATGATGAAGAACTAATGTCGTCCCGGAGACCAGCAGATGACCGCGGAGGCTTTAGGGGTAGATTTAATTACCCTGTGTTAGTAATTGCCCAATGTGTGAAGAGGAGAAGAATGTGGCGAAGTATAGGACGCAGACAGAGGCGGTCAGTGTGTTGGACATCGGGGTGGCACCAGTTTAAACCTGGGTTTAAAAGATTGGTAATGACGGAGAATGTGTTGGCAGTTGGAGTGTGATGAAGTCTAGAAAAGTAACCCTAACCCCTACCACAAGTCTGGGGCAAGTTCGGTAACAACGGACAAGAAATGGAAATGCTTGACAAGAGGTTTTAGGACAACGGTAACGGTAATGTAATTCCACAGACTAACCCTGGCTTCTTTTTTGGCACAGTGGTGGAAGAAGTACTCAATGTTGTTACTTAAGTAAAAGTACAAATACAGAGGCAAAAAGTTTACAAAACATCTACGTACGTATTAAAGTACCCATTTAATGTACTTTAAGAGTAAAATTTAAAAGTATTTCACACACGTGTTAATTGTTTGGTTGTAATATGAATCATTTTCTTAATTTTCGTATGAATTTTGTGTATTTATTTTTGTTTGCTGAAACTTAAAGCTTAAATCAAAACCTCTAGTCAGGATGTACCCACAAACATGGTGAAAATAATCCTTAAAATCATTTGAAAAATACTTTTACTTTTCAGTCCTGTGTAAAAATGTAGTGTAGCTCAGTGTAGAGTAGAAAGTACAGATAATTGCTGCTATCTCTCAAATAAAAAAGTACCCACTGTAAAATGTACTTAAGTAAAGTACAGATACCTATCTATATTCTACTTTACTATAGTACTTTACTACTTGTTACTGTCCACCACTGACAATGCAGTTGAAGGTAAACAATGGGCTGTTTTTATCAATAGATTACTCAACAGAAGCAAAAAAGTGACTCTAAAATGAAGCCATAAAATATAAATATTTTAATACTCCAGCCTTATATTATAGTTTGAACCATGATGGAGAAACAACTGGCTGGAATAGACATGGGCAGTTGTTTCCACATGGTTCTGATCTAACAATGTGATTAAATCGTCTCCCCTGGCAACTGCGAATTTGGCTTTCATCCAGACCATGTTACAGGTCAGATCTGTGGAGAGGCCACCCTGCACAGTCATAATACCTGTTTTTCTAGGTATTTTTGAGCAATAAAACCACCTGTAGACCAATGACATCCATAAAAACGAGAAGGTGATGGACCCGAACCGAAAAGTTACGCTTGATAGTGGACCCTACATTTAAAAAAGAGAATATTAATGTGCCACATTTTAGACATGGAACACACTGTATTTTTTCACACTTTGAATTCTGGATTACCACCTGGCCACTTGCTGCCCGCTAAAACCAACCAAATTTATTTTTTAAAAACCAACATTTTTTCTTCTCACAAAAAAATCTGACAATTTTTTTCCATTTTAAAAAAGACAAGTTTTAGTTTCAAAGTTCTGCACAGATTTGATCCTCCTCCATTGAAGGACTTTATTAAAGTAAAGACAGTGAGTGGAAGGGCACCAGGGCCACGGCTCGAGGGGACTGCGAGGTACCACACAGACGCACCACATTTGGACAGACTGTGCTCTCTGTCAAAGGGACTCATTACTGGAATAGCCTTCCTCTGACAATAAAAGAAAAAGACACTGTTCTCTTTCAAACTGCACCTTAAACTGTGGATGAAAGAAAACCAAGTCTGTGAAACTTTTAACTCTGGTCTTTTATTGCTTTGTCTTTTATGTTGTTTAGTGTCTTTTTTGTAATGCTTAGTAGTTGCTTTCTCTGTTACCTGTCCAAGAACAACAGATGGAAATGAGCTGCTTAGCTTTAATCTGGTATATTTACACTGTAACTGTCACAGATGTTCATTAATATGCACTGTCCATATCAAATAATAAAAAAAAATAATAATCAGGTTTAACATTTGTGGATATTCCTAGTAGAATACTCACTTCATTCCCATCATATTTTATCAATTAAGATAAAGATAATGCCACATAAACCATTAATGTTCATCTTTAAAGGTCCTGTATTACACAAAATTGACTCTTTGTTCCACCTTGTGATGTCATGAAGTGGTAGTTTTCTAGTTAACAGCTACTTTTACCTTTAGTATAATAGAGACTGGCAATTCCAGAGATGAAATTATCCTAATGATTCTAGTGAAGGTGTATGCAGTTTAAAAACAGTGGAGCACTTCCTGTATAGTGTTTTCTGTTTGAGAGAAGAACATAATATGCCTTAATATGCAGTGTTTGTGTCTTAAACATGTGTGAATGAAACAAAACAACTCCAGGTATGTTTGTGATGACGAAACAACATTAGAACATACAGTAGATCAGAATATAAAGCAATATGGGGGCTGTAAAGATGCTGCACCTGTTTTTTTTCTGTCTTAAAAATGTGAAAAACAAAAAACTAGTTCATTTTAAAAAGTTTGCAAAGTTATTCCTCACTTACTTTACACTTCCTGAGCATCCTCATTATTCAACACAATGAATTTATAAGCACTTTTCTCAGCTCTCAGAGACCAGTGCGGAGTTTTGCTGTGATGGTTAAACTAAAAACAACTAGCATGCTAACAACAACTAGCACTTTCTGATTCTATGACAATAAATAATTTTCTAAATAGATACAGTTGGCATATTTTGACCTCAAGAGCTGCTTATAATATATCTCTAGTGGGGAAAGACAAATTTGCTTAAATACATGGAAAAAAAATGTGCGTACATGGCCTTTAACGGAAATTAAATTAAATTATGAGAAAAGACACAGTACTACATTACTAGTATTGCAGAAAGCTGAGACTCTAGAATGATCCATGAGAAAGTAAGATACGATTTTGGACTGAGAAACCAAAGGAGGCAGATAGAAAATTGAGGAAAATCTTGGTGTCTTTTTCGATCTGGGCTTCTGATCTAGGTGGTTCCTCCTCTCAAGGGCTGTAATTTCCTTCAGTCAATATTAATCCTTTCCCCAGTGACATTTGCACCTCCATATTTAGATCTGCTCTTAGATTTTTCTCAGCTCCGGTCTCAGGATCACAGACTCTCACTGGAAATTGCTGCTAGATTTATGATATTTTCCGTGAGCTTTGATTGCCATTAGGTTGGGGACGCATTTGTGGAAATTGCCTTTACGTTATACCAAATTACCTGGAGTTGTGTTTTGTTTCATTCACACATATTTCAGTAACACTTTATTATTAGTTTGTCTACATCTCCAAAGCTCAAAATGCTCTGTTCCACCTTGCGATGTCATGTTAGCAACTCCTTTTCACTTTACAGTAGAGATTGGCAACTGAAATCACCCGAATGGTTCTAGTGAACGTGTATAGAGTTTGAAAACACAGTGGAGCACTTGCCTGTAATGCCACATGACATCACAGTCAGAGTATTTTCCATAAATTTGCAGGGTTTGTGTGTTAAACATGTGTGAATGAAATCAAACACAACTCCAAGTATGTTTGTGATGAGGAAACAACATTATAACAGATCAGAAAATAGCGTAATGAGTTGAGTTCTATACATTATCAATATGGAATGGAAAAAGGAAAAATGCTTAGATAATAATCATAATAATAATAATAATAGTAATAATAATAATAACACTTGTATAGGGCTTTTCAAGATACTCAAAGACACTTTACATGAAGAAACAAACGAAGGCAAACAAAAGAAATGAGAAAGTTCACTTTTGCTAAACCACAACGCTGACCTGTGATTGGTCCAGCTGGTGGCCTGCCCTAACCACAAGATGGATTCTCAAGAGTTGGCGAGGATTCATCTTCCTGCACAAAGTTAAGATTTAGGTCTTCATTTGTGAAATTGCTTTTGTCAAAATCCATACTTCACCCATTATTATTCTATACATGCAATCTGCAAATGTCCTCAAGTCCACGTGAAGACAGTGAAGTGGACTGATGGAGGAGCTTCCTGTCTCAGCCTTTGCCTCAGCCTTATATAGCAGAACATACAGTATAAGGCATTTATTAAATCATTCAAGCTAACAGCTACCTTTTACCTTTAGTTCAGGAGAGACTGGCAAATCCAGGGCTGAAATCATCTAAATGATTCTAGTGAAGATGTATGGCGTTTAAAAACACAGTGGAGCACTTCCTGTATTACCACAACACAAGGTGGAAGAGAGTGTTTTCAGCTTGAGAGAAAAACTCAGCCTCAAAATCAGGATTTGTGTTAAACATGAGTGAATGACACAAAAACACAACTCCAGATATGACAAAGAAAAATATCAGGCACTCACTTAGTTACAAAATATTAAAAGCTTTTATTGTGAGCAGGCAGAAAGCATTAAAAAGCTTGCGCCTTCTTCTGGGTGTATCATGAATGATCAGGACCGATTTAAGCTCACACACTCGAGCTGTGCAGGGCGGAGGCTTCACTCATTCACTTCTTCTGACTGGGCACAAGGGGTAGTAACTTCTGAGCTCCAAAACAATTTCATTGAGGGCACTAGAGGGCAGTCGTTTTATTTTAGCAGGGACCATTTTTACAGCGAGGACTTGAGGGCCATCAAATTGGACTGTTTTTACTTAGGGCAGACAGTTTTGTTTAACATTTCCATACAAATGAAGGTTATAGGTAGCAGGAGAGATCGAAGTCTTCATTTAGGCCTTTGTACTCCGTGGCCTTGAGAACAAAAATCCAATAGGTGTCTCTTTGCTTCAGGCACTGGATCTTGCCCCCACCTCTGGCATCCAGTGTGATTGTTTCAGTGCCGTACACTTTCAGGGTGGAGTCATTTGAGTGGTGAGCTTCCATATAATGACTCGCCATGGAATAATTTACGTTTTTGGAGCGAATATTACAACTCCAGATATATTTGTGATGATGAAACAACATTATAACATAGCGTAATATGGGAACTTTAACACAACTTTACTTTGGCAAAAGGAGAAATTCAATTTGTCAACTGGACAAAAGTTTATTTGGTGGAATATGTTTTGCAGCTCATTCAAACTGCTTCTCCTTTTGCCATGGATTCTACCTGGACGACTGAGGGATTCTACACACAACTTTACTTTGGTAAAAACTGCATTGTCTGGAAACCAATATAATATATGTTTGTTCCTGCGACTCCAGGTAAACAGAAAATATGAGATAAAAACAACAAAAAAAAGTCCCAAACCAGCGAAATCTTCTCACTACACTCATTAGCAGCTCCTTTTCGATGGTTGCTTGGCGTACTCGGACTAATATTATCATGATTTCACTAGCAACGACGGAGGGTTGCTATAGAGAAAACTGTGACAGGTGTTTCTGAATGTCATGGACATATTTTGCTTTACCGACGCTGTTACGAAACAGCCCAGAGAGACATTGTGCCTTGATATCGTTTTTCCACTTCAATCTGGGTTCATTCAGTGCTCGCAGTTGTGTGGGATCATTATAACTACAGTGTTTGGAAGGCTTCACATGTGTTAGCACAGGACAAGCTGTCTGATGAGGCCTGCTGAGAAGATCCATGGAGATGTAGCTCACTTCAAGGCAAGAGAATTTTAAGGTAATTTTCATAGTTTGGAATCTAACATTTCGAGTTTGCTTTATGACGGTAGTGGAAATTTGATGATAATGTTTTTTTTCTTTTATTTTATCGTGATATAACCTTTTGATATCGGAAGTTAATTCCAATTCAGACTATGTCAAAATCAAAGCTAAATCAGGAATATTATAGTGACAAAAACAAGACTTATTTTTTTTTTATTTTAAAGGTCTTTTATTATGTAAAACTGACCTTTAAAATTACCTTGTCAAAAACATATCCAGAGTTGTCTTTCGTTTCATTCACACAGGTTTGAGTAACACTTATTTTTAGCTTATTAGTCTCAAAATGCTCTGTTCCACCTTGTGATGTCATGATAAGTAGTAGCTCAATAAAGATTGGCAATTCCAGGGCTGAAATGATCCAAATGATTATCGTGAAGGTGTATGGAGTTTAAAAACACAGTGGAGCACCTCCACGTGGCATCATTCTGTTTGAGAGAAGAAGTCAGCCTAAATATGCAGGGTTTGAAACATGATTATAACATAGATGAGAAAATGGAGTAATATGGGCTCTTCAAGGCACTGCATTCTTATAGTTTTTTGTTTTGTTCTGGTACTATTTTAATTAATTATTTTTGGCTTTGAAAAATAGAATTAAAAAAGAAGAATTTATTTTTGTTTATGCAATTTGTACATTTCATTAGCATAGCCGTAACAAAGACCTACAGATGGCAGAAACCAAGTTCTCATCTGGTTGAAGTGAATGTCTTGTGCGAGGGAATAAAGGAATAAGGGGAAATGGCCGTGGTGTTGACATGTGCATTAACTCTGGTAACATTAGCTGATTAATTGGAGACCGGAGACGTCAATAAATCCAGTGGCAGTTTGCTTTTATCGCTCGACCTCGATGTACAGTACTGTAGTGTGCATATATTTAACTGTTACTAAAAGGCCTCTGAGTCAAGTCAAGGGTTTGATTAACAGGCAGTGTTCATGGATTCCAGTTTCCTGATTGATGACATTTGGAGGAATTTTTACCATTTAAAACTATAATATTTTGTTTTACGTTGTTTATTTTTAAGGCAACAGTTTTCATCACTCTGAAACCCATTAAAATGTACTGTAGTTTTAAAATTGTTTCCATGGAGATCTTGTTGCTTTGTGTTCCACAGTATGGCATGAAACGCATTCATCTTGCATTACTGGTGTTTATATTGCTCAAAGGTACCCCAAAAACATGCCTTCTTATTATAAGTGACGTCGCCTCTCCACAGACCTGTCCTGTAACTTGGCCTCGGGTGCTGCTTATATCCATGGAAGTAGAGGTAGGTTTAATGCCCTACTGTGCAACATTCAAGACAAAGCAATAACATCTCCATGCGGTCTAGCAGGTGGCAGACTCTCGACTCGAAAAGTTTTTTTTTTTTTAAGATGAAAAAATAATGTATACATTTTTTTTTTATTGAACATATATTTTTCCAAGCTTAAAGGTGCAGTATGTAGCTTTTTGTCACCTGCTTGTTTCTATGGATATGTCATTGCTTTGCCTAGAATGTTCCACAATATGACATTAAACAGCTCTACCTTACATTTATTCAATTACTGGTGGTTTTATAGCTCAAAATGTCTATAAAAACAGGTGGTCTGGCTGTTAGCAGGGTCGCCTCTCCACAGATCTGACCTGTCACTTCGTCTGGTTTGTTCTTCATGAAGATAGAAAGTTTTAATGCCATACTGTGAAACATTCCAGAAAAAAACTATAACATCTCCATGGTGGACCCTCCACCAGAAAAGTTACACACTTCCCCTTTAAGATAATTCCTTGTTAATTACTGTTTGTCCTTTTTGCTTCCAATTCAGGGATTTTCCAAACAATAAAATCCCGTATTTTTAACTCCAGACCAATGTTGACTTCCCACCCTTCTGTCATTTTCAATTAAATTTCCTTCCCCACTCCAGGGACCAAATATTTAGACTCAACCCAAAATTATAATGTCGCGCTTAAGGTCACAAACTCAGCCTGTAGTCACCCAGAGCGCCGTGGTGACACTCCATTCATAACACAGACTTAACCGCAGTTTACAGTGGACCCCAGGGTGATTTATTAGCACGGAGCTAGTATCCACACCACATTTGTTATCCTGCTATCCGTTTAAGAAGACCATTCATTATGCATTAATTAGTTGTTGATAAGAGCCCCTGTACACTGCAGGATACGGCCCCAAACATGCAAAGATGGCTGATGTGAGGGCTGTTGTGTGAGAAGTGAATGTCGATTGGTCTATGGGTTTGAAAATAATGTGGTAGTCATAAAAATATACTGGGAAATGTACAATGTAAGTAAAAGTAAATGGTTTAAGAAAATGTATTTAAATGGCCTATATTATGTCATTTTCTGGTCTGTTTAAAACACAAATGCTGCATGTTTAGCGTTCCTCTCTCAAACAGAAAACACTTTGTTCCATTACGATCAGTGGCCACAGTTTATGAAAAAAATAGTTTACTAGGTCACAAAGAGTGTTAATCTCGTGATAAAAAAATGAACAGCGTTAAAATTGTTTTGCGTTAACGCGTTACTAGCGCAATACTTTTGACAGCACTAATTTTTATATATATCGAACAAGTTTAACTGTATAGTAGTAATATAGAGGAAAATCTTAGACTATAACTGCTTGAGTTCAATAAGAGAACATGCAGTACATTGTATAATAAAGACTTAATCCAGTTCATATGAAGTTTTCAATGTCACTGTTAGAGAAAGAAAAAAAACGTGGATCTGAAGTTGAAACCACTGTGCCCTCTCTATAGTACAGCTCAGTGCAGACAGTTGCAGAGGTGAAGTGACCCCACACTCTTCATCACAATTGAAGCGCTTGTGAAGGAGGTCATCCAAAGTCCACGCCACATTTCGCCGCGCGGGGGTCACGGGGTCAACTTATGTTCATGTTGTTCTTCTTCTAATCTGTCACACCTCAAAGTCCAAAAGGCCAGATCTGTATGCATTCAACTGACCAGTGAATGCACCTACCAGGCCATCGGATAACCAGTGTCCATGTGGTGTTGGGTTTTCGCAAAGAATACAACTCCGTGATTGCAAATTACAACGTGTCCTGTATTTGAAAACATCAAGCAAGCATGACTTAACATTTAGCGAGGGAGGTGCCTGACCAGAGCGCGCCAACATCGGTCATCGGGAGGTATTTGGGTCAATCTCAACTTAGTTTTAGCCCGATTTAACCAACCGTATTTTGTCAACAGCAGTTCTAATAATAGACTGAGATAGTGTTTCTCATCTGCATTCTTTTACTTCAGCAGATAACAACGATTATCCTGTATTATGTCGTTTCTCGTGGTGGGTTCATCGCGAGTTCAGATTTAAAGTGCACAGCGAGGTTACGATGCGAAATCCTGGGTACGTCCGGTTTACTGGGCCAGTCTGCCTCCAGTGAATAAACCGTTTTCTCGCTCCAGTTATGGAATATTACTGGGGCAGTCTAGACAAGTCACAGCATAGAAGGTCTTATGTGTTACTTTGCTTGTTTGTCCAGATGGAGCCTGCATATTTTGTTTGTTTAATACGGTGTAAAATTTGGAAGGTGTTGAAACGTGAAAATGTGTTTCTTTGTTCGTTTTGTATGCTCTGATGGTTCTGACAGATATATATGCGTAAAAATGGTCCACTATGAGTCCCGAATGATATTATATTGTTATTTAAATAGATCATGTGTGAAAGAAGTCCGGAACAAGCGTTTAGATTCAGGTAAAAGTACACGTTATTTTGGTTAAAAAAAAAGAAGTTTCTTTTAAGAAAATAAAAGTTTTCTTAAAATAAAAAGTATAAATTAGTATGAATTTATGAATATGAATCTGAAGTAACAAGGGTATCCAAAATTTAAATCTTTTTTAATGACGTAAGTAGAGGGCGATCATACCTCAAAAAAAAAGATGTTGTAATAGTTGTGTTTAGTGTTCCCAATTAAATATACATCATCTAATATTTGGCTTGGATTTTTCCCTTTTTTTCAGTTAAACACATTTTTACAACACCCGGAAGCGTAAAAGTTGACAATTATGCAAACAAAATTTTTATGTTTATTTTATTTTCAGCTAAATTTGTATATGATCCTTTGAAATATTTTGAACTCACGTCAAACACTTTTCTTCATGGAGATGTTATTGCTTTGTCTGGAGTGTTTCACAGTATGGTATTTAACATGGAGACCAAACCAGGCCAAGTTACGGGTCAGATCTGTGGAAAGGCGACCCGCTCACCATCAGAATGCCTGTTTTTCTAGGTATATATAAAAGCAGCTGATGGACTCCCAACCAAAAAGTTACACAGTGCACCTTTAAAATGCTACCAAACTATTTCTTATCCTTCTAATTAATAATGTTCCCCTTATTTTTCTCTTTTTAGCATTACACAGATGCACAGTCCAATTATGGATATGGGCGGTGTAAACGTTTACCATTTGCTAGCATCATTAACAGAAATGGAAATAGCTCTAGATACGACCATGGTTAACTCAGTAACCATCACCAGCCTACTAAACCGGAGCTTTAGAGTAGAGTTTTAATGCTATTTTTTAATGTTGATGGAATTAACTGATTGATTATTTAGTTTATAGGTCTTTGCATCAGCGCAGGTAAGATGGCCCTTCGGATTCAATTTTGTATCTCTGTCAATTTTTGTGCCCGGACCAGAGATAAATCATGGTTTATAAGACATTTGAGATGACTCACGACCATGAATCATAGCTTTATAGTTGGTGAAGGGAGTGAAAGTGCACTTAGATGATAGAGCCATTCGTTGACATTGAAGATATGGAGGGGAGTAGGTAGGTACTTTGACTAGCATTTGAAAGATGATTTTTTTTTTTCCGATATTATTTTAACTTGTAATACTTAAAGGTGCATCGCGCTCTTTTCTGGTGTTGTCATGGTATTGCCTGGAATGTTCCAAGGTATGATTTCTAACATACTGGTAGATAGAGACATGCATATCCAATAAAAGTTACGACTGCATACTGGGTTCAAAGACAAAATTCCACACTGCAGTTCTTTGAACCTCCCAAATTTGTCATTAAAATAAAAAATTGTGAGCTTCAAAGAACAGCAGTGTGGCTCTCTTTCCTCTTTTGCATGATTTAAAACTTATCCATCTCACATTTATTCATTACGGGTGTTTCTATTGGTCAAAAATGTAATAATTCCTTCTGTGAATAGGGGCGACTCTCCACAGATCTGAATTGTAATGTAGCGTAGTGCTGGAACCTGCTCATCTCCTTTATGATAGATTTTAGATAGGTTTAATTTGTACTGTGTAACAATCTAGACAAAGCAATAACATTTCCATGGAGACAAGCAAGTGACCATTCACTAGAAACCACGCCTCCCGTCGCCTGGTGCTCTCTGGAGAAGGGTGTTCCAGGTATGTGAAAGGAGGAACGCTCTGTCATCACGGTTAATGCTGTCCGTGCCTCGTTTCCTTTTTTCAATGTCCTCCCTCCATCCAATGACCCGAGCCCCATCCCAATCCATAATGTGGTTATTTCTTTTACAGTGGTTTGATATGGCGGATTTTAGGTTTTCCTGCAATGCTTTGTCTTTTTGTGTTCTGGTGAGTCTTCCTGATGTTTCCTTTTCACATTCCTTTTGGTGTTTCTTTTTTCAAATGTGAAAAGCTCGGCCTGTTTCCCCTATGTACGATTTATTGCATGATTTGCATTGGATTTCGTAGATGGCGTTGCATTTTTGTTCATGTGAGATTTTATCTTTGGGGTGTACTAGCTGTTGGCGGAGTTTTGTGTATGGTTTAACTACAGTGCTTAGGTAAATTACTGTATTGTCTTTAAAAAAAGAACCCAAGAAGTTAAAGTACATTAGAAGACAAAATGAACATTTTTGGTTTCTCTTCAGTTGAAATTTCTAAATGTTTCTTAAAAACAGATGCTAGAACATTAACGATGAGCTAATTATAAAAAAAGGTAATATGCTAAACCCTCTCCTGGACCAAACTCCTCTGATCACGTCTCTGTATTCTTGCCTCGACTTGACAATCTGTCAGTGGCATTGCTCCGCCCCCTAATCCTCCATTTTAATGCATGTCCACATTGAGCTGGGCGTGTTAACCCGATGATTAACGATGTATTGATTGGCCTGTTTTGTAGCTCAGAGCCGAGGTGCTGAGCTGACGTGTGCTCTCTTATCACAGCCACCCAGCCTGCCAGAGGAGAAGGCTTCCCACAGGGCACAGCTGACACGCTCTTGTACACTTTTGTTTTTCCAACTAGTCTGAGACAAAAAGGAAAAGAGATGAAAAAACAAGAAATTACAATTAGTTTTGATGGATGTGTCTGATGAGTCCTTCTAATGCACTGTTGCTTTTACAGTTCACTGTAATTGCAGCAATAATCCAATCTAAAATAAAATGGTGTTGGAATTTCTGAGATTGCTTAAAATTAAACTCACCTCTAGTGTGTTCTTGTAAAAATCCAAATAGAAAACAAGAAAAATGTATGCAACGAGCGAGTCTGGTGTGAGGTAAGAGAAGCAGAATATAGAATACTGTATATTCTTTGGAGGAGAACAAAAGTGTCCCATCAAAAGATATAGTGCATTGCAGAGGGTCAAAGGGCAAAGTACATGCACACCAGTATTGTTATAAGGACATGTCCTCATTTTCAAACATTTTGATGTAAACACAGTCCAAAATAGTCCCACACTCTGCAATGATTGGCACTCGCGGTCATCCAGGAGTCCAGCCAGAGGGTCCTGTGCTCCGATAACATTTGGGAATCTAAAGGGACCATCAGGAACACAAACCACACACTCGAAACAGACCAGATCAGACCCTAAGACCAGGCAGGAGGCTCTGGATATGGGCCTCAATGTGCCTCTGGATCATCAGCCGTACCAAACAACGCTCACTCGGACTGACCCAGGAGCATCAGGGGCCCTGGCTGCAAACAATAGCTCCAGGTCACACCAGGCTCCACATTCACAGGTGAGGAGGGTGATGTATTTAAGAACAACGTGGCAGCATGAACTGCTCTGTGTGGGAGTCAATACTCCACTGAGTGCTCTGACCAGTGAGCCAACTATACTATTTTCTATCCACAAACATTAGCCCAGAACACTATTTCTTCAAGCGTAGGGTTACACTGACAGAGCACTTCAAACACAGCCCTTATTGTTCTCAGTCGTATCCATGGGCAAAGATAAGCCTCCCCCAGTGTCTGAGGGACCGCCTCATACGATCACTGACGGCGCAAATAGAACGGAAAAAACTATCGAGGCCGGAAATGAGAAGCCAGCGACTTGTGGAGGCTCTCGAGATGACACTTATCTACCAATCAGCGAGAAAATCACTGATAAGGCACAGGGGGATTGTGGGTAAAACTACATGAGTGAGTGAGGGGTGAAGGAGAGGGCGATGGCTGGAGAAAGAAATGGGAATAGACCAAGGTCCAGAAGGGTCAGAAAATGGGCGCGGAGGCTAGTGTGTAGAAGAGGCTGGAAAAAGTGGGGTCATAATGGAAATAGAACCAAGATAGCGCTTCTATTCATGCAGAGTGCGGAATTTTCAACCAAAGTGAACATTAGATGAAAATGTCATAGGCAGGGAGTAATTTAGTCTTCCGTGCTACAATTGTGCTAATGGAAAATGGTCTCAGAAGGAGATGGAAAGAGAAAGGGCAGAATATATGTTAAGAGTATTCTAAAACCTATAATATATGGTATAAAGAAGGGATAAAAGCGACAATACGAAAATTTCAAACTCATATCAAAATGATCATGAAACATTTTTTTTTTTTTTTTTTTTAATATAATGTAATTTTCAAGTAAAATAATTCTTTAATGATTCTTTAATAGTGCCATGGATGAAAATAAAAGGTCCAGTCATATCTTATTTCTGGCCTAGGATATTCAAGAGCTTTAAGAATTCTGTTACAACGCTGTTTCCTCAAACATGCCAAGATTATTGTTTTGTTTCATTCTTACATCTTTGAGTAATGTTCTGAGTCAGTTCTCTCTACAGGCTATTGAAAACCAGAAGTTGCTCAATATAGTTTTAAAGGCCACTGATGTTTTGTGGGGAAACTGACATCAACACTGCAAAAAACTGTGATATTTTTCATGTTTTATTCCCAAATGTTGTAAGTAGAGGCCTCTAAACTCAAAATTCATACTTTGTCAAGGTACATCATTTTATCATAGCACCAAAGTTGTTAGTTAGAAAGAGTTTGAAAGGATGAGATGAGACACAATTCACACAATGAAACAAAAAATTGAAAAGAAAAGACGAGATTCTGAGATGGTTTTATATTTTTGATGTAATTGTAGAACGTCTTTTTGAAATACAGCTTTTCAAGAGATGTAACTCACCAAATGTAACCACACAAACACAAAAATCCTGTCATCATTTGTGAACAGCGGCATTTCTTCTTGTTTCTTCTTTCAAAATTTTGTGGTACGAGATCTTGTCCCATCTCCAAGAATTGTTGTTCTGCTGTTGTTTGTTTTGTTCTGCTAATGTGTTAGAAGAAGCAGAAATCTTTTACAAAATGAAATGCTGTTTTGAAAGAATTATGGCATTTCCCGGAAGTAGTTTCATTTTTTTGTGACTCGGGCCTCCTGTGGATCCCAACAATGGCTCTGAAAGTGATTACGTGCAGAATAAATGTGCAAGACCTGCAATTTGTTCAACCGGTCACCGATGTTACACCTGAAATAATGAATGAATGGAAGCAATCAGAAAATCAGAACACCAAAGCAAATGCATCATCAGCTGTTGATTCTGCAGGTCCATACGCACACACTGGAATGATTTAGATGATTTCACCTGTAGAACTGCTAATCTATCCTGAACAAAAGTTAAAATGTAGCTGTTGAACAAGAAATCGGTCACTACATCACAAGGTGGAACAGAACATTTTGATCTTTGGAGATGTGGACAGACTAATAACAAAGGATAACTCTAAAATGTGTGAATGAAACAACTCCAGGTCTGTTTTTGATAAAGTGACAGCATTATAACATGGCTTAAAGCTCACAAGAGTCAATTTTGTGTAATACAGATCTTTATTTTACTGCAAGAGTTCCCAAACTTTTCACTGACCCCAAAAATATCCACGACCTGGAGACCCAATTCTAAGTGGCAAGACATCTTAAATCTGATTTAACTTTGTTTGCTTGAATAAGTGATGGAGTTTGACCTATTTTCACCAAAAAACATGTTTTCAGTTAAAATACAACCCCAAGCTCACTAAACACTGAAATATCCATACATTTCTCTATGATCGATCCAGGGATCCATTTTACATTTTCCTCAAAAAAAAAAAAAAAACAAACATTCTAAAAAACTAAAAACAATTATTTGACTAAATCTTAACTGAAACCAAAAGACTAACATTTGTCGATTGGTCTAACTACCTGTATACCATTCTTCCATCAAAACTTTTAAAGAGCCTATATTACGCAAAATTGACTCTTGCGAGCTTTAAGCCGTGTTATAATGTTGTTACCTCCTCACAAACATACCTGTAATTGAAGAACTCGCAGGATTTGTGTGAATGAAACAAAACACAATTCCAGGTGTGTTTGTGATGAGGAATTATTATAACATAGATCAAAAAAATAATGTCATATGGGCCTGAAATAGTCACAGATTTCTCTGTGATCGATTCAGGGAACCATTTTATATTTTCGTCAAAACAATAAACATTCTAAAACTAAAAATTATTATTTGACTAAAACTTGCCTGAAACCAAAAGACTAAAAAGACTATTGATCTGTCTGTTTGTATACCATTCACGTATACCATCAAAACTTTTAATGACAACAACTCAGACTTTGACATATAGTAAAAGACATTGTTGCGAACCACTTAATATAGGAATCACAAAGGTCACTGGATTTTCACTTAACAACACACAGAGTCCCATAGAAAAGGCTGGGGGTTTTGTCCTTGTTGGTGTAGTGTCTGAAGGGGCATAGGCAGTGTTGCGGTCTATAGAAACTCATCAGTCCAGCCTGGCCTTCTGCTGTGCACATGATTGTTACTGTGGTAAGTGAGGGCTTTTCATTCTATTGGAACTGTACAGCCCTTATAATTTCTCTGTAGCGATGTTTTGAGCCAGTACTACCTCAGACCGAGAGATACAGCAAAGATTAAAGGGCCCACATGATGCTATTTTCTGATATATATATATAACATAAAACATAACTCCGGGTATGTTTATGATGAGGTAACATGGCTTAAAGCTCACAATTTTGTGTAATAAAGGACCTTTTACTATTAAAGAACACATATTACGCAAAATTGAGCTTTTAACCATGTTATACTGTTGTCTGCGCTTTGAAATCATACCTGGAGTTGTGTTTTGTTTCATTCACACATGTTTGAGTAATCCTTTATTATTAGGCTGTCTGCATTCCCAAAGATCAAAATGCTATTTTCCACTTTGTGATGTCATGTAGTGGTAGTTTTCAAATTGTCTTTTACCTTTTGTTCAGTACTGATGGGCAATTACAGGGCTGAAATAATCCTAATAATTCTAGTGAAGGTGCATGTTTAAAAACACAAACCCATAAGCATAGCATCCATGTGTCCTTTTGACTTCATTTGTTTTGTCTCATTGTTCATTCCATATGCTGACAACAGAGGGAGCACTGACGCCGAAATACGTCATTGTTAAAATTTGCTTTCCAAATGCAGATATTATTTTAAATAAAAAAAAAATGGCAGCTGGTTTAATTGCAAATGCTTCCAAGATTGATATAAAGCCAAATGAAGCCTCCACATGTGGTTATATCGTCTGATCTCAGAAGCTGCAGGGTTGGAGCTGATTAAACGTGGGTGGGAAACTGCTGGGAATACCAGGGGCCACAGCGGCTCTGGAATATACTGTTGTTGTGTCCTTAGGCAAAATGTTTAACCCATATTGCCCATATTGTGGTGTGTTTGTGTGTGTTGGTGGTGGTCGGACGGGCTGATGGCGCAGATTGCCAGCCTCGCTTCAGTCTGTCTGCCCCAGGGCTGTCGTGGCTACAATAGTGTCATCTGGTATACTTCTATATAAAGAGACTAAGAACATTTGTGTCATTGTACAGCGCTTTATACAACGTTCATCGATTACTTTTACATGTTGGTGTTCAATAAAAGTACGGTGATTAAAACTTTTGTCTGTGAGTTACAGTGTATTGTTCATAATAGAAAATCCGTGTGTGTTATCCAAAATTCTAGAAAAATCTGGTTGTTAATTTGAAGGAAACATTTTGTATTTCATTGAATTACAGTTTTGGACATTGTGGATCAGTAGTTTGTATGACTCAGACCTCCTGTGTCTTTTTACAGCAGCAGCAGGAGTGATTACAGCAGAGTTATATGACTGGGCTGCGAGCTCAGTGCTGTTTAGTGAATCTTCAGAGCTCCTTTATAACACTAAAACAATACGATTACTAGTCAGATTTCATGTTCAGATAATAGCACTGAGCTCAGGTTCCTCTTAAAAACAGTTAATGACATTGTTTATCAAATTAACCACACACATTTGGCTTGTAAACCAAGAAGAATGCAATACATCTATGTTAGATTGCAGTAGTAAAGAATTTAAATAGAACCTTTATGTGGAAATGGCAGACCAAAACTGAACTAAAAATGCATTATAATATTCTGTAAAACCAAAAAATGTACCACAATTAAAGTAGATTTGGAGCCATGTTATAGTGTTGTTCCCTCAAAAAAAAAAAAAAAAAAAAAAAACTCATTGCACTGAAATTCAGGGTTAAAGGTCTTATATTACACAAAATTTACTCTTTTTGAGCTTTAAGCCATGTTATAATGTTGTTACCTCATCAAAAACATACTCAGATTATTAGTCTGTCTGCATCCCCAAAGCTCAAAATGCGCCATTCCCCCTTTGTGATGTCATTTAGTGGTAGTTTTCAAATTAACAGCAACATTTTACCTTTAGTTCAGTAGAGATTGAAAGTTCCAGCGCTGAAATTACACAACGATTATGATTTTAGTGACAGCACAAGGCATCACAAGGTGGGACAGTGTTTTCAATTTGAGAAAAGTACTCAGCCTAAATATGCAGGGTTTGTGTGTTGAACATGAAACAAAACACAACTCCAGGTCTAGGTTTGTGATGAGGAAACATTATAAAATAGACAAGAAAATAGCGTAATATGGGCCGTTTAAATCAGTGAGGTTTTAAACTCAAGGTTACTCACAATATATCTGCAGTAGGGCAAGAAAAAATGGTCTTAAATACATGGGGAAAAGTGGGTAATAATAATAATAATAATAATAATAATAATAATAATAATAATAATAATAATGCATTAGTCTTGTATAACACTTTTCCAGACGCTCAAAGTCGCTTTACATTTTGATGCATTATTCACCCACCCTATACCCGGTGGCGGTAAATATTCTTGAGTAAAACTGTTCTCTTTTCAGTTGCTGCTGTCTTGACTGTAGCTCTCTCTGGTTCAATATTATAGAGTAGATTAAAACCAGCCAAACTCTGCTATTGACAGTGCATATAGACATAAATATGGGAGTCAGATCAGCGGGTGGGTGGGAGTATAAGCCTTCTCTGTGAGTTTCCAAACTACAGCAGACGGTCACTCCTCACTTTGTGCATCTTGGATCTAAATGGACCAGTATCCGCCATAAGAAAGCCATTCAGAGTCTAATCCCGGCGCTGAAATGTGCTGTCACATGGCAGCTGGTACTGTATACACTGGGCTGACCACACAGTGAAGAAGAAAAATGATGAACAGATGGAGGGAAGAAGGACGCACAACAATACAGAGCAGGTGGAGCCATCACAACAGTTCCCTATATACTCTAAATCTACAATATGTTTATTCAGAATCTGCTATTAAATCATTGCAACTTGGTTTTTACTTGTTTTAAAGGTGCACTGTCCGTGTCTCCATGGAGATGTTACGGTTTTCCCTGGAATGTTCCATGGTATGACTTTAAACACATCTAGTATTTATTCATTATGGGTGTTTCTAATGTTCAAAAATACAGTTATTCCTTCTGTGAAAAGGGGCGACTCTCCACAGATCTGAACTGTAATGTAGCGTAGTGTTGTAACCTGCTTGTCTCACTTGTGATAAATAGGTTTAATCTATACTGTGGAACATTCTAAACAAAGCAATAACATTTCCATGGAGACTGTTTAGCAGCTCTAACAGTAAATGTGGTTTTGGGTTTAATAATTTGAGTTTAATAAGTTTAATAAATCAGAATGTGAACTTATTACTGATATGAAAAAGTTTTTAAATGACTTTTAGACACATTAGCCTTGATACACTGTCCACATGACAACCTCTGAAACATTTTCTGCTGTATCCTTGACTGTAAAATCTATTTTTTTTCCGTGTAAGCAAATAACTAATAAAGATACACAATACAAAACTTTATTAAAGCCTCACAATTTCAGCCAAGTAATATATATGGAAACAATTCAGTATGGGTGGTTTTACGGCTGAAAACCATTCATCATTACTTTGAGTCTCTATGGAGTTATTGCTTTGCCTAGAATGTTCCACAGTATGGCATAAAACCTCGTGTCTCCATGGGCTGCAGCTGATGTTACACGGTTGGGCTTTTATTTATTTATTTTATTTATTTTTTTTTTATGTTTTTTTGGGGGGTTGGATGGTGGAAGACAAGAGGATATAATAATAATAATAATAATAATAATAATAATAATAATAATAATAATATAAAGTTGAAGCAGGAAAGAAATACATACAGAAATAAAATGTCATGTCAGAAATTTTAAACGCCCTGCACCTGATTTTCCTGAAATTTTGTCTTGCCCAGTACAGATAATTTAGCAGCTCTTGAGGTCAAAATATGTCTGCATCTAATTAAAATAATTTTATTATCTAATAATGAGGAAGTACAGGTTAGCATGCTAGTTTGTTGTTAAAACCCTGCGTATTTAGGCCGAGTTCTTCTCTCACACAGGTGTCATGTGGTAATACAGGAAGTGCTCCACTGTGTTTTTAAACTCCATACACCTTCACTACTTCCAATCTCTACTGAAAAAAAAGGTAAAAGGTAGCTGTAATTTGAAAACTACCGCTCTGTGACATCAGAAGGTGGAACAGAGCATTTTGAGCTTTGGAGATGTAGACAGAATAATAATGGAGGGTTACTCAAACATCTGTGAATGAAACAAAACACAACTCCAGGTGTGTTTTTGAGGAGGTAACAACATTATAACATGGCTTAAAGTTCACAAGATTCAATTTTGCGTAATAGAGGACCTTTAAAAATCTGTCATACTCTTTACAAGCTCTCTATTTCCGCCTACGATCCACTCATCTATTTACAGAGCGGAAGTGGGAGACATAAACACACTCACCCTACTGTCACCGAATGGGGGGTCTGCAGCGATGGTGGTCTCCTCACTAGAAAATAAATGATTTAGTGGTTGAACAATTTAATCGCTTCTCTTCCTCGTGAAACCTCAGGCTAAACGCTGAACGTAATATGAATGAGTGATGGCAAAAGAAGACTGTTAAATGTGTCATCCACTCATCCATGCCAAACACATGCATGGTAAGATTAAAGACAGTCTGATGGAAAGGTTTTGAAATTGTCGGTAATGGCCTTCACCAGGAACAGGTCCAGCGTGGAGGTTCGGGGAAAACTGTGATTCTATGAAAAGCTTTCTATGTATAGGTCGGTAATGTTACAGGCATGTGGAATAATAATTATCTTTGCAGGGTTGTTGCTGCTTTAAAATTTACTGAACTTTTAATGTCAGGGGCTGTCAGAGGGTGATTCTAACATCGTATTTTGGGTTTTGTGAAAAGGTAAATACAATGGTGCCATAATTATAGATTGCAATATGGTACTACTTTATAAATAAAAAATATATATATAATAATTATAATTCAAAGGGTGAAAACTATAAAATGACATTTCAAACTTCACTTTTCTAATCCTTCACTTGGATGAGTTTCTACAAATGTTTCACAACTTTTTAGAGAAAAAGGAGGAGTTATATCAGTATCGAAATATCCAATCTGAAATGCAGCAATTGATACTTCGCAGCTGATTTCATCAACATTCCCTGGGGTTGTGACGCTAACTGTACGCTCTGTATTGTGCATTGTGTTTCCATGGTAACTCCAAAACATTCCACCATAGAAATATATGTAGAAAGCCCCTGCAAAGTATCAATTGCAGGATTTTTGCAGTCTTAAACCTGTATCATAAGCCCAAATCATAGCACACAGCTTTTGCATACTCACGAGATGCATATATTTTTAGCACAGTAAATCATTTTGACTGACAGATGTGCCTAAAATATGTTAAAAGCAGAGCACAATGTCACATCCCCAAACTGTTGTGAGTATACTTTTGTTTTTCAGACACCCATGACAGAATTGGGTTGGATCCATCAATAACGTAAACTGAGCTACGTTGATTTTGATGTCACTTCACCTTAACTTCAACAGAGACAAACTCGTGACTAGCAAAGGTCATGTAAGAAAATCCAACACAAAACAGGAAATTCTAAATATTGAACGTTGCTGATTGAAACTGCAGATGTCTGGAGAGGTTTACAGTCCAGCAGAGCATGATGAGCTGTTAAAGACTGCCGTTTCTTTCATCAGTGCTGAGTTTTGTTTTGAATTTTGCCATTTTTGTCTATTTTGAAGCTTAACCATTAAAACTTTGGGGGTGTTTCATTGTAGTCTGGACTGCCGTGATTCCAAAGACTTTATTGGACAGAGGAGTCGGACGGTAACTGGGGCTGGGCGAGACTAAGTAGAAACGCCTCCTCCCGCTTCCTCCTTACACTAGAAATCATTTGTTTACAGCCAGTACACGTTCAGAATCGCTGTTGCTGCTGTAACTATACTGTACATTTTCAAATGATAAGCAGAAGTTTCCTATCCAGAAGTAATTCAGCGACCAACGCGTCAGTCTTTAGACCCTTTGTCTGCTTCAGTGCTGCCATCACTGGAAGGAATCTCCAAGAATCACCTTAGTTTGGCTTTGCTCCTTTTCCCCTTCTCTTCTTCTTTCAGCAACCTCAAAAACAGACTTTCTTTTGGGGCTAACTGGTAGTGGATTCTTGTCCGCCATCGCAACAAACTTTGTGCTTAACTGCGAGGAAGCTACAGTTTGAAAAAGCCGCTAAGATCCGCTGCGTTGGTCGAGTAAACAGCATTTACATCTTCACGACTTGCTTATATAATATTAAAGACTATCACTGATGATGAATGCATTTTTTGTCTGAGGACGATGTATTCAACTTTGGCTAAACAAATTACCATAAGTTCCCTCTTTACTGTTGGCAGGTTTCAAATTGCTCAAACAACAACTAGGACATGTCTTGTATAAAACTAGGACAAATCAATGGTTTTGGAAAAATGTGTTGAGACATGGGGCTCAAAACTCAATAGGGAAATCTGGTTTGGCCTAATCTTGTCCAAGTACAGATATATTGTAAAAGCAGCTCTGGGTTAAAACGTGACTATCATGAACTGCTTGCGTTATGCATTTTTAACGCACTTCATGGAGGAACACCACTCCGCTGCACGTCTACGACTCCGTGGCGTGTGTTAAAACTGCATAACGTATGGCTCTTTGTTCTTTAATTTTTACATAAATAACACATATTCAGTATGTAGAACCTTGCAATCAAATCACATAATAAAAAGAGTCTATGACCAGGTCGGTTGTGCCTTTTTTACCACACTGATGACGCAAAAACAATAAAAAATGTAAAATAATTTCAATTTTTAAAGCTCTTCACAGCAATTGTTCCATAATCAGTGATGGGAAGAATGCTTTTAAAATGCATTTAGCTACAGAATAATGAATACCTGCATTAAAATGTATTTTATAATGGATTCTGATAGATGGTCCAATCAGAGTGTTGTATTCTGGATACTTAGAATACTTCTACATCGAGTTGCATTTACATCATAGTGTAAAGATTAAAAACAGTTTTCTTTGTTTCACAGTTTGTTATGCATTTCCTGTCATTAACTAGAAAAGGAAAAATCATAAATGAACACACTAGAAGAGCAACGTTTTCAATTTTCCCACTAATATTGTGCCTGTTTGAAGCCTAAATTGTGTGATCGAGTACTGCAATGTATTCCTATGATTTTAGGAAAGTAACTATATTCTGAATACCACCAAATGTAAAGTAACTACACCGGAATACTCAAAAAATTTATTCCGAGTTTGTATTCTTGGTACATGTATTCAGTTACTTCCCAAAAAATGTCCATAATGCACTTTCAAGGTAGTTTATTCTGCAGGTTATACCAAAAATACCATGACCTAACATTGCGCTTCGCTCCCTGGGAATTTACCCACCACCTGCGCCTTCTTTTCGGGGTCACTATAGACTACGGCCTGACATGTTCCGCTGTGCCCCATTAGACCAGCACTGTACTGGACCAGGCCATGGGAACAGGGCAGCCAATCGACCATCACAAAGACACCGAGCCTGACAGGAGACCAACTATCAGAGCTCGTCAGACGCTAAATGACAGATAACCCCTCTCTCCCTCCTCCGTCTCTTCCATCTCTCCGTTTTCTGGTCTTTTTGTCTGGGGCTCCTCTCTCTTTCTCTCTCCGTCGTGCAGCTCCTCTCCTTGAGCTTTTATCTTTTGGTTTTTGTCTGGTTCTCGTGCTTTTAAACCCCCCAGAATTCATCTCCGTCCGTCAGGTGTTGTGGTGTGAAGTGACAGGTCTGTGGATAGATGGGCCAGAATGGGCTGTGGTGGTGACTTATTCAGTGTAGACAGCGAGGGTTGAAAATGCTAACTGGTAACTGCTGTAAGTTTTATATAAAGGTAAAGTGCTTTATTTTACATCATATATACTCTAGTTTTACCAAAAATTGCAAAGATGCGTTTTAAAGCTGCATTGTGTAACCTTTCTTTACCTGCTTTTCTCCATGGAGATGTTATTGCTATGTCTGAAATGTTTCACAGTGTGGTATTAAAGCTTTCTATCATCATAAAGACCAAACCAGGTCAAGTTACAAGTCAGATCTGTGGAGTGGCGACCCCGCTCATAGTCAGAATGATTGTTTTTCAAGGTATTTTTGAGCTATAAAATCACCTGTAATTTAGTAAATGTAAGATCTTATCTATTATGGAACATTTGAAGCAGAGCAATGACATATCCATAGAAACAAGAAGGTGACAGACCCCAACCAAAAAGTTACATAGTGCAGCTTTAAGGTTAGTTCTAAATCTGCACCGCAATTATGGATCGTAGTGACTGACACGTTTTTGGCAGTGATGGGTACAAAATATTTATATTTTAATACTGACAAGATATCAGAAAGTGTTAATTCTCATGCAAAACTTTTGCACATGTTTGAGTAACCATTTATTATTAGTCTGTCTACATTTCCAAAGCTGAAAATGCTCTGTTCCACCTTGTGATGTCATGAAGCTGTAGTTATAATACATCAGTTTTATATAGCGCTTTTCTGGACACTGATCACTCCACAGTCGGTGGTGATAAGCTACTATTGTAGCCACAGCTGCCCTGGGGCAGACTGACGGACGCTGCCAATCTGCGCCATCGGCCCCTCCGACCAACACCATCACTCACGCACACACTACTTTCATACTAGGCAATGTGGGTGAAGTGCCTTGCCTAATGACACAACAACAGTTTTTGCGGCTGGCACCCCCCTGTGGCACCTGTTTTCCCAGCGGTCTCCCATCCAATACCGGCTTTGACAAACCATTTACTTTTACTTCATAAGAGACTGGCAAGTCTAGGTCTGAAAGGATCCAAATTATTTTAGTGCAGGTGTATGGAGTTTAAAAAGACATTGGAGCCCTTACTGTATTACCACATGACATCACAAGGTGGGACAGAGTGTTCTGAGTTTAAGAGAAAAACTCTATGCAGGATTTGTGTGTTAAAACTTGTGTTAATGACGAAAAACACAACTCCAGGTTTGTTTTTGATGAGAAAACATAACATATGTAGAGCATGGCATAATATGGACCCTTTAACTAGTTTTGTTTGTTTTTAAGACACTAATAATCAATTACTGCACCTTTAACTTAAACAATAAGTCACTTACGGGTATAGGAAGCACCACATTTACATTTGATTAATGTTTTGGCTATACTTTTCTGATTGCTCGTAAAAAAGTAATTAAAAAAATATATTAAAGTAGCCTAGTCATTAACACTTGACATTATAAAGTCACCTTTATGTAATTATAGCCTCTAATTACTAAATGTCAATATCCAGTTCAATTATGAGTACCCATAAGTCGCCCCATTAGTAAAGGAACCTTCATCATCATGTTTTATCTTTTCCCAGGTGTACTGCATATTTCAGACGTGTTTTGTTTGCATTGTCCTTGGATCAGCACGTCCTCTTTTATGTTTTCCTAAAAAAGCAGGAAACGACAGACGCCACAAGGACAGTGTTCGCGTCCCAAATACGGCAAGCCTGCTGCGCCATCTAAAAAAGGCAAAGATATAAATGCAACATAAACGCCAGATGATAAGACAGATATGAGGTCAGTGCACAGTCTGTTACTTAGACCTCATTGTTTCAATTACACTCACACTGTAAATACATGATCTCAGTTAAAAAAATAAAATAAAATAATAAAGGCGCTGTACCCGGTTTTTTGACTTGCCCCAGTACAGATATTATAAAATCTGCTCTTGAGGTCAAGCTTAGTCTGCTATGTAATGTAATGTCTGCATCTAATTATAAAGCTGGAAGAACGTGTTAGCATGCTAGTTATTATTAGCGTTACTGTCACAATAAGTGAGGAGTAACTTTTTAATAAAATGTAAGTAGTGTTCCAACACCACAGTAGAATTCTCTATTTTACAGGTAACAGTTCTCTTAGTTGAGATGGCTACTCTCTCCACTGTGAATAAGTCAAAGTTTTCCATCGATTATGGTGATATTATTTGGACATGTGTTTCTTGCACAGCTCCAGATCACAGATTCTACTGTATATACTGTATAAATGGACATAGGAAGTGTTCATGGGGGCTCTTCCAGCTCCTTTCCAATTCACTGAATATTGAAAGATTATGGCCCCTCTCTCTGTAACTGCTGCAATGAGCCTTGTCATTTTGATCTTAAAATGTTCATATCACTTTACATGATTCTGGTGGAGGGTCCGTCAAGTGATACTGATTATTTCGCTATTTTGTCTGTAAATAAATTGCTATTCCTAATATCGAACTCGGCTGCAAATGCGCTCCTATAACTGCTAACATTGTGAGCTTCATTTGACTGGAGCCGAACGCTATGAGTGACATCACACTGCCTTAGTCCACTTCTTTATGCAGTTTATGCTCCAGATATGTTTTATTTATTTCATTTTATTTTATTTTTAGTTTGGCCAGCCCTTTGGAAATACCAGATTTTGAGCATTATTTAAATTGATGTCTTGTCCTTCTAATTACATAAAGGTACACTACTTAAAATTAGTGATGGGCAGATGAAGCTTCATGAAGCACTGAAGCCTTTCATCCAGTTGGTTCACTCCAGCACAAAGCTTCTTGAAGCTTCATTTGCTCTAGTAGGACATTTACTGGACACAAAAATATCAGTTGGCATGAATTTGAAGTGTGTGGCATTTTGCAGAAAGCCTGTGAATAAAACTGTCAGCAAAATAAAGTATGCAAAACATGTATATTGTAGTGATGGCAGGATATATACTGTATGTACTGGCAGGATAGAAAATGATTATTTGGAAATGATGCCAAAATGCAAATTGGCAAAATCCGAACCACTTCCAGAATCAATAACGTGGTACAGCCGGGCAGTGAGGCTTCAGACGTCATCATTTTCAGCTTCTCCCCTAAATAAAGCGAGCCTCGATACGTGCATCGCAGAAACGCCCCATCCCGTACTCGGCACACGCTTCAATAAGGAATGTCACATCACTACTTAAAATACCTTAAAAACATACGTTCTTACAGTAACAGGTCCGATCTGGGTTAGGGTTACATCATCTATTTTTTTTCCATGGTTATAGGTTATAAGTTTAATGACGTTATGGCACATTCCAGACCAAACAATAAAATCTCAATGGAGACAGGTGGACACTGCAGTTAAAAAGTAAAGGAGTCCAGATTCTTCCAATTAATTTTACATGAGTTTTTACTTTACTTTACTTTATGTAATTTCTTGCCCCACCGCTTTGTAATAGTACTTTTACACGAGTACAATTTGTTGCAAAACTACTGACCTCTGCTTATACTGAGATAAGATGAAACTACTTTAAAGCTAAACACAACAAGAACAGCTAACAGCAAAAAAAAAACAAAACTCCCCACTATCTAAATCTTGTGGCATCCAGTGTTGCGTTAAATGTAAAGCTGTAAAAAGCGTTGGGTCGCACTTATAGCAAAGAGGGCAGGAAATAAATGAGGTTTGCTTGGTCATGTATGGTGTGATGTGAAAGCAGCTAAATCAGCAGCCCCAGTCCCTTATGGCGACGCGGAAGTGCCGTAAAGAACACTGTAGCCTACTTCTGAAATTAATGGCTCCTTTTAGCTGGAACAAGACGTGAGCGTTCTTGCTTCACAGATGTTTGTCCGCTCGGATATGTAAAGGGAGGAGACGCTAAATATAAACACAGCCTGGCAAACAAGACTGAATATCTGTATGAACGCATTACACGGACACTGTTGATGTATGTGCATTGTAGGTGAAAAGAGATGGTAAGAGAGGGATTAAAAGAGCCTGTACCTGTGTTTTTCCCCCATGTATTTGAGCAAAATGTGTCTCGTCTAAATGGACATAGCTAATCTGCTAATTAGGAAGTGTTCATGGGTGCACTTCTGGCTTCTTTGACTGAAAATGCACTATAACTTTTCTGGTTAGGGGTCTGTCACCTGATTATTTCTATGAATATATCATTGTTCTGCCTGGAATGTACCATAGTGTGACATTAAACAGATCTACATTACATTTATTAAATTACAGGTGGTTTTATAGCTCAAAAATACCTAGAAAAACAGGTGATCTGACCTGTAACTTGGTCTGGTTTGGTCTCCATGATGATAGAAAGGTTTAATACCATACTGTGAAACATTCTAGACAAAGTAATAACATCTTCCTGAAGAAAAGCACTTGAAAGACACTCTACCATAAAGTTACACAATGCACCTTTAACACTGAAGAATTGTCACCCCTCTCGCTGTAACTGCTGCTGTGAGACTTGTCATTTTGTTCTTAAAATATTCATACTAACCTGCTCTACATGGTGCTGTTTCATTTAGCTGTTGTGTACATACATTTCTATTCTTAGTATGGACCTGGCTTTAAATTAAATTCGCTCTTATAACTGCTAGCATCGTGAGCTTCATTTGACTGGAGCTGAACGCCATGGGTGACGCCACACTCGCTTAGTCCACTTAGTCTTGTGATCCAACCACAGCTGCTAATTTGTAGTAAATGTCCCTCAAATGTGGAAGGCATCTCCTCTCCAAAGTTCACGCATCTTTGAGAACAAAATATAACTCTTACTAACTTATTTTGCCTGAGATAAATAACAATTTGGTGCTTTGATTGTCCAAAGATCCGTTTACCTGGTGATTGGACCCTGCAGGAGCTCCACTTTAGGACATGGAACAAATGCATGAAAGTCCATTACATTGGGTCGTACATACGTTGAGTGAAAGCAGTGATTGAAGTCCATTTTTACGAATTTTGAAGGCGAAACTGCCCTCTCTCAAAACTACTGTGCTTTAATATGTTATGTAATCTTCACAGACTCCAGAAAATGTGTTGTTTCAATCCATTTTATGTTTCTTCTTGAGTTTTCAGGCCATCTAAAAACATTTTTGGTAGTTATTGCTAATGTGTACATTGCGTCCCCATGGTAAGTGCTGAACATTCTGCCATAGAAACACATGGAAATACACCCGCAGCGCGATGAAACTTCAGCTACATCTAATAAATAACTCATGTATAGAAATGTCACGTAAACAAGCAGATGAATTCCCAGTTTGTCCTATTGCTAATGGATTTGGTTCTGTCACATGTCTCCGTTCTTTCAGTTGGTTACGTAAGACATTCAAACAGACCGTCTCTTCACAGTTTGCAGTCTTTAGAATAAAAACCCCCCACCGCGTGTGCATAATTCCAGGTGGTAGTCTGGAGTGGAAAGCAAAACAGCAAATATGTAAATGGAAAAGGCAATAGATAACCGAGAGGGGACGAGCAAGCCACGTAATTTATTATTTCTGTTACTAGAAAGCTGAAGATGAGGATTGGAGTAAACTGAATTATAAACAAACAAATGTAGATGCAATGAAGAAAGTCGCAATGTGAATTTTTATTTTTTTCAATTTCATGATTTCGTGTTTATTGACCAAACAACAGTGAAATCCATTACTGTATCCATTATTTTATTGAATTTCCATTGTGTGAAACATTAACATTCCTCAAGTACGACACCCATGGATCATTATGGTATAATTTGCACATTTTAAATCTCAATATTCATGTAAAACGACTTAATAGAAGAAGCAAGTTTGCTGATTTTCATGTTAGAAAACCACGGTGCCCAAAGAAGAATAGCTGCTTCATTTTTTTTTCTCCATTAGTACCAAAACGACTACACAATGCTGCCGAATCCTATGTGTATCACCAATTAAGAAAATGAAATTGAAGAAGTACAGAGCAGTGGCCGTAAGCTGGCGTCTTGAAAATAAGTAATTCAAAATTGCTCAAACATGCATGAATCAGTCCAAATACAACTTTGAGAGGGGAAATGAGAAGGAGAAACAACTGAAACATGGTTAAAAGCGCTGAAAAGTCCATTTTGCGTAATAACACTGTTTTAATGCATTTAATATGTAAATGTTTACTTTGTGCACAATAAGTTGGGCCCCGAGGTCGATGACAAACACTGACAAAAACTGTGAAAATGGCTCTTGGCGATTTTGTCAAATTAACACGCAGATTTGTATTAGTTTATAATGAAACAGAATCCTATTCCTATAAACTGTGTCTATTTATTCCTCATTTAGAAACAGCTAGAATTGTGGCTGTTCCCGGTTTGAAGCATCTACTCCTGAATTGAAAATCAGTTCCCGGTTACATACTCTGTTGTATAGATTCTGAAAATTTACCAAGCACACCACAGCTTGTATTTATTGACAGTACAAAATGTTGAACAAAAAAAAAAACTGGGACAAAAATTGAGAGAGAACATAGAGTGGATGTGTCTGACAGAAATTGTGGAAAGATTTTTTTTTTTTTTTATGACAAGTGTTGCTCCTGACGGTGGCGGGATCAAAAGAAGCGCTGTGTCATGGGGCCAGACAGCGCCTTTTCAAGCCCTGTCAGCCTGCTAGCATTTAAAGTCACAGTTATTTAGCTGGCCCAGACTGACAGAGCTGTGGAGGCAGCGAGGGGATGGTGGCAACACTGGGACCCTGCAGGTGTGAGGGGCTGAATCCAAATGAAGAGATGGGCTTCTATTTCAGAGCCAGCCACCGTTCTCAGAGGTCAACTGTCACTCATCCTGCGGGCTTTTTTGAAGATTGTTTTCAATGGCTTGTCACAGTATTTGGGAGATAAGACTTTGCATACTTGACAGACACTGAAGGACTATATTTGTTTACAAGAATGCAGTAGTAATGGAGTACTTGATGATTCATGTTTTACTTCTAATCCATTAATGGTATTGATCTTTAGATGCTGGGGTGAGTGCGTTCAAGCCCCTGGTTTTCTTTGACCTTATTCAAGTGGAGTTTGAATATCTCCAACACTTTACAAAAATGTGAGTCTGGTCACTGTTGACACTCCCAGAGTTAATGCCAGTTTTGCCATAAAAGTAGGTCAGTTTTTATAATCTAATAAGCAATGGACAGTTTTGGATCTTGGAGAGAAGTAGTCTGCACACAATGTAGCCTTATGTTATTCTATATCAGACTGCTGAAAATTAGGATTTGTTTATCTCAAATACACTGGATCGTGACATTTACTTTGGGGAAGGCCAGATCCCCCTACACCTCACACACACAGTCTCATTTTTTTTGTTTTAATCTGTCTCATTTTAGTTTTATTCTTATACTTTGCCACTAAAATTTAAGCAACTGAGCGCCTAAATCTCTAATAGAAGCAGAAACGTATTTACTCACATTTAAATACTGTGGCTAGGTCCATTTTAAGCTTTTTCTTGGTAGAACACTTCCCTCTTTACATGTTTAATGGTTAAAAAATGTCACAAACTTAAACACATGACTAGCAGTAGGATTGCTTGGTAGAAGTGCAGAGCAGTGGGTGGGATAGGAGGACAAAAAAGAGGACAATACAGTGGACTCAAACATGCATGAATCAATCAAAACGCAACACCTGAATAAGTTAATGGTAGAAAAACATCATGGAAAAAACTAGGAGAACATGGTATTTGTACACATTTTTATATGGTATTCAAAGTGCTTTAAGGAACCACTCACACATTCATACACCAAAGTATGCAGACACTGGGGGTTGTTATAAAGTGCAGGCTTTAGACCCAACACAGGTAAAGGTTAAGAGGTTTATTTGACAGGTAGGTACTGGGCAGGGGGTCCGGAAGAGCTCACAAGGAAACCAGATGAGCAGAAACAGGAGATATCCGAAGAGAATTAACTGACGAACTGGCAGGGAGTGAAGGAAGAACCAGGCTTATATTTAGGACTTGTTTGTAGACGGATTTCAGGTATGTGATTGAATGTTGTATTTTTATGTATTTACCTGCCTAGGGACTACGGATGAAAATTAGCTTTGTAGCTAAAATTCAGCATATTTACATTTGTTTTATACTTATGTTCATTAATGTGCATTGTCCCTATCAAATAAATAAATAAATAAAATAAAAATAAATAAATAAACAGACTGCAGCTGGTGTTGGTTGGGTGACTCATCCCAGGTAGGTGGGGAAAACTCCTCCCAGGTGAGTGACAAATACAAAGGGAGGGGCAAAATGGAGATACTGGAGGATCACGACAGTGGCGTGTTTTGCCCAAGGTGACAGCAACAGCGGTCATCCGTGGGAGGTGGAATCGCACCACCAACCTGCTCTGCTGATGATGTTTATGTCTACGTCTACTGTTGCCCTGTGCAAGATCCAAAAAGAAGCCCCACCCGCCTGACAAGTGTTCAGCCTCACATTTTACCATGTTAGTACGTGCGTGTGTGTGCGTGCTAAAGTTTGATTGATTGATATGGAATTTGAACAGACCCCTTCTTCTCGATAAACACAGCTGAGTTGTTTCTCTTTATGACGGTTGCCTGTTCTACTAAAAGACTGGCATATGAAAGCAAATCATTAAACAGTTTTCACAAAGCTTTATTGTACATTCCGAATACCTTTAGGACACAAAGCGCAGTGAACAACGTGCATCCAACCCACACTGACAATGCAGACAGTGTGTGAAAACTGTGCTAGCATCTTCAATTAAGTTGTTATTGTCTTTCGTCAAATACATGCCTGGTGTAAAATGCAGTTCACTTCAGGCTCTGTGGTGTAATCAAAAGAACTCCGTTTGCCTTTGTTAATTAAGTTTTCTACTACTGCCATTCACCAAGCTTGTTTTTGTTGATTCGTGTATTTTTTTGCGAGATTTTGAAAACAGAAAGTCAATATCATTCTTACAGGAGTGAATACAAAAAGGGATTGTTGGAAAAAATACTGTACTGTTGAAAGAATAGGCCACTCAGCAGATCAACAGTGACTGGAGGGTCCATCACCTGCTTTTCTTCATGAAGATATGCCGAGAATGTTTCACAGTATAGCCATAAACTTCTCCATGGAGACCTGCAAGCCAAATTACAGATTTATGGAGAGATGACCACGCTCACAGTAAGAATGTATGCTTTTGAAGATATTTTTGAGCATTAAATTACATCTGGAGCTGAATAAATACAAGATTAGTTTAATTCCATACTGTGGGCAATTTAAACCAAACAAGTTGTGGACCCCCTACAGAAAAGTCACACAATGGACCTTTAAGTTAGCGTTTGCCCTCCAATCAAAGAGTCATTGGTTTGAATCTCACCCCATCTCAAGTGCATACTGTTGCTGTTTTTGTCCCAGAATAAGACACCAATCATGTTTCTGATTTCATAGAGTAATTCAGGGTATCCAAAATAGTCACTGTACATACATTTGGTGTTAAACTATGGTGTTTTATAATAATTTATACCATTTGGACCACCAGTAATGACAGACAGTTAAAGGCGCGTTGTGTAACGAATCAGACACGTAGAACTGACAGATCCGGTGCATTTTAAGAATGAAATATCCCTGCACACTCCTGGTACTTCACAGATGTACTTACCCATTATAGATAGCCAAGGTATCCAAAAGCACAAGAAAGTAAGTCGTTGTAGTGTGAAATGCCGCTGTTGTTTACCAATAAGGTTTCTTGTACATGCTAATCTATCACGTGAATCGCAGGGTAGGGGTAACTTCTCTGGTGGAGGGTCCATCAGATTCTTTTGGTCCGTCAGATTCTTTTGGAGATGTTATTCCTTTAGCTGGAATGTTTCACAGTATAGCATTAAACCTTTGTAGCTTCAGACCAAGTTACAGGTCAGATCTGTGTAGAGTCAATTCTCTGAAATTTAATAGTTTCAAAGACATAGACTTAAACAAGCTTGATTGATCCACAAGGGAAATGATTTGGACACAGTAGCTCACACATTACAATATATTATAATAACAAAGAGCAAAGATATAAGTGGTTTCAAAATAAGTAGCAAAATAGCAAGAGAGGTGGCATAAGTAGCCCTCTTACTCTTTTGGAGAGGTTTCTGTTTTCAATATTCATTTCAAATATACCCTTGAAATGACTCACTTTCGAATGGTATTTTGAATAGATGTATAGAATCGTACGCCTTTGTTCCGCTCTCCATGACTTTCACTCACACGCTGTTACTTTGCTGGGCAGAAAATGGTATTTCTTTAAAAGAGCAGCTCTATGGTATATGAGGTTGCTGGCATGACGCCTCGTATCTCAGTGGGGGTCAAAGAAATGAAAGAAAACTACAATACTGTACGTGTCAATGTGAACTGACCATATAAGGTGCGGGCACACAGTGTGCTGCTGGAGAGCTCGGTCAACTGCTGTCCTCCATTACGCCACATTCCACACTGTAATTTCAGTTTGTCTCCGATAGCTTTATGAATAACAGCAATAAAACTTAAGGAAATTGGCCTAACTTTTCAAACTTTATAAAGGTCAGGTTATCTTAAAGTAGTATACATGCTGTGGTAATTGCAGTCTGTGTATGTATTTTCACTGCCATTTGATGCACCAAGGGCTCATGCTGCATGCAGTGCAGCTCCAGTCTGATGGTCACGAGTATTACATTTAATTAAAAGTAGCAAGAGGAGTTCAGACCACACACATGCAGTGAGGCGTGAGCACGTGGTCTCACATGTGGCCTTCAAAGCGGTGACACAAAAGCACTGCAGAGCTCTGGTCCTCGTGTGAGTGTCACACCGCAACCAAACTCTTGACACTGGAGTCGCCGCTGGACCGGGTGTAGCCTGAGAGAGGCCTTATGAAGCGTTTGCACACATTCTAAACAGATAGGCAAACTAAAGTGATGTAAAAATCAGGTGCAATTCTGGTTTGTGTATCTCAAAAGCTGCAGCCCAAAATCAGCACATAAGACCTCATAAAACAAGTCAGTTTTGCACAAACTTTTGTACAGGCAACACTACGGCAATTTGTGCGGCAACTGAGCTTTATAAATATGCAATGCTTTAAAATTGCTCATTCACAAAAGTTAAAACAAACATGTGGATCTGAAGGCAGCAGCAGTAATAAACACATCTATCTGAGGCACAAAAGAGAAGCATTTAAGAGCAGCTGTCTGGTCTTTATAACTTCTTCTAAAGTCCACATGGTGTACAGGAGGAGCCGTGGGCTGTGGCTCACTGTGGCTCACTTCATACCACAAGTGGCCCCGGCTCACGGCACAGCTGAGTATGTGCTGAGTATGGACTGAATGAATATAGACAGTAGTGCAGTACTTTGAGAGACTTCAACAATCCTGTAAAGTGTTACAAGTATAAGGTATCAATATTAGAAGTGTCAACGTGACTCCATCTTGGCTGCTCCAGTGTTAAAAATGTTGTCTTGTGAAACTGGTTTACTGTTATGTTGTGATGGAGTATAATGAAGAATCATTGTTTTCTACTGGAAGCTGCCACATAATGTCTGTCGACTCAATTAGGTTGTTTATCTGAGCAGAGCACCAGTCCCCCTCCGATGGAAAGGTTAAGCAGATAATAAGAGCTCCAGTGCACTCAGACTGCTGTGATGAAGGGGACTGTGGTGAGACAAACAGCGTAGATGTCACTGGTTGTCTTGATGAACTACTAAAACTGTGCTTCAACAGTGCATGCTGGGAGAGCCCATAAGGAGCAGGGTGTAGAGTGGTTAGCAAGGGCGCTTCAAGGGTTTGTTTTGGCCCCGAGCAAAACTTAACCTGGGGCCCTTCAATCTGATTTAACCACACTAAATGAACATAGCGCTGGATAAGGAAACTTCAGGTCATCTAGGGTAGGTCCACATTTGACTTTTATGACACTTAAACACAATTTGTATAATAATTTGGAATGCAGTGTAGTGCAGGGAGAAATTTGACACCCTATTTGACAAAATCAGCCATTTTATTCAGACTGGAGTCCAGATGGTCAGTGGACATAGGGCTGTTTGCTCTTTTGGGGTCTCTAATGGTGAGAGGGGCCAGGTCCGGTCCTGTCAGTTGGGTTCCCTCTAGAAGTCCACCAATATTTTTTTTTTTTTTTTTCCATGACCAATGCCAATACTGTTTTTAGAATCAGGAGAAACCAATGGCCGATCAGCTCTGCCGATATTTTTGGGCCGATATGTAGGGCAGATTTTTATTATTTTCTCCAAATTCTGTGATTTACTAGCTCTAGTTGCCATGCCCCTGTTTAGTAATCAGCAAAAAGGTTCAAGCTTTTATTCCTGGACCATGAAGTCTCCTATTCTGGATGGTTTCCCTCAAGCCTGGATTCATGATCAAACCCAAACACTTACAATTATGTATATTTATATGTATCAGCAGGTCCAGTATTTTCTGAAGAGATCCCCAGACATCTACTACTGTATCCAGTTTTATTACTATTATTCAGCCACAACAGCTTCATCATTTTAAGCTTTACCACACTTTATGTAGTTTTCCAAGTATTACAGTGGCCAACCAATTTCCATTTAAGAAAGTTCATATACTTACCTCTACATGTTAAGCTGTTACCTGAATTTACACCTCAGTGGCTCAATTATAACATTTTTTCCTTCAGTTTTTAAAAATATACTCAGCAAGTGAGACAAAACGTGATGCAAAAGACTCTTTTTAAGTAATTTTTAAGCATTCAAGTTCTTTACTGAAAATCAAATTTTACGATTATTCCTCAGTGTTCCAATCAATGCAAGTGAAATTACACGAAAAAAAGCTTCATTTATTTATTTTTTATTAGTTTTTTTTACAGAGGCAGACAGATGTCCTTCCCAATAGGGTTGAATACAATCTTTCTTGGCTGATAATTTGTACATCTTGACTGAACTCTTCCGTGTTTGATGCTTTGGCTTTGGTCTTTGGAGTCTTTGCTTTAAACCTGGGTTCTGTTGACCTTGTTCGCTTTGTGAGGATCAAATCTGTAAATGCCTCGGTTACAAAAGTCCCATTGGTTTCAAAAGATGTATCCGTACTTGTTAAAGCCTCAGCTAAATGACAAAAGTGACAGTGAAATTTACGAATAGACCTGAAATATCCAACAACACTGACATCTGCATGTACGCCGCCCGTTTCACTATGAGACAAGTCAATAACGGAATACAAACTGTTGTCGTGAATGATGGCCCCAGTGTTTTCACATTGAATAAACAGGCAGGTGTCATAATGTGTCAGCATCATCACATTATGAACCTGTATGACCAGAAACACAGACGCCATGTTAAAAGTTAAGTTAAATCTCTGACCATCAATGTTTTGAATTGTTTTTATAATGACTATGAAAACCTAACACCTCAATGAAGGTTAAATGTTTTTAAATGAATTTAACTAGACAAATCAGCTATTTTGAATAATTTATAGTCACTGAACACTGAAAAATTGTTTAAAAAAAAAAAAAAAAGTAATATATCGTTATATATACTAGTAAACATTATAAATACCAACCAGATCCTTTACCAACATAGAGCAGAGAGGCACCCACATCCATATTGGTGGCTGACGTTCGAAATGTCACCTTCACAACTCCTAGCTCCACCTAGATCAGTAAATAATATTAAACATGTCTTTATTTCATTTCTGATAATATCCAGATTTGAAATTTATTATTAAGATGGCGAGTTTGAAAATAAGAAAAATGTAAAAGGAAAAAATTGCGAGTGAAATGTCCCTCTGAAGAGATAATACCAGTGATGGGACTTTCGGCTCTTTTATGGGATCCGAATCTTTTGGATCATCACGTCAAAAAGCCGTTCAAAAGACTGGCTCCTTTTAAATTTGTTTATAGGACAATGTGAGACCTCATTTATCAACAAACAAACTTATCTACAAAATCACAAAGAGAAATGACCAAGGCTCATATCTGTTTCAAATGGTTCAAACTGAGAGTGGGAGAGTTTACCCTTTAAAATGAGGCATTATCTAAATAAAATGTTGCACTACAAAATTAATAAAATAAAATAAAATAACTATATGATGCCAAATGGTTTTTTTGCACAAAGCTCTCACTCATGTTGGTGCAGTGTTAATCAGTGTAAAAATGCATAAAAATTAGAAAGAAAAATATTTGGTTCTTGTAAGAAATGAGATCTGGATCCAATCATTCACGTTAAAGCTGCACTATGTAACTTTTTGGTTGGAGGTCCATCACCTGCATGTTTCTATGGATACGTCATTGCTCTGCCTGGAATGTTCCACAGTATGACATTAAACAGCTCTACCTTTCATTTATTAAATTACAGGTGATTTTATAGCGTAAAAATACCTAGAAAAACAGGCATTCTGACTGTGAGCGGGGTCGCCTCTCCACAGATCTGACCTGTAACTTGGTCTGGTTTGTTCTCCATGTAGATAGAAAGGTTTAACCTACCTACCATACTGTGAAACATTCCAGACAAAGCAATAACATCTCCATGGAGAAAAGCATTTAATGGACCCCCAATCGAAAAGTTACACAATGAACCTTTAAGGAACTCCTTCACGAACCTCACATCACCGGATAATACAATTTCTTAATCTGTTTGTGATCAGATTATGGGGACTAATTATTTTATATTTTAGAGACATTAAATCTGTGTATTGAAAAATGTCTCACCTTGCTTTACTTCAATACAAAAAGAAAAACCATTCTGAAGCTGAGATCTCTTTGTAGTAGGGTTGACGGACAGGTGTTTTTGACAGCGAGCTTTGCTGTCGTGTCATGTCAGGATAAGTTTCATGTTTAATTTTTTATTTATCTTTTCTGATGCAACACAAAACAAGAGGGTTAAGTAAGGACTCTTTTCTCAGTCTTTCTCTAAACTTAGAATTTACTTGCAGGTAGTAGAAAAACAAAGATAAGCTTACCAAAATCTATTAGTTTTTGTGTTATGGTTTTTAGTATTGGGCACTGAAATACTGAATCCATGTTTGATTTCCTAATTACATTCATTTCTTTTTCATAATTTGATCTGATTGTTCACACCTTAGGGTAGTTCAGTGGACTTTACATATGCTGTAGGTCAGTAATATTTAATAGAGATGGGGGAGCAGCTAAAATTAATACTGTTAAAATGGAGATTTTTACGTCCGAATAGACCCACAGTTGAGTGTTTTAAGTTTCGTCTTAACACCCACTTTTATTCTTTGGCTTTTAACACCACGTGAGTTGTATGATCCTCTGTGTTTTTAATTTATTTTTATGTTTTTTTTTATTTGATTTTATTTATTTATTGTCTTAACGAGGATTAGTGGCGTTAAATAGAGCTTTTATTTTATATTTCTATTGGATATGTTTTATTTGTATTGTGTAGCACTTTGGAAACTGTTTTGTTTATGAATTGTGCTTTATTTAAATAAAGTGGATTGGATTTGACTGGATTTCTGTAATAATAAAGCAAGGAGGGTCTGTTCACTCATATAAATGATCAATCTCAGTATTTATGAACTTACCTTTTGGATATTTCTCATCCAAATGTTATCAATAAAGAAAACTGCCACATTCAAGAGTCTGAAAACCTCCAACAACAGATACAACATATATTCCTTACTGTAAACAAATAGGGTGTGTACTTTCAGTTAAGGAAGTTACTAGAACTCTGTCAGAACTGAAGAAGCTACTTGGATGAGTATTAAATGTAATCACTGTCATTCAGTTTTATTTGGTACTGGATCCTACCTGGTCGATTGAGGGATTACACACCACAAACTGATTAATAATATTCTTACTTATGAAAATGGGTGAAAAGTAGATAATTACAAACACTTTACTGTAATTAAGTTGATCTTTTTGGATTAATTGTACTTTTTTGAGCAGATTTGAGCTTGTACTTGAATCTAAAATGTCGCTAAAAATCAGTTTAAAAGTAACTTGAACTCTGAGTAGTATTTTTCATGTGTACTGCTTTACTTTTACTTAAAGGCGCATTATGTAACTTCTAAGGTGGAGGGTCTGCTACTTGCTTGTCTCCATGGAGATATTATTTCTTTGCCTGAAATGTTCCACAGTAGTGTTCAATTAGATGTGTTTTAAGATAAGATATGCCTTTATTAGTCCCACAGTGGGGAAATTCCAGTGTTGCAACGCACACAGCATTTTCAACAGCAGGAAAATGGAACATGCAATAAAACAAGATAATAGATAATGGCTTAAAAATAATTTATAGCTCATAAATACCTTAAAAAAACAAATTCTTACCATGTGCAGGTTTGCTTCTCCATAGATCTGACCATTAACCTGTCTCCATTGTGATTTCCAAGTTTAATTCGAAATTGTGGAATATTCAAGGTAAAACAGTAGTATTTCTATCAAATTCACTCACTACATGTATTTGAGTAATTGAGATTTTTAGCCATGTAACTGTACTTTTATTGAGAACAAATTTGCAGTACTCTTTCCAACTAATTTTATACCAAGTGCAAAGATTCTGTGAAAGGCACATTGCTAATCAACCTGTGATCACATAGATAAAAAAAAAAAAAAAATCATATCGCACTATACGTATATTTACCGAGCACAGCAGCCACTCCACATGTCGTCAAGATTTAAAGCCATCTCCAGTCTCTGATCGTTTCTCAGACAGTGCACTATCCTCATCAGAAGCCTGTGATTGGGGCGATGAGGCAGAGGAGGCAGAGGAGGCAGAGGAGAGCGGCCTTGTGCGAGCCGCTGCGTCGATGGGGTAATGGAGAATGAAATGATGCCTGTCCGAGGTCATCACGGAGGGACGGAGCGGAGAAAAGAACCAATTCTAGGAGCAGCCGTGTGCAGTGACCGCGCAGAGGTGGTCAGATACATGTTTACACCACCTCTGGAATGTCCAACTAACAAGTGCTTCAATCAAAACACGCAGTGGTGTGTTTTGAAAAGAAAATACATGGAGGTTTTAAATAGTGTTGCGACGTACTAAAATTTTAAGTCTGATTTCAATACTACGGAAATTTAATAACTGACATGCCACAGTGATCTCAAAATCATTTTTTTATACAATATAATGACATTTTCAGCCAAGCTCTGGGGTTCAAACATGGCTATGAGTTTGAGTCAATGAGACGAGCTCAGTGAGAGTGATTGGACAGAGTGAGCGCAGGTGTCCAAGACTGCTGAAATTATAACCATTTTAAATCGCTATGTATCTGAGGATCATCGTTTTTTTCTTTTTTTTTTTTTTTTTTTTTTAATATAAACTTAGGATGCAAAGAATTTCACAGAGATCTAAAAGGACCCATATTACACTATTTTTTTATGTATGTTATCATGTTTCCTCATCAAAAACAAACCTGGTGTTGCGTTTTGTTTCATTTACACATGTTTAACACACAAATCCTGTTCTTCTCTTGATCAGAAAACACTCGGTTCCATCTTGTGTTTTCATGTAGGGATGGGACAAGATTTCATACCAAAAGATCTCTGTGAGACAAGATTGTGAACACGTGAGAAAAATGATCTTGTGAGATATTTCCCCCTGAATTTACCTTTGGCTTGGATAAAACAAGAGTGAAGAGCTGAAGTTAGACAATTTGAGAAGATATAGTTCCAAAAAGCAGCACTACAATGAAAATAAATGTAAAAAAAAATAGAGAAACCAAAATTATGAAATGGATTGCACTACCTATTTATTACAAATGATGCCAAAATCTCGTCTTGTCTCATGGACCCAATCTCGTGGTGTGTCTCATCTTGTGAAAATTGTGTCCCGTCCCACCCTTAATATCATGTGATTATACAGGAAGTGCTCCACTGGGCTTTTAAACACCATACACCTTCATTTGAATCATTTGGATATTTTCAGCTCTGGAACTGACAATCTTTACTAAACTAAAGATAAAAGGTAGCCGTTAACTTGAAAACTACCACTTTATGACATCACAAGGTGTAACAGAGCATTCTAGAAGCATTATCACATATCTTAAAAGCTCACGAGAGTAAATTTTGCATAATATAGGACCTTTAAATATGCACTATGCAAAGGGTTCATGGAGATGTTATTGCGTTGCCTGGAAAGTTCCATAATATGACAAAGTCCACCATAACAGTTTTAACTTAAAGGTCCACTGCGTTGTGGTGAAGAGGAGCTGAGCCGAAAGGCAAAGCTCTCGATTTACCGTCAGTCTACGTTCCTCCCCTCACCTATGGTCATGAGCTTTGGGTAATGACCGAAAGGACAAGTTCACAGATACAAGCGGCTGAAATGAGTTTCCTCCGCAGAGTGGCTGGGCGCTCCCTTAGAGATAGGGTGAGGAGCTCAGTCACACGGGAGGAATTCGGAGTAGAGCTGCTGCTCCTCCACGTCGAGAGAAGCCAGCTGAGGCTCGAGCATCTGTTCCGGATGCCTCCTGGATGCCTCCCTCGGGACACGCTGGAGGGACTATGTCTCTCGGCTGGCCTGGGAACACCTTGGGGTCCCCCCTGAGGAGCTGGAGGAAGTGTCCAGGGTGAAGGAAGTCTGGGAGTCCCTGCTTAGACTGTTGCCCCCCCAACCCAGCCCCGGATAAGGAGAAGAAAATGGATGGATGGATGGATGGATGAGTGCACTGCGCAACCTTTCTGGTGGAGGGGACACTACCTACTTGTCCCCATGGAGATGTTATTGCTTTGCCTGGAATGTTCCATGGTATGACTTTAAACATAGACATCTTGCATTTATTTATTACATATGTTTCTATTGCTCAAAAATACAATAATTCCTTCTGTGAATAGGGGTGACTCTCCATAGATCTGAACGGTAATGTAGTGCTGTAACCTGCTTGTCTCCCTCGTGATAGATTTAATCTATACTGTGGAACATTCTAGACAATAACATCAAGCAATAACATCTCCATGGAGACAAGCAGGTAGCGGACCCTCCACCAGAAAAGTTGCACAGTGCACCTTTAATCCTCACATTTCCATCGCCTGAAATAACATTATAAACTATGATCTCAACCCCTTTGCCATAAGAAAAAACATTATTTTCCACATTTGTTGTCAAATCAGAGGCACAGACTTAAATCAGAGGCACAGACTTTTAAATCAGAGGCACAGACTTTTAAATCAGAGGCACAGACTTTTAAATCCTTCCACGTAATTCTGTTTGTGACACTTGGAAACAAATACACCACAGGGGGTCAATACTTTCTGAGTCCGCATAAATGTATTTTGTGGAGAACTTTGAGACGTTTTCTTATTTGTTTTTCTTGTTTGTTTGCCGCTCTGAATGTTGATGTGATTTCATAGAGTTTGAAAGCCACTGACATTTGCTGCACTGACTCATGTTTAAAGAGACTATGGGGGAAGTTAAAGGCCAACTCTCCTGTGGGCAGACATGATCAAATGCTCAGTTATTGTCAAAAGCAAAGGAACAGAAGGAGGATCCGGGAGAGTTAAAGGGGGAGAAGCATTGCCAAAATTTGCCAAACGTGCTAAAATGTTTGTTAATAGTGTAAAGTGTGTTTTAAAGGCCCTATGTTACCAAAATGGACTCCTGTGAGCTTTAAGCAGTGTCACAATGTCGTTGTCTCCTCAAAAACATAGCTGGAGTTGTGTTTTATTTCATTTTTACATTTAAGTAACCCTTTATTATGAGTCTGTATTAGTCTGTCTACATCTCCAAAGCTCAAAATGCTTTGTTCCACCTTGTGATGTCATGAATGGGGTAGTTTACACTTACCTTTACTTTTAGTTTAGTAGTTTGGCAATTCCAGGGCTGAAATTATCCAAATGATTCTAGTTAAGATGTATACAGTTTAAAAACACAGTGGAGCACTTTCTGTATTACCACATGACATCACAAGGTGGAACAGAGTGTTTTTTGTTTGAGAGAAGAACTCAATGAAACAAAACACAACTCCAGATATGTTTTTCGTAACATAAAATAAACACAAAATAGAGTAATATGGGCACTTTAACATTTCATCGGAGTATCTCCATTCTTATTTCAGTAGCTCTACACCAAATCTTAGTTTTAAGCTACTCTTACAAGTTGCGTTCACTCATTGATAGTCATGTGGCCATACCGGCCTGTCAAAGCCTGATCCTGTCAGATCTCAGAAGCTGATCAAGGCCAGGCCTGGTTAGTACTTGGATGGGAGACCACTGGGAAAATCAGGTCCTACAGTGGGGCGCCAGTTGCAAGAAACTGCTGTTGTGTCCTTAGGCAAGGCACTTCACCCACACTGCTGTCAGCCACCGGGTGTGAAGTGAATGAATAATGCTCTGTAAAGCATCTTTGAGTGTCCGGAAAAGCGCTATATAAAACTGATGCATTATTATAATTATTATGCGGAGTAGTGCTTATGACGGCTTAGAATATCCATTTCACTGAAGTGTAGTGAACATTGTGTAATAATGTTGAATTTGGCTTATGTTTTTACTTAATGGTTGAACATGGGCAGTAGATGTAGTGTAGAGGTGATTCTCTGTTACACTGTTACCAAGCAACCATTATAATGTAAATAAGGGATATATGAACGATGGAAATCATGTCTCCGGGCAGGTGTGGCAGTAGTTAGTTAGTATTTACCAGCATCAAGTTTGTCAAAGAATTGAATGATGAATTAGACTTTGCCCAAATATGCCATAAATTTCAAGTGCTAGTTGTTTCTGAGTAAATCCATTCTGTGCCAGGCCACTGTCAGCCTGGTCACTTTTGCCTGTACAACAGTGAATAGGAGGTGCTTGGGGAGAAAAGCCTGTGCCTGGTAAATAGTGCAGCCGAGACAAAGAGTATCTACAGAAGAATATAAGAGCATCGATCAGGCCTCGTGGCCACGTCTGCACTCCACAATAGCACACTATTGACGTGCTGGAATTGCTTTTGAAGGCAGACAGATTGATATAATGGTGCAGCGTGGGCCCTTCAGGCGGGGGCCTGCGTCCCTCTGATTGACTGACCTTGGGTCAATGTGGACATTTGCATTGGCCAAGCCAGAGCCGTGGAGAGGCTGCACTCTTCCACACTCCTCCACAAACACTCTCCTCTTCTGAAGAGCCCAAAACAAGTCATTGACCTCAGCACTCACTGTAGGTTTTACTGTAAACAGGTTAATGCCATTGATTTTGTGTCTGCTCAGACTGGAGTCAGATGGAGCTCTGAGGGCACGTGCACAGAGGTGAAAATCAGTTTTTTTCAGCGGCAAAATATGTATTTATTCAACAGAAAATCAATAGTGACAAAACAGACAGAACTGATTCATTATGTTTCAACAGTGTAGTTACACAGTGTCATGTACGTTTAGCCTGTCAATACGAAGTAAATACGCGTTCAACTCAATTAAGTTTGGTGTGTAATCCAACGTGTGGCCAAGCAAAGTCTGACAATATCCTAATGTGTTTATGTGTTTACACATATCCTATGTTGTGTTCCAGCAAGCTAAGGATTTGCACAATTCATTAGATCTTCATGACATAACCTTTTTTAGTTTTCGAACCCTGCCTTAAAAATGTGTTAGTCAACCGTAATACTCTTAAAATGCATAGTTGTGTTTTATCATAGTTTACAATTGTATTTATTTGAGTACACCCCACACAGCTGTGCACGAACAGACAGAACCAAGAAAAGGCTCTATACTGGCAGCAATACCAAAATGAAAATAATAAATAAATACATTAAAAAACTTTGTTACTACCATTACCATTTGGTCTACTAGTTCAGATATACAGTACTATAGATAAAATAGTGTAAAACCAGTCAGAAAAGGTTGCAAATTGTTATTTCAATAGTGATACTTGCTCAAATGAGTATCCAGTATCAATACTAGTTAGTGTATATATATGTATATGAGTATAATTATAATTATTTTATTTTATTTATTTATTTTTAAACCTTATCCATCACGCAGACCATGTAAATCTTACCAAATGTGTTTATAACTCCCAGCCAAGCAAAAACACAACACAATCATCCTTAGAACTCAAATCAAATCACTTCAGATTTGAGTATTTTCATGTTTTATTCTGCCTCAGATTAACCTCATCGGAAACCAAAAGGTGCAGCTGTCTCCGGGCATGTCTATTTTCTGTAAAGAGGGAAATCAAATCACGTCCGACACAGAGTAATATCTGTGGCCTTGAATGGAGGGGTGGGTGGTCCACTTCTGAGCACGGAATGAGACACAATGAAAAACCTGACCTCAAACCTGAGCCTGGTGCAGCTCCGCTCATGAGACTGTTCTGCGCCTCCAGCCGTTTGACTTTGTATTTCTCCGTGTTGTTTTCCTTTATTTTGTTTTGTCAGATCTACTTCACTCAGAAAGGGTATTTTGTTTTTGTTTTTTCTTGGGAAGAAATCTAATCTATGAGGATGCAAATTGTGGGGTATCTGAAAAAACATAGACTAGTCCAGAAGGTAAACCAAGTAAAACAGCATGGAGTGTGTTTGCTTGTTCTTTTAAAGGCTCCATTACGCAAGCAGCTGACGCCACCAGGCCATGTTACAGGGCAGATCTGTGGAGTGGCAAGCCCGCTCACAATAAGACTGCACGTAAAGGCAAGATAGTTAAGATTAATGTCCAACTGTGAAACATTCCAAAACAATGATATCTTAAAGAAGACTTATACGTAGTTATAGATCTATAGTTATAATCTATGACACTCGTGGATCATTGTGTTATAATTTGAACATTTTAAATTGCAATTGACTTGCACGTTAGAAAACTGTGGTGCCCAATGGGAGCTGACATCGCCATAAACGTCATCACAACAAAGCCATATAGCTGACAGTTCTTCTGATGGATAGTTGCAGATTAAAAAAAAATATAAAAGAAGACACATCATTGCAAGTTCTTAGCTAAAAGAATTCTTAAGGATAAAATACATTAGTTCTGGATTTTTAAAAACATGCTGAAAGAAGCCACACAGTTGATAATCATCAAGTTCCTCACAGAAATTATAGGGTCTGTGGAGAACAAAGGCACAGCATAGCAGACCATTCCGCTATTCAAAAGACAAAATGCATGTGATTAAGCCACTTTCAGCTGTTCCCTTCCAGAGATGCAACAGTGAATCATTCTCACGGCACAGGCATTTGAAGATTGAGTTTGAATAGGTGATATACATGGTTTTAAAGTATGTAATATCAATGTATTCAAGCTTGGGATCCCACATGTAGAATTATTAGTCTGTCAACATCTCCAAAGCTCAAAATGCTCTACTACTACTCTACTCTAAACTCCATGCACCTTCACTAGAATCATTTGGGTGATTTCAGCTCTATAATTGGCAATCTCCACTGAACTAAAAGTAAACGTTAGCTGTTAACTGTCTGCCACCACTCCATAGTGTTAGTATTTCATTTCATTTACATTTTCATTAAGTTATAGTTGAGTTTAATCCTTTATTTAGACTTATATTTTCTAATTTTGGGTGCACACATTCTAGGACCCTTGGAGGACCATCGATGCTGAACAAAAGGGGGGAGCACTATTTAGTTAATTTTGCTAAGTTAGTTTGTTTGAGGTTACGTTATTATCGCTTGTTTTCTGTATTATAAGTATTTGCCTTTTTGTTACTTTAAGTTAGTAGTTTTAGTTAATTATTTAATGTAATTTCCCCCTCTCTCGTGTTCAGTTTAGTCGCCCTCGTCTATTTAAACGCACTTGTTCTCTGTTTAAGGGTTAGTTTTTGTTCTGTTTAGTTGGATTTAAGTTTCCCCAGTTGGGCCTGACTTTTTATTAATAATTTACTTAATTTGAGCCTTTGTTAAATTACATTTTTATTTGACTTTATTAAATTTAAACATTTTTTTTATACCTTGTCTCTGCCTTTTTTGTGTTTGGTCCACTACAACTTGAAAACAGAACATGACATCACAAGGTGGAACAGATCATTTTGAGCTTTGGAGATTGGAGAATAAAAATAAAGGAATACTCAAACATGTGTGAATGAAACAAAACACAACTCCAGGTATGTTTCTGACGAGCTAACAGCATTATAACATGACTTTAAAGCTCACAAGAGTTAATTTTATGTAATATAGGACATTTAAAATACATGTATGTAATTTAATCTCACCTGATAAACTCCGTATTGTCAATATTATGTTACTTTCACAATTCAAACTTCAGTGTAAACAACCTCACATCCCTACATCTTCCTTCCCACCTTTTTACCGCCTCACTTCTTTATGGAAATGATCTGAGATTTGGCACTGGAGCCTCATCTGCTCCTCTCCTATCTGTGAATATTCCATGGGACTACGGGGTGTCATTTTCGGCGCGCCCTCTTCTCTTTGCATGAGGAAATACAGAAGCAATATTCATGTGTCTGGGACTTGAAAGCTATCCATCAGTCCAAGTGCACCATCTCCTTGAAACAAAGTCTACACCTCTATATTAGGGATGAATGAAGTCCGCTCAGAGTGTATGAAAAATGGCTCTTCGTAGCAAGTCAATCTTCTTAAAGTCAAAAAGTGTCCAAAAAAAGGTGCTGCAGAGTGTCTGTATGACTGAGTTAAGATAGACGGACATCTTTGGGTAGTCTGAATATTTTTGCATTAGTTGTTAAATGGTCTGTTATAGGTGACAATAGTGGGTAGCACAAGGAAAATGTATTCTGGATTGCTGAAATATGGCATTTTGTGTTTTAGAACTTGAAATGATGTGTTTGTATTGAAAATTCATAATTAATTTCCTTTATTTATATGTAATCAATGAATACAAGGATTAAGTCACAGCATTTTCATATAAAAAATGTAGTATGTACATGTGTTTTTTGAGTATCGATGGGTGACTCTTTTTCGTACATTGATTGAACTCAGAAAATGTAATGATCGTGGCCAAAACTCCTTGTTATCAAAGCTTGATCTCATCACAGCGCAGAAGCTAAGCAGGGCTGGGCCTGGTTAGCAAAAACCAGTAGCAAAAACTGTTGCTGTGTCCTTAGGCAAGACACTTCACCCACATTGGCTGGTAAGAAAGTGGAGTGTGTTGGTGGTCAGAGGCTTTTGTCAGTCTGCCCCAGGACAGCTGTGGCTACATTAGAAGCTCACCACCGCCGGATATGGAGTGAATGAAAAATGCAACAAATTTTAAAGCGACTTTGAGCGTCTGGAAAACTGCTACATGAGACTAATGCATTATTATTATTTTTAATACCAAATAATCATCACATACATTTTCACACAAAAACAGAACTTTTTTTTATAGCTTTTTTTGTTTTATATATATATTTCAGTTTACCTGCAGAAATATTTAATGTTTAGATCAGTTCAAGATGGACTGGGTCTGCAGGTTCCAGTGCAGCAAATGAACCCAGAATAAGAGCGCAATCTCCAACACAGTCGACACAAGACTCTCATCAGGCCAAATTAACCCTTGTGCCTGCTATTCTCCAGCCTGTTTTTATTACTTTTTTTTTTTTTAGATTTGTCATGCTTTATGGTTCGATTCTAGGGAAAGGACTGGCTGGTCAGGCAAGTATGCTAAAGCCTAAGAAATAACTACTTTTATTGGTTGAGATTAGATTCATAGATCAAACAAACACTTATCATTTGACTTAAGTACCCTACCAACAAAGAATAGTCCATTTTATCCATAAGTATATTCCTTGCTAGGGTGACTGTGGATAGCCATATTACAGTATACAATATTTTAGTCCCATATTCTCATAAAAAGGTCGGATATGCAGGTTCAACTAGACCATATAAACCCAAGATGAGAGTGCATTCGCCCACATGGTCCACGCAAGGCTCTTATCAGGCCAAATGAATCCTTGTGCCTGCTATTCTCCAGCCTGTTTTTATTACTTTTATAAAAATGAAAAAAATAAAAAATTACCAGAGTGGAGGAGAGTGCAGGATGTGGGCGCCATGGAAACGGTTGTGCCAGTGGCCATTGGGTCTCCAGATGTCTTTGAAACGGTCCGTGTGCATCGGCTTCAAACAGCACATCACACAGACTTACCTGCTCCTTTCATCTGGTCTTAAATAAAAATCCTCTTCAGTTCAGCCCGGAAAGGACATGGACATCACCACGGAAACAACAGGGACTTTACTTACGTGGTACGATCTGAAAAGAGGTAATTAACACCACTGGGGGCGCTAGTGGAGATACTGCGTTTGTATTGGACTTGTACAACTTATGGAGTAAAGGGCGGATAAAAAAAAAGGAATATCAAGCTATTGACACTGACTGAGGTACTAAAAAGTGTTGATTCTCATGCAAAAATAACACTTACAATTTCATTAAAAAATATATAAGACTTACTTTATATTTACTTTATCTACACACAGGTTGTTGTTTTTTTTTTTTTTTTTGTAGATAAGTTCAATAATAAATAATGTTTGTTTTTTGTTTTTTTTTTAATAAGAGGAGTTTTAATGCAATTTAATACAAAACACATTGGAATCGGTATTGGATCGATGTGGCGATGCTTTCCAGTATTACTTGGTATCAGATCGAAGCACAAATCACTGTTTTTGTCCAACTCGTGGGAATTCAGTGCAGCAAACGTAATAAGAGTTAAATTTAGAGTTTAATTTTCTGGTGTAAAGTCCACCACATGTCTGGCAGTGAGACCAGGGATGTCACCAGGTGGAGTGAATGCATGTTTTAAATGTATTTTTAAATAAAACACATGTAAGTCAAAGTCAGTCAAAGCAATAACATCGGGAACTTTCCTGGATAGGTCTGCCACCAGCTTGTCTCTATGAAGAAGTTATTGCTTGTCCGGATTTTTCCACAGTATTGCGTTAATGTATTATTTATAAGTAGTAACACAAAGATTGCACATGCTACAACCGCCATTTTCTATCTATTTTAAAAGGGGTAAATGTCTAATTCACGGTTAAAATGACTAAAACAGTAAAAACCTGCACTGATGCTAACACAGCTACAGCAGAAAGTACCTGCTCCTGTCTTTCTGAATATTTTCTCTCTCTTTGGCCCGGGCGGCTATAACCATTAGCATAACCTGTGAGCCATGGACGGAGCTGAAAGCCAAATGAGCCACAGCCACACTTTTAATGTGCTTTGCAATTTGTGTGCTCACTGGAGCCGAGTTCTCCTGCGTCCCACTGGCCTCAGCGCCATGAACGCACCACAGGGACCCATAAGAACAAAGGCGCTTTCACACCTGTGCAGTCAGCGCACCCAATGCCGTAATGCTGCAAGATTTTAATAACGTCTAGGAGAATCTGACACTTTCATGGTTTCATGGGATAAAATAAGACTTGTTTGTAGAATAAATGAGCGATAATGGTTAAAACTGGTACATTTTGTGATTTATAGGTTTATATTAAAAGGAAATTATGCAGGATGTTTGAGATGCTTTTATTTATTTAGTAGGAAGGAAATTGGGGCTATTACACACTTGAAACATTTCCTGTGAATTGAAAATACATATAAAATATCGTAAATCTGCCAAGTGGTGTGACGCTATGCTAGCCTTTTACTAAACATTGGCACTCCTGGTTATAGAGGCAGTTTTGTGTTGTAGTTTAGGAGAATTTTTGAGAAGATCCCCACTAACTTCAGCTTTTTTATTTTTCAGGTTTATATCATATTTATTTATTTTTATTTTTACCAAACTACCAAACTATTGCAGGATGTTTGAAACTCTTGGCTGGAATAATTTCTTGTTTTTGGAAACCCAGGTGTATGAAAAAATATCACTGGATTTATCATACTACATACAAATCAAATAAAACCATTTCTTTCATGTTGAATGTTTTTTGGATGTTACTGCACTGGAAAACATGCATCCTTACTGTGAGCAGCCTTGCATCTCCACAAACCTGACTCTTATTTTCCCGAAAGGAGATTCTGCCCTGCTTGTTTCCATGGAAATGTTTGTTGTCCTCGGCTATAATTTTCCACAACATGGCATAAACCTTCTCCACGGAGAATGTTCCATTTCCGCTAAATCATGCAGAAAATTACATAGTGTTGCTTTAATTTAGTATATGTCACCAAAAGAAACATATTTTAACTGTACCAAGTATTGCTGGGTACTGTTGCCCACTTAGTAACCGGTACTCGAAAAAATGTAGTACTGAGAAAGTTACAACATCACCTACAGTCTTAAGACCCACTTTTATTCTTTTATTCTTTCATTCTTGTGTGGTCCTCTGTGTCTTTTATTTATTTTTATGTTTTTGTTTCACATTTTTATTATTTATTGGTATTCTTGCTTGGATTTTACTAGTTTTATTTTAATGAGGACTAGTGGAGTTAAATAGAGCTTTTATTTTATTTTTCTATTGATTTTTTTTTTTTTAATCTGTACTGTGCAGCACTTTGGAAATGGTTTTGTTTATGAAATGTGCTATATAAATACAGTGGATTGGACTGGATACAGTATCAATAAGAAGAAAGAAGAAGAAGTAGTTTGTCCTTCAAATAAATAGTATGCAATTCATTATGAAATGAATTCCAACTTGCCAAGAAATGATTAATAGAGGAAAAAAAGATAAAGCTCAAACAGCTTACCAGTGAAAACCATGTATTGTTTAAAAATATCTGATGTTACCCAGCCTTTGTAACAATATATTCCCCAAAATGAAGAGCCGACCTGCACCTGATTACTGCACACCAGCTGGATCTGCGCACCGTCCACTTCACCTTGTAACACAGGTCCCATTCAGATACAAATCTCCGGTAATGTGCCCGTTGTCTGGTGCCATCTGCTCCCCATTATCCTCGTTTGTATCTTTTTAACCAGAATTAGCAGAATAAGAGTGGCTCACAGGAAATGACAAAATGCAAAGTTAAGAGGTCAACGAAGAAATGAGATAGAAAGTTGTTGACGGGGTGAGGAGTTGGAGGGATGGAGGAAGCTAGCTGACTCAGTGTCTGTATAAAAATGAGTGCACAGATGGTACGTAAAGGGAGGGTTCTCGGGTGGCATGACGCTACTATAAATCTGTGTCCGGTGCATTCATCATATCACGGAAACTTAACTTTTGTGCACGACGCAGTGGGGTTTTCTTCAAGCATTTCCGAGGATAACTTTGTAACATTTGGTCTTTCTAAATGCAACCACGGAGTCAACAGAAAAGAAAGTTTGTGCCCACATGAGAGATGGCAAAAAATAGGCACTCAGATACTAATGCTCACATTTTTATACAGCGCTTTTCCACCTTCAAGGCATTCGAAGCGCTTTACATCAGGGAACTCCTGGAGCTGTAGGAGCCTGTTGGAGAATGAGCTCCTCTGTCCCTCTATAGTCTGGTGCAGTGGGTGAGTTGTTGTAGGGAGTATTATCTGTCCCTCTATAGTCTGTGTCCTCTGTCCCTCTATAGTCTGGTGCAGTGGGTGAGTTGTTGTACAGTTGTAGGGAGTATTATCTCCTCTGTCCCTCTATAGTCTGGTGCAGTGGGTGAGTTGTTGTACAGTTGTAGGGAGTATTATCTCCTCTGTCCCTCTATAGTCTGGTGCAGTGGGTGAGCAGGAGTGTCCATGATGGAGAGCAGTTTGTCCAGTGTCCTCCTGTCCCTCACTGTGACAAATGTCTCCAGCTCACAGCCGATCATGTGACCAGTTTACGGATCAGTTTGTCCAATGTCCCTTTTACTGGTGCCGCTCTCCCAGCAGACCACAGCGAAGTCCAGCGAAGAGAGAAGACTGAAGTCCCTGAAATCCAACAACGTCTAGAAAAAAGACATTGGTCCTAGGACATCCCAGCCCACGTGCTGTATTTGTAATAACAATGCACACTTCACTTCATTGCCCACAGTGGAAGTTAACATTTTATTTGGCAAACAAATGTTAGCGTTGACTTCTAGAAGCGAGATGAGAAAACGTCTTAAGACAGGGCCCTGCAGCAGTCTTTATTTAGATCTAAGCTACAGTGTTAGTGACACATAGGCTGTCCCATACAACACATGTAATATAGTCTATCCTTATCCAGAGTCAAAAGGCCCTGGGACATTCAGTGTTTGACCACAAAGCATCAAAGTGACATTACAGAGCTGTGGAGATGTTAACATATGCAGACAGTCCTATAGGAAAAGGTCAGGAGGAGCTTTACTGTAGAGTCCACAGTTGTTTGTTTATATGTGACGTGTCATTTGAATCCCTGAAGCATATAATGACCTAACGATGACCATGAACACAGCAATAGGATAATTGTAAAGTATATAACATAAATGACTAAATGTTGTAAATGTGTCTCATTTGACTCATGTTTAATTTCAGGTTGTGTCAGGTTCAAGGCTGTGGGCATTGCCATGTTTTTTTATAGGTATATTACGCAAAAATGGACTCTTGTGAGCATTAAGCCATGTTATAATGTTTTGTTTCATTCACACCCTTTATTATTAAAGCTCAAAATGCTCTATTCCTCCTTGTGATGTCACAAAGTGGTAGTTTTCAAGTTACCTTTTACCTTTTACTGAAATGTAAAATCATCCAAATGATCCAAATGATTCTAGTGAAGCTGTATGGAGTTTAAAAACACAGTGGAACACGACCTGTATTACCACATGACATCACAAGGTGGAACAGTGTTTTCTGTTTGAGAGAAGAACTCAGCCTGAATATGCAGGTTTGTGTGTTAAACATGTATGAATGAAACAAAACACAACTCCAGATATGTTTGGTTTATTTAAAGATTTGCTGCTGATTTTCAAACCATAAAGTGAGGACATCTGTATTTAAAGGAACAGTAAGTAACTTTCAGGAGGGTGGCAAGTCACCTGCATGGTTCCCTGGAGACAGAAAGTTAAATCCATAATTCTCTCTGAAGATAGAAACAGGTATGCCATGCAGTGGAAGATTATAGCCAAAGGAATAACATTTCAGTGGAAACAAACAGGCCAATTAAGAGTCAGGTTTGTGGAGAAGCAAGTACACTCAGAGTAAGGATCAAGGTAAATAACATTTGGGGTAAAAAGCTACATAGTGTGGCTTTAAATAGATCTAAATATCAGGTGTCTCCAGGCAGACATGCGGGGGAGAGGTGATCCAGCAGTACTTTTGTTTCTGAAGGTATTTTTCAGCCCCTATAACTGAATAAATACAAAATAGATAAGTTTAATGCCATACTGTGTAAAATTTCAAGTATAGCCGTAACATTTTCAAGAAGACAAGCAGGTGATGGACCCAGAAATGTTACACAATGCACCTTAAAGACAAAAGAAAATATTTTTACCACATATGTTTTGATTGTTCAGTGTTAATGTCTTACCTTTTCTTCACCCTGCTTGATATGAGTTTTACAAGCATGCTGGTTTCTTTTATTTATTGATTTTTGTCATCACAGCCTCTTCACCTTCACATTCTGAGTGAGTGAGTGTGAGCTGTTGTGTCTGACCTAATTCCTGGTGTAAACTGCAGCAGATAAACAGCCTGCAGTGCCATTCTGTGTTTCATCTTTAATACAGTTTGAAAGGCTTCACTCTACACGTCTGCTGCTCATGCTCTACACCTTCAACATACGTTCTGTTTGTCTCTCTGCAGAGCTGTGATTATGGGCTCTCCTCACACTCACTATGAGGCAGAAGGCAAAAACTACTGGAAACTCCTCTGTGTGTCGTGGTGTTCTACGACTCCACACCGTGTGTTAAAACTGTATAATGCACGGGCCCTCGTTTAAAGCTACAGTATGTAGGAAAGATTGTGTGATCACGATCACAACTGAACCTGGCTAAACCAGTATATAGAGGACACACTTTTTTTTTTTTTTTTTTCTCAGGACAGGCCCTGTCTCATGTGAAAGCTCAGAACCTCCAGTATTCCCTCACTGAGCTGCAGAGGCTGCACTAGCATTGATTCATGTTTGGCTGCAGGAGCTGGGGTTTATGTAGTGATGATTCAGATCAGATTGAGGCATTTTAGGTTTAAATCGAGTGGATTTCAACATTGAAACTGCTGACAACACAAATGAGAGACCCAAATGATGCTCATTCTGCTTTCTGGTTGGATAATCGTCTTGAGAAATAAAACACCAAATTATAACATAAATAAAAGAGACATCTTGTCCGATGTTTTTGTAATTAATTCTTAATTACAAAAGTAGCATTAGAAATGTTATCAGTAAAAGTTATCTTTGATCTGAACATACCTCTTGTCTGAGGACACAGATCGGTCGAGTCTATGAACCTGATATTGAAAATCTTACATAGAATCCTTTAAAATCTCTCAAAATATTCTACTGCAAAGTTCCTCAGGGTTCAAGACTTAGTCACTTCTTCTTCACACAGTGCACGCAGCTCTCTAATTTAATTTGATATTCCACCCTGTACTCTTGAGCTAATTGAATTCAGTTGGTAACAGGTCTGTCTATATATCTGGGCCATTAGAACACTGCTGCTGCCGTATGATTAAGTAAATATGTGAACATGTACAGTGTAAGAGTGGCACTAATGAGAGGGTGCATTACAGGCTTTCAAATCGCCCAGAATATTAATGCCTTTGATAAAACATGTTACACACCTCCAACTGGGGACATGGCTGCTGCTACTGTCCCTGCAGGCCCAAGCCAACCATAAAAGCACATTTTCCCCTGTAATTTTATTTCTTACACTGCGAAAATATATGGGACATATTTCTACTGCTTAGTATTAAAGAGGGGGCATTACAGTTCTATGGGCTATTAACTGCTAACACATTACATATTTAGACCTTTTATTGTTTTAAAAATGTTATATTAGTAAAAAACAATGTATTAACACGTCACTGTGGATTCTTCTGAAGAAAATACTGCACATTGAGTCAGGTTTGTGAAGTTGTTGAAGTGTTGTTTTGTATCCTGCTTTTGTATATTTATGGAAAATGGAAAACGTGAACTGTAACACAGGTACATAAATATTTTACATATTTATCTGTTATAGTTTAGTAACAGAAACAAGACCATTGTTCCAGACCCACCCTCATACTTTCAAACTCAGAGAATTGAACCTATACAGTTTTGGTTCAGTTCAACTCCAATAGAAATTCCTTTTTGCTGTGTGTATATTTAAGATTTTCTCACTTCTTTTTGGCACAGTAACTGACATCTGACCTTGAGATGTTGTACAAAGCGCCCCAACCTTGCCGACAAGCTCCTGATGCAATCGAAGGAAAGCTCGAACTTAAAGTAGAGGTGAGAATAATGACGGGGAACTTTTCTTTGCACCACATGTTGATCTGGTTCTTGTCATGTTCTGGAGTCAAACCATTAGAAGCACTACATTTTACATTTACTTTATTGACACTGATAGTTAATACAGTAATGCTGATTGTAGCTGTGGCGATGTACAGGTATTAATACTTACGCACAATCTTAGTGTTTTCAGATGTCATTGAATGTATTTAGTTACAGAATCCTGAATACCTGCATTAAAATGTATTCTGTAACGTATTCTGTTTAGGGATTTGACAAGATTCAGGGATTAGGAATGGTAAAATTATCTTGTAAGATTGTTTCCACCTGAATTTACCTTTGGCATCGACAAAAAAGAGTTAAAAGCTGGTGAGTTATGCAGTTTTAGAAGCTGTAGTTCCAAAAAGTAGTACTACAATAACTGCTACAGTATTATACAAATAAATGAAGCCAACATTGTGAAATTGCACTATTTAATTATTACAAATTCTGTCAAAATCTCGTCTTGTCTCGTTCTCGTGGACCCAATCTCGTGGTGTGTCCCGTCCCATAATTCTGATACATGGTCCAATCAGAGTACTGCATTCTGAAAACTTAAAATACTTATACACTGAGTTGGTGTGGCGTAAAAATGCAACATAGGATTAAAAACAGCTTTATGTTTGTTTCACCTTAATTGTGTGATCAAGTACAGTGTTCCTTTGAATTTATAAGTAACTGTACACTGAAGACTACTTACTCAAAACTCTAAAAAAGTATTCTTGGTACATTCAGTTATCTCCCCTCACTGCAGATAATTATAGTGTGAACATTAAAAACACCTCAACATGTCAGTTAATCAATGAAATTTTAGAGTAACTGTTCTATTTGGAATACAAAGTGCAATTAATTTCAAAATCGACCCAACTCTGTCAAACATCACTTTCTCTTTCATTTTTGTCTTTGCCGCATTTATTTGCATAATTTCCCTTGTCAGAATCTGCACAGGTGTGAACAAAGAAATCAGACTGCTCTCGTCCAAAGTTGGGGACAGTAAAGTTCTCTATCTATTAAAACCCCGTCGCCTCTCTCTGTGTAACTGCTACTGCTACTGTAACTTCAAGTTCATGTGGTTATTATTAACATTATTTATTGCCGTTCTCTTTAACACTTTTCTGTCTTGTTGTCTTATCCAACGCTGTAGATGCACAGGGCAGGTTCTGTGCATTTGGTGGCCTTAAACAAGATTTTGACTGAGCCCCCTAGTGGATACACGGTTTACAAAATCGGTACGCCATTGTTTATGCTAACACATTAACATAGCATGACATTATAAAAAAAAAAAAAATAAATAAATAAAAAAAAAAAGCTCAAACACTTTTATCCTGAGCTCTTTTTTTCTTAATCCAATTTTTACTTTTTATTTCAGCCCCATTCCTACACTGATATGATATTAAAGTGTTTTTGACAAGTTGGACTATTTATTTATTTTACTATTTATTTTACTAAAACACCTTATAATAAGGTTTTACAAAAAACTGTTAACATTTTTTCCCAATTTGACAATTTTTTTAGATTTGAAATTTTACTTCCTGGTTGAAAATCATGACATCACGCTCCATACCTGTATCCTAGCAACCATATTGTACGCTGGGCCAAAACTGCTCAGAGATTCGCCTATTATTTGGTAAATAAATAAAGAAAACACCTTTATTTAGCTGAAACCATTTGTAAAATATTGAAAAGAATATATATATGTTTGAGTGCAAATTGTGCCGAACTTCACAAAGTGGAATTTCCAAATGAGTAAAAACGACCATGTTCTAGTTTGAAATATGCACCATCTCCTCAGTTTCTTTGCCGGATTGATTTTGATGGAGAAATCAAATGTTTTGTGAGCGCATTAACAGGGCTGTTGATGGGTGAACTACTGAAGCACAAATGGCTCCCCGCGGAGACCGAGATTGCTTTCAACAAACACCGCATCACAATTAGATGGATGAGCCGTGTGCAGATAGGAGAAAATAATGTTCATTTGAGTTCTGTTGTTGTGTAGGTCTGAGTATTCTAGATAAACTAAGATGTGCGTGTGGATGGAAATAAGCTTCAGTGGGTTGGTAAAGGAACCGTATGTAAGATTTTGATTCGATGATCCTTTATGACGCGAAATTGACTCTTGTGAGCTTTAAGGCGATGTTAGAATGTTATTACCTCATCAAAAACATACCTGGAGTTGTGTTTTGTAATCCTACATTATTAAGATGCAAAGCTCAAAATCCTCTGTTCCACCTTGTGATGTCATGAACCGCTAGTTGTCAAGGTAACAGTGATCTTTTAACTTTAGTTCAGTAGAGATCGGCATTTCCAGAGCTGAAATTATTCAAATGATTCTAGTGAAGGCGAATGGAGTTTAAAAACACAGTGGAGCACTTCCTGTATTACCACATGACGTCACAAGAGCGTTTTCTGTTTGAGAGAAGAACTCAGCGTAAATCTGCAGGGTTTGTGTGTTAAACATGTGTGAATGAAACAAAACATAACCAGGTATGGCTTAGATTATAACATAAATAAGGAAATAGCTTAATATGGGCCCTTTAAATTCCATAAACATGGCCTAGCGTGACATTTTGAGCTTTGGAGATGCAGACGGCTTAATAATAAAGGAATACTCAAACGTATAAATGTAACCAAACGCTATGGGTGACGTCACACTTCCTCAGTCCATTTATTTATACAATCTGTGGTCTAAGCACTACACCATATAAGACACACACTATTGTTTTTAATACTACTGGATTTTAAAATTCTTAGGCAAAAATAGAAGAAAAACGGCCTTAAAAACAATAGATATCAAGCCATGCAAGATAATCTGTATTGTCAAATTTACAAAGTGGGAGACATAAATAACCACAAAACACCAAATGTATTTTTTTTTATTTGTAGAAATTGTATACCATGTTGCTTCCATCTTGTTTTGTTTAGGTCTAGAAAAAACCTCCAGGCAATGCAATTATCACTAATACTGGCATGCTGCTTCTGATGTATGGTACGGGTGATTTTACATGCTAAAAAAATAAATAAAAGTCTCCAATACATATAGCCTGATGGAAAAGTATGTTCTACACGAGTATTCACCACATGTACTTGATTGCTACAGTACATGCTATCACGTTTCCAAGCTAAGAGTCAATTAATACAGGCTTGGGACTATATTTAGATGCCGTATTTATCATCTTCCATCACCGGACTCAGCATGGGGGGCATTTCCCGTAGGCTACATCGGATGAAACTGGATTGATTGTAAATGTCGGAAATTGTGTTTTTGTGGTATCGTTCAGGGTTGATCATAGTAGCTTTTGTGTTGAAAATTACAGCGAATTTGAGTGAAAGGAGAGCAGATGTGACAGGTTGATGGACTAAATGACTATATTTTTGGCAGGAAGATTGAGCTGTGACTGACCTGTTGGCAATAGGTGCATTTCAAGAGCCAAAATAGTAAGTCATTTAAAGCATTTGGGGTCTGTTCTCAAGTACAAAAGCTGCTTCAAAAGTAAAAGTTCCTACAGTGTTTTATTTGTCAAACTGTAAAATGCAATGCAGCTATCTTTTCCTCTTTGTAAACTCTATGTTGAGGAAATGTAAACCAAATTTAAAGAAGCACTCTGTAACTTTCTGGTGGAGGCACAGACGATAATAGAAGTGGACTGAGGCACCCATAACGTTTAGCTGCAACCAAATGAAGCCAGTCGACGCAGTTATAATGACTAAAACGTGTCCCTCCTGTTTCTGCCTCCAGGGGGTGCCAGGTGAACTCTGGAGACACAACAGGAAAACCTCTTCGAAGCCTCACGCTCACTTCACTCTGTTGTTTTGGTTGGTGATAAGACGACTATTCCCTGAAGTTTTACCCATGGAAATCTTCTATGATATTTGGTGTAAAAAGCATGTTGCAATTTTGTAAAAAGTCTGTGGCATTTCAGAGTTAGCTAGTAAGTGGAATTAATATGATTCACTTACTAGATTCAGGAGCTGGACTGCGTCTCAACCTCCTCGCCAGCCAACCGCAGCTCATCTCGACCACGCCTTCAATTACCCAGAAGCCCTGTTTATACAGCCTATCCCGACAACACTGTCCCTGTCAGCTCTCTCGACCATGTGTCTCTCGTCCATCCTTCAGCCTGAAGACATCATCTGGGATCAGCTGGGTGACCATTTTGGATTGGAGACGGCGCCCTCACCAGCCATCACATCCACCCACCGTCAATAAATAAGTATTTCATTGTCGTGGCGTGGTCCTTGCTAGTGAAACATAGCTATCTCCATGCAGGGTCCAAGGATACAGGAAAAACAAACTGCTCAAATCACAACCTTACCTTCTGTTCTTTAAATTGTACAAGATGCACTTCTTGTTGGTCAAAATGCTGTCATCTGAAGAGTAAGAATTATTTTTAAAAAGTGCACACAACAAAGACATTATTCCAATACTACTACTGTCAAGCCGTACTGTTGTTCCTCTGAGATTTTTAAAGGGCATTGCGGGGACTGTACATGGAGAGGAGTGTTATTATTATTAACTTTTTATTCAACTTGCCGTTTTGTTTACAATGGTGGTAATTTCAGCGGCTGTGACCTGATGTGAGACTGCTTTGTTGGCTTTGATTAAATGTATTCTTTCATTTGACCCGTGCTGTCTGAAACCAGTTGGACGTTGTGAAACTCAACTTAATAGAAGTTTGAGTTGTTTCAAAGATCAAAAAGTAATGGTCAAATGAGGTTTTTCTTGTTTTTCATATCCATTGTTGTACTTAGGGCTAGTTTAAAGATGCACTGTGTTGTAAAAAAATATGTGCAAAACATATAACACCCAAGAAAGCAGATAAAGTCATCAAATGAAATCAACTTAAAGACACTATGTAATGTTTTTGGTTGAGGTTCTGCTTGTCTCCATTGAGGTGTTATTGCTTTGCCTGGAATGTTCCACAGCATGGCATTAAACTTATCTGTCAAGCATGTTTTCAGTTACAATATACAAATGCAAACCCAAAGTAACCATTAACAGAATGAAAATAGAAGATCACATGGTAAAGTTTCAGTTCTTTTTTCCCCCTAAAGTTTGTGTCAGAAAAGAAAGTTTTCTTGCCTTAAGCACAGATCCAGCGTGTCTCTCAGGGGCCGTGTCTGACAGAGGAGCCGCGGCGCAGTGGAGGCCCCCTCAGATCTGCTCTTTATGATGCACACATGATAAAAAAGCCTCACTGCTCCTCACACAGTGCAGCCTGCTACACAAGAAAATGGACCTTTAATAGACACACAGAGAGAGAGGCCGCCTCATGCATATGCAGCCAGTCGAGCGTGGACTGGACATGTGCTGAATCTCAAAACTGGGAAACACCAAACAGGGAGACTGATAGTGCAGGTTCTTGTACATTAAACCAACACCACATAAGATTTCTGGTGGCGGGCAAACTTTGGAACACTGTCCATGGAGATGCCTTTCTTTGGAACATTTTATTTGTTTTATTTCTAGGAAAAAAAAATCATACTGTAATGATACAGTGTCTCCTTCATTCTTACCAGCAGACAAATGTAGATAGCATCTAGTGGTGGTATATGTGAACGTAACATGGCTCATTACGGATGATAGCTAAGGTTAATGGCTTTGTCTGGAATGTTTCACAGTATTTCTATCTTCATGGAGACCAAATCAGAAGATACAGGTCAGATCTGTGGAGAGGCGACCCTGCTCACAGTCAGAATGCCTTTTTTTCTAGGTATCTTTAAGCTGTAAAACTATAAAATTTAAGAAATGTGAAGTAGAGTTATATGTCATACTGTGTAACATTCTCTGCAGAGCAATGACATAGCTATAGAAACAAGCAGGTGACGGACCCTCCACCAGAAAAGTTACACAATGCACCTTTAAAGATAAGATTACTAATAAATAGAAAATAGACTTTGACTGAATACATACAATATATACATCCCATGTCATGATAATTCAACCCACATACTTGCTTTGTGTAAATGGCTGGATTTAGCGTCTGAACCACACAAATGCATGAGGAGAAAGTGGCCATTCAAAGTGTGGTGACAGTTCTTCAGTAGAACTTGAGTTATTACATGTTGCAGACCTTTGTGCCCCTGTCAGCGCCGATGATTCATGCCCACCGGGTGGCACTGTGCCCGGCTCCTCCCTCCTGTCTCCTCCACCCAGAGCCATTTTTTAAATGGAGCATCATAATTGGGACCATCCAGACGTGCGCAATTTCAGATTCACAATAGATCGCGTCTCATTTCTCTTTCCTCGCTTCCTTCTCCTTGATTCCTCTCCTCGATTCTGCAGGAAATGGATGAGGAAGTCCCGCCCACAGAGGAGACAAAGTGAAGGGGGAGAGGATATAAACTCCTCACTGAGACCAATAAAGTTCGATTCTTTTATCTGATGTTTACTCGTGCATTCTGTATTTTTAATTTTTAAATTTTTTTGCGGGGGGGGGGGGGGGACACCACTTAATATGACGCATTTGATTGACAGCTGAAAAATGGAGGATCGAGGAGAGAAATCAAGGAGAAGGAAGCGAGGAAAGAGAAATGAGGCCATTGACTCAAGAGTCGTCACCCCCTAGCGACTCTTGAGTCAATGGCTCAAGAGTCGCCATTGACTCATTTCGGGACTTCTCTTCACAATTTATTAATCTCAGAGCTGCTGTGCCTGATTTTTACTGTCTTAAATACATAAAAAAACAAAACAATAATTTCATTTTAAACAGTTTGCAGTTGTCCAAATTTTACCTTATCTTATACATTTCAAGCATCCTAATTATTCACCATGATTAGTTTATAAGCACTTTTCACAACTTGCAGAAGCCAGAGCAGAGTTTAAAGCTCAGCGCTATACAGCTAACAGCAACTAGCATGCAGACTGCACTTCCTGTTTTGCTGTGATTAAAACGGTGTAATATTAGATCCAGACAGTAGACCTCAGTTTCATTTTGACCCTAAGAGCTGCTTATACAATATATCTGAACCTGGGCAATAATAAGGCTTTTTTCTGGTGTACAGTAGTGAGTTACCATATTAAACATGATAGATTTTGTTGTTTTGTCAACTTCAAAATTGATCTAAAACTGTTTTGTTATATTAATGGAACGACCGACTGCCAGTTTAAAATGGTAGAGCTGAGACATCCCGCCTCATAACTGGCATTTCATTCTAGCAAGCATCAGATTTTCATTTATGTGTTTTTATTTGTGAAAAATGGTTCTGAATATTATTGAACCCCACGTTCACGCTAAAAATCAAATGCACAACAATACAGAATTACTCAAACACACATGCACAAATCCTTTGAAATACAAATCGAGTACGCTAATGATGAGGGAAACCATTATAAGAGTATAGGGTTTCACATATTGCTTGGTTTCACAACGTTCTATAGGCCAAAAATATTTAAAGGTGCACTGCGTAACATTTCTAGTGGGCGGTCTGCCACCTGTTTGTCTCTATGGAGCTGTTATTGCTATGTCTAGAATGTTCCACAGTATAGATTAAACCTATCTATCACAAGGAAGACAAGCAGATTACAGCACTGCACTATATTACAGTTAAGATCTGTGGAGAGTCGCCCCTATTCACAGAAGGAATTATTGTATTTTTGAGCAATAGAAACACTTGTAGTGAATAAAGGCTAAATAGATGTGTTTAATGTCACAGCAATAACATCTCCATGGAGACAAATAGGTAGTGGACCCTCCACCAGAAAAGTTGCGCAGTGCACCTTTGATGCAGAAGGGGGCAGCTAAAATGAATATTGTTAAAATGTGTTTTGTTTTGTTGTAATATAGAAAGTTCAGGGGTTTAATCACTAATAATGATCAAATTCAATATTGGGAATTTACCTTTTAGATATTTCATGGCAAAGTACAATTTAATTAATAATAAAATCTGTCTCTTGCCCCATCTGGGACATCATCACTCTAGAAACTAAAAACAGCCAATTGCAAGGTTGGTTTTCTGCATGAAGACAGCACAGGGAGAAAATGGGCGCTTCAAACACCCAGAAAATACATACTTAATCAACACAGGGACTTACAAAGACATTTAATGGGGTGAAAATGCTACTTACTTCTTTAAAAGCTTATAAAAGTGGATTTTAAACAATATGTCTCACTGGAGTGGTAACACAGCTTCATAATTGCATGCTGTTTTTATCACGTCTCTTGGCACTCTGCAAATTTAAGATAAGAATCCATTCTTTCAAGAAACAATAATCTCTCCTCAAGCGAGCAGCATTCTACCATTGAAATCTCTTCTAAATCTCACATTTTCTAACCGCAGATATTCAGGCCCCTGCGGTTCACCTTGTGCAATGGTGTTGCGATCACACACGGAGAGCCTAATGAGCTTCTAGATACCATCAAATAGATCCTACTTCCTTACTGCATACTATCTCTATGTGTATCTGTTTTAATACTTGGTGAATGTACAGGTTTAATCTTGCATTAGCCTGTCCATCACATGTACTGTGTATAGGCAGAGCTTCTTTCATCCCTCTATCAGATTGGCACCACGTTCTCGTCTTATCTCTGTCCATTCTGCACATGTCCCAGGACAACAGTGGGACCGCAGGGACCAGGGGGACGTGTTTTTGGCGACGGAAGACTAGATGTAATCCAGTGTGTTTGACTATTGCTTACAAAGTCAAAGCCAGCCCCCCCCAGTACCTGCAGCACAGATAGCCATGAGCAGACACCGCTTATCTCGACTTGCAGAAAGTGGACTGAGTATTTGAAGTTCTGTTTATTTTCGTGTAATGTAAGAAAAAAATATGAACAATCAAAGTATACATCTTGTTTTGCCCAAATGTCTGCATACATCATTTATGATTTGTATTCTTTGCCGTGACTAAAAATCAGAATGTCTGCATCTTTCACAGTTGTTTTTAAAGAGATGGCATTAAACTTGTATGGGGTATTAACTGCTAACTCATGACATATTTAAATCACCATGTTACCTCCGTGCTCTCTGTGCTGCGTCACTCCCCCATCACAGCACCATCACATTACAATCAGCGTGCGTCCTTTTAATGAAACTTGTAAAGGTCAAGTTAGCTCTTATACACATTAACATACAGTCCATGGCATTTAATAGTAAGGTTACGCTTTTATTTTGGTGACTTCCTGTGTGAGCGGAAGTGACGGAAAAACGTTGGCTTGATATACAAAAAAGACGCAAAGTAAAGACAGCAACAGTTAACGGCGAAAAACAAAAATCCACAGTGAAAAGTTACACATAATCCAAAGATAGCAACAGTCGACAGGGGAACAAGGTTTGTTTTACTTGTGAATGTACATTTGAGCAACTTGTAATTTGTACTAAATTAATGTTAAAATATGGATAAGTTAAACAATGTAATGAGCGAGTAATACGGTGATCATATGGTAATTTTTGTTATTTTGTTCTTGTCTAGCTCTTACGTTGGTTCTATGACAAAGCATGTAAAAATTAAAAGTCATTTAACCATAAGTTCTCGCCTTCTCAATTCGACTGGATGCTACAAAACTACTGCCCATCGCATCAGGTTTGTGAAGTTGTATTGCTTTGTGTAGCTACCCTGGTTTACTTCTCAATAAAAGGACTTCACACTCCGTACTGATGATTGTGTGTGTGAAATATTTATTCTCCTTAACACTGTATACACCGTGAACACCGTGAAAACTAAAAGTCAGACAGAGAAAACAGCTCAGCTTTACATACAATATCTTAAATACATATATAATACAAGACAATATATTACCGTGTTCGCTTATACGTTACCAGCGGTAGTTAAGTAGCATTTTCTTGGTGTATTTCTTTACACTTTCCTGCTTTCTCTATCATTTTCTCTTTCTTTCAAGGCTACTTTTTTGCTCTGTTTACTTCCGGGGCAAAGTAAAGGTCAAATGGTAAATATTTTTACAAATAAAATATATGAAAATCAACAACAGTGGTGTTCTGACACATATCAACATCTAACAACAGAGCAACTATAACTTATAACCATAAAAAACAGATATACTGACACCGTCGTCAGCTGCACTTTGTATCCTGCTTTTGTAACTCTGACTCAGTTGTTTGTTCACTGATCTGAAGGTTGGTGGTTGGAATCCCACTCTCAACGTAAAAACATAATTTGTAGGGCGGGTGAGAGTCTACCTCCCACAGATTAATGTTGTCATTGTGTCCATGGGCAAGACACTTCACTCATTTCTCTTAACTCAGTGTTTATGTACATTGGTGTCTGAATATGTGTGTGTGAACAGGTGAGTGGCCCCTTGATGTAAAGCTCTTAAAGTGCTTTCAAGGTGGAAAGCGCTATATAGAAAAGTGACCATTTACATAAATATGTGCAATACTCGTGCAGCTATCAATTTCTATATGTATTCATGGTAAATTGTCACATTCATGTTGGGTTTTTCTACCTTCATGACACTCAAAGCACTTTACATCAACTCACTCACCTTTTCACACAAGACTCTTACACCAATGTACACAGACAGTGGGGGAGAGGTGGGTTAAGTGTCTTGTCTAAGGACACAAGGGCAGTATTCATGTGTGAGAGCTGGAATCACACCTCCAACCTGTGGGACAGTGGATCAGACTTCTCTATCAATGATGTTTATAGAGCCAGATTCAAACCGCCAACCTTTGGATCAGAGGACAAACAGTCTACTAAGTGAGCTACTGCTGTCCAAATTTCCAACAAAAAAGGTCTCAGACAAATTATTCCTTCCTGATTTGAAGGATTTTGTGAGGACCTTTCCCCCGATAGAGGAGGAACACGCATGCAGTCCTCGATGTAGCCTCTGTGGACCACAAAAGTCGCTCAGAAATGGGACAGGTCTAGCCCACGGAGATGCTAGACACAGATTACAGATTACGCACATGGATCAATAACAAATATTACGCCTGGGTAATCACACTGTTTGACCTTGAAACCCAAGTTATTCTAATAATTCTTATCCAAATCTTATGGCTAAAAACGAAAACTTATGTTTAACCTTTGCAAAACAAAACGGCTATATTTCTGTGATATATTTAAAATAGACTAAATTACCTTAAAGTTCCAAAAACAGTGATGGGATATGCTTTATTATTTATGGATATTTTCTCTGAAAATTCAGTGACGCAACAGATCTAGAAAACGTAACAGATCAGTGAAAATGAACATGTCGTATCTAAACCGGAACTGAAAGGTGTCTAAAAAGATATAAAGATATCTTTGCAGCTACTGCATGTTTTAAATTGAGCTTTTTTTGAGTCAATACAGACCCTATACCCAGGAAACACTATCAAAGAGCTGAAAAAGTTGATTTAGCATAATATGTGTTCTTTAATATCCTTAGGAAATATGAGACATTGTTTCACCCGTGTTCTACATTTTTAATGAGCACAGTCATTGAAGGCATTATTATACTATTATATTATTGTGTATGTTTTATTATAACAATGTTTATCACTTTTCCCTACACTTTCTCTGTCCTTTACACTGGCCTGACTCATGCGGTGACTGTGTGTATCTCTGTAGTTTTGCCCACAACAAATTATTCCTGGACATGATTCATTTCATTTGCCCATCACGTTTACATCAGTGACTTATAAACAAAGTCCATACACTAATATAACCCCACCCCCACCCTCCTAGTAAAGAATAATGCAAATGTAAACAACATTTGGTAATAACTTAAACCTATGAAAGTACATTATACTTATAGTTGGAATAAGGCATTTTACTCAAGGGAAACTACTGGTATGATTTATGTAACTCATTCCTATTTCAAACGTGGAAATCAGTGGACTTGTTTCTTTTATTAAGTTGTTTTAGATGAAAATTGTGACTTGTAATCAAAGACACGTGAATGTAATTAGGGCAGCCTTTTGTGATGTCACCAACTACTGGAAATTATAGAGGCCACAGAAGGCAGCACAAACTAAGATTTAGGCGTTTTTGATCAGAAAGCTGAAAATTTACCTAGTTTGCACTAAAGTTGCTAAAAATTACTATGAACTACTATGATAATGCCATTAAAACACCATATACACAGTTTAGTAGCAAAAAAGTGGATTTAGTGTGTAGTTTCACTTTAATACACACAGTGAAACTAAAATATATTTTCAGAGATACAGGTTAAGAAATTCTTGACTTTGTTTCAAACTTCAAATTACAACTGTGGACGCAATATTACACTTGAAATTAAACCTACCTGTACAACCCCAAGTCTCACACATTTGTTTTCAACAACCTTTAATTTCTTTTGAAGAGATTAAATTTACCAACACGAAATAGAACCTAATAAAGACAAACACCACCTTAGACCTCCACGGTACAAACTTCTAACTTCTGTCTCCTGTTGATTCCCGATCGCGCCTATCCCATAATGCTTTGTTTTGATCATTTGGCTGACTTCTTCATATAAGTCTCATTTTTCTCATATTTCAGTTGACCCGGCGAGGTCTTCCTGCATCTCTCCGAGCTTTCCTCTCCGTCGCATTCCAACTACCCTATACCTTTTTTCATCTGCATTTGCTCAGCACTCAGAGAATTATGAATATTTGATACGGAAGTATGGAGTCCGCTGATGTGGTAGCGGTTTCCTCGTGTTCTCGGGAGGCCAGGGGAGGGATGGTGCCAGAGGAAATGAGCAGTGCCATCTGGCTGTTCAGGTTGAAAATGGACACTTAGAGAGAGGAGGACAGGTGTTGGGCTGAAGCATGACTAAGAATGGGCCTCAGTAGTTGATTTAACCTTGGACTGTCAGGAGCTAAGTATAACATTAGCTACACGATGATGCAATGAGTCAGTTTAGTTGGGTTTTAATAATAATGTCTACAGGCTGGATAAGATCTTGTCACACAAGATAGTGTAAGATAAAAATGCCACAAAACTACAAAACAAAAATTATCTAAGGGTGGTAGTACGCTACATTTACTTGAGCAACTTCTTAAATAAATTGTACTTTTTTACTTCTATTTATTAGTAATATTTTAGTCTAAAAGTGACAAAAGATTTATGTTGACAATGTGAAAGCATTTTCTTGGCTTTTCAGTGACATTAACCTTTACGTTTTTTCTTATTTAATTTCTTGGACCAATACTTTGTACTTATACTTGTGAGTGATATTATTTTGAAGTACCATTACTGTAACTTGAGTACCATTTTCAGCTACCTTACCCACCTCTGCTTTTATTTTATGTGTTTATACTGTATTTACATTGGTTAACTTTGCTGAATTACACAGAACCTCGAGAAGCTGTACTTCCAATAAGCAGAGCGACACTGGCAGCAAAAATATTAAATAAAATGTATAAAAAATTGTAAGACTTGGACATATAGAAATGGAAATTAGGAAATTAACATATTTATATACAGCGTTACTACCTCCATAGATATAGGTGCTTTCATTTAGTGTGTTTAGGTTCATTCACATTGTTTTCAGTAATCTTCTGTAAAAAGTCATTTTCCTCTGATCGTCAGAAAATACGCAATTTGAATTTTCCCACGATTGTTGCCTCAAACGTAGAAATTCGGTTTTTGTTTTTTTGTAGTCCATAAATTATTGCCAGACTCGTCCTGAGCGTTTCTGTCATCAAATTTCATTCACTACAACTGTGAGCATTAATATATCTGGGCATGTTGATTATGAGCTAGTTTTTTTCTTTTTTTTTTTCACGGTAATTCCCTCTGTTGCCAATTCTGAAACTACTGCCCCGAAGCGAGATCTTTGCATCAAGACTTGCGAACAGAATTAGGCTGAATGCAATTTTGTCTGATGTTCTCCCGTCAATCGCCACGGTGACAAGACCCAATCATGGCGGCAAAATCATGGCAATTGACTTTGGACAGCTACAGCTCTGTGAAGATTAACAGGATTCATAAACACCAACTCAATTTGGCCTCGCTCTTGACGTGTTCTACTCTGTTCTAACACTATTTGGACAATAACTCCAGGGCTCACGCATGGCCTTTCTCCTTTCCATTCTTCTGTAGCGTCAACAGTTGTGTAGTGTCAGTCCCCATTCACACATGCAGCCTGAAGTGAGAATTTACCTGCATTTAGCCAGAACAGGGTCATGTGTGAACAAAACCGAACTGATTTCCTTGTATTTTTGATGTGGCGAAGTCCTGGATAAAATACCGGAAAACAGAGAAGGCTTATGTGTGAAAAAAGACAGAAAATTGCCAGAAAATCACTCAGTTTCCCTGGTTACGTTCCATTCCATAATTATTCAGTTTAAATGACGTAGACGCTTGTTGCTAGGTGACTATTTTGTACCCAGAAATTTTCCATGGCTGTGTCCGAATGTCCGCCCAGGTCCCTAATAGAGGTGTGCAAAAATATTGAAATATCGATATATGGTATTGTTTAATTTGATGATACAGTGTTGATATCTTGGACTGCTGTATCGATACATCGCCAAGAGTATTTTTATTTTTTTTTTTTTTTGTATATTTTACTAAATTATTTCGTGAAAGAACTAGCTGTGTTGCTTGTTTGGAGAAAGGAAACTTGTTTATACAGTACATTTGACATTTTCACTGTTTTGATGAGTAAAATGGGTGTTTTTCATATTAACTTTGCACAAACTTAGTGGTTTAATAAAGACTTTTAGTATCACAGCATGGGTTAGCCTTTGTTTTGAAATATATCGTATCAAATTGTAATGAATCGACATTACAAGGTATCATATCGTAGCCTGTGTATTGAGGTATGTATCGTATTGGCAACTTCTTAATAATACCCACTTCTAGTCCCTAACCCCTCACTCACTACATGGACCTGCACTATTTAATAATAATAATAATAATACATTTTATTTATAGGGCGCCTTTCTGGGCACTCAAGTTCGCCTCACAACAAGTTTATACATCAATATTAAAAATATAAACATTATAACAATAAAAGCAACAGTTAAAATCTACATTAAACTATATAGCGGACTATATATATTAACTCCACAGCGCACTACGTTCAGGTTACGTGACTCTGGCGTCCTTTATTTCTGTAATAAATAATCATCAAATTGGACAAGTTTATGGACTAATAATAATGATACAAGTTTTTGTCAAGTGGATCTCACACAAACAGACTGGATTATTTGATTTTTGGCAGAGATATGGAAATTATCAATCTTTTAAAAGCTCGAGCTAAGGTAAGCAGCTAACACTAGCACCTTTACACCATAACAGTTTATTTAAGAGAGTTTTATTCATAATCAGGATCAACGGCGAGATAAACCAGTGCTTCTAACTGCTTCGTTCAGTCATGCTGTGTCCAGCTGGCACTGTCCGCTGTTGTTTTCCCAATTCTCGCACTGCACTGTGGTCTATATTGGACTCTTGGAAATTTTGAGTGCACTACTTTTTCACCAACTAGACACTCGGACGCCACTAAAAATAGCGTGATCCTAAATAGCGCATGTGTGAATGGAGCTTTATCAGGCTCTTCTCCTGCTCGAGGCCTCTGAAATAGAGCTCCCTCTCTCACAGGGCCCACAGGCAGAGTTTGTCATCCGGACAGGTCCACAGCACTCTGCACCTGACACAAGGCTCTGCGCATCTGACAGGTGCAGATTCAATCACAGCTTCAAAGAGGAGACTCGGGCCGTAGACGTCGGTGCTGCTGGACTGTGTTAAAGTTTATGTGTAACTGAAGTGAAACATGGAATGAAACATGCTGAGGGATAAAAATAAAGTGGCCTACATTTGTGAGTGGACGTTTGGACGAGTCGCCAATAACTGCAAATCATCAAGTGACACGGGGGTGGTGTAGCAGGCACAGAGCTGGAAGGTTGGTAGTTTGAAACCCACTTCTCTTAGCTCGTGCCAGTGATGCGCAATACCATTTTTGTTTCAATCCAAAGCCAATTAATAGTATCGGCAAATGTCGTATTATCAATCTGAGTTTGGGATTAAAATGTATTAAAGAATTTTACCCTCCTGCATTTTATTACCCCACATGATCGAGAAATTAAATATATGTACAGATAAACAGTATTATAAACTATATGAAAAAAACAACCTCATACTATTATTATTACTAAACAAAATATAAAACAGATTTGCAGCTGACAAGGTTAATGTAACTCTTCACTTACTTGCATGTCTCCATGGAAATGTTAATGCTTTGCCTGGAATGTTCCACAATATGGCATTGAACATCTCTCTCTCCATGGTGATAAGCAGGAGACACTACCAGGCCTAGTCACAAGTCAGATTTGTGGAGAGGCAATCCCACCCATAGTAAAAATACATGTTTTTAGATGTGCTTTGGAGTATTAAAAGAGCCTTTAATTGACTACAGCAAAACAGATGTATTTATTGTTATATGATAATCTCCATGAAACAAACAAGGTGGCAGACCCAAAAAAGACTGCATCTTTGTGAGCATATGGTAAAATGCATATTCTTATTTTTTTATTTTTCTAGTCTTTTTCTTTCATTTTTGCTCCATCTGTTTTGATCATGCCTCATAATCCACTGAAAAAAATATCCCTTTTATAAAATCACCATAGTTGTTGCCTTGACAACCTGAGCACAAACATGTATTTATCCACCGCACGACTCAAACCCTTTAGCTCGAAATAACTTTCTTTCCCACTGTTAACTACAAACCCATTCATGTTTACAGTAATTTGCTGCTTTTGTTGGAACACTTCAAGTTCATTAGCAACACTCCGTCCACGCTTTCTATACCTATAACAGCTCCTATCCGCGTACCTGGCTGCTAATTGAAGCATTTGCGTTAAAGGGACTCGGGGAGGTTGCCTTTAATGTATTCTGATCTCATTAAAAGATACAGCTGGCTATTTGGGCGCACAGAAACTGGGAATGCGTGGTGACAAAAGAAGAAGAGGCTAGTGGTGCGTCTCCGTCTTGTCTCACACATAATGAAACACAAATCATTAGCCGTGCACAGATCAGCAAATTAATATGTGGCGGATGTGAAAAAAAATACATTCTTAAGGGTGTAAGCAAGGTGTTTTTTAATAATTTATCTTGGTTAACGAGTACAGTTCCAAGAAATTAAAGGTCCTACGTTATGCAAAATGGATTCTTGTGAGCTATATAATAGTTATGATGTTGTTACCTTCTCAAAAACAGAACTGGAGTTGTGTTTTGTTTGATTCACACGTTTGAGTAATTCTTTATTGTTAGTCTGTCTACATCTGCAAAGCTCATAATGCTCTGTTCCACCTTGTGATGTCATGAAGCGATAGTTTTCAAGCTGACAGCTACCATTTGCCGTCTGTTCACTAGAGATTGGCAATTCCAAGACTGAACTCATCCAAATGATTCTAGTAAAGGTGTACGGAGTTTAAAACACAATGAAAAATTTCCTGTATTATCGCATGACATCACAAGGTGGAACAGAGTGTTTTCTGTTTGAGAGCCCAGTCTAAATATGCAGGGTTTGTGTGTTAAACATGTTTGCATGAAACAAAACACAACTCCAGTCTTAAAAACATAGAAAACAGAACTACCTCTTCTTCAACTGTTTGCAGTGCTCCAAATGTATACCTCACTTGCATTCCGAGCATCCTAATTATTTTTTATAATTTTATAGTTATATATTGTTTTGCCATCACAGTATTGCTAGCAACAACTAGCATGCTAACATGTGCTTCCTGATTTCTGAGAATAAAAGGCTTTATCATTTTTTATTCAAGCAGTAGATGCCAGACTTATTTTCACCTTATTTTAGCTGCAAAATAGATTTTGTGCAAATACATGGAAAAAAATTGGGTACAGGCCTTTTAATCAACCATTTTTTCCCAATATTGGACAATCTTGATTTCCAATTTCATTTGATTTTGTCTTATTAAAATCAAATTAAAATGGCGTGTTTCAATATAAATTTTCTGAATTTAAAAAAAAAAACAAAAAACAAAAAAAAACCTGACCTCTGCTCCAAACCATATTTTTACAAAGACCCACACATATCATTGGCTACGTTCACACTGCAGGTCATATCCGATTTTTTTTTACCCATATGTGACCTGTATCTGATTTGTTCATGTTACTCAACAGCTCATTTCCAATTTTTCCAAATCCGACCCAGACCGCATCCTTATGTTGATATTTTATTCATTGCTCAGTGCTATTCTAAACCTTACTAACACGTAGACTTAGACAAACTTTATTGATCCACAGGGGATGTTTTTGGACACAGTAGCTCACACATAACAATATATTAAAATAACAAGAAGCAACTGGTAATAAATTCTAAATAAGTCGCAAAAATAGCAAGAGACTGATGTCAAATGAGGCATAATTATATAAATGTATATGTACAAGTAAAAATAAAACATAGTAAATGTATTGTAAATGTAATTTGCAAAGCGTATGCTGTTTGGTTTTCAAGTGGTCTAAGCTGGAACAGAAAATTTGTTAAATGTCCTCCACTCCTTCTCTACTCAAATTAAACCTGAGGGTCAAATAAACTTGCTGAATAGGATAAGCTACCTTACCTTGTTTGTTTTACAACATAATGCATCCTTGTTTAGATAATCCTCTTGAACAGACATAAATGTTTGGTATAAAGTCTCCACACAATCAAACAGAAGTGCTCCCCTGTCCGCCACGTAAATTCAAATGGTAATTAGTCACATTTATAGACCACTTTTGTACTTCTAATTGGCACTCAAAGCACTGCACATCAAGCAACCACGCGCCCATTCATAAAACAGTGTATGCAGACACTAGGGGCCACACCAGTCATGTGTCTTGCCCAAGGACACAACAACAGTATGCACCTATGATGTGTTAGTTTGTTTGTTTCTCTGTTAAGAAGGATGGAAAAAGTATAGTTAAAATGTGTAAAATATCTGTAGATGAAAAAATGCTTATGATAACTTCGTGTTAAATAAACAAATAATGTAGAACACAATTGTAAATGTCTTTTAACCCGGCTCTGCCATCACTCATATGTATCCAACTGGTTTTCATTTGCCAAATCCCCTTGATTTTTCATACTTTGTGATATTCTGTGCTTAATCTTTATTTCCCCCATTGAAATCACATTATGTTCCATTTCACTTTTGCCTCCAGCTGCCTCCATTCTGAGAATTAGAATGCTTTTGTTTACACATATTTGAAGGTTTATACTCAGTTTAGTATTTCTTATCTCAAAATCAAGCTGCTAATAAGCTGTTTCAACATGTTTCACTACCCACGTTCGCCAGTAGAGGGCATCTCTACACACACACCATACTACACCATATTGCCTAGTATGAAAGTGGCGTGTGCGTGAGTGAGGGCCCGATGGTGCAGATTGGCAGCCTCTTTTCTGTCAGTCTGCCCCAGGGCAACTGTGGTTACAATAGTAGCTTACCACCACTGGGTATGGAGTGAATGAATAATCCTCTGTAAAGCATCTTTGTGACATATGTTTGTGAAAAGCACTATATAAATAAAAACTTACTAATCATTCAGGTTCAGATCCAAATGTAACCTCTAGAACAGCAGCTTAAACTAAGTCTTTTGATAAACATAATAACTTAATTAAAAGCAATCCTATATGCCTTAATGAGCCAGAATGTTTACTTTTTATTCATATGTTTGTTTATTTGTTACGGCATTGCTTTTAGTGCCTCTCGAGACCCTCTCACATAGAGTATTTGTGTAAGTGAAGAGGTCATACTTAATGCTACATTCATTTTTCATTTTTTTCCCAGACTCAGCTTTTAATGCTGCAGAAACTTTGCTTTAACAATGTTATTTTTGTGATTTTATATCAACTTTCCGAGGGGTACGAAACAAGGTAAATAAAACATTTCTTCATTTTGATTTTAGTTTGAGGTCAGGCTTTGGCAGGTACTTCCCTCCTCTGCATACCACACAATAGTTAAAGGTCCTATATTATGCTAAATGGACTCTTTTGAGATTTAAAGCATGTTATAATGTTACCCTCTCAAAAACATACCCGGAGTTGTGTTTTGTTTCATTCACACATGTTTGAGTAACCCTTTATTATTAGTCTGTCTGTATTTCCAAAGCTCAAAATGCCCTTGTGACGTCATGAAGCAGTAGTTTTCAAGTTAACAGCAACTTTTTAGCTTTTGTTTAGAAGAGACTAAAATCCAGGGCTGAAATGATCCAAATGATTCTACTGAAGGTATGTGGAGATTAAAAACACAGTGGAGCACTTCTTGTATTACCACATGACATCACAAGGTGGAACAGAGAGTTTTCAATTTGAGAGAAAAACTCAGCCTAAATATGTGATTTGTGTGTTTAGACAAACTTTATTGATCCACAAGGCAAATTAGCTCAAACATCACATTATAATAACAAAGAAAGAAAAAATATATAAATAAGTAGCAAAAATATCAAGAGACTGGTGTCAAATAAGGCATAATTATTACAGACACACACAAGTAAAAATACAATAGAAATAAGTAATAAAACTATCAGCAACATACAAGAGGTCCTAAGGAAACAATGATATGATGACTGGGTTGAGCGGGTTACGTGATCTGGAGACATTTGACCCAGTGAGGGACAGGAGGACACTGGACAAACTGCTCTCCATCATGGACACTCCTGCTCACCCACTGCACCAGACTATAGAGGGACAGAGGAGATAATACTCCCTACAACTGTACAACAACTCACCCACTGCACCAGACTATAGAGGGACAGAGGAGATAATACTCCCTACAACTGTACAACAACTCACCCACTGCACCAGACTATAGAGGGACAGAGGAGATAATACTCCCTACAACAACTCACCCACTGCACCAGACTATAGAGGGACAGAGGAGATAATACTCCCTACAACTGTACAACAACTCACCCACTGCACCAGACTATAGAGGGACAGAGGAGATAATACTCCCTACAACTGTACAACAACTCACCCACTGCACCAGACTATAGAGGGACAGAGGAGATAATACTCCCTACAACTGTACAACTCACCCACTGCACCAGACTATAGAGGGACAGAGGAGATAATACTCCCTACAACTGTACAACTCACCCACTGCACCAGACTATAGAGAGACAGAGGAGATAATACTCCCTACAACTGTACAACAACTCACCCACTGCACCAGACTATAGAGGGACAGAGGAGATAATACTCCCTACAACTGTACAACAACTCACCCACTGCACCAGACTATAGAGGGACAGAGGAGATAATACTCCCTACAACTGTACAACAACTCACCCACTGCACCAGACTGTAGAGGGACAGAGGAGATAATACTCCCTACAACTGTACAACAACTCACCCACTGCACCAGACTATAGAGGGACAGAGGAGATAATACTCCCTACAACTGTACAACAACTCACCCACTGCACCAGACTATAGAGGGACAGAGGAGATAATACTCCCTACAACTGTACAACAACTCACCCACTGCACCAGACTATAGAGGGACAGAGGAGATAATACTCCCTACAACTGTACAACAACTCACCCACTGCACCAGACTATAGAGGGACAGAGGAGCTCATTCTCCAACAGGCTCCTACAGCTCCGCTCAAACAGTGAGAGATACAGGACTACATTCATACTATAATACTCCCTACAACTGTACAACAACTCACCCTTATGTAACAGATAATACTCCCTACAACTGTACAACAACATAAATCTCAATTAACAGAACCTATGCCCTGTCAATCAGTATATTATTTGCACTGTTGTTCTTGTCTCTTGTTTATAGCTGTGATTTTATAGTTTATTTTATAGTTTATTACTTATTTTTCTACTTTATTTTGACTTGTACATATATAGTTATTTTTATAATTATGTCTCATTTGACACGTGTCTCTTACTCTTTTTGCTACACCATCTATTTTTGTTACTCTCTGTTATTATATTATATTGTGATGAGTGAAGCTGCTGTATCCAAATCATTTCCCTTGTGGATCAATAAAGTTTGTTTAAGTCTAAGTCTAAGTCTATGATTGACAGGACATTATCTGTTACATAAGAGTGAGTTGTTGTACAGTTGTAGGGAGTATTATCTGTTACATAAGAGTGAGTTGTTGTACAGTTGTATGGTATAACTGTAGTCCTGTATCTCTCACTTAAACATGTGTGAATGAAACAAAACCCAACTCCAGGTATGTTTTTTCACGAGGAAACAACATTATAACATAGATCAGAAAATAGCGTCCTTTAGTCAGCCAGTTTTATACCATACTGTGAGTTCTGTTCTGTCTGGATTGTTTTTCAGCCTGTGGAGACTTGTTCGGCTATATTTGTTCTGGGTCAATGTGATGTTAATTACTGGTGTCAAAGATAATCGGCGAAATTAGCTAACGGGGCCAACATGTTCTACGAAGGGAATGATCAGCGAAGGAGCGAAAACAAACCGTGGACACAACGCAAACAGAACAAAATGGTGGAACATGTAATCTGAGTTTGGGGCTGTCAAAATAACTATGTCTCCAGATGCAAAACCCCCAAGTACAACTGCTATACTTGGCTGGAGCCATGTTGTGGGTGGAGTGGAATCCTTGTGGCTATATGCAAATACAGGTGATTAAATATGCAGACTTTTTAATATTTTGATGTCATTTCCCTGCCTAGAATGTTCCACAGTGTCACATTAAACAGATCTACCTTACATTTGTTAAATTACAGGTGGTTTTATAGCTCAATGATACCTAAAAATAAATTCTGGGGTTGCCTCTCCGCAGATCTGACCTGTAACTTGGTCTGGTTTGGTCTTCATGACGATAGAAAGCTTTAATACCATATTGTGAAACATTCCAGACAAAGCAATAACATCTCCATGGAGAAAAGCATTTTAACAGACCCTTCACCAGAAAAGATACACAATGCACCTTTAACTGACTTTGTTGTAGAGAAAATCTGCAAATTTCAACTATTTATAAGGTAAAAAAAATGTTAGTTGCTCTGATGTGGTTGTGACTGTTCAAAATACAAAATCATTTTAAAACATTAGATCAACCTAGTCCTTGGGTCCATGTAAATGAATAAAAAGAGGCACTTGTGAGTTTTCAAAGACAGTTTTGATGATTAGTCTAATGAATAAAACAAAGAAAATTTTGTTCAACCATAGTAATTAAAAATAAATTGTATGACATATGCAGCATAGAACTCCTGTTGGTTAGCATCTAGCTTAAGTCTTTTTATATACATGACCAGTTTTGTGTTGACAACTTACAGAAATGTCCAATTAGTACTTAACAAGATTTAGACAGGTCCCACAGATGGAACAACTAAATGAAGCAAGGAATTTAAACCTGGCTCTATTCAATTTTCATATCTATATCTCCCAGATATGGGCAATAGGCAATTTTTGCACACAGATTGCCTTATTTTTATATGAAAACATTAACTGATGAAAACTGTAATGCATTTTTTGGGGTTACATATTCACCTGCAGTGTCTAATTTAAATATGTATTTACCAAACCCTTAGAGAAATATGTCCTCTGCATTTGACCCATTCTTCAGTGCTACTGGGTTAACATGTCAGGAGCAGTTGGCGCTTATGTGCAGTGACCCATCTTCAGATCTTGAGCTAATCTTGGTCAAGTCCTGCCTGGCAAATGCAGAATGATAATGATAATGATAATGATAATCTCAGAGATCAGTCTGGTCTCCACTCCCTCTGTTGAGTCTAAAGCCCGACCAAACGTGATCATGTAATCAGATGTGTTTTTTGTTTTTTTCAGTGATGCATGTGAAAGGAGGACCTCATTGGTCACTTCTGATTTACAAATAATTTATCTCACCTCAGATTAACAGTTTAGTGCTTCGATAATTGCTTCTGCAGAAATCCACCATGTTTTTCAGCCTCCTGTGATATTTTTTTCCTTTATTTTTTCCCGATACGGATGGACCATGTCCCCCCAATTGGCTAATCCAATCTTGACGGAGATTCACCGGTGACCAGACTCACATCTTTGTAAAGTATTGAAGTATTCTGGATCCCAAGCAAGGTCAAGTCTACCTTAGCTGACCAATTTTGCCAATGCATTTAGTTTGATTTGTCAACACACAACCCAATACCTCCATGTCCACAGCTTCTGCCTTGATGGTACAAAAGCGTAGCCTGTAGTGCCCTCTGTAGATCCAACAGCCCCTGTCCGAGTGAAGGCTTCCGTCTGCTGTCCGTGCTTCCATGTGCTTTAAATCCTCCTCAGGCTTGTGACAAAGCCCGTCAGCACCAACACTGGCTCCAGATCCCTGTTTGACCGAGAGCTGGCACATTCCTCCCTCACATGTCAACAGCCAGACACATGAGCCTAATTGGCCACTTCTTCTGTGAGGGTGTCTGCTCCTCTCAGCCCCAAGTGTTTAAATTCAGCCTGTGAAACCTGATCTGGCCCTGGGGGGGTCACTTCTCCCTGGGTGGGGGGGATCAAAAACTGACAAACAATAACAACACAAGCTCCATTTCAAACGTGGATGTCAGACATCTGGGCCCAAGCAGTGGAGATGTGAGATGGGGGCTCAACTATGCTTCATTTGGGCCCTGCCCAAAGTATGTTGGCCAATGATCAATTGTCAGGGTACTACAATATTCATTAGTACAGTGAAGTGGCAATCTCTTGGCTTTGAAGGTCTATATTCTTATACATTTAAACATCTAAATATCATGTGGTAAATGCAATCTAAATTTTACAATAGTTTACAATGCAATCAGAGTTCAACAGTACAAATAAAATGTAATTTGCGTTACATTTAAGTTGAAATTTCTGTAATGTTCCAACTAAAATAAACAATAAGATAAAAGATAACTTTATGGAGGTGGCCTGTCACCTGTAAGATTCCATGGAAATGGAAAGTTAAAACCATAATTCGGAGGGATACCTTTTACGCTATACCTTGGAAGAGTATGGCCAAACATACATGCCCATTGAAACAATCAGGAGGCCAAATAAGATTTAAGTTTGTGGAGATGCAAGCCTGCTCAGAGGAAGAATGCACCTTTTTCAGTGCAATAAAAAAAAAAAACCCAAACAACAACAACAAAAAAAAAACATGATTTTATTTTAGTCAATATTTTGGCTAAAAAAAAGTCACACACAGTGGCTTTAAATGATGATTACGTATAATGGTTATTCTAGAAAATGTAACTGATTCCATTGTTTGTTTGTTTTTAACTCAACATTGTATAATCATTATGAACTCCATATCACCAGTTCTCACTACAGCTAGATCTCATTTGGTCTGTGGGCATCAGGACTAGTGCCCCAATGGCGGTTACTTCAAACACAGCACTCCGGCCGGACCCAACTCCCCATAGGTCACCAGAGAAGGTCTACCCCACTCCATCAACTCACCGCCCCCATACCGGGCTGTCAGCGGGGCGGGTGGTCAGGGAGCAGTTTGTGTTCCCACATAAAGGCCAGCACTCCAAGGACAAAAGTGGCTAAATGCTAACAGGCTTTCTTCATTCTCACAACACTCTGATGGTGTTTATGACTGACCTGGGAAACTGGGCTAATCTCAAGGTCTCTGGCTGGTGTTAAAAGGCTCCTCGCTGAGTGTATATTAGGCACTAGGAGAAAGAGCTCTCCTTGAAATTCTAAGTACTGAAGCTATGAGATGTCTTTCATCATTTGTTTTCAGCAGGAGTTTGTGAGCCTTTCTTTTTATATCAACATTTAGATTGTGCAGAGTTTTTGTTCCAGTGTTGATTGGCCTTTATGCACTACCAGTCAAAGTTTAGAAACACTTTTTATGTTTGTTTTGTCTTGATTCTCACTGAAAGCATCAAAACTATGAATGACACAGGACTGTAGAAAACAAAAAATAAACTAAAAATAACTCAAAACTTGCTTTAGGTTTTAGATGGTTAAAAATAGTAACTTTTTGCTTTGGCATTTGCTTGGCATTTCTTGACCTTGACATGGCACAGCTGTGAAGTGAAAACCATTTCCTCATGAAGCACATTCAGAGAAGGCCAAGGGTTTGCAGCGCTGTCGAGAAAGCAAAGGATGGCTACTTTGAGCATTTGAATAAAAAAAATAATAATAATAATAATAATAATAATAATTAAATGAAAAATGTAGTTACTTTTCTTTTCTACATAATTCTATACATTATGCATCATATATTTGATGGCTTCTGTATGTATAAAAAATGTGAAAGTAGTAAATGTAAAGATAAAAATAGCATTGAAAAGATGTGTCCAAACTTTTGATAGCTATTTTTAAATCCTGCGCAACATTCAGTCAAGATGTTTTTTCATATCTGATAACATTTAATTCCTCAAACTCTACAGGATAAAAACTTAAACTTGCACTTGATTGTTTGCTGTTTGATAACTGCAAATAGAATCACATAATTCTTTTGTGTCATTGGGCAAGACAAGCCTGCCTGCCTGTGTTCACACTTGCACACGCACCAAATCTTAAACTAAACCTGAACTCCATCAGAACTAAACCAGGATTAGAACAGGACCAAACCAAGACTACATCAGGACCAAAATAGGCTCAAGCCAGGATCAAACTGAACGCCCCCATAGTGTCATGGGCGGTAGTTGAACAGGCCATTGGTGCTGACTAATGTTTTGAACGTTTATTTAAGTAGAATAACAGAATAGGAGAAAGTTCCACTTTAAACACATTTAGGACATTAGGTGTCAATCTACACAGGCCATTAACTCTTGAAAAGTCGTAGTATTCAAGAAGCGGTTAGATACGCTCTGGATGGTGCTGCAAACTCTCCAGACCAAAGCTTGACTGCTGTATTTCAAACCTTTTATTCTTTGCCATCATCACTTCCATTTAGGCCTCATTATTCAAAACCGCAGAGCGGAGCTGCAGAGCCCGTCCACAGGAAGTGGCAGTGACCTTGCAGAAAGAGGCCTACAATAATGTGAGAGCAAATTGGTGTTTATTACAGGTGGCAGCTGGTCATTTAGCTCACAGATAACAGTTTGTGTGGACGTAGGCTGGGCTAAGGCAGAGGCAGGATGCTAACGGCCACTCTCAAAAACACATGCCCTGTTATCAGACTAAATGCCCACACTATTACACTGAACAATGGAGTGGGCACTGCCAGGCAGCTGTTGGATCATACATCTGATGTAGGTTCAAAGAAACACTTTGCTTTAATCCATTCAGAACTCAAAAGTGGTTTTGGAATTGAACTGACGGGCTGTGCTACATTGCATTATCTTAAGTAATAGTGTATACACCTAATTTTAGATTAAGTTTTTGTTGTTGTCGTTATATAAAAGGTGCAGTATTTGGTGGAGGGTCAGTTATTTTTTTGTCTCCATTTTCCTTGGAATGTTCAGAAAGTGTGTGACTCCTTGTGAAAGCCTGATCAGATCCCAGAAGCTAAGCAGGACTGAACCTGATTTGTACTGGGATGGGGGTCCACTGGGAATACCACGTGCCACAGTGGGGCACCAGGAGCAAGACACTTCACCCACATTGCCTAGTTTGAAAGTGGTGTGTGCATGAGAGTTGGTGGTGGTCGGAGGGGGCCGATGGCGCAGATTGCATCTTTATGTGTCCAAAACATGCTATATAAATCAAATGCATTATTATTATTAGATAACAGAAGAGATCCGAGGCACACCGATATGCAATGCTATTATTTTATTTCTTCGCCAATGCGTTTCGACTTGCGTCTTCATCAGGGCACGTAAAATTCACAGGTGTGTGTGGATGGTATTTAAATGTACACCCATACAAAAGTGTATATACATACATTATAGGGGACAAAGTGATGCATCACATAATATAATATGGGCATGTACCAATCTGGACACAGATCACCTGCAACCCATGGCCAGAATGGCACATGCCCATATATAGAAAATACAGCAGGACATACATCTGTACAATGAAAATTATACACCAGTAAATATGGAATAGACAATGGCTGAGACCGCAAATGTGAAAACAGGCAACCCAGAAGTTACAGATAAGGTAAGAGGTCCATTTCCTCATTTAATCCTGGATTGGTTGTGGCTCTTAATTCATGGATCCAGTAAGACTCATGTTGTTAAAGTTGCTTAAGTCGATCTCCTCCCCTCCCCATTATTATTATTGCAGTTATTGATCTCAGTGGAGACAATCCAGGAACGTCACCAGGCCAAGAAACAAGCTAAAATCTGTGGAGGCAACCCCATTCACAGTGAAATATAACAATAAGATAAGCATAAACACCTATAATGTCATAAAGGTAATCATCATTCTGCCCTCTTAGCTACAGAAGAACCCTTCACCCCCATCACAAGTGACCAAGAGCCACATGCATTGATTCAAAAGAATATTCAGCATACTTGCTTTTATCTCTTGTCCCTCCAGTAAATATTAATCAGTCAGGAGAACACACTTAGCTTGAAAATGATCTTAAAAACCTATCAAAACTTCATCCTTCCCTCCAGCTGACCTTGTGACGACTGTAGCAGTAGAGTTAGCATGTTGGCACTTAAAACACACCACTGAGCAAAGAGATTTTCCAAAATGACAGTCCCCCAAATGTACCCACAGGCAACAAGGGCGAATTAAACATTTATCCAATGGAGAGGAGATGATGGGTGATGCCAAATGCTAGCTAGTCCTAAAATAGTCTAAAAATCACAATGAGAAGATGTGGTTTTGTCAGTCAGGATTGGAGCCTAGATAAAGAACTTTGTGACAATTACATTTTCATCTATTTTGGTCAGTTTGGACAATTGTTGGATAATTGCTGTACAGTATAATGTAGAGGCATTATCAACACTGTTCATGGATTTGGGTGGTGTTTTGCATTTTAGAAAGTCACTCCTACTGGAAGGTTTCTGAAACTAAGAAATTTGAAGTTGGAGATGTAGCTACAGAATATAATTGTATGCGCCATTGCAATTGCGCTGGAAAGTCCTTGAGTTGTGTTTTGTTTCACATGTTTAACACACAAACCTGCATATTTAGGCTGTGTTCTTCTCTCAAACTGAAAACACTCTGTTCCACGAGGTGATGTCATGTACAGGAAGTGCTCCAATGTGTTTTTAAACTCCATACACTTTAACTAGAATCATTTGGATCATTTCAGCCCTGGAATTGCCAGTCTCTACTGAACTAAAGCTAAAAGAAACTACCGCTTCATGGCATCATCATGTTTTTCATGAGGTAACATCATTATAACATGACTTCAGGCTCACACGAGGACAATTTTGCTTCGTATACGATATTTAATATGGTTTTTTAACAGTGAGCAGTGTGTTTACTTTTTAAACCAAACTCATTGCTCACTGTCAGGTTCTTATTGTGTACAATGCAATACAAAAAATAAAAACAAACAAATTATTTTCAAAATGCTTGTTCCTGAAGTAGAAGTAATTAAAATCTGGCTCACCTTTTCACACTGGATGTCCTCCCTGTCACAACGAGATATTACAACTATTTGGTTGTTTTGCCTGGGATGCAACACCACGATAGCATATACTCATGCTAAGTTTGAACCACTTACACTCTGGTTACAGGGCAAACACTCCGCACTAATGTGAACAGCAACAATACCAAACCAGAGTTGCCAAGTGTACTTCTTCATAGCGACTTCGGGCTGGAGAAAAAAGTGATGGACACTTAATTGAAAGCATTGTGAGCACTTTTTACAACGTGAGTAAATCCAAATGTAACAGATGTATGACATTTAATATAAAACGTCCTGGGTGGTGGTCTTTAGTTTTACATTTACAAACTGCCAAGTGATTGACGATGAAAATGGACTTTATGAATTGTACGTACATTCACACATATGAGGCAGGACTACTTAAATCCTTTTTCTTTTTGAATTAACATTATATTCAATGCAAATCCCCCTTCCTCAAAGGTTTATGAGAATGTATAGACCAAACAAAACCTAAACCAGAGTTGCCCAGTCCACTTCTTCATAGCGATTTCTCTCTTCTCTTTTCTTGTCAAGTCAAATTTTGCATTTCATTCGGCAAATTCAGCTGTAATGCTACTTTTTTGTTTTATTTTCCTAGTGCTGGAGTGGCTGTTTTTTCTCTCTAAAAACCTGGCAACCCCTGTCCAAAACGAGAATGCATTATCAGCTTTATTTCAAGACAGTTGTGGCAACTCTTAATAATCAAAAAGTAATGAATATTTGAATACGTTTTTCCCAGTCTATTGAAAAATAAGTTACTTTGCTTCTCACACAACAGCCCCTGACTCAGCAGAGACCCAGGGGCCTTGCAATTCAAGCAGTAAATCCACTCAACTCCTTCCTCTGCCTCTCCTCCTTATGAGTAATTCAGACTCCGTACGACAAACGGCAACCTCACACCACACAAGTCATGTCCACCTCCCAGCCACACTTGGATCCAAAGGAATAAATAAAAAATACAGACATACTTTCACTCACACGCTCCAAAACACCACGAGTCCATTGCTTTTACAAATTAGTATTCTGGATTCCTAGCTGCTCCTCGCTAGCTAGCCTGCTTTTTGTTGATGTTGGAGTTGACACGACAAGCACATACTAATTTGTTGGAGAATGTTGGAGTTTGCAAAGAAGATTGTAAAAAGTCCAAAATAAACAAAAACTGCAGAATTAGCTTGAAGGTGGACTGTGTAACTTTTCTGGTGGAGCGTCCGTCAAATGTTTTTCTCCATGGAGATGTTATTGTCTTGTCTGGAATATTTCACAGTATGGCATTAAAACTAATTAAAATTTTCTCAGAGACCAAACCAGACCAAGTTACGGGTGAGATCTGTGGAGAGGCGACCCCGCTCACAGTCAGAATGCTTGTTTCTGTAGGTATTTTTGAGCTATAAAACAACTTTTAATTGAATAAATGTAATGTAAGTATGTTTAATGTCATACTGTGGAACATTCGAAGCAGAGCAATGACATATCCATAGCAACAAGCAGGTGAGAGACTCCCTACCAAAAAGTTACACAATGCACCTTTAAGAGGGCTGTAAAAAGTCCAAAATAAACAAAACATACTGAATTAGCTTAAAGATGCCTTGTATAACTTCTGTCATCTAATTTTTTTCCATGGAGATTTTATAGCTTTGCCTGAAATGTTCCGCAGTAGCATTAAACTACTTGCATTTATTTAACTCCAGGTGTTTTTATTGCTTAAAAAAACATGAGCACGGTCGCCAGATCTGACGTGTAATGTGGCTAGGTGGTGTCTTTTTTTTTTTGTCTCCAATACTGTGGCGCATTCTGGACAAAGCAACAACAACAAATAACGGACCCTCCACCAGAAAAGTTACACAATGCACCTTTAACAGAATACATTTGCAGCACTAGCAAGTTTACATAGCACTGCTTTTGACACAGTTGCTTTCGCTTTTTTTACAGCTAACATCAAAGTCTTCACCACGGCAACACAGTCAAATGTCACCAGCTTAATTAAAATTCCATGTTTGCGTTGGAGGGAAAGTGGCATACATCAAGTGAAACCATTATAAGGGTCTGAAAATACGTAAGTGCCAAGACCCGTTGTACCGTAACTCATATTTGTTCAAGTTGTCGGAAGAGAAGAAGCCAAAATAAACACTAAAAGGCCGAATTGTAGCCTTGTCTTTGAGTTTTTTTGTCGGGCGACTGCAGCTGGAGATGATGTCAGAACATAAAGGTGGCCCTGCGTTAAACAGGCAGGTGCTGTGTTCACAAATTTTAAATAATATAGCTCATACAGATAATTAGTAGTTACATGATTGCATTGCATTTAGTAAGTAAAAGGTAGCTGTTAACTTAGTAACTACTACTTCATGACATCACAAGGTGGAACTGAGCATTTTGAGCTTCAGAAACTAATAATAAAGGTTGTGTGAATGAAACAAAACACAACTCCAGGTCTGTTTTTGAGGAGGAAACAACATTCTAACATAGGCTGAAGCTCACAAGAGTCAATTTTGTGTAATATCCTCCTGGGACCTGAAGAAAAAAGTGAATTATTATTATTATTATTATTATTATTATTATTATTATTATTATTATTATTATTATTATTGTATTTATTATTATTGTATTTTTTTTTTATTATTATTATTTTTTTGTGATTTTCTATTTGGAGGTAAATGGACACCTTAGCATTTACATTTTGTCAATTTTATTTGTATTCATAATTTTGTTACATGTCCTCAAAATGCCGGGGACATTTTGGTGTTAAATCCATGTGAAGTTAACAGCCTAACAAAAACATTTTTTTTTTTTTTTTTTGATGACCAACACTTCTGTAGATTTTCTTAAAAAATATTTACTATTCACTATCAACTATTTGTTTTGTAATTGTGACCAATAATAAAAATAAGGTGCATATTTTGATTATTTATTTTTAATGCCTCATTTTAATTAAATTCATTTTAAGTGTTGCAGTCTTTGAAAGTTATTCCTCACATACCTTATGCAGCCTTAACATTCTAATTCAGTTTATAAGCACTTTTCACAGCTTTCAGAGACTAAAGCAGAGTTTTGCAGTCACGATAAAACTAACAACAACTAGCATACTAATGCGCACTTTCTGATTATCGTACAACAAAACGCTTTACATAAATGCAGACAGAACACAGCTGTCTTAAATAATATCTGTACTGGGAGGCAGGACACATTTTACTCATCTACAGCAAGCCCAACTTTTTTGCATTGATTTATCTAAACTGCTTTTCTAATTCGTCACTAGTATTCTTTTCAAAAACATATCTGATGCGCTGAGGCAAAGTGGAAATGACACAAAAGTTGTTATTGTTGCCTCAATATGACTCATATTAATATCCAAAAGTCAACAGTCTGTCAGTGCTGGAAGGTTTTTAAATGAATATCAGCACACAGAATGAAAAGTTTGCTACGTTATAACTCCTCTAGTGTTATACTGCCTATTTCCTTGTCATTAAACCTCAATGATACGAGTTTAAAAGTCATGGTCTAGACCTGAAGGTACAGCCCAGTGCTTCTTTCTCTGTCGTTACTCTGCTTCATTCCTGCAGAGATGGGCCCATTTTATCCTAATGGGGCTTAACATCCACAGTAAGAGCCGGATTGGATTATTAGCCACAATTAAGGACAGACGCACAAATGGCTTCCACTGAGGCATTTCTATAGCAAGAGGCAAGGCTGACGATGTGGGATGCAAAAAAATGTGTGGATTGTTATATTAGTTTCAAGTGTCCAAAAAAGTTGAGTAATGTGATTTTGTATATCACAGCATGAGAGACAACAAGAAATAATGGCTTTTGAATTCAATTAAAAAAGACGCTGGGGTGAGGTAGGTCCTGCCCAAGGACACAACAACAAGGCTAGTGGATCTGACCGCTCTATCAATGATGTTTATGCTGCCAACCTTAGGATGAATGGACAAACACACAAAATTGTCTTGTCTTTGTCATGTTAGAATGTTATGCAAATTTCTTATCCATGTTAGAATGTTGTTACCTCCTCAAAAACACACCTGGAGTTGTGTTTTGTTTCATTCACACATGTCCACACAGTCCAGCTCCATTTTTTTTAGCCTGATCCAGTCCATCTTTTGCTTCCTCCCTGTTTTTCTGCAGCTGCCATTCCCAAATCATCCCAGGGTCGTCAATATAAACTCCCTCTGCCCAGTCAGTTCTTGCTAGATTGTCGAACGGTCAAGAGACTCTCCAGCTCTGTATCTGAAACTCTGAATCTGAAATCTTCTGCAATTCTGCATTATTCCCTGTTTGAACAATCTGTTACTGAGTTATTCCCAGCCCGTTACAGAATTAGAGTATTTCCTAGTTTTGGAGGATATTTTAGTTCACATATATAATATCTTCCTTTGTTGTTTATCAGCTTGATTTGTCACTTTCTGTTGAACTGAACCAAGACCTTTGCATTGGACTGCATTCTTTTGTGTTGCATTTGAGTCCAAGTTCCCTGCGTGATAGTTTACAGCTTTGGAGTCTACATCTCCAAAGCTCAAAATGCTCTGTTCCACCTTGAAATATCAAGAATCTCCTTTTACCTTTAGTTCAGTAGAGATTGTCAATTCCAAAACTGAAATCATCCAAATGATTCTAGTGAAGGTGTGTGGAGTTTAAAAACAGAGTGGTGCTCCTGTATTACCACATGACATCACAAGGCGGAACACAGTGTTTTCTATTTGAGAGAAGAACTTAGCCTAAATATGCAGGGTTTGTGTGTTAAACATGTGTGAATGAAACAAAAAAACAACCCCTGGTCTGGTTTTGATGAATAAATATTATAGCATATACCACAAAATAGCGTGATATAGGCCCTTTAAATACGCAGGACTGTAGCCAAACATAATTTCCTTAGTCAGTGGGAAGTGCGTTTAGACCCTTTGAACTCACCTGTGTCTTCACTGTGACGTATTTCAGATGTAACATAAAGATCCACCCTTAAACTGCCACAGTCCCGAGTGAGTGCTTCAAGATGGATGACTCTTACCGTAAGTACGCCATTCACCGCGACTGTTAGCATCTTTAACCTAACAAGCCTGTCTGTTTTTACTCAACTATTTCATCATGATCTCCTCTACATCTCATTTTTCACCCCACACAGACAGCCATTGTTCAATATTCATTATGTGGCCGTTCATTGATATACAACCCACGTACGGGTGATTTAGTAACGCTCATAAAACGTTGGTAAGCTACCTCGCATGTGGCGTAACTCGATCATTTAGCGTATTCCCCGTATGGCTTCTGCAGACTGTTTTTACGATGCATTAGAGAAGATACATTTATGACCTTAAAATATAAGACACTGGCAGTTAGCTGCGTGATTGAAATCATATTTTAAGAGAAGAAGCGCTAGTAAAATTCGCAGCTAATACGGTATCAGTGTTACGAGATGTGTACGGGGTAAAGATGTACTCCGGTTTATGTCATGCACTCACCAATATGAAATAGTTACTTCACAATGTCATCACGGTAATGAGATTAATGCATGAAATAGTACAAGCAGTAAAAGTCTATGCGTTCCATTGACTGTGGTGGACTCTTGAGTGATTGGATCCATTATCTTACACCTATAGTGTGTGTTTCCAATTTATTACAACTTCATTCTTCACACAGATTGGAATGTGGTTTTATGTGTTTGTTTTATGCTGTTGAAGTGGTAAATAAGAGTATGTCTGCTTGGATAATGTGTATGTAGCCCAGTTATTGAATAGTCCCAGATAAAACACACTCCAAGTTACTGTAAATGTTGTCTTAAAGCCCCACAGTGTCATTTTTAGCCAAAAAATAGTCACCATAAAAGTTTTTTGGATGTTTCTATTGCATTGAAAAACTAAAAACATGCGTCCTCCAGTTTCCAGTTTCTACGGAATCATGGCGGTGATGTGCCACGTCCAGAAAGTTCTACAGTGTTACTTAACTAATGCCGTTTTGGCTTCTGAGGAGACTTCCAAAGAGAAAGTTTTAATAGTTTTATTGAATGAGATAATCTTTGGCGCTCAGACCTCGACAAAAGACATGGCGATGAAGGGCGTGGCTGATTAGATGACGTTTCGGAGATGTACTTGGGGCTTGGACACTGGAGGTGGTAGAGCTGAGGCTGAGGAGAGTGAAGCTGATGATGAGAAGATGAGGAGAGTGAAATGGAAGATGAGAGGATGAGGAGAGCGATGGGGACGATGAGAGGAGGAGCTGATTGGATGAGGAGGAGGCGTGGCGAGTGGTGGGGACGTGTATTTGGAGTGAGGCGAAGAAGGCTGAAGAGCAGGTAAACTCTGAAGAAGCGGTGAGGTAGACTGGAGTGAAATTAGGTCTTCCAGGCTGAATTTACACTAACTTCAGGAAAAATATTTCAACAAAAAACACTATGTTCCATCAAGCTGTACATCAAGCTTAACTTTATGTGTCATCTTAAAAACATGAACTTCAGCATTGCATTTTTTTTTCTTCTGAATAGTTTTAGAAGCATAATGACATTAGTCTTATTTATTTTTTTTTTTTTCTCGCATTGTGTCATTGTTTGTGAAAGCGAAGCAGTTGAGTTCTCCCACAAACCATTTGGCTGGCTGCAACAGGAAGAAAGGAGAAGAAAAATAGACTAAATATTTTCTATTTTAAGGACTGTATGTCTACGCAAAACATTTAAGGAGTTGGATATCAATCTCTCAAGTAAAATGGTCTATGACAATGTGAACAACTAAATTACAAATTGATTCAGTTTGGCTAGTTCAATATAGCGACACATTATACGTGTGTTTGCATGGCCCTGTTTGAATCTTGTATCGACTGCTTCATTAATTTACTCAAAACAGAGATTTGTCTTCACACAATTCGTATTGAATAAAATATCTGCGGCACATAAACCCGAGAGAATACAAGATGGCGACACGCGCTGAACAATACCTCTGATTTCATGATCTCTCTCTGCACAATTGCCTTCCACGTAAACGCAGGTTAAGATGAAATCCCTGTATTTTGAATAGCTTTTCTTCCAGCGCATTGTTATGTGTGCTGCAGAGCCCCTCAAAATTTCAACAGCTCATTGTCATCCACACAATGGCGTCTTTGAGTGAGGCCAGATGAGCGCGGTGACGTTGGAGTGATATGTCCCTGTGGGGAAAACAGGTAAGGCTGGAGCGATGGAGAGGAAAGGAAGAGGGCATAAGGTCAGAAGCCAGTGATTGACAGAATAAAAGAAGGAGGAAAACATGAGCTCCAGATAGAGTCCAAAAACCAGCGGAGAATCATTTGCATTTGACATTTATGCTGTACTGCGCATGGCTTATTTAGAACGTCAACAACTGGATTCAGGTTCATGGGAAGTGCAGTTTGACAAAGGGAAGTTTTACAACAATGACAAAGAATTCAGGCACATGTCAAGGCCGATTTTACACATTTTGTCTGGGGGTGTGATGCTAACTGTAGGCTCTGCTCTGCCTTTAATGTGTGCTTTATGTCAACACAATATGACCGGAAAGAACTGCCTTAGCTGGATTTGTGTGTTTGCTGTTGGAAAAAAAATGAAATTCATGAAAATAGAACACAGTACATAATAGATCCTTTTTCTTTTTATGATTAACATTAGGCTGTCACTCTCATCACGTTATTATCACATCAAGGCTAATAATAATCTTAATTTTTTTTTTTTCCAAATAAAAAATAGCAAAAATAATTATTAAAAAGGTATTAGCACCTATAAATAAAGATGTACTTAGTAAAGCATTATGCAATAAATAAAATGCAACATAGGTTATGCAAAATGTAAAATTTGTTATTATTTCAATAAATAATAATAATAATCTCAAGTAATTGCTGGTTAGCTATGGACAATCAATTATACTTGACATCCTCAATTATTAACCTACATTAACAAATAACACTGTCTGTAATTGTCCTTATTCATTTCATCCAGTTAAGTCCTGCAGGTTTTGGCGGTCATTAATCGGAAAAGCTTTAATTGAACTTGTGGTTTCATTTACTGTATCTCAGTTTCTTCATATAACTTATTCTTATAAAAAAGAATCACTATAAAGAACTGTATATATGTATTTGTGTGTTTGCCAATACACTGCATGAACTGACGAAACTGCTCATAAAAAGTTCCTTTGCCAAAACAGCTCACGTTCAGTCTTTCCTCATTCTCCAACAGCTCTGAGCTTAAATCACTCGGGAGCTGTGGAAAAGAGGATCTCATATCTCGTCGCTAAGATGTCACAGATTCATCGTCTTTGCCAAAACTCATTTCAGAAGTCGGGAATCACACCGTAAAGACAATTCACTGCATGCTGAGTGTGAAGCATGAAAGCACAAGAGCGAAATACAAAATAGTGCCGGAATCTGCTCCGTCGCATCCATCCATCTATCTAAAGTGAGACAGATGTATCTTGCCATGAGACTAGCATGCTGAGGGAGTCTTTCCCCATCTCCTTTGTTCACTAACAAAAAAAGAGTATATATAAGTTTAATGCCTTACTGTGGAACATTCCAACAGAAAAGTTATTTTAAACTGGGTAACTTAAAAGATGCTTTACCAGATTTGTATTTTGTATTGATTTGTATCTTAAAAACGTTTCTTTTAAAGATGGGGTGTTGTGCAAAATCTGAACTACCATGTTATACAAAAAAGAGGCTTTATATGTAATCCATGCATGTTTGAGTAATCTAGTGATCTCTCCTGGGCCCTATTTGAACCCTTCTTACAGTTAGCAGTGCGATACTGTCCAATGCTCAGCCCACAAGCCTACGTCACCCATGCTCCCACACGAAAATCTTCCATAAAAAAACAAAAGCATGATACAAATACACTACAACTTTACAAACCTGAAATGCACGTGATTGTTCCGATAGTGCTCTGAAGGGGGAGTGACTTGGCGGTGGAGCAGGGACCCAGAGAAACTCAGAGAGAAACTGAAACGAATTTAGTACGTTAATGTGTTTTAGATGAATATAGCATTTTCAAATAATAAAAGGGAACATGGTGATTTAAATATGTAACGTGTTAGTAATTAAAGGGCTCACATTTATACTATTTTCTGGTTTGTTATGTTATATTATAATGTTGTTTACTCACCACAAATATACCTGGAGTTTTGTAGCATTATAACATGGCTTAAAGCTCATAAGAGTAAGTTTTGCATAATATCCCACCCATGTAATTCCCCTCTTTAAGAATTTAACTGCTATGATGTACATTGTTTTTCTGGCTGTGCATATTAAAACCAGTATTCCATTGTCTCAGGCTTCAAATTAAAGTAAGAAGTATCTTGTATCTTGCTATGAGACTAGCATGATGAGTTTTTCCCCCCATCTCCTAACGACATTGAAAAAATAAAAGTCCATGTCTTGCAAATGTCTGTTTACGTCACAGCCTCACGATTGCAGCTAATTAAATCCTTTTTATTCCGAAAGAAGTTTTATCTCTGGCTGACAGTTGCTACCATCCGAATGTGCGAAGAACAGAGCGGGATGCACAGAAGTGAGGAGGACGCGTGGAATTAATTGAGTCGTCTTAAAGGGTGAGATTAGAGAGGCGAGGAGGGTGCACTGATAATTGGGAGAGTTACATTAGGCTTCGACGTAGCGGAACCACCCCGACTCAGTGCAAAGTCAACAGCTGGATTTATTATGCTAACATGCTAAGTGGAATGACGAAAGTTAGAATTCTTAAGCTAGGAAAATGTTGTTATATACCAGGCAACAGGATGCTTATGACACCTTCCAACAGGCTGTGCATATAAGCAGTTCTAGAAGTGGATGTATTTGTTAAATGTATTGTACCTGATTTTCAGTGTCTTAAAAATGTGAAAAACAGAAATTATTCATTCAAAACAGTTTGTAGTGGTCCAGAGTTAGTCCTCACTTACCTTATGCATTCTGAGCATCATAATTATTCAACTGATTAGTTTGTAAATGTTTTTCATAACTCTCAGAGACCAGTGCAGAGTTATCTATGGCAAATGGTGAATGGTCACTTTACCACCTTCAAGGCACTCAAAGCACTTTACCTCAAGGAACCAGTCGCACACACATTCACAAACCAATGTACGCACACAGGCTGGATAAGTGTGTCGCCCAAGGACACAATGACAGCATTCATCTGTGAGAACTGGATTCACACTTCAACCTGTGGATCAGTGGACTTGACTGCTCTTTCAATGATGTTTACATCGAAGGCAGGATGCGAACCGCCAACCTTCGGATAAGTGGACATGCTAATAGGCACTTCCTGATTATCGGACAATAAAATGCTTAAATACATGTGAAAATGGCACATACACATAATTAACAAAATGATGGTGTGCAGTGGGTATGCTAACAAGGGATGTCTTTTCTTTGCGTGGTTTGTTCAGCATTATACTGCTCGTACAATAGCATAATGGACTGATTCTCGTTAGTTACTGACAACATTAAACAGTGGTATATACTGTAATATTGTTATTTAGTTTGTTAGAACACACAGAACTAAGTTAAGTCAACTGAGTGAGGTGGTGGCACAAGTAGTTTAATTTAACATATAATATAAAGTAACTTGTAAACATATAGCTTGCATTTACTGAACTGAATTTCCCTCAGGATCAATAAAGTATCTATTTATTTAATATATTTTATTTTTCATCTAAAAAATGCCTTGAAAAACACTGAACCCTCACTGTAACTGGGGTTGCCTCTCCATAGCTTGTTTCCGTGGAAATAGATAAGTTTAATGCCTTACTGTGGAACATCTCCATGGAGACAAGTAGATGACAGACCCTCCACCAGTAAGTAATTTACAGTGGTTTAGAGAAAGCTTAATATCAGTTGAAACATTTCCCCCTTTCATAAAACCCATACTGAAAGAACCTATGAGAACGTTATATTCCCCTTTCTGAACAATTTAACTGCTATGATGTACATTCAGTTTTCTCATCCAACAGCTGAGTGAGTAATGGAGGACTGTGCGTACAAACCAGAGTGCTCCATTGTCTTCCCTCTTCTAAGTGCAGTGGCTGTAGCTGGGTGTGTGTGCAGTTTTCTTTCTCCTGGCCGATGCTTGTTCTCCAGCAGTGTGTTGGCAGTGGGACGTGGCAGGAACCATTAGGATGAGAAATGACAGGGAAGCACAGGCCAACCTTAAGGGCTCACACGGAGGAGAGCGCCGAGAAAAAACACACGCACTCGAACACACCTCGCATACATCTCACACTATAGTCGACATGCATATTCACAATGCAGCTACCTTCAGACTGTGCATACTGGATGACAGCCCAACACTTCTGAGAGACTTGACCTTTTTATACATACCGGCTTTACAGTGTGAATACTTTTCTTCACTTTTCCCTTGTTCTGACGAAAGCTGTGCTCACATCAATCTTGTCTTGGGTGGGCCTGCAGTGTCATTGGGAGGACAGGGCTTAGAGGTAATTTAAGATGAACTGTGTCACATCTTAGTGTGTTAATTATGCATTTTCTAGGTCAGTAATTTGACTTCAAAGGTGGTAAAGTGGTGAGTCTTAAGAAAATGGCTTGGCCTGGCTTAAGATTTGTATAAGAGCCATATGGAGATAATAATTTACATTCAGAGACAATAATTTAATACCTTGCCTAAAGTTAACATCCATACGTTTATTTCATTTATTTATTTATTTATTTATTTATTTATTTATTTATTTATTTAGTTAGTTAGTTGTTTATTTATTTATTTTTCAAAAACTGGTCCCCCTTCTCTCACCTGGTCTTTGTTCAGACTCGCCTGTGCTCTCTGCTCTTCTTCTGGCAAACCAAAGCTCACACACTATCAGACAGAAGTAACATAAACAGCCTCTAGTGGTGATGTGTAAGAGTACAACAAGGTGGGTCAGGCTAGTCTAATTACAGATGGTAGCTTTAAAAGCAGTATTCATTTTGAGTCTTTGTCTAAAATGTTATTTAGTTCTATCCATGATGACCCTGCATTCCATTCAGAAAGTTTCATACATCTGGTTATACTTGAGAAAAGGTGATCTATTAGACAATATGAATGAAAATGAATAAAGGTGTTCCCTGTTGTTTGGTCATGGTGTCAATAACTGTGAATAATGTTAAAATAATGATGTTTTGTCTCATAATATTCATGGCATCCACACTAAAACCATATCTCTTGCCATAGGGATGTCCACTGTACCTACTATATGTCAACAAGAAAACCATAATGCGTCTCTACAAAAGGACTAAAGCACCCAGAGATAACCACAGCATTCGACTCGTCACTTCCCAGCTGTTTGTGATGAATAATTTCCAATCCGGCAGTGATTCAGCGTATACAGGCAGACAATAGATCGTCTCTGACAGCCCACTTCAAGTCTGCGCACTGTACGGCTTCTATAGCAGCGACGTCAACCGCAGTGCTCATTATGGGAATTCAAAGTGTCAACGCACATCAGTGTTCCAACTTCGAATGAGGGCCCACAAAAGACCTGTATGCAGTCTGTGAGTCAGGATAAAAGTGAACTCCACATTACAGCGCTGGGTAAGTTTGAGCAAAGTGCAAATGAATGCGTCTGGAAGCCTCAGAACAATGATCTTTTTTGGTTTAGTGTCTGAACCATTGTCGAGTAGTTCAAAGGAGGTAGATTTAATATTCTTTGGTCACTCAGAGTGCAAAAGACTTACTTCGGAGGGTTTGATAGAATGCCCAATTTGTTCATTAACATCTACCTGCTAAGATGAGGAGACTGCCAGTGTGTCTCAAAGTTTTCAAAAATGGATCTTAGACTGCTGGTTGCTATAGTTCGCTTTTGTCTTTATAATTTATTCTAGTAGCAGACAGCATTAAAGGTGCATTGTGTGCCAAATGCTTTTTTTCAAATGATAAATTTGTATAATGTCATACTGTGGAACATTCTAAACAAAGCGATGACATATGACGGACCTTCAACCGAAAAGTTACACAGTGCACCTTTAACACACCAACCCAAAGGTCAGTGGTTCAACTGTAGCTTAGACCGGTGTAAATTGTTATGTCCTTGGGTGGTGGTTGGAGGGGCTGATGGTGCAGATAGGCCGCCTCGCTTCCATTAGTCTACCCCAGGGCGTGTGGCTTCTGAAGTAACTTGCCATTCCCAGGTTTTGAGTTAATGAGTAATGCGACAACAATTAATAGAATTGTCATTAAGTTACATGCAAATAAAATGCCTTTTAATTACAATGGTCAAGCATTATTTTACTGTGCATATTAGTGTGTAACATGGTAGTATGTAGTATGTATCAGTATTAGTATGTGTAGCTGAGTAAAATGTGTCTTATCCCAGTACAGGTATATTGTATAAGCAGCTCTTGAGGTCAAAATGAGACCACTGTGTGCATCTAATTATAAAGTGTTTTATAGTCCAAGTATCAGGAAGTACGTGTTAAGCATGCTTATTATTGGTATTACCGTGACAGTAAAACTCACCTCTGGCCTCTGAAAGTTGTGAAAAGCACTTCTAAACTCATCATAGTGAATAATTGAGCTGCTCTGAATGTATAACAGTGGCGTGCGGGCAGGGCAATCATCGAGTGTGAAAAGTATAATTAAATAGTTTTGAATTATATCCAAATAATTCCGTTTTCCCTTCACTTACTGTCTATCTACCTTTCCTACACTCTTCTGGTCACTGAGCAAACAGCAGCAACCGCAGTTTCGAACGTCCCATTAACTTGTGTAGTTTTGCCTTTCTACGGAGGCCTGGAGGCACATGTTGAGTGTTGAGACCGTGGCTTTCTACATTTGCTCTGACCATGGATCTATAATAAGAACTGGATAGATTAGTGATTGATTAGTAGCTGCTCTATAGGTACTGCAGCTCCCGGGAGCTCCGGCTCAGAAAGAATTCTCCCATAGAGCGCAATGCACCGACAGCATTCATAAGGGTGGGATTTTGTAGGGATTCTTATGTATTCTTACTATATGAACTTAAAAAAAAATTTAAATCGTCAAAGCGCCTAAAAGTCAGCTTTGTAAGAGTTAGCCCAGCCCTGCTCTGAGCCTGCGCTAGCCCCGCTCTAGCAGCTAGCACTCTGATTGGTCAAAACTCCACGTTTCTGTGATGTCACACATTTTGCAGCACAAGGCCAGTATTCAGGAAGTAGCGCGGAAGTAAACATCTTTTTTGAGCCAATGAGCCAATGAGCACAGGCCATTGAAAACAATACGACACCATCTTGGATTCATCTTCCAGATTTTATTCTTGTTCTATGGCTCTGACAACCGCAGAGATGCTGTCAGAGCCAGTTGTTTTAGAGGTTGTTTTAAAGGTTTTGGCATGCGTACTGAGGACCACAGCTGGCTCAAACAGCACTGAATAAACCCGTATCATCATCCACGGGAACCGAAGATGTTGTTTAAAAATAACAAGCTTTTAGCGACAAGTCACTGTAGTTTCACGTTTGTAATGATTACATGTTAGTTAGAAATACTAACCATCAATCATTTAATCAAACAGTGAGCTAGTTTGTGTGGAATGGAGGATCCGGATGGAGCAGTGAAGAGAGAGTGTCTGGGGCAGTGAGGAGTCACCTCTTCTGTGTGTTTATGAAGGAGCGACAATATCAGTGGAATAAAGGCACTATTACACACGTGTGGAGGAACATGTGTCTGTTCTGGACCTACTCCACTTCAGGGAAGTACAGGACGCTTCTTCAGGAAAGACGTGGTTTTGCATCTATGAGAAGTGAGTGTGAGCGCGCTGTTCTAACCATATTACAGATCCATGGTTCTAACGCAGGGCTGTGTTTAAGGGGATGTTTGTGACACATTAAGCTGTATTATAAGTGCACCTGTCTGACCAGTGCACCTGTCTCTCTGTATGATCTTCATGTGTAGAGCTGTCATGTCACTCTTATGGTTTCTAGATGCATTATAATAAATACATACAACAGTCCTGAAGCTGCGTAAAGGTGTAGAAGTAGAAACAAATATCCCTGTTTATACAAAGATGGTGTCAAATACAGTCCAATATATACAAATATTAATAAACTGTACGGTCTAGGCTTCTCTAATTTGACTCCAGAATGGCACAGTATACATGCAATTAATGTGAGTAAAAATAAATATACTAATTTGCAATGTAGTTTGCATAAAAAGTGGCATTATTAAATTGTTATCGACTAAATATTGATGTCCACCCCAGGTCTGCTTGCCTACCCATAAAAGTCACCGCATGCTACTGATGTGTAAGGTAAGTAAACGAATAACTTTGGAATGCAAATCATTAAAAAAAAAAAAAAAGACTAGTTCTGTATCTCACACATTTAACACAGCTACAGCACCTTTAATACGAGGCAGTCAGCACCACAAGACAAACTGCACAGATTTGACTGTATGCGAGCTGTTCACAAACACACCTTGCACGACAATGCATCACCCGGATACTGTTTTGACATGCACTACTGCTGGAGTGCCTGCCACACATCCATCACTTCAGCTGAGTGCTTTGACGGATTAAATATTTATATTAGGAAAATATTCAGGTAACAAGTGCATGCACGAGTGACAGACGCTTCTTGTATCCACAGGAGTGTTTGGGTTTGACTTCAAGGTAAAATTTAATGCCAAAACTCTGTCTGCTTTTGCTGTTTCTAACCTTCAAAGTTTTTCGCGATGTTATTAATGATAGTCTTGTTCACTGTTCCCTTATGTGTCCTTCAGTATCTGTGTGGAGCAGGAGTCAGGCTGTTAGAGTTACTTAAAATCGCTGACTCCATGTTGTGTAGTTTGGAATGGGCAGTGGGGGAGAAGCAGGAGGGCCACTGAGGGTCTAGTGTGGACCGTGTGCACATAAAAGTTGTCAAAGATTCGCATGATTTAGCAAGCAAGTGTTTACAGAAGGTCAAGGGATAGTATAACACAAGGGAGTGCTATTATACATGAAGTTATAGTTAGTGCACACTAGAAAGTTGTTGTTCATTCGGATATAAGCCAGTTATTGTATCATCATAATGCAATAGGATGGGTTAGAAATAGGAATGTAGCAATAATATAATAATAATAATAATAATAATAATAATAATAATAATAATAATAATAATAATAATAATAGTCATTGTGCAGCAATAGCTAAAAAAACAAACAAAACAGAACTACATAGACCATGATCCTTTGCTCTGTTTCAGTGCAGACTTCATGAAGAAGTAACTGTTATAAGCACATTTAAATGTTCTTTGGATTATGACAGAACCAAGGGCTGGTCAGGGCATTTTAAAAGGAAAAAGTAGCATATTCACATTTTTTGGTAGCCTTCACAAACTATCGCAATCAATATCGTACCGTGACATGCAATAGACTCTATTCGTGCTGACCAGAAGACGTTTGGAAACATGTGGATGCAGATCTGGTGTAGTTACCGACAATGGGCATGTGATAAAACTGTGGATTTCAGCAGCAGTGTCTTCACAACCTGCCAAAGCTTTCCATGGGGGACGGGACTCTAATCAAGTCTTCCATGTCACTTACAGGCAGCTGGTTGTAACTGTTGATCTGCTGAACATAACGAAACGCTACAATTACATCTTTTTTTTTTTTTAAATATAATTCACAAATTAATAGGCAATTTCTAAAAGGAAAAAAGAAAGAATACAATGACATCTCAGTTTTCCCAGAGTTACTATCGCCAGCAGAGCCCAAAGGAAGACGTCATCCGCATGTTTCCAAACGTCTTCTGGTTTTGTGACGTAAGCGTGAATAGAGGCCATATCATAAATATCATACCGAGAGATTTGGATATGGTCACATCCCTAGTTAGAAAGTCGTACGGGGGTTGCTGGAAGTGCCCTTGGGCAAGACACTTTTCTCTTGTTTTCAGTGTACCTCTTCTGATGGATTAAAGTATGTTTTCTTGTGAAATTAGTCTATCCATGGGTTGCAGAGTGATGAATTCTAACACCATTGCTACAGTAATTAACAAAAACTGAAACCCATGAATTGACAAAATTAATAATCTTATTTTAGTACCTTTTCTTAACTGAAAGTCGAGTGAGTGTCTTGCCCAAGGACACAACAATATTATGTGCTTTGGTGAGATTCCATGTAGTTGTATTGCTTAATCTGTACAGTCTATACAGCAAAGTCACCATAATGATTTGCTGCAGGTGCTGGTGATAAGGTAGTGAGGATTCAGATCAGAGAGGGTCATTTTAGGTTTTACCCAACTGGATTTCAACATTGAAACTTGGCAACCCAAATGAGAGACTTGTATGTGGCTCATTCTGCTTTCTGGTTGCATAATCGTCTTGAGAACCAAAACACCATCTTATAACATATGTAAATGGGGCATCCTGTTCAGTGTTTTTGTAATTAAGAATAAATCAGCATCACAATTGTCATCAACAAAACCTATACTTGATTTGAACACGTCTACTACATATTTACGGGAAACGGGTAGGTCATGTTTATGGGAATTTAAAATCTTACGTTCATTTAATTTCAAATAATTTAATTAAATGTATTGTTCTATTATTTACAACCTCATCAGAATATTAAAATCTGCACAAAAAGACTGCTGGCATGGAAATATTTTGGGTCTTTTTTCCCCCATCGAAGCACAGTTACCCAACCCAATGAACCCGGACATGCTCTGATTTTCCAGCCAAGTTCTCCTAATGGCATCACGGTGGGATCTGGAGGCCACAGGTGTTGTCCGAGCTGGAATCTAACCCCCAACCCTGTCACACAAAATGGAAGGTAGTTATGGTGACTAGGTGACGTGGGATCATACAGGTCCTGGCAGCTCCAGATGAGGAACCAGGCCAAAATGTGATAAACCTCATGGCTGGCCACACGCTAATTCCAGGTGGAGTCATGGGCCACTTCACCAAAATCCACTGCCAATGAGTTCTGCCATCACTGTCACACACAGATACTTTTATCATTACATGTTTGGTTATTTGTACAGCTGTTTTAAAGGTGGATTGTGTAACTTTTCTGGTAGAGGGCCTGTCACATGCTTGTTTCTATGGATATCTTATTGCTCTGCTTAGAGTGTCCCATTAAAAAGCTTTACATTTATAAAATTGTATAGTTTTATAGCTCAAAAATACCTAGAAGAACAGGCATTCTGACTATAAGAGGTGTTGCTTCTCCAGAGATCTGACCTGTAAGTTGAACTGGTTTGGTCGTGAAGATATACTGGTTTAATACCATACTATGAAACTTTTCAGACAAAGCAATAACATCTTCATGGAGAAAAGCATTAGACGGACCCTCCACCAGAAAAGTTACACAATGCACCTTTAACTAAGAGTTCCCATACCATGGTGGTGGAAAGTAACAAGAAGGGTACTATAAGTGTAGAATGTATACATATCTAGACTTTACAGAAGACAATTTTTTACTTTTACTTCACTATATTTGAGACCAGGTATCAGTATTTCAGTACATTTTTTAACTAGACTGAAAAGTAATTTTCTTTTTATAAATATATATATTCAGACCTGCTGAAATGGCTTTATTGTTAGTATGTTCATAGTACAAGCAACAATAATATACAAATAAAAACAGCTCAACAATTGAAAAAATGTATTATATTCTTTCTGTTGAACAAAACGTTTGATCTGAAAGGTTAACTGGGTAAGTAAAGTAAAAGTACTGAAGTAGACTTTTGCATGTGATACTTTTACTTGATTATTTTGTTTTGCTCCTGTATCTGTTGCATGCTGCCAAAACACATACACACTTGGCTACTCTTATGCCTACAGCCTTTGGGTTAGAGACTAAACCCAGTTAAACAATGAGGAAGTTTTTGATTATGCTGCACTTCAAGTTTCATAAACAGGTTCTGCGATATGAAGATAAGAGGTTTATTATTTGCTTCTTACAACAGACAGAACAGTTTATCTCAAGAGCGGCAGTAGTGCTCTCACCACCACGACCCAGAGAAGTTTTCCCACGACCGAGGTAGACCTTTTCTGTTCAGCTCATCCACAGAACATTGTCAGTCCTGGTGAGTAGAGTCTTTTGTTATTTATATTGTTTGTATTCTCTGCAATTATGATACTTAAGTGCTAAGTCATTCTTTCTAATATCTTTTTATAGTGCAAAGCTATGGCCACGGGCTTCAACAAAAAGTCTGAAGACCCCTTTATTTGCAAAATCTGCCTGGATGTCTTCATTGATCCAGTCACTTTATCATGTGGGCACAACTTCTGCAAAAAATGTTTGGAACAGTTATGGTCTAATACTGATGCACTGGAGTGTCCAACCTGTAAAACAAAATTGAACGCTGAACCTGAACTTGTAGTCAACAAAACCATCTCTAAATTGGTTTCTAAATTTAGACCTCAGGCCATCGCTCGTGCAAAGCAACGTGCTGCCACAGCCGGGGAAAACCTCTGTGACGTCTGCCCTCAGCCTAAACGGAAAGCCCAAAAGTCTTGCGTGGTGTGCCTGACGTCATTATGCCAGTCTCACTTACAGCCCCATCTGACCCTGACAGGGCTGAAGACACATCAACTGATTGAGCCACAGGAAAACCTGCACACAAGAGTGTGTCAACAGCACAACAAACTCCTGGAGCTGTTCTGTAACACAGACCAACAGTGCGTGTGTGTGCTGTGTACTTACTCCGACCACAAGGGTCATGAGGTGGTTCCTCTTAAAGAGGCCTCTACACAAGAAAGGCTGCAGCTGAAAGAGAATGAGATGAACATTGAGGAGATGATCAACATGAGGGAGACAAAGATCAAGGAGCTGCAGCGCTCCATAGAACAAAGCAATGCTAATGCAGCACAACAAATCGCTGATGGAGTCAGAGTCCTCATTGCTCTGAAGGACTCAGTGGTCAGTGATAAGACTCCCAGTCTCATTCAGAAAATCAACAGTTTAAAGAGTGACACAGAGGCCCGGGCCAAATGCTTCATAAATGAGCTGGAACAAGAGATCTCTGTGCTGAAGACAAGAAAGACTCAAGTCAGAACATTCTTACAGACTGAGGACAAACTTCAGCTCCTCAAAACCATGCCAAAAAACTCAATTCCAACCACCAAAGACTGGACAGATGTCTCCATACATCCGCCTAAGTACAGCGGCACTGTGGCCAGAGTTTTGTTTCAGCTCGAAGATGAACTCAGCAAGACAAACAAGCAGGTGTTTGAGGCTGAGCTAAAGAGGGCAAAAAGCTTTGAGAAAGATGTAAAATTGGATAGGCATTCAGCACACCCTTTCCTCACAGTGTCCATAGACTGTAAGAGAGTAGTGCAAGGTCGTCATATAACATATCCCAGCATCAGAGACAACATGTTTGATGGACTCTATGTATTTGGGAAAGACAGCTTCTCTGATTCTTTTTACTTTGAGGTTGTTGTTTCAAAGAAAAGGACATGGACTGTTGGTGTAGCAAGAGATACAATACACATGAAAGACATAACACTTCTCCCAAAAAAGGGTTTTTGGACCATTGGCTTACGGCATAAGACTTATTATGCTTATGATGAAAACGAAGTTGTACTCTCCACAAAGAGTAAGCCGAAGACAGTTGGAGTGTTTGTAGATAAGGGAGAGGGCCTCATCTTCTTCTATGATGTTAAAGATGCCTCTTTAATGTATTCATTTACTTTTGATGATTTAGCAACAGATTTCAAGCCATTCTGCAGTCCAGGTTTTTATAGCCCTAAAAATTCTGCCTCTCTTACTGTTGGTCTACCTTCTCGTCCTCTGTCTCTAAAGCGTCCAACGTTACACAGAGTACAGAGTGATACAGCCGGGAGTCCCAACCGCTTTCCCCGACAGTTCCACCTGCCTCTGCCCAGGCTAGGCCCCCTCATCTGAACCGTGCAGATGTAATTTAAACATTAAAAGTTAGGCCCTATACCTTTTATGCATTCAGTTTTAGTTTTAGAACTGAGTTTGAACATAATAATATTCTGATGACCTTGATCTATGAAGACACATGCGATCTCGATGGATCCAAAATCGTAGGTTGAAAATGTAATGAAATGCTTCAGTCTTGTGTAATTGTGTATCATAAAATGTTTCATATTAATGTTTTTGTTTTGTTTTGTTTTTTTCAGACATGATTTGATACATGTTCAGATTATTGTTCGTAAATTCACCAAAATACATGTAAATAGGGCAGGGTATAGACTACAAAATTTGAATTTTGAAACTATTTGCTGAATTGTATATAAAAACAAATTAAATAATAATTAAATGAATAAATATATGTAATATGACCAATAAAAGTATATACTTGTATTATTATTATTATTATTATTATTATTAGTCCATTAATGACTGACCACTGACAACCCCACAGTAAACCCTAGAGGTAAAAGATTTTTCATTGAAAGAGAAAACATAACCATATTGTATACACAGATTAAAAAGCCTGTTCTATATATTTGAGCAAAATGGGTCTTGCCCAGTACAGATATTTTGGAAGTAATGCTAAAAATCTGGTACCACGCGTTTAAAGGCACAAAGAGAAGTTGAAGTTGAGTATCATACCACACCAACGGCCAATGAACTCTCACAAAAAGTATAGGCTACATATTTTTCACTTAAAAATGCACTATGTAACTTTTTGGTTGGGGATACATCACCTTCTTGTTTCTATGGATATTTCATTGCTGTGCCTGGAATGTACCACAGTATGACATTAAACAGCTCTACCTTACATTTATTAAATTACAGGTGGTTTTATAGCTCAAAAATACCTAGAAAAACAGATATTTTTACTGTGAGTGGGGTTATCTCTCCACAGATCTGACCTGTAACTTGGTCTAGTTTGGTCTCCATGATGATAGAAAGGTTTAATACCATACTGTGAAACATTCCAGACAAAGCAATAACATCTCCAGGAAGAAAAGCATTTGACGGGCCCTCAACCAGAAAAGTTACACAATATACCGTTAAACTATCAAAATTAATACCAAAACTCTCTAAATTTTTATGACTAACTAATTACAGCTGATTCGCTAGTTAAAGAACTGCACCAAATCATGTGCATCAAACTGCTTCCCAAAACAAAGTCACATTTCATATTTGTCCACTGTGCACAAACACTCGAGGTCTGCTGGTGATAAAGAGACGCTCCCTCACCCTCCATCCATCTTGCTTCTGTCCTCTCCATCCCGGCCCAGCACGTGTCCCATCACCGACCTCTCCTCCTCCTTCACCCCATCTTTGAACTTTGACCTCCGATCTGTTCACAGCTCATCGTGGAGAAGGCACAATGATCTATGTCTGAGAGCGGAGGGGGGACTTTCACCAGACGTTTCCTGGAATAACTCGGCTGCGTGACACTGATGAGAGAGGAGAAAATTGAACTTCATTGCACTAGTTGGAAAAAGTTTATTGTTGGATTGGATTAGGGGAAATGGAAATTGCTATACATGTGGATGAAGTGTGGATGAATAAAGAATGCACTGTAGAAATTTAAAAAGCACTGTCAAGGCTGTAAAGGTCAACAGCGGCATTCCTGCCAATTAAGGTTAAAGGTATACTCCTGCAGTAGCCAAGGAATTACATTTACTTGAAAAGTGATTTGATGAAATGAGAAAGAGAGCGATACTTTATTGATTCCCGAGGGAAATTCAAGTTTTACTACAACAGCATTCACACTGCACTTCTCAGTCGCTTTTGTGTCTCAGTCAAAGGTCTCAGGTCAGTTTAACAGGAGGACTGGTCAGGGAGGGTCAGCAGATCTGTGTCAGGGCATTTTGAGGAGAGGAAGAGCCAAAAGTGTCCCTCCTCTGTGTCCTGCAGCATCACAGCAACCTCCAGGGGGCGCCAGGTGAACACAACAGGAAAGGCCTCATGCTTACTCTGCTCTGGTGTTTCTGTTGAAATAGTTAATTCCCTCAGAGTCTTTCCTCTGGAAGGTCTGCTACATTTACTGTCACATATGGGGTTAAAAAGCCTGTAACATCTGAAATACAGTATTTATCAGCACTTAACTGGCATATCCCTAGAATTAGCCATTCTTTTTGTCAGACAAGAGAGGCTGCTTACCTTTCGGTTACTTCCCCCCTAGTGTCTGATGCCTTCTCCAGATTACTACATCATCACGTGACGCTAATGAGATCGGCTACAGGAAGAAACCAAAAAATGTAAAACAGGCAAACAATCTTCTGTCTGACAAAAAGAATCGCTAATTCTAAATTTATAACTGGACAGAATGAACCTGTGCCAAAGCTATCCCAGAGCCTCCAAAATGCTCTCTTGATATTACATCCACTAGCGCACATTTCAGTAATATATTTGATTTGCCATAACCACAGTCGCCACGTGTTGTCAGAGGTAGCACTGTGATGCAATCCATCTTTTAAATGTCAATGTATTTGTAACATAAGGATTGCAAATGTTTAACAATAGATCATATGTTCAGGGTACGAGACATGGCATGGTAGCAGATGCCTCACAGTATGTGCTTATCCACAGGAGCCTCTCCGAGCTACAAGAAATTGCATTATTGTCAAAACGGATTAAGATTTGGTTTCCAGTGATGCTTACCAACCTTCCATTTGTTCTTTAGAATAATGTAATTTCTTCATATCTTTTGCTGGGAAACATTCAGTGGGAAGAAAGTGCACTGTAAGTTAATTAAATCTGGAACATTTTTGATTATAATCGCCGGCTTGAGAGGTAACAGAATGAAACGAAAACACAAATTTCTCCCTCTTGGCTGTCTAAATAGAAGCCGCTAAATGTACGCGTTTCATTTGCTCTGAAAAATTTGCCCAGTAGTGCTTCAAAAGACTAAACGTTGGCTTTTTAAATTAGATATGGCTCTGTACTTTGCCATCAGTTTTATCAGTGATTGCGTTACTCCAAATCGCACTCTCATCGCGCTTAATCGAGCAAGAATTGAACACGTGGGAAAAAATAATTAAGAGGCCCTTTTTACGTCAAAGAAATTAATTTATAAAGAGGAGAGACTGTGCGGACATGTTCACGTGTACAGTGTGGAGTACCATTCATCTCAGGTAATTTCTTTCTTCCTCGCTAAGGACGAAATGAGGAGAGAATTTGAAGTGAATGAGATGCTTTTTGGACAGTCTTGAAGGGCAGAATAGTTTGAACATTTTGTCCAGATTACTACTTTATTTAATTTTTTTTATTTTTTATCAACAGTGCATTGACGTTTTTGAATTAACCTGTTTTCTTCAGCAAAGGCTTTTTGAGGTCTGAACACGGCTGACTGTATCCAACAAAATTCAGCCTTTGGTCAAGAAAATAAAAAAGAAATGGCTAATTACTGTTCTAGATATGACCCATATATGACTCATTCTCGTCTTTCTGTAAAAAACAACTAAACAGGACCATGAACACTCGTATTGATCGCATGCTTCTGAAAATGTGCTTTTTAAATAAACCCATTTTGTATTTTTTCTTGAGTTTTCAGGTGACCTAAAAACTTTTTTTTTGCAGTGTTTGCTCGTGTGTATTGTGTCGCCATGGTAACTGCTGAACATTCTATCAGATACAGATATATGTAGAACACCCCCAAAGTGATGTCATTATCAATCATTTTAAAAAAGCTAAACATAAGTGAGAAAAAGCATGAGATACAATATACCCCTTTACCACGAAACATTTACATGATTTCTAATAGCATAACTGCATTTGTTTTTTGTTGTTTTTTACACAACTCTTTTTTTATATGAGAATTTTTGAGAGACGATGTATTCTACATTTCAGAGTTATACAAATTAGTGGCTGTAGTTGGTCTCAAGCTGGGATGGAGGCTTTTCACGTACTATGGTTCAATTCCAGACCCTTCTGGATTCGTACAGAATGTCCAAGCTTCAATTCAGCAAAAATGTTTGTTGTCCACTGTCCCAATGTTATGGCTCTCTTTTTAAAATGATCAGAAATGGTCAGTTTTAGTTATTCCTGTTCTGCTTTTGTGTTTTCTGTGCACGCCTTCACTGTTCCTTTTTTCGTGTACTTGAAAGCCCTCCCTGTTTTATTAATATTATATATATTTTATATATGACATAAAATTTGTGCTACAGTTCTGTTTTATGTTTTGGGTCAAGTCTTTGTTAGTCACTATTAATTAACAAACTGTCTTTGGGTGGAGTGTGCCAGTCTATTAAGTCAAGTCTAATGTGAATTCTTTTAAGCCATTGTAGGGCTGAGGATTCACTCTATTACGTGCCTGTTGAGTGGTACACCGCTGGGGTCGCAAATGGAACAAATTCTCACAGTGTTGGATTGTAAAGTCTGTGTCAAGATGTAAAGCTGCTTCTGTGAATGGACTTTTTAAAGTAGGGGCATGATACTGTACAGCTCTGTCACGTAACCAGGCACTACTTTTTGTTACATATGGATGATAAACTGTTGCTATTCCAATGCATTTTGCAATACAGTAAAATAGAGATGATTAGTGTTAATTTAGCTGTTTCCTTTCTTTAATCAAAACTAGTTAGAAATATAAAAACAGTAAAATAATCAATATAATAATAGCTTTTAGCCAAAATTGTTAGGGATAAGTTGAAGCAAAGCAAAGTTCAAATTGTTTGAGAAGGAATACTGTCAACTGCTCATCCATTCCACTCACCTTAATACCACCACAGTGGCTGAGTGGCTAGCACTGCCACCTCAAGGTGCCTTTTGGGTTTCTAAGGGGTTTTTTTCCTCTACGGGCACAATTGTTGTAAAATAAATTGAAGTAGTCTGAGTGTTGAAAGAAGAGACACGAGTTCTAACACAGGACAAGTTTATTTACCATCAGAGACACAGCACCTGGAGACGTGAGCCCTCAAGACACTGTGATTGTGTTGTCCATTTCAGTCTAGTCCCATCCAGTCTCAGTCTTGCTGTGCTTCCATTGTAGGGAGTATACCTTACACATTTGACAATGTAGGCCAAGATAACGAAGACTGAGCTGGCAAGTGTTCTTTAACATTTATTTACGTTACATTTAACTTTTAAGATTCATGGACCAGAACTAAAATCCCCAAATGTAGTCATCAGGACAAAGTTTTTTTTAAAATCAAGACCTTGACTGACATTCGCAAGTCATTTTCAATCTGTAGGTAGTGGTCCGAGAAGCTAGAAATGTATACTTCTACTACCATATACTGAGCCAAATTTTACATGTAGAATATATTACAGTACATTATAATACAGAACATCATACTTATACTTAGCATCCAGCCCACACACTTAAATTCCTCATGAGTGCCCCCTCCCCTCACAGTGGCAGCACACGGTGGCCAACGAGCTCCATCACTTCGACGCTGTGTCTCTGTGATGTGACTAAACCTCGACCAGTGTCACCTGTGATGTTTCCATTAGCGCCGCCTCACTCGCTTCGTGCTAAACGTGAGACCACCGCTGACAGAGGGGTGCTGAGTGAAGAGACCAGGGGAGAAGGGTGACGACTAGACCCCTGCGAGTGGGACCCTGGGCTGAAGGAAGGGGGGAGAGGGGGAAGGGGGTATGTGGAGGCCCCGGTGTTGACGGATGTCCAGGTGGCTGACCATGAGAGCGGGATGGTCCATTAGCAGATGGAGCCTGGAGCCTGGAGGTGGTGTGGGTCAGAGTGGGACTGAGCACAGCTGAGAGGGGCCGAGCAGACATCAAACTGACAAGTAATGTGAATGAAATCCTCCCACAATGTTAATTTAAGCAACACATCTTGAGTCATATTTATTTATTGATTGATACTATGCAGCTGCTGTCATCTACATTCTGAGAGTGTGATGCTAACTGCAGCACTGCTCTGTCAGGGACCCTGTTAGACTTTAATCTAATCTCATTTATTTTAACACACCGTTTTTCAGTTAGTCACTCACTTCTTTTTCATGCTTGTAACGATCACAGGCTCATGAAAATGTATTAAAATCCATTTTTTCTTTAGTTTTCAGATGATCTTAAAACTTTTTTGTGTTTAATGTTTAAGGCATTGTGTCACTATGGTCACTGCTGAACATTCACTCATAGAGATACTGTATTTATCTCAATAGTGGTTTCAATAGGCTACAGGTGTGACTTATTCTACTGTTTAAACATTTCTTGAGTTGGTTTTAAAAGACGTGTTTATTGAGCTATTTATTTATAGAAATATATTATACTGCCACGAATGCTATACTCAGGTGCATAATGGAAATCTCTGCATTGTAAAATTGAAGAACTGAAGTTAAATTGGCTCCTCAGACCCCCGGAGAGTCCATCCAACACGAGCAAATTACTTTTATTCACTCAATCTTACATGTGGCGTAATGTCACTATGGGTCTGAATTTTGCTTCCTTTTGAAATTATTTTTAGGTTGTAAAAATAAAAAAAATCAAATCAAATAAATAAAAATAATCTTCAGAAATGTTGTGGTCCCTCAGTGGAACCAGTCTGTCTTCACCACCGCCCAGGCACTCCCCAGGCCAAGGTACCCAATCCTGGGTCACCTCCTCTGGGACAGATAAGGTCCTTCAGAGCCTCCTTTGTGGATGTTCACTAATAGTTTAACCACCTGACACTTACAGGGAACATGATACAACTGGATTTGGACAACAATTCACACATTTTAAGGGGCTGTACATGATTTCATACTTTTTTTTTTTTCCTATAATAAAGTTATGTACAAATATATTCTAAAAACAGCTCTTAGGGTCAAATTGAGACCACTGTGTGCATTTTTTAATTGTCTGCGAACCAGGTAGTATGGTGTTTGCATGCTAGTTGTTGTTACAAGTGGCATGACACCGAACCCCCGCTATGAACACTGAAAATCAAAACTCAGATCTGAATAATTAGAATGCTCAAAATGCATAAGCTAAATGAGGAATAACTTTGGACCACTGCAAACTGCTGAAATTGAATTAGTTGTGTTTTTCACATTTTTAACACAGTAAAATCTAGGAAATGTTGTGTTTTCAGACACCATACTTTTACTCCTCCTTTTGTAATACATTTTGCAGTTTGCTCCGTTCAGTAAAGCAAATTCCTCCTCACCACCTTGCGAAACCTATGGAATTAAACTATATATTTTGGTAGCTCTGTTCAAAACACCAGCCAGGTCAAAGCAACAGCCAACAATGGTCCAAACATATAATTTTACACCTCTGAACTTCCAAGCACTTTCGCCCGGCTTTCTTCAAAATTCCAAACAAGAAAACAAAAACAAAGCGTTGACATTGAAGAGGTAAACACTGCGTCTTTCTGAGTTCCACCGACAGTCAATATTGACTGTGACACTTCTGTTTGTCTGGACAGTGGTCAAAAACAGGCCATTACACCAGACTCAGCTCCCCGCACGAGTCCTTTATTTTCACTCAAAAGTATATTATAATAACTGTGATACTGTGAATTTTCTGAAGCCTTGTGTAGGGTTTAACAATTTAATTATGCTATGCTTAATCTGAACAAAAGTAGAGCTATTATTGTTATTATTATTATGTTACTTTTTTGTTTTAGTTCTGTTTTAGTGCCATTATCAGTGTGAATGTGGTACATGTACATCCCTTGTCTGTTTGTTGTATTAAAAAAGGAAAGAACTGTTTAGCTACTGTTTTTTTTCAGTAGCTAATGAGGATTTAAATAACAACAAACAAAATTAGATTATTAAAACATTCTTCCTTTAGACAATAGAATAAATTGTAGTACTTTCTTGTATATTCCCATGTGGTCTTATATCTGTGTAATCCCTCAGTGGTCCAGGTAGGTTCCGTAGTGTTCCATGGGCGTATACTAGTCCCTGTGCTCTTATACTTGTTCTGAAACAGCTAAAATCATTCTAAAGCTTCAGGAAAGGTTCAGTTCTGTCCTGTGAATGTGACTTTTTTATGAGTATCTAGTTTCAATACTAGTTTTATCGATTAGTATCTGATTTTCGATATTTTTGACAACCCTTGACCATGTGGCATAAAGATCAGCTGTATTTTTAGTGTTGCACAAAATTGTTTTAAGATCTGGAGTTGCATTATCTTCTGAGGCTGGTTGTTGCTATGGGAATAAGATGATTCATCAGAGGCTTCATCAGATATGGATCTGTGCCCCGGGTTTGTTTCATTATCAACAAAAGGCGGGCAAAAAAGCTTCTAAAAAGTCTAGAAGTCCACGTATCAGAGATAAAATAAGGACAAACCCAGACCCTAGCCATGTTATTTATTAGTTCTGATGTCTTCAAATTAGGCTAATGGAAGTCCAGTTGGCGGAAGTGGTGTTTTTTTTTTTACCCTACAATAAAATTTACAGTGTGTTGTATATTCATCCATTTACTGATTTGTTTTAATAGAAATTCTGTTTTTACATTTGCCTTAAAGGTGCACATGTCACTTTCTTGGTGGAGCATTTGCAACCTGCTAGTTTCCATGGAGATTATCGCTTTGCCTAGAATGTTCATGTCCATTACCGGTGTTTTACTGCTTACTGCAAGGTCGCCTCTCCACAGATCTGATCTGTAACTTGGCCTGATGGTGTCTTTTAACTGTCTCCATTAATCTCATATTAATGAACATTTTAGGCAAAGCATAACAACTCCATGGAGACAAATGGAACCCTTAAAATAGCACTTTAAAGGGGGAGTGCATATCCTCTGGTGTCTCTTTCGATTGTCTGGTTTTGTCATGGATTTGGAGTGCACCTAACCCGCTGGATGGGTCAAATACTGAAAAAAACTCTACACATCCTTAGCAGCACCCTACAAAATTCAAAAGCAGTCATTCATGTTTCATTACAAGGACTTCTGTCTCTTTTTCCAGTTATAAAAATTGAGCACAGGAGTATATCATTTCATTTTTCACAACCTGAGTTAACCAATACTCAGTGGTTGCATCATTTATTCTTATATTGGAACTACTGAGTGATCAAAAATTTCATTAAAATGCAAAAACTCGAACTGTCCCATTTTATTTTAATAGCATTATAAACTCAGTACACACAGAAATGTAATATGGTGAAAAAGTTTGCTTAAAATAATTATGTGTCCTTATTATTATTATCCCACCATCATTGTACACTCCCCGCAGCAGGAAAAACAAACCATCTCAGCCATTCCATCTCCTCTTCACCATCACCATTATTCAAATTGTCAATGATCAGCTTGGTGCTTGTGAATTGACATTTCTACACCCAATTCTATTAGTAAAAGCATGTGGTTTGGAGCAGAGTTCAGACTTTGCAGGAAGGAAATTTGAATATTTTTTTGATCAAAATAAGGCTGCTGTGTGCATTTAAATATAAAATATTTTTAATCATCCGCAAACCAGTAAATTATGCTTGTGTGAGATTAGCATGCTAGTCGTTATTAGCATTACCGTGACAGTAAAACTCTGCTCTGGCTTCTGAAAGTTGTGAAAAGTGCTTATAAACTTATTAGGGTGAATAAAAAGTATGCTGGGAATACGCTAAAGGTGCATTGTGTAACTTTTCTGGTAGAGGGATATTATTACTTTGTCTTTAATGTTTCCTACCTTTCTATCATCGTGGAGACCAAACCAGGTCAAGTTACTGGTCAGATCTGTGGAGAGGCAAGACCGCCTTGCCTGCCTGGTTTTCTAAGTATTTCTGACCAATAAAACCACTTGTAATTTTACACAAGTGTAAGGCAGAGCTGTTTAATGTCATACTGTGGAACATTCCAGGCAGAGCGAGAGAGACATAGCCATAGAAACAAAAAGGTGACAGACCCCCATCCAAAAAGTTACACAGTGAGAATATTTTTAAGACTGCTGCAAACAGTTTAAAAAGAATAAGTGCTGCTTTTGTCTATGTTTTAAAATGGGAAAAATCTGGTACAGCACCTTTAAAATGTTGCTGACTTGACCCACAATATTCAAAGTCATTTTTATTACCCGTAGCCCTACCTTTTGCCAACCAAAAATAAAAAATAGACACATACCACAACAAAAAGCAATCCTTCCATTATTTTATTGAAACTCCTTACAATTACACGTCCCCGAAGTCTGGAGGTCAAAAACACTCCAAAGAATCCAGGTTTTGAGCAAAAAACTGCACTTCACTTCGCTTCCTAATTACACTAATGGAAGCCCCATTGTGGGAGTGGGAGCGTCCAAACAGGAATCTGAAAACGGGACAGTCCACTCCAGTTAAAGGCCTCTATTGTCTGGCTAAAACCCTGGCTTAGACATAGCCTCTGGAGTAATTAGTTTAGCTTTCTCTTCGCTTTGCCCGGTGCCAGTAGAGGTCCGTACCCAGTGAAAGGTGTCTCCGCTGGGCTAAATGAGGCCTGGATCGTCTGGCCTGGTAAGGGTCCCGCGGAAGACTCCCTGGGCTGTAGTTCCGCCATGCTGTGACCAAATTGTACATGGGGGAGTATAGTATAGAGAGGCCTGCAAAGAGAGAAGGGGATCTAATTACAAAGGTTATGGAAGTGCATGGTAGTTTTCACACCGCCACGGAAAGCAGACCACCAAGACGTGCAACTCTTATTGAAAAAGGCCAGGAATTAATTAAATCCACAGGGAGGAAAAAAAGCTTGACATATGTTTTTTAACCAGAGAATGAATAGGATTAGAGACATCAAGACAAATAATTTCACATGCGCTTTCAATCATAGAGGTACAGTTGCAGACACAGGGAGAATTGTTGCGTAGGAAATCGGTCTCATCTGGAGATTAAGTTGGTTGGAAGAATCCGTAAACATATTTGTGAGTGCTGTGGAGGTGCTCAGTGCTTAAGGCTACGCACAAGTCGGAAAGCAGTCTGACCACGACGCAAAATGATTATTGGCTTATAGTTGGAGGTGGTTAACAGTGTCCGGCTTTGTTGGAGTTGGTATTTTAAACTGGCACTGAAACAAGTACAATGTGACGTAATGCTACTAATACCATATTACCATTAAGGTGAATGCTTTCCTAAATACGTGCTGATTTTATTTTTTTTATTTATTTATTTTTTTCATTTATCTTGCAAGAAATATACAAAATATATAAAGGATAGTTATACAGGCTTAGTAGTAATGAAACATAAATATTTTCTGGTACTCTTGGTAAACCCTAATGTGGATGCTTAACCAAGTGACCAACAAAAAAGGGTTTCACTTATATCGTTGCTGATGAGTAATGCTAATTTATTCTTAATTACAAAAAAAAACACTGGTACTTGGTGTCTTATTTATTCATTTCCACCTTCAATGCTGAAATCGAGTTGGTTTAAACTTGAAAGGACTCTCTCTGATCTGAATCCTCACTACATAAACTCCAGTCACTCTGCCACTGCAGTGTATGCTGGTGGTATTCTGTGAATGAGGAAAAACTTGTATGTGTACTTTCTGCAGGTTAAGGCACTGGCAGTCCAGGTTGAGTTATGATTATAATACCTTTTTCTGTAAGAGCACAGGCTACATACAGTTCCTTTAACTTAGAGAATGTTTCAGGTCTTGAGCCTTTTTTAAAAAGGTAATTTTTCTGTAGATGTTATTGCTTTAAATGGAATGTTCAACAGTATGGCATTGAACTAATCCATTTTACATTTATTCAGTTACAGCTTACAGTAATACTACTATTGCTGAAAATACCTTGAAAAACATGGACCTTTACTGTGAGCGAGGTTGCCTCTCCACAGATCTGACCTTTAATTTGGCCTGCTGGCATCTCTTGATTGTCTCATCAGATAAAGTGAAATGGCAAACTGTGAATCATTCCACACACAGCATTATTACAATTCTCCAAGAAGACAAGCAGGTGGCAGGCCTTCCACCAAAAAGTTACATAGTACACCTTTAATGTTGCCCAAGTACACACTGAAAGTTCAGAATACTTGCCATACTTTTTTATTTCCCCCGCGTGTGCCACATACCAGACATGGGGATCAAAACCAAACATATACAGTAAATACACAACACCCTACGGTTTTATTAGATCTCTGGAGGTCGTCTCTGTTTTCCTTGACCCTTGACCCCGGCTTGGGCTTCATCCTTTTTCTCCCCTCCGGTACTTTTTTCCCACTGTGGATGTTGTCTTTATGAGGCGGGCTCTTCACACCTCACTGAACAACTTCAATTCCTCACCCCAGCCTTTGCCCTGTCTGAAAGGATACCCTCTCCCCTCATTTAGCCTGGCTCTGAACGAAAAGAACCCTTAAATAATCTCTTCTTGCTATAATCACGAGGACTGTACCCAAGTTTGCGTCTTGTTTTGTCCGCTCGCCTTCATTCGGTTGGCATTTGCTTGGCAAGGTTCACCACCCGGGGGCTTTTTAATTTGCTTCGCTATTGACTCTCCGTTAATTGGGTTGAGGATATCCAGATTTCCAGACCTTGGGATCGCACGGGCTGGAAGCGTCATTGTGTTTGGTGTGACCGGTGAAAAGAAAGAGGGAGGAGAGGAAGAAATGAGGAATCGGATTTTGGTCTCAGAATGGATAGGGGAGAGATAACAGGGTAGAGGTATAGGAAGGGTGTTAATCAAGCATCAGTAGCTTCTGGCGCTGTTCTGATTGGACGATGACAGAGACGAACGGGTCCCCAAACACCTTTCTATCAATCTGATACAGAAGATTCATCTGGAATTAGCATGTGATCGGAATCTCAAGTGCCAGGGAAAACAAGGTGTGAATGTTAGCGAGGATTTAGTGGATTAATGCCATGGAGACAATGGGCTCTTGTGGTGTATATTGTAATGCTTATTTACATTCATTGTAATGTTCTGTTTAATTAGCATTAGACAAATATCAAAGTCGAAGAAAGTTCCTAATCCACCCTTAACATTCTGTAATTGAAAAACGAAAATCAATATGCAAGAACCAATATTCTAGCAATTCAAGGGTTTTAGGGGCAAATTATGATAGTTGCCATAGCAATCTAAAAAAAATTAATTTTGCCTCCTCTTATACATTACCACTTTGGGTTCTATTTAAGGGTCTTATATTACTCAAAATTGACTCTAGTGAGCTTTAAATCAGGTTATGTTCATTTGCCTCATCAAAAACATACCTGAAGAGTTTTGTTTAATGCACACATGTTTGAGTATCCGTTTATTTTTAGTCTGTTTACATCTCTAAATCTCTGAAATGTTCTGTTCCACCTTCTGACGCCATCAAGCTTTTCAGGTTTTCAAGTTAACAGCTATCTTTTAATTTTTGTTCAATAGATAGGCAATTCTAGGGCTGAAATAATCCAAATGATTCTAGTGAAGGTGTATGGAGTTTAAAAACACAGTGGAGAACTTCCTGTATTACCACATGACATCACAAGCACAGTGGAGCAGAGTGTTTTCAGTTTGAGAGAAGAACTCAGCCTAAATAGCATTGTTAAACATGTGTGAATGAAACAAAACACAACTCCAGGTATGCTTTTGATGAGGAAACAACATTATAACACATACCAAAAAAATGGAGTAATATGGGTACTTTAAAGACAATACAGTAGGAGTAGTAGGAGTATTTACCTTGTTGACATGCTTCGGCTGCTAGCTGCAAGCCATAGCAGTTAACAAATTAAAACAAAAGTTCTCAAAATGGCGTCTCGTTTGTCCCCACTAAGATGTTGCTTTATCTGTAATGTCTTATAGCTACCTGCATAGAGACAAGCAGGAAACCAACTTACAGGTCACATCTGTGGAGAGGTAACCCTGCTCATAGTAAGAAGTCTTTCAAGCGAGTATTTTTGTAAATGTTATTGTGACCCATCATGTTACCAAATTTCCATGTGAGCGCTGAATGAATGATCGACCAAATTGAATAGCTACTCTCAAGTTCATGATGATCTAATTTTGTACTTGCAAAAGCATTATTCTTAATGCAACATTACTTCAATGTTGTGACTCTTGAGAATTGATAGGACTAAACTCAATTTATTGTGGCACGAACTAGCCTCAAGATTTACTGCTAGCCATAAATCATTACCATTTTATTGAATCAAATCCATCTGTTTGCCATTTTAACGTGAATTATTATCATATATTTATTAAATCTTCTCACAGTTCCATTTGGGTTTCCTTTTATGCATCTTATTGTTGGTCAATAGTCATTTGCTGGTCTATCAAAGGTCAGGTTAAAGTTCACTACATTCACATCAATCACGGCCAAGCTAAATGCTGGTCACATCTGCCTATTAGCATCCATTGTCTGCTGCGTGGGTGGCTGAGTGGCTAGCCGGGGATTTAGCAAACCGACTGGAACAAATGAAGTGTCCCAGGCCAGAGAACTTGGGTGCTTAAGTGTGTAATCATTCGCCAACCTCCCCACAGACAAGTCAACAGCACGAGAAAACATCGAAATCCGTCGCAATTCCAAAACGCAGCCAACGGGAATCTCATTACTTCACACGTCGATGCAGTGACATTCCCGAGCGAACAAGGAAGAGGTCCTCAGTGGCTTTAACCGGATAATAGTATTGGTTCCACATCAAGAAAAACCCATGGTAAATGTCTGCAGTCTTACCCCAGTTTCAGTAATTATTCCTCAGGCTACCCAGGCAACAAAAAGTAGAATTGATTTCCCATTATGTGAGGCGGGGGTCCTGCTGGGGAGGTCTTGATGGGGTTAGCGGGCAGAAGGCAAAAGCGGTAAACTGAAGGAGTTGTGGTGGAGAAGCTGTTATCGATGTGATCCCATGGTCCATTTGCCAAAATAAAGACGACACGCTGTAGTTGTTCCACTCTGGCCCTGGAGGTGTATGTGGTCCTGGTCGCAACATGAGCAAAGACAAAGGTTCCTACGGGAGCAACAATGATGGATGTTTACGATTTGTGGATATTTTGTCTTTTTGCAATTGACTGAAGATTTTATAGATACTTTGCAGCTTATGTCATCAACGTTTCTTGGCAGTGTGAAGCTGGCTGAAAGCACTATGCTGTTAGAAGCTCTGTTACTCAAGTTTGAGTTAAATCTGAGCTTTAATTCAATCTCACCAGTGCTGATTTTGTTGGAACTACGACGTAATTACATTTTAAAAGGGCCCATATTGTGCTATTTATCGTTATAATGTTGTTTCCTCTTCAAAAACATATCTGGAGTTGTGTTTTGTTGAGTTCTTCTCGACTGAAAACACTAAGTTCCATCTTGTGATGTCAATCTCTACTGAACAAAAGGTAAAAGGTAGCAGTTAACTTGGAAAGTACCGCTTCATGACATCACAAGGTACAACAGAGCATTTTGAGGTTTGGAGATGTAGACAGACTAATAAAGGGTTATTCAAATGTGTGAATGAAACAAAACACAACTCCAGGTATGTTTCTGAGGAGGTAAAAATATTAAAACATGGCTTAAAGCTCACAAGAGTCAATTTTGTGTAATATAGGACCTTTAATTGCCATACTGTGGAACATAGCAGACAATACAATGACACATGGAATACCTTTTTTTTTTTAATTTATTTATTTATTTATTCATTTTGGGCAAGTTAGCTTTTACCTTTCTTTATAAATTGCCCAAAAAGGAGTGAAAAGAAGAAAAACTTATTTAATCCCACCCCCTCTTAAGCTATTTACATGCGAGGACAAGGAATAACTATTATATTTTGGTATCCTAACTAACATCATATTGCAATAATGAAACACCTTCCATCAGAAAAGTTGCGCAGGGTAACTTTAAAACTCATGATAGGTCTGGGTCTGGTATAATTGCCCACTTACTCTGCTGTTTTATCGTCCCGTCACGGCCCCTGTCTTTCCGAAGCCAGTGACACGCGCAGCAGGTACACCTACAGCCTGGAGCTCTGAGCATTGGGATCTTATTAGGAAACTGCAGCCATGTGTAGTGCTATACCTGCCCAGCTCCGAATCCATCCAGGTGCCCATGTGAGCCGTACCCAGGGGCACGAAGAGGTTAATCAACAGGGCAGAGACAATGAAAGGAGAGGAGGAGGAAAGTGTCCAAAAGCAGAACCAAGGACAGCACCGCCAGCTCCAACTGTGAAACCAGCCAATGTACAAGGACAGGACAGGCTGTTGTGTGTATGCTAGTGCACTACACAGTATAGCAAGGCAATTGTTTTATTAAGGATTGGCTTTAATAGTTTTGTAGTGCTGTTTATTGGTATATTTATATGTGGACTGTTCATTTTTTTGTGTGTGATTGCAGTATATTAAAAAGGGCCCATATTATGATATTTTCTGATTTGTTATAGAGCGCAGATCTTGGACCCACAAGCAGAACCAAACTCTGAAGTTAAGAGGTTTATTTTTACAGTGTTATGGCACAGCAATGGAGGGACCCCAAAAAAAAGTGGACACAGGCCAAAAGGAAAAGGTGAAGTTATTTTACAGAAGCAGGCTGGAACGTGGCTGGAACATGGCTGAACCAGGCAGATATCACGCTGGAGTGATATCTGCCTGATTGACACATGCACTGAGAGGTGGCGGACATGAAGGAAAGTTTGGGAATGAAACAATGGCTATGGCAAGAGGAATGTTTACGCAGCAATCAAGTGTGTACCCATGACTGTAGCAATGGTTATGTGAGGAAACTTGGGGATAGCGGTAAATGAAATGCCGGTGTGCGTGTGCTTGTGCATGTATATCGGCATCATGGTCTCGGGCTGATGGGACTACTCCGTTACAGTTTTCGTTTCTTATTATGAAAATGCTATCTAACATGTTTTATGAGTTTCCCTTTAGTTTTTAATGCTCTGAGCTCTATCACAACACAATCAGCGTGCCTCCCCCTAATGAAACTACTGTATCAGGTTTGTTGCATGCAGTTTTTCATCATGTTTTTGTATATTTATGTAAGCTTGTCATGTGGAAGCATGGATGATGTAGACTTGTGGGCTGAGCATTCGACAGAATCTTACAACTAACTGTAAGAAGAGTCTGAATAATCCCTTGGGAGATCATGTCAGATTACTCAAACAATGGTACATTGTAGATACATGGTAGACATCTTAAAAAAAAAAAAAAAAAGAAGAAGAAAAATTGGATAAAATCTTTAAATTTCATAATCATATGTGAGGCATTGATTCCAACTTTCCCAACTTTTTACACTATTTATATTGTCCCTCCAAAGTCTAAACAAGGATTAAACCAGGTCTAGAAAGGTACAAGACAAAGACTAAACTAGGTTTTAACAGTAACCCTTAAACTGATCTAGGCCAAGTTAAAACCACTGATGATTTACAATAAGAAGAGCTTGAGAACCACTGATCTGGCAAGGCACCTGGAACAACACAATACATAACTGTAAACAAGCACAATTCTCACAGGGAGTATCATAAAACATAAGGTAATTATTATTAAAATAACTGGCTGCCCTTTATCATAGCTCGTGTCAACTTGATATTCCTGCATGGACTTTAATTTTGAACAGACTCACCCACTTAGAAACCATGTCTGTACAGTGATTAAAATGACCTACTATATGTGAATAAAACACAAGGTACATCTGTCAAGCCCCATAGCTGTTTTCTTCTGGCGCCTGATCACTTGTCCATCAGCACCAATCCATTTCCACTCTACTTTGCGCTACAGGGCTATCATTAGGTAAGAATGCATCGAGTCAGCCCTGCACATTACTGGCTGGCCACTCAGTGGACTACAAAACGGGACATATTGGGTGAACTTATTTAGCTTTAAATCAAGTCAAAACCGAAGGAAATGGAGGAGACATGCCTTGAATGCGCCCCAGTCTGTCTAATGTTTTCACTGTATTTTTCAATCCAAATGTTGAAGGAGTAACACTAGGATATAATTATTGCATATTGAGGTTTGCTCTACGGACCATTGTAACCGCACAGAGCCAAGTTTCAGGGTATATGGTCAGTGCAGCTGCAAGTCAGGCCATGTTCCAGTTTTTATAAGACAAGGCAGGCCTTTGCTGTGGTGGTCCAGAATGTCCGCTGTAAGACTGACCATGTCACAATGGCACTTGATTCATAGCACAATAATTACAAGGAAGTGGCAAAGTGGCCAATATGATTTCATATGTTTAACACCAATATACATTATGCTTCTTTTTTTATTGATATATTTATAATTGACTTTTTTGTGTGTAGCCTGTATCTGATCAAGTTGGGGTTCATCAGAAGTCAGATTTCAGGCTTTCTCGGGGACGGGGCTAGTTGTATCAATCAGGTATGAATGTATGTTCAGCTACTGAAGTTTGAGCCATTTCTTCTTGTCATTTATGAACTGACCTGCATTTAACGCATATGGGTTTTTAAGACATATTCCACTCACTAACGTTCATTTAGCAACATAACTTATTTTATCACACAGCGATAAACTGTTTTAGTGCGCTGACAACATCACTAGCTAGCGGCACAGACAGCGGCGCATCTGCTGTGTTGATAAACAAATAATCCGTCTGTAGGACAGGATTTATTGTGCACGTTTTGGGTTGATTTGAGGAAACCGGCGTGGCCAGGGTAAACCCAACCAGACACAGGGAGAAACAGGCAAACTCCACCCCGGCAGAGAGTTGAACTCGGACCTTTCTTGTTGTGAATGGTAGCCACTCAGCCATGTGCTGGCCAATTTGTTTTAGTATCTATTATTTACTAAGCATTAAATGGTCTGCTAGTTGAACGCACAAACATTCATTTGCATTTATTCTCTTGGTACAAATTATTTCTTTTAAGCCAACAAAAGAAAGAAAGGAAAAGCCTCTGTCAGGAGTCTACACTTTGTTCTTGCACAACATTACTATGGCTGAAATGATGCCAAGTTTACCAAAGCCTCAAATGAATGCTACAAACACCACTTACTCAGTCAGAATATGTTAAACACTCGTAGTGATGTTCAAATTACATGTCCGAACAAAACTGCCTCTGGCTTTTGTAGATAATGTTTGCTTTCTGATAAACCAAATGTTACTAGAACTTTGGTCCACTGCCCTGGAGGGCGTTCAAACCCCCTGATAGCACCACTCTTTCATTTCTGCTGTCCACTGCAGATCGGACCATTAGCATATCTGGTCATTGGTGCCTTGTTAACATGCACCAGTTTGTAGCTCATTTGAGTTATCTGGCTGTGCCATATGCTGTGGAGGTGGCCGAGTCCAGACACTTCCCCTGGATGCTTTCCACTGGCCCTTAAGATTTTTTATTCAGTTTGACACCACACACATTTGTTTACCTTCTTTCAAGCTCTTTTTTGGAACATTTCATTCATTGTGTCTATGATAATCAGAGTTTTATATTTGGGAAATGTGATTGTGATTGCATTCCTGACTGCGTTCTTAATCTCTGCTTGTTAAATTGCATATGCTAATATGTTTAGGTTTAGAAAACTTTATTTATCCCCAAGGGGCAATTCTATTTGCAGTCACAGATTGTAGCATAAAAGACCACACACATACAGCTCACACAAGTCACATGCTCGTACAATATGGACAACAGAGCTGAGCCGAAGTGCAAATGAGGTATAAAGTGCAAGAGTGGTTTTGCAGTTTACAAGTGACAAAAGTTTTATGTTGTTACAAGAAAACATGAAAAAATACTTCATGACCTTAATTAACAGCCAAGAGTACCCCGACCAAGACATAAGGAGAACATGCAAATTTGAGAACTGATCTCAAAACTTTCTTCTAGAGAGCCGGCAATGAGCCACTGTCCTCCTGAAAATTCTGTGTTTTGGATCTTGAGACATCAAATAAAAAATGTTTTCTTTGGTGAAAAATCTACATCAATAAAAAGTTGAAAAACTCAAATCAAACAAAAATAATTAAATGATGTTGTATTTATTGAACAGTCCCAAGCGCAAACCTCTTCTAACCTTCAAACAAATCTTGTTTAGAGTCCAGAATCAAATGCGACAAACCCAGTATTGTAATACCTCCCATTAGACATCAACTGATCTTTACATTGGAACAAACAAAGCCTTGACTTGAGAGATTTAGCACTTCTGAGCTACGTCCAAGCTAGCAGCTGTTAACAACATAGTAAAACCCAATGCGACTGTAATTAAAGTGTTAGACAATCTCCCACGAACCACATGAGGATCCTTGTACACTCCCACCATCCAAGTTGATTTTGTTTGGCCCGTCAGTGCCACAAAACCTTGGAGAGCATAATTATATTTGTTTAATTTGGAATTTTAAAAGATAGGTTCGGCAAATGGGTGAAATGCTGTCACTCATCCCAAGCGTATTTGTCCTTGTGGTCCATTTGAGGAATTACTGAGCACGACACAGACTTCTTATTAGAGGGAATAAAAAACTCAATGCCAAATAGTCTTTGTGGACAATCTGTGCTGTACATTTCACCGATGCCAAGTGGCGGCAATCCTCCTCTTGGTTCCCTTGTTGACCTCATTAAGTTTCATTGATTTTGGGCCTACTTTTTTTGGAGAGTTTTTGCAAAATCTCAGTGGAGGAATACAGGATCAATGGAGAAATGTGTGTGGTGTGTAAAAATACAGAGGAGCTTCAAGACCATAGACAGTATAGATATAGAATGGGCATAGTTAATTCCTAGCAGAGCAAGTGAGCATGGAGGCGCTTTCGGCTCCATTGACTCTGGCTTGGCTTCAATTTGACATTACACTGAGAAACTGTCGCCCCTCTCTCTGTAGTTGCTGCTGTGAGTCTTGTCATTTTGGTCTTAAAATGTTCGTTTTAATCCTGGTGTTTTAATTTAGCTTTTTTGTCCGTAAACAAATTCCTAATCCTAATATGGTACTTGGCTCCAAATTTGCTCTTATAACTACTAGCATCATAAGCTTCATTTGACTGGAGCTGAATGTTATAAGTGACGTCACACTCTCTTAGTCCACTTCTTTATACAGTCTATGTTGAAGACTCAGATTATAGGAGGATTTTGGAGATAAATATTCTAAAAGTTACACAGTGCACCTTTAAAGTAATACCAAGTAAAAGTCTGGAGGTGGAATGTCAATGTGGAATATAATAGCTAAAGGTACAACATTCCCATGGAAATGGGAAGGCTGCCAGGAAGTTAGGAATTTGCAGCTCCCTAAGAACAGAACTCTCCAAAGAACACTTGGACTCAGACCCCCCTGACTCCCCCACAAAAGACTGTCTTGTCTATTTATCATTTATTTATTATTTATTTCTTACGCATGGGATAGTGAGAAACATCATTTCGATTCTTTGTATGATCTTTGTATGAAGAATTGACTATAAACTTTGAACAGCTGAACAGCTGAAACAAACAGGAAGAGCCATGCTCCAGGCCAAATAAGAGCAAGTAGATGCAAGAAGAAAAAACTTGCTTTAAGCATAGTCTATTTTTTGGCAAAAAAGTAACATACTATGGCTTTAACTCTAGTCTTGAACTAAGAGGTTAAAGCTTACATGTCTTTGCCTCTGACAGGGTCAGATTAAATGAGTGTGTGAAGAAAGTACAAAGTGCCAGGTTGCAGTCTATTTCCCAATGATGATGTAAGGTAATTGCAATTTCAAGGTTACAGAGAATATCATTATTGCCTAAATTTGTTGAAAATTGTGGTGAAGTTGTTCAAAATGTGCATGCACACTATATAAACAAAAATACCACAAAACAAACCATGCAATTATATATATATATATATATATATATATATATATATATATATATATATATATATATATATATATATATATATATATATATACACAACTTCCTCTTTTAAAGGACTTTCTGGAAACTTTGGCCCATTCTACAGATATAGATTTTTTTTTTTTTTTTTTTTTCAGTTGTTAATTGCTATGGCAACAAGTTTCATCACTCTAAACGTTACCTTCTTGGTTCAACAATCAACATGTTAAACCAGACTCAGAAAGTGAATGTCTAATCTACTTTTCAATCATCTCTTTTACATGATCCAGAAATATTTTTTACAGTCAGTCCAGCCAATTTTGAATCTCAGTTGAAAACCAATTTAGTGAAGTTTCACTGGACCATTGCAACGTCCATATGAATAAACATTCGATATAATGCTTTTCTGTTATGTCATCTTGATAATACAATAATAACATTCTATAACCTCCACAAATTGCTAAAAATTGCTAGCCCTGAAGTTTAGATCTGTATAAACATTATTAGTTCATATTTCAATCTATTTTAAAGAGAATCCTAATATTTAAGAGGGGGTTTTACACTTCTATGGGGTATTAAATGCTAACACATAACATATTTAGATCTTTGCCAAAAACATTTAAAACATGAAAACAAAACAATAGTCCTCCCTCCCTTTGCTCTCCGCACTAAGTCACTCCTCCTTCAGAACACTATCACATTACAACCACATTGCATTTCGCCAAAGAAACTACTGCACGTCGGCATCAGGTTTGTGAAGTTGTAGTGTATGGTTTTGTATCATGCCTTTGTATAATGATAGAAAATTACATTGTGGAAGCATGAGTGATGTAGACTTTTGGGCCGAGCATTGGACAGAATCTTAGAGCTAACCGTAAAGAGGGTTCAAATAGGGTCCAAGAGAGATTAAATTACTCAAATTACTAAATTACTGAAACATGCACGGGTGACATTTAAAACCTCTTCAGGCATGTGTTTGATGAGGGAACAATGAACATGGTAGAAAGCTAAAAAAGAAAATAGCATAATACCCCCTCTTTAAAGGTGTATTGTGTAACTTTTGTGGTGGAGGGTCTGTCAGATGTTTTTCTCCGTGGTGATGCCGTTGTTCTGCCTGAAATGTTCCACAGTATGACATTAAACAGCACTACCTTACATTTATTAAATCACAGGTGGTTTTGAAGTAGTTCATAAATACCTAGACAAACAGGCATTCTGACTGTGAGCGGGGTCGCCTCTCTACAGATCTGACCTGTAACTTGGTCTGGTTTGGTCTCCATGAAGATAGAAAGGTTTAATCCCGTACAGTGAAACATTCCAGGCAAAGCAATATTCACGGAGAAAAGAATTTGACAGACCCTCCACCAGAAAAATTACACAATGCACATTTAACACAAAAATGCTTTTCATAAAATCGAAATTATATTTGTCTTTTCATATATTCTTTAGCCTTACTCACCCCTCACCTACCAGATCAGAGCATGGGCCAGACTTCCAGACTTCACAAGGCGGGGACAGTTTGGCGAGACAGGCTGCTGGACACAGGCCAGTGCTGGGGCTGTGAAAGGGTCCGACGGCCTCCCCCTGTACATTTGTTCTAGCTCCTCTCCACTTCCCTTCGCCATCTGCGCCGCTGATGAAGTCGTCAACAAACTGTCACTTTCTCAGAGTGTCTGGGACTCGCCGCACGACTGACAGCAGTTAGCCGACCGGGAGTCAGCGAAAGACCTGAGCCATGTCCGGAAGTTTGGGGAACACAGTGTAAACTATTTGAGAGACTTCAGATGTGTTTGGAAGAGACTTTTTTCCAGGAATACACTGCAAAAGGGAGAAGAATTGAGGACCTATAGATAGTGAGGAGGTTGAGAAAGGCATTAGAATGATATAGTGTTAGAGTTTTATATTGGAATTAAATAGCAGTTGCAGTAACAAAAAGAGTCCACGCACTGATTTTAGAATAGAGTATGCAGAGGAGAGGGTCAGACAGAGGAAGGTAAACTCAGAGTTAGATATTTCAAGCCAGGGTGACTGATCTTCACAGCAGGAAGTGTCTATTTAAATCTAACTTGTCCCAACTCTCACAAACGCTTCATCACATTGTTAATATACTACATTAATTTCTGTGTAGGGCTTTAGAACATCTTAAGAAAAAATTTAAATTCCATAAACTTGACCTACATGTTTCCCCAGGGAGACATGTCCAAATCAAATATAGCTTTAGTCTGATTGACGAAGATGACTTGCACTCACGCTTCACAAATATAAGGTTCTGGGTTAGATTCCCAGGCCTGTCTGTGTGGAGTTTGCATGTTCTTCCTGCATCTGTGTGTGTTTCCTCTGGTTTCCTCTATCAACCAATAGGTAAAATTCTTCAAAGTAGCTAGTCCTGACCAAGCCTAGCAACAAGATGAGATGCATTGCCACACTCACTGCTCCTGATAAGGTGCCCAGCGGCATTGAAGGATGGGTCAAATGCGGAGGGCAAGTTACCCTACGGGGACAATGAAGTGTACTTTAACCTTAACCTCTCTTAATTACCAAACACTGGAGGTGATGGCCAAGTTGTTCAGAAAGTAGAATTAGCCTCTCGTGAGCTGAATCATGACTTCTTAAACCCCAGCACCTGCAGCCAATCATTAAGTCGTGCTAGTGCAGCCTCTGAGTGAATTCTGGAGCTTCTGTGTCCTTTATATGCCGGCTAAGGCACTGACAACCCAGATTCAGTTGCAATTGTAGATCCTTCTTTAACAGTAAAAATGAAGGCAACATACAGTTCCTTTAAGATATGATACCATTTTTGGTCTGACATATATTAACATTTTTATTTTCCTAAATACTACTGTCATTTTCTTTTCAGCAAAATTGTGTACATTCCCCAACAATACCCACTACTGTTTCTGTTTCTTACTGTTACCTTAACAGTAAGAAATTCCACTACAGCACCAGTCAGTACATTTTAGCATTTACTACTGTTGTGTCCTTGGGCAAGTCATTTCACCCATCTGGCGTATTATTAGCAGAGATGCAGCTGCTGAAGTTTGTGGTGCTTCTAATTTGTAAATGATGATTGAACATGTGGTGAATGTGATCATAAAGACAGTTATAACCTGCTCACCCTTAGCATCTCGGTCTGGAGAAACGAAGACGGAATCTCCCAGCGTAGGTCCCCTGGTTGGCATAGTAACGAGCGGCTGCTGTGAAGTTGATGAATGAATAAAAGGATGTGATTGGTGTTGTCATGGTTTCACACATGGCTACAACCGCACGTCGCTTTCATGGTTAAGTCCATGTCAACACCCCCATTCACAGCCAGGCAATGGCCTTTGTCTTAAGAAGCCACAGGGGTCACGCCCTTCTCCAAAGCCCATTCACCAAAACCAATCTGTGGACAGGACGTTGTGGATCTGAGTTAATGAAGGTACGGGTTAATCAAACACCTGGTATGCGATTTTTTTTTTTTTTTTTTTCAGGAGATAAAATCGCATTAAAGGGTCCATATTATGCTATTTTCTGATCTATATTATGTTATTTCCTCATCAAAAACATACTTGAAGTTATGTTTTGTTTAATTCATATATATTTAACACACAAACTCTGCATATTAAACTCAGTTCTTCTCTCAAATGGAAACCACCCAGTTCCACCTTGTGATGTCATATACAGGAAGTGTTCCACTGTGTTTTTAAACTTTTTACACTTTCACCAGAATAATTTGGAGCATTCTGAATACGGATGGGATTGCTTCTCCACAGATCTGACCAGCCTGGTTTGGTCTCCATGATGATAGAAAGGTTTAATACCATACTGTGAAACATTTCAGACAAAGCCATCACATCTCCGTGGAGAAAAGCAGGTGCCAGACCCTCTACCAGAAAAGTTACACAATGTACCTTTTAAAGTATTGATATGTTAAATTGCAATGTTAAAAATACCTCAAGTCTGGTTTCTAATGCAAGCTTAAATTTCAGTCTTGTGCAAGATCTTTTTTCATGTATATACAATGACAAAAAGCACTTCAGATGGATCCAGGTGTCGGGGATGAGTCAGTAAATTGCCATAAATCAACAATGACCAGTGTAATCTAATGTTCCAAATAATTTTAACTGTGCAGAGGTTCAGCCTGGACAGAGTGCATTCTCCACCAGCCTCTTTTGCTTTGGAGATGGAGGTGTTTTTGTGTCTGAGCTCTTTGCCAAATGGAGATGGGTAAGTCCTCCCACAGGTTCTGGGCCACAAGAGGCACGGCTGCACTGAGGTTAGCCAACGCTGGACTAGTTTTAAAGATAGAAATGTGAAAAACAGACTAGGAAGAGTTACTTAAATTCTATAGTTTAGTCAAATCAGACTGTGGACAAAGAATGAAATAAAGAACTCAAAGGGTCTACCACCTGCTTGTCTCCATGGAGATGTTATTGCTTTGTCTGGGATGTTTTCACAACCTTTCTATCTTCACGGAGACCAAACCAGACCTAGTTACAGGAAAGGCAACCATTCAGAATGCCTGTTTTTCTAGGCATTTTTGAGCTATAAAACCACCAGTAATTTAATAAATGTAAGGTAGAGCGGTTTAATGCCATACTGTGGAACATTCCAGATACAGCAATGACGTCTCCATAGAAACAATCAGGCGACAGATACCACCAGAATTCAGAAGTTCAATATCAGTAATTCTTATTGTGAGTTGCTTGTGCCCATGGAATTAGCCAAGTTTGATGCCGATCTGTGAAAGCTTACAGGCAAAACAATAGCATCTCCATGGAAACAAAAAGTTACATAGTGCACCTTTCAATTGCAATAATAATAATTATATCTTATTGTTAATTTCTAGATCTATTTAGGTAATAGTCATCTACAATAAGGACACAACAAAAATAAAAAAAAACATTTAACACAATAAAGCCTACTTTGAATATAGTCCTCTGAAATCTTTACATTAAAATACTAGTAATTATAACTATATTGTTGCAATTAACTTAAATTAAATTGTAATTGTACTCTGTCTTTGTTAGAAACTACTTTGACATTTGTGGCTTTCTTTACAGTAACCAGATCTGTCTCAAGTGTCATTTAATCTGTGATTTTCTGTCTGTCTAACACATAAAAACGCTGTATTGAAATATAAAGTAAAATGAATTACTCTTGGCTCACTAATACTTCTCCTTCCATCATATTTCCACCACGGTCCAAAACTGCCTGTGTTAGCTTTAGCCAAATTTCTAGCATCACTACTTTTTACACTGCGCTAAGCTAACTGTCACAACACGGCGCCTCTTTCACTCGAGCCATTAGTATGTCATTTCTGCCGCGTATTCCTCACCACGTACCACTCCACGCATCTGTCTCTGTCACTTACGATCTGCACCTTTGACTTCTCCTCCATTTGTCTCTTTGTCTTCTGCCCCTGCTGTTTTTGGCTGTGCTGCTAGCCACTCTGCTAAAGCGATTAAGTAACAGGCTAGTGAGAGGGTGAAAAATGTGAAATAAAATAATGAGGGGAATTATGTAGCAGCTGAATAAGAAACTATAGAGATATTTAAGAGAAAATGCACTGGCTTTGAAGCGATGTCTAGACAGAAGCCGTGTGTCGTCTTTTGACTAAAAATTCATTAGCGAAGGAGGTGTTTAATGTTAGCTTAGCGGCTAATGCTCATGTCATTTGAAGTTTTGTTTTTTCTCAGTTGTGTGCATGTTTAGCCAGACCTAGTGAATTTCAAGTTTTGATATTTAATAACAGTTGCTTTAATGGAAAGAAGATAAATGTTGATTAGAGGGTACTCTTAGTAGGTTATTTACACAGATTCTGTTATTATGTTGAATTAAAAGTCAAATGTTTGATTACTTCAAATAAAATGTCTATGTATAAAAATTAAACACTACAATATGTAACTTTTTAGCAAAAAAAAAAAATAAAAATAGACAAAAATAAAAACATGTTTTTTTTTTCATTTGGTGGTGTTTGTTGCACTAAAAATCACGTCATTATTCTGAGTGGGCTTGTGTCTCCACAAATCTGACTCATATTTGGCCTTGTTTCCATGGTAATGTTGTTCCTTTGGCTACAATCTTCCACAGTTTGCCATAATACTGTTCCAAAGTATGATTTTAACTTTCTCTTTCCATGGAATCATGCAGGTGATGCCACCTCCAGAAAGTTACATACTGTACCTTTAAAAACATATTTTTGGAGACTTTTATCTTGATTATACAAGTTCATAATACAATAGAGTAGCTTGTGTGACATTAACCACTAAAAGGTATTTTATATCAGGCTTGACATCAGGGAAATGTGTGTGATCTTCTTTCAGCCTTTACTTAACAGACTCATGTCATTGGGCAAGACACTTCAGCCACATGTATGTCAGACAGAGCCAAGGGCAGACGAGGCTACAGCACCTCACCAGAGTGTCGGGAGTGAATGAATAATGCATTTGTAATCTTATTTGGACTGCACAAAGCTGTAAATAACACCAACGCATTATTAAATCCTCAAGGACACAGCTAAAATTAAGGACTAATTAAGCCAGTGATATGTGAAGTAAGTAATTTATGTCTTTAATTAAAATATTTTTGAGCCACTAGACACTGGCATTAACTATAGCTGCTCTGTTGCTGTTTACATTAAGATCACTACCTGATTCTTATGCTAACGCGCACTTCCTGATTATCAAACAATAAAACACTTGATAATATAATAAGATGCAAAAAATACACATAAGATGCAGAAAATACGACTGGACAAAGACTAATTGTACTCAATACATGGGGAGGCCGTGGATTCTGTAGAATGCATTTTTTTCCATACGAGGGAAATTCTTTTGGGATCGTAGTTGCACAGTGAACTCACTGCCATCCGGGCTGCTATTTGTTTAAAACCTACTTTTTAAATTTAAATATGAGACATGATTTTTAACAATAGCTGGTTCAATGAAGCTTTAAGCCATATTAAAATGTTGTTACCTCCTCAAAAACATACTCGGAGTTGTGGTTTCTTTCATTCACACATGTTTGAGTTATCCTTCATTTATTAGTAGGTTAGTTAGCTCAAAATGCTCTGTTCCGTCTTGTGATGTCATGAAGCAGTAGGTTTCAAATTAACAGCGACCGTTTACCTTTTGTTCAGTAGAGATGGGCAATTCCAGAGCTGAAAATGATCAAAATGATTCTAGTTAAAGTGTTCAGTGGAGCACTTCCTGTATTACCACATGACATCACAAGGTGAAGAACGAAAAGAACTCAGCCTAAATATGGAGGGTTTGTGTGTTGAACATATGTGAATGAAACAAAACACAACTCCAGGTGTGTTTGTGATGAGGAAACAAAATTATAACAAAAATCAGAAAATAGTGTAATATGAGCCCTTTAATTTCCATGTATTTTTAGAGTGGGTTTTGAAAAATAAAATCTACTAGACAATGTTGGCTGGTTACAGTTTCAAAGCTTGAATCCAAGAAAGAACATTGTTTGAACAGACACAACTGGCAGTCATAGTTCACAATCTAATATCTCTCTTCCTCTCTCTTTCTTTCTCTCTTTCTCTGTCTATCTATCTATTTCTGCAAATTCCATACAGACGCAAAGGAATGGCCGCCACTTATGAAACAAGGGTAAAATAATCATCTTTACATCTAAAAGCAGCATATCAAGGTACACATGCTCTTTGTAAATTGGCGTAAAAGCGTGATCAAACCTTCGGCTAATGTAGCCTGAAGCAGCTTGAAGTAGTGTTGCTATGGTAACCTGCGAGGGCCGTCTTAGAATATACGGTGTGCTTTTGTTAAGGAAGTGATTGTGCATTATACAGGGCCCAGGGGAAAGGCAGACTGTACAGACAAAAGGATATTTTCTAAGTATTTTCATGCTTAAATGTAACCACCAATTTTGTGCAGAAGTGCTGACGATTCCTGGTTCCAGCTGTGCGTGTGTGTGTGTGTGTGTGTGTGTGTGTGGGCATAAGAAGTGTTTTTGTATTTACATGGTCTGTATTGCAGTTGAGTAAGCGTTTGATAAACTAACAGCAGTCTAATTTTGATACAGAGCGTTTACAATAGATTCTCTTATGCATGAGAACAGCAGGAATACTAGTTTTAACTGTAATGGGGGATCATAGCAAAAGAAAAGTTCAATTCTGTCAACTGGACAAAAGATTTTCAGGGAATATCTGTGTGAAGGGAGAAGCTAACTGAAACTTTTTTTTTACAGTTTCTGCGGTCTATTGAACGACGCTAAGTGTGAACTGTCCTTGAGTCATATTAGTATTATCGTACAAGCCTTTAAGTGGTGCTCCACTAGCATACTGGCTATCACTATTGTTTTTCTTGTGAGGCATGAGAGCAGACAGACCTGGAGAACCTGCTCGAACACTTTTGTCCTGTTGACAGATTTTAATTTTTCTCTTGCTACGGATCCTACTGGACGACTAAGGGATTACACAGACAGTCCCCTTTTTCACTTTTGATATCAATGAATACCAAGGCAGTAAAAACATTATGCCTATTTTACACATCCCGAGAATCAAAAGAAAATGGATTGGATTTCTTGAAGAGATATGTTTTGTCTTTGCTTAATCTTATATTTGAGTATTTGAGTGTTTTTAGATCTTCCTGTATGCATCCTGTCAAAAGCTCCCTCGTCTCGTCAGATCTCAGATGCAAAGCAGGGCTGAGGCTGGTTCACACTTGGATGGAAGACCACTGGGAATATCAGGGGCCAGAGTGGAACGCCAGTCACATTGCCTGGTATGAATATGGTGTGCACATGACTGATTGTTGGTGGTCGGAGGGGTCGGTGGCACAGACGGTGGCACATCATTATACCCCAGGGCAGCTGAGTGGCAAAGTGTGTGCATCTTGAAAAGTGCTACAACTAATTTACTACCAAGTATTCTACAAAGCTTGTTCAAAATGAGAGAGAGAACTCATAATTTAAGAGGGTGTGGAAATTTCAAATTGCCCAATGTTTGAACTACCTGTAAACGTTTCTGTGTGTCGATATGTGGTGTAAAACTCTGGAACAGTCTGGATACACGTCTCAAGCAATGCCAAAATATCCATAAATTCAAGTTGCTATATAAACATATGGTCTGGTCACAGTATATAGAGAAGTGGGTCTGAATATTAGAACAAAACTGCCTTCTGTAGTGCAGGTTTATACTTTTTGTTTCCGCACCTTTGCTGGTTTGTTCTGTCCATTGTCATTGTTGGTATCCTTAATTTCTTTACCATTGTTGGGATCCTTTTGTATTATTGCAATATGATGATAGTTGTGTTACCGAGCTATAACAGCGACTCATTGTCCTCACATGTAAATAATTCATATGGTCTAATGAAAAATGCAAAAGAAAGCTCATTATGTTAAATTAGAAGACGGGTGGGATTAAATAAGTTTTCTTCTTCCTACTCCTTTTTGGGCAAATGTTTTTGTTGTTGTTGTTGTTGTTGTTATTTCTGTTATGATTGCACTTTTGTCATATGTATATGTAAAATAATGTAAATTGCTTCTTTTTGAGGAGGTAACAACATTATAACATGGTTTACAGCTCATAAGTGTCAATTTTGTGTACTGTAGTACCTTTAAAACTCCTTTGTGTTGTTGTAAAGTGCTCTATAAATTAACTTTGACTGAACTGATTGAATTTCATGAATAATTCTTACGTTATTTATAGCTGAGTCCAATAAATATGAGACTTTTATTATTTTCTATGGACTCGTCACTAAGAGCCCACCACAGACAAAGGAGCTCCAAGATCCTGTTGTTGTTGTAGGACTTTAGCTAAATCTCTCTCAGACTAATGTGGAGCGGACTTGATGTTTTGAAGCTAACTAACATCACTCTGCCGAAAACTAGCTCTGGTCCTTGTCACAACAAACCGCCGCGTCATCTGGTTTAATCTTGATGGAGTTGTGTTTTTAGAGACTCCACCGTGAACCCAGAAAGCGCTGATATTAATGACGCTGGTGGACTTCAAGTGAACTCTTTGTAGTGTGAAAAATGTGTGAAAGTCAGTTTGGTAAGAGATAGTATTTAGTTAGCTACAAACGGCTAAATATGACGGATTTTTAAAGCTGCACTGCGCAACTTTTCTTGGGGAGGGTAGATGTACTTAACTATTCAGCCTGGAATGTTTCATAGTACGACATTAAACGTATCTATCTCCGTGGAGACAAGCAGGTCCGTTCACATAAGAACGCATGTTTTTAAATCTATTTCCGAACAACAAAATCACATCTAATAAAACAGTTGAGTTGACTTTTAATGCCATACTGTGGAACATAACAAGCAAAGCAATAACATACAGTATAACATCTCCTTAAAGAAAAAAAACGCGACGTACCCTCCATCTGAAAAGTTACACAATGCACCTTTAAGTGACAAATTCAAAAATAAAAAGTTGAGAAAAAAAATTAATAAATCTGAAATAGTTGTAATGAAATTCTACCAAATAATAAAAATGTGTTGCATGCATTATCAAATTACTGTAAATGTATTTGGTTTATAATGCAGGTTTAATAACAAGAAATATACACTATTTAGGCTGTTTTAACATTAGTTCATATTGTGACATTTATCAAAACTCCATAAATGCCAAAATTCTGTTATACATACTGGTATTAAGGCTCTATATACTTTTTTAATTATTTTTGTTTAAAATTCTACTGATTACACCAAGTAAAATCATCACTGTATGAAATTTTCTGTTATAATTTGAGGCAACTTAATCAACATTACTCTAAACCGTGGGAAAGACATAATTTAAAAAGAAAGGAATCTTCAACAAAAATCTTTAACTAACCGTACCATACAGTATTACAGGACCCATGTAAACATGACTGAGAAATATTATGTCTACTGTTAAACTCGATGAAAAACACAATTTGTGATTTTTAAAAGTGATCAAAAGTTGTTCCTCGCTTACCCATGCGTTCCTTTTTTGCAACAACTAGCATGCTAAGATCCACTTCCTGATTATCGGACAATGAAAACGCTTTGTAATTAGATCCCGACAGCGCACAGTGGACATATGCAGACCTCAAGAGCTGTTTATACAGATATATCGGTACTTTACAGGCCCTTTAAAGATTCACAATTTGTATTTCTTTATTTGTCAGTAAATAAAGTGAGCCAGACCCGTGTATTATTATGAGGTCCGTTCATTCGTTCATTTCCTCGTCCCTGGACCCAGAGGTGAGTGGTCCACGTACGCTGAAGACTGCCAGAGGCCCTGTCATACGACTTTCATTTAGGAGTGAGCAGGAAAAACAAGCGCACGGACAAATATTAAAACATAATAAAAGTGGTAACCTGCCTCTTGTGTTTGGAACTGTGACAGCAACAGATGGTCAGCCGTCAATGACTCAGCCCCGAGTGTGCTCATGTGTGGGGGAACACTGACCCCTGCTGGCCGGAGTATAGTACAAGTACTAAACGAATACTTGTGGTCAAATCATTGTATTCATTTTGTACTAATAATAATAGTAATGGGTTTTATTTATGTTGCATTTTACATTTGAGAAACAAATCTCAAAGTGCTACAGTCAGTTTAAAATCACATATAACAACAATAAAACAGTTACACAGGCCTATATGCTTTTTGAAATAAAAACTAGAGGTGCACTGTGTAACTTTTCTGAGGGCCCACCACTTGCTCGTCTCCGTGGAGATAGTAGGCTATTGCTTTACCTGGTATGCAATAAACTTATCTAGCTTACATTTGTTCAGTTACAGATGATTTTATTGCTAAAAATCAATTGAAAAACATGCATTCTTACTATAAGCATGGTTCCCTCTCCACAGATCTGACTTGTAACTTGGCCTGGTGGTGTTACTTGTTTGTTTTCTAGAGGAGAGTTACATTTAATGCCATACTGTATAACATTCCGACAAATATCTCTATGGAGACAAGCAAAATCTTTATATTAAATCTTTCTACAAAACCAACATATTAATGGTTTTCAGAGTGATGAAAAATTTGCACTGTTGCCATAGAAATAAACAATTCTAAACAAAGTATTGTATCTTTTACATTGTGAAAAGTTCTCAAAATGTTCCCTTTAACAGGAAGCCAAATGCTACGAACACACAGCTTTGAATGAAACTATTGCATGTTCTGAAAAATAACAACAAGACGCAAAGGGAATCAAAGGGATAAAAAATGGTAACGATGGTAATTCAGTCCAAACTCCATGGTCTGTGGTGCCCTCAGGTGGTCAGGCAGGGTATTACAGAAGCCGTGAATATTGTCTTTTGTGTTGTGTTCAGACCTGCAGGGTTAAGGTCTATGAGGAGACAACACAATGGGAGTGAAAAGGACCAAATATGCACCTCTTTGTCAGGTTACCAACAATAAAAAATTCTGATTTTATTTTTTATTGAATTTTGTAAGTATATATCACATAAAACATGACCTGTTTCCACAAACTATTTGTCTCCAGCAATAGTACTTGATCAAAAGTAATTTAAAGGACCTATATTGCACTATTTTCTGATCTTTGTTACACAAAATAGATTCTTGTGAGCTTTAAACCATGTTATAATGCTGGTTCCTCCTCAAAAACATACCTTGAGTTGTGTTTTGTTTCATTCACACGTTTGAGTAACCTTTTATTATTAGTCTGTCTGCATCTCCCAAGCTCAAAATGCTCTGTTCCGCCTTGTGATGTCATGAAGCGACAGTTTTCACGTTAACAGCTCCTTTAATCATATGTTTAGTATAAATTGGCAATTCCTGAAATTATCCAAATGATTCTAGTGAAGGTGTATGAAGTTAAAAACATGGTGGAGCACTTCTGGTGACATGAGTGTTTTCTTGAAAGAAGAGCTGAAAGAAATATGCATAGTTTGTGAGTTAAACATGTGTGTGTGTGAATGAAACAAACACAACTCCAGGTTTGTTTGTGAGGAAACAACATTATAACATGGATCAGAAAACACCATAATATCGGCCCTTTAAAATACATACACAATTGCGAATAAACCATAATAAGTCTCCTTTAACAAAGCCATTTTCCACCATGATTGAAACATCATCTTATGCTTTGTGCGCGCTATCGACACTCCCATAAACGCTCGCTCTCCGCTTAATGACAACCACATGCGAGCCTTCCCACTATCTGGGCCAATTACGGATGACGGACAAACATCCTGTCGCGCGTGTCTTGAAAAATGACCCCCCAGATACAAAAGCCAGATGAAAAATTACCCGCCCTGTGACAAGGTGAGAGCAGATGGATTATGAACTATAAATGTGTAACAAATGAAGCGGGCAGGGGGGCTCCGGACGGACAGACCAGCTCAATCAATCACTACGGTAACAAGACAACGCGCAGTGTCCCCGAAGAGACGACACAGGAGGACACTAGAGGAAGTTTGGGGGAGAACAGCACATGTTGGGACAATAAAAAGAGACAGAACTGACAAAGAAGGCTGAGTTTGTTCCCAGCTACTTGAATATTAGATTTGAGATACAGTTCCGTGGTTGTTGAACTAGACAAACTTTTGAGAAACTGTAAAATGGCGGCAAGACTCATCGCAATCGAATCGAAATCGCAATCAGAATGGACACAATTAGCAAATCGCAAAGGCTGGAACTTTTAAAGTATCATAATTTACTCCAACAACATATTTTGTCTTTTTTGCTTAAAAGCTGCTAACCTTGTATCTTATCTGTACAAACATGTTCTAAAAAGTGATTTCAGTCTTTTTGATATTAACCACCACTCACAAAAATGTGGCTTCTATTTGAAAGAATTCCTATTGTGTTATATCTTTTGCAGGCAAAGCTTTTATGTCTGGGTAGGGGGAAAAAAATGATTCAGACTGTTATTGTAGTCCAATATTGTTATCCAAAACATCTTAATAACAGGTCCACTAACTTCATGTGCACAACCCAACCGAATCACATCTTTTTATTGTTGAAAACGTGACATTTTTTAACCCAACATGTTTAACCCGGAAGCTGAGATTCTGAATTAATCGCAAATAAGTACAAAGAAGTGGGCGGAGATAGGGGGAAGGTGAAAAAACATGACAGGATTACTCACACATGTATGAATCATCGAAAATACTTAATAACTTATGATGAAACACTATTATAAAAGTCCATATAGTAAAAGTCATTTGTGCATAGTATGTCCCCTTTAAGGAACCGATGCGGTGACTTTACAGAAACATATTTTTTGGTAGAAGAAAGCAACACAGCTATCCAAATTGTGTTTTGTCAGTGTAGTCATTCTCTGATCAGTCTGTGCTCTAATATACCTCCTAAACGCAGAGATCAAATCTAAGTAGCTCAAATTAGAGTCTCAAACCCTTTCTCACACTGTTCTCTAGTTTGCTTTGGCACCATTGGTAGAAAAGGGCGTAACAGTTTTCATTTTGACTGGGATTTGACAAACCCCAATTCCTGTATTTTTCTTTTATTCCATTGAACGGCTGAGCGGTTTCACCAATTTGTGAAACAGATGACGGACAGTTGGAGCGGCCGCCCTCTCTCGGGGATAAGAGCATTGTCATGGTACCATTTGATTGGCAGTGTAATTTGTTTTTTTGGGGGCTGTTTTGGCATCAAGTGTTGAATCTGCTGTCACATATTCCACGGAGCTCAAAGTTGTCAAAAATACATAGTCGTGACGGTTTCTGGACACATTTTTTGGGCATTGGACAGTGAGAAAATACATCCAAGAACTTGAGATTTGTGCGAAGTTTGAGATCTGCTTTGGGAATAACAGAACATGCTGAGCCAACAATCCACAATGGTAAGACATACAATATTTGGGCAATTTCAGCAAGTCCAAAATGGAAGGATTGCGTGGTACTTGGAGAAAGAATGCAATATTTGCTGGTAAAATGTCATCTTTCTCTGTACATAAGACTTCTATGGTTTAAATTCACAGCATTTTATAGTATATTTTATAATTTACCTTTATGTTTTAATCAATTGAACAATGAATTGGACAAGATAGCAAATGCATAGAACAAGGGGCGGGTGATCTACCAAAAAGAAAAAAAAAAAAAAAACTAACTTAAAGGGCCCATATTATGATATTTTCTGATTTGTCTTGTAATGTTGTTTCATCATCACAAACACACCTGGAGCTGTGTTTTGTTTCATTTCACACAAACTCCATATTTAGGCTGAGTTCTTCTCTCAAACAGAAAACACTCTGTTCTACGTTGTGATGTCATGTGGTAATACAGGAAGTTACCACTGTGTTTTTAAAGCCTGGAATTGCCAAACTCTACTGAACTAAAGGTAAAAAGTAGCTGTTAACTTGAAAACTACCGCTTGATGACATCACAAGGTGGAAAAGGGCATTTTCAGTTTTATTGTGTTCTGTCTTCAGTTTTATGAGCTCCTCTTGCGCCAATATGAAAATCTGACCTCACTGACTTTAATAATATTATGTGTTGTAATGTTCTAATGTCCATTTTCACTTCACACATCCTTCTATTATGTCTCAGTGCGCTGCCTCTCACTCGTCTCTATAAAGATGAGCTCATCCTCCAGCCATGGCCTCCACCTGTGTCAGGGCCCCCACCTGTGTCAGGGGCCCCGAGGCCGAAGGGAGGCGACCCTTATGACCCAGTCCCATAAACACTGTGAGAGCAGTGTTAGACACAAGTTCAATGGCAGACGTCCTATTGTCGGGGGCCCAGACTGTATAAAGAACCAGACAAGAGGGAGGACGTTAAACTGCTTATTCAACACTTCAACACAGGTGCGGAGGCTCAAGTGTGTGCACTAGAATAGGAGATTTGAATAGCATATAATAATAATAATGCTCTCTTTGTACCACAGGAGTATGACAAAACCTACCGGGGTAATGATGTTCTGTGCTTTGCTAGTGCCTTAACCTGTAGATAGAGCACACACAAGTTTCTCTCATTCTCAGTATATGGACAGGCCCTGCCTCATGTGAAAGCTCAGAACCTCCAGAATTCATTCACTGAGCTCCAGAGGCTGCAGATTCGTGTTTGGCTGGAGTTGCTGGGGTTTAGGTCATGACTATTTATATCAGAGAGAGTCCTTTTATGTTTAAACCCAGTTGAGAACCAAAACTATAAAATACACAATACACAAAGTAGTAGTTAGTTTTACTGTCCCTTTGATTGGCTTCCTTATTGTGAGTGGGCTTAAGCTTGCACACAAAGATGGATTTTCATAATGTTTGTGAGTTCACAAACTCGTAAGAATCTATCTTGGCGTGTGCAGTTAACTGGGTGTGCGGACCAGTCACTGAGCAGCTTCACACATCCTTCTGCATTCCGGAAGCCAAAGTCCAAACGCCCAAACAAACCAAAACATGTGTAGAATTCAGTTCAGAGTGACACACATCAGTCTGGCATGAGCCAGGTTAGAGTGGGCTTCCATCTCCACAAAACCTTCTCTTATTTGGCCTGGACGTGGGCATCTCCTGCTTATTATACAAATGTTATTCCTATAATTTTCTACAGTATGATGTGTATCTATCTCTATGGAGAATGTTCCAGATTATGGGTTTAAATTTCAATTTCTGTGGAATCATGCAGGTAACGTGCCACTTCCTGAAAGTTACGCAGTGTCGCTTTAAAATGTGCATTTTTGCTTGATCACATCTTTTGCCTCCATTACCCACCACACTGTACACTCCTCTTTTACCTTCACGAATCAATGGCCACTTCTTCCTGGACTTTTCTCTCCCGAGTTTATTTTTCCTCTCTGGCCTTGGCGGTGTTGTTGTATCAGCTCTGGATCTGTTTGGCACGGCCGTCTCCGCTGTGGGATTAAGGCTCCAGACAGAATGATGGAGCTCCACTCTGACCCTGGGGCAGAGAAGGAGAGACGGAGGAGGCCCTGTAAATCACCCCTGTGGAATGGAGAGAGACACAGAGGAAGGTCAGAGGGATGAGAGGCTGTATAGGAATGCTGCAGAGAAGATGTTTCAAAGAACAGAAATATGTTGTACTGTGGTTCTAAAAATGTGAGTTTTAGACCTGGTTGAATCCTGGTCTAGTCTTGGTTTAAAACAGTTTGAAGGTTCGTACACATCGTAGATTGTTTGTATAAATGGACATCGCTTAACCCACTAGCCGCTGCGTTCCAAATAGGAAGTGAACACGGGGGTGCACTCCGGCTCCATCGGCTCTGCACCACTCACCCACACAACACATTCCTGCATAATAAGCAAGGTGTATTGCCCAAGGACACAAGGACAGGTTTCGGTATTTTATATTTCAATTATTTATGCTTAGCTCAAGTGAAAGAACAATATAGAAGTCCAAACAACCATAGCTGCTAATTTGTAGCATATGTCTTTCAAATACAGAAGACATCTCCTCTCCAAAATTCTCATATCATTCAGAACAAAATATATAACTTATTTTAACTTATTTTACTTGAGATAAGTTGAATCTTCAGTTGTTGAATCTGAGAAAATCCACACTGTTTCTCAATCTTTGTTTGCAATGTTGCTTATGTTTTTTCTCCTTGTTTACACATAAGCAGCCATGTTTTTGTTTTTGTTTTGTTTTTTACGCAAATAGACCATGCGTCTCTCTGATTGGTTAATTCACCTGTCAATCACGCCCTCTGAAATCAGGGAGAGGGAGGGAGGATACGGCTCCAGATCCACTCGTCTTTGTAAAGTTTTGTTAAAGCGAGTGGTTCTGGCAGGACAGGTAACAGATAAACCACTCATTGCATTCACCCATGTCTCTTTGACTGTAAACGTGGCAGAAATATTTTGCCAGATGGTGTTTTGGGGGGTTTTATAACACAAAAGTGGATGCACAGAGACATGGAGCTGCACATTCACAGGCATCAATAAGAGGCTCAGTGAGGAAGTGAGGAAGACCTTGGACTGAGAACTGGACTAAAGAGTCTCAGATGAAATAGACCAGCAGCCAGAGGTGGGGCGAGAACTCAGAAATTGTAGTAAGTGTTAGTAAGTAGTGAAGTCAAAGTAATACTGACTACAGTGACAGGCTTTTTTGTGAGTTGTGTGTGAGGGGTGGATGGACTTTATTAATCCAGAGGGAAATTCAAGTTTTGCTGCAGCAACATTTACACTGCTCTTCTCAGTCACAGTTTAACAGGAGGACTGGTCAGGGAGGGTCAGCAGATCTGTGTCAGGGCATTTTGAGGAGAGGAAGAGCCAAAGTGTCGCTCCTCTGTGTCCTGCAACATCACAGCAACCTCCAGGGGGCGCCAGGTGAACACAACAGGAAAGGCCTCACTCTTACTCTGGTCTGGTGTTTCGGTGATGAAATGGTTCATTCTCTCAAAGTTTTTCCTCTGGAAGGTCTCAGAGAATTTATAACATAATAACCTATGTTATATGTGCTTTATTTAATGGTGCTGCTCTATTGCTTTTCCTGGAATATTCATCAATGTGCAATTAAACATCCATAACACGAAGAGAAGCACATGTTGCCAGGTCCGATCTGTAGAGGCAAGCCCTCAAGAATGTGTGTTTTTCAAGTGTTTTGTTTTTGTTTTTTTTTTCAATAAAAACACTTTTAATTTAATAATTAAGATAATTTTATGCTATACTGTATAACGTACTGACGTTTCCATTTTAATAAGCATTTTTCTTATTTTTGTGTTATATAAGCACCATTTATATAGATTAGTTTATGACTTACGGAAAACATCAATAAATAAATGTTTTACAGACCTGTGCAAATCGGCCAAGAGCAAGACTTCTTCTTTATAGACACAGATAAGCAGGGATATTAAAGTTAGCGATAGTGCTCTTCCAAGTCCCATATTCACTCAGTGACATATTGGTTGCTAGCTACAGCTGCTACACCTGAGTCAGCTTTGTTTTCTGCACAAGTGTCTAGTCTTAACTTTTAATGTTTATCTAAAGAGAATTTATGACCATTCATCCGTTGAACTGCAGCCAATGTAACCATGAGAATCTAGTACAGGTTATCTGCAGGCATATTTATTATAAGGTCATATAGTGAAGGGTCTTTTAACTACTTTTCTGTACCGTAACTTTGGGATTTTTTTGAGATTAATGTACAATAATGTATACATGAAGAATTAGTCAAACCATCGCTCTTATGAAATGTATAGTCCCAAGCTAATATGTGTTTGAGAAAAGAGGAGGGAGATGGACTACTTTTTATAGAAGCAATATCAGCAGAATACAGAGAAATACATCATAAGAGGGGCTCTTCCGGATGCCTCCTGGACCCCTCCCCGGGCAGGTGTCCCGGGCACGTTCCACCGAGAGGAGGCCCCGGGTAAGACCCAGGACACTCTGGAGGGACTATGTCTCTCAGCTGACCTGGGAACACCTTGGGGTCCCACCAGACGAGCTGGAGGAAGTGTCTGGGGTAAGGGAAGTGTGGGTCTCTCTGCTTAGACTCCTGCCCCCGGGATCCGGCCCTGGATAAGCGGATGGTATCGTGAATTGGGAGTCCAAATTGAATTACTATCCTAGTTGTTGTTAGCTTTACTGGAAGGTCTGTGAGAAACACTTATGAAATAACTGCAGTGAATATAGATAGATATAGAGATTACCCTATGTCCTGTCAGTCATCATATCATCCTTGCACTGTTTTTCCTTTCCTTATTTCTATATTTTATTTAATTTTTACTTGTACATATACATTTATATAATTATATCTTGTTTGACACCAGTCTCTTGCTATTTCTGCTATTTTTTTTTAGAATTTATTATTACCATTTATATTTATATTTTTTCTCTTTGTTTTTATATTATACTGTGATGTGTGAGCTACTGTGTCCAATTAATGAAAACAAAATATAAAAACGTAACTTTGGGCCACTGCAAACTGTTTAAATGAACTAGTTTCACGTGATTAAGACAGTAGATTCAAATAATAGAGCTGCTTCATGATCATGTATTGGCACAACACTATTATCCATCCCAACCTTTACGTTCAGAACTCCGAAGCAGCTTGAACGCCTCTTCTCTTCGTCATTCGCCCTGATGAAGACTATGGTGTTTACTGGAGCCTATGCGGCGCATCTGTAAATGAGGTGTGAGATACATGTAGTACTCCCCCTCACCTTGACCTGAGCCTTATCACTGCTCAGCTGTGTCTGACATGTGCTGGGGCCGCTCGGAGCCGTCATGGAGATGTCTGTATGTTGACAAGGCTATTCTCATAAATCTAATATTAGAGTAAGTATACGTGCTGTGTGAAATGTAAAACTACAGTATATGGGATGAGCCACTGATGACGCACTGAAAAAGTACACGAAGGAAGAATGTTTGTTTTGTGGGCAGTTAACCTTAAACTTAAAGGGCCCATATCGCGCTATTTTCTGATCTATGACATAATTTTTTTCCTCATCACAAACGGACCTGGAGTTGAGTTTTGTTTCATTCACACATGTTTGACGCACAAATCCTGCGTATTTAGGCTGAGTTCTTCTAAACAGAACACACTCTGCTCTACCTTGTAATACAGGAAGTGCTCCACTGTGTTTTTAAACTCCATACAGCTTCACTAGAATCATTTGGATAATTTCAGAGCTGCAAGTGCCAGTAAAAGGAGCTGTTAACTATAAAACTACCACTTCATGACATCACAAGGTGGAACAGAGCATTTTGAGCTTTGGAGATGTAGACAGACTAATAATAAAGGATTACTCGAACATGTGTGAATGAAACACAACTCCAGGTGTGTTTTTGAGGATGTAACAACAACAATTACAACACGGCTTAACGCTCACAAGAGTCAGTTTTGCATAAGACAATATTATTTATTATTTTTATTGTTATTGGCCTTTAAACGTGCTCTTGAATACCTTTGGGTTGGCATTTCATGTTTCAGAACTTCAACTGATGTCGCTAATCAGGAAGTAAAACCAGTGCGTTGTTAGCATGCTGGTTGTTGTTTGGGACGACTAACTCGACATGGTGAATAAATAGGACGCTCAGAATACGTTAAGAAAGTGAGGATTAAGTTTGACCCATTGCAAACAGTTTTAAATGAATTTGTTTTTCATGTTTTAAGACAGTAAAAGGGATACATTTAATCACTAACAAGACTCAAATCTTATCCACCTTATTCCTGAAGTTGCTGTGGGCGCCCCCATCGTCATTCTGGTTCTATTATTTTGTAAGGACCTGCTGATCTTGACAGTTTAGTAAATACGTTCAGTACGGACTATAAAGCTGTTTTAAAACCTCCCAGAGAATCAGCGCAGTGTGACTTGTTGGTGCACATGAACATTGAACATTTTACTCAAATGAACCGACCTTATGTCATATTTAATAAGCAAAACGTTTCCCAAATTCTCCATTGACAGGAATGGGATCCCTGTGCCACCACACAAAAGCGCAATTTAGGAGAATTTAGAGACAAAAGTGGGCAGGGCAGAATAAGGTGGATAGCGTCTTCCAGCTGGGGCTACACAACGACATCTCATTTGCAAATATTACTCCATCAAAATATTTTCATTTTCACCCCTGGCAAGTGCAAGTGGCAGCCACGCGCATTTGTATTTGTATTTCCCTTGTATTGATGCTTTGACTTGTCTCGATTAACTGACTACTACTTCATCTCTCGAGACAAACAAAGGCCAGCGTAATGAATGGAAGAAGACTGCGTGGTTTTTGTGTTATTGTGGTAGCGGGAGGCGGATGGCAGAGTGTGGGCGGGGGGCAGGTCAGCGTGTCCCCTGGTTAACATGCTAATGACCAGTTTAGTGGCCGTGGGGAGGGCATCTGGGTCAAACACAGTGATAAGTCAGTGTCATAGTGGAGCGAGGGTGTGGGTGGCGGTAGTGGTCAGGCCGTGCAGCTGTGCCATTTCCTCACTGTCAAAGAGAGTAGCCTGAAGCTTTCAAGAGAGGGTTCTCAAGAAAAATAGTGTTTGGAATCAATAACAATATGCTAATGATAAACGCACAAATGCCATGTTTGATTTATTTTTGTATGGCAAATTATGACACTTGTTGCAAACTACAATTCATTCTGAACTAATATAAAAATCTGATTTAAACCTGATACACTAAAATGACTTAAAGGGGGAGTATTAAGCTAAATCGTCCTTTCACCATGTCCATTTTCACATTCCCTTATCAAAAACAAGCCTGAAGAGAGATTTCAGATGTTATCCATCCATGTTTCAGTAATTTAGCGATCTCTTCCAGGCCCTATTCAAACTCTCTTTATGGTTAGCAGTCAGATTCTGTCCAATGCTCCGCCCACAAGCCTACGTCACCTATGCTCCTATGGCAATTTTCCATAAATATACAAACGCATGATCAAAACTGTACACTACAACTTCATAAACCTGACGTGATGTGCAGCAGTTTCAATATCCTTATCATTATCATGCACACCAATAGTAATGTGATCGCGGTGTGAAGGGGGAGTGACTTAGTGCAGAGAGCAAAACAAGGAGAGACTCAAAGCATTATAAACCTAATATATGTTTTAATTTTAATGCTCTGAGTTGCTGTTCGTTGTTTTTGGCAAATATAACATTTCCAAAACAATAAAAGGTCACATTTTGAACTAAACATGTTATGTGGATGATCTGAATGCATAAGGTAAGTGAGGAATAACTTTGGACCACTGCAAACTGCACTGCAAACTTTTAAAATGAACTAATTCTGTTTTTTAAGACAGTAAAAATCAGGTACCGCACCTTTAAAGGTCCTATATTGTGCAAAATTGATTCTTGTGAGCTTTAAGCCGTATTAGAATTCCCTCATCAAAAACACACTTGGAGTTGTGTTTTGTTTCATTCACACGTCCACATGTTTGAGTAACCCTTTATTATTAATCTGTCTACATCTCCAAACCTCAAAATACTCTGTTCCACCTTATGATGTCATGAAGCGGTAGTTTTTACCTTTTGTTCAGTAGAGATTGGTAATTCCAGGGCTGTAATTATCCAAATGATTCTAGTGAAGGTGTGTGGAGTTTAAAAACACAGTGTAGCACTTCCTGTATGTGATTTGAGAGTCGAACTCGGCCTAAATATGCAGGGTTTGTGTGAATGAAACAACATCATAACATAGATCAGAAACACAAAATCAGCCCTCATATTTGTTCTGGTGTTTGGGTTCAAATACGACCAAACTTCTGTTGCGGGGCTTGTTCAGGACACCATCAATTTTGTATGATATCTTTTTTATTCTATCAATATGCTCCCCACTGAGCTAAATGCCATGACAGCCCGGGCCATAGACGGCTGTTTGGTGCACGATTGATTGGTCTGGCATTTGATCCTCGGGCTCTCCGGCTCACTGAAAAATGGAACACCCGCCCCTTTAACTCCCCCCCAACTGCCCGTGCCTTTAACATCAATCTGCCCACACCGCTGCTGCTGATCCCTCACTGTCTATTGGAAATGCTCAAGTGTTTGGAGCTTGAAAGACTCGCTAAAGAAACATGACCTGAACAGTGTATCGCTATCAACTGACCGTTTAAAGGTGCTGTACCTGATTACACCGTACTGCAAATGTGGAAAACAGAACTGGTTCATTTTAAATGTTTTACACTGGTCCACACTTATCCCTCACTTACCTTATGTATTCTGAGCATCCTTAATATTCACACATTGAGTTTAGAAGCACTTTTCACAGCTCGCAGAGACCTGTGCGAAGTTTTGCTCTCACGGTCTCATGCTAATGCACACTTCCTGATTACCAGACAATAAAACGCTTCATAATTAAATGCAGACAGCATACATAATTTAACTTCAAGAGCTGCTTATATAATATAAATGTGGACTAGGACAAGGCACATTTTGCTCAAACACATGGGAGAAAATTGGATACAGGCCTTTTAATTTTGTTAGAAGCATCTCCCTGGAAATGTGTACTCTTTTATGGACTGTTTTTGTTTTGTGAAAACAAAGGAAGACCAAATAATGTAATTTGAATGAAAGTGATTTAACAGCATATTTACAATGTGTAACACAATTATTTAATATATAATATATTTAAAATATATTAAATATTTTAAATAAGCATGCACATTAGGCCAAAAATATTACTTTTATTCACTCACAATTGCCAAACATAAAAAAATAAGTTGAAACAAAGAAAAATATTGTTTAAACATTATGTGAAAGCAATAGGCATCAGGCTGATGACATATTACCACTGCTTAACTATTGTTTTGTCCCAGAATCGTTTTGGTTGAAGAAAAATGACATAGTGCAGCTTTAAATGGTGCACTTTTATCACTTATTATAAAATAAGAAGAGAAAAGTAGAAGAGCTGCAGACACACGTGGAGAAATTAGGACGTATTCAGTGGTCTACACTGACATCTAGTGGAAAGACAAGGTAAGACGTCAACACAAAGATTTGAGTCAGATATGTTCCAAATTTTGATTCTATTGACCTTATTCCACCCATTTTGCCCCACCCACTTTTGCTCTGCCCACTTTTGTATAATTCTCTCAAAAACTAAGAAAAAAAAAAAGAAAACAAAAAAAAAAAAGAAAATCAAATCTGGTACTGGACAAAGATTTTCTTATTACAATCTAATTTCTGTTTAGTATGCCCATTACAGTTATTTTTTCCCCTTTTTCATAACATTTTTCCTTCTCCATGGAAACAACATCCTGGACTTCACCTAGACAAGTTAGTTACATGTAAGATCTGTGGAGAAGTGACCGCACTCACAATAAAAATGCATGTTTTTCAAGGTATTTTTACAGCAGTAAAACATGTAATTGAAAGTTGTATTTGATTCTTATTTAACCAAGAGAGTCCCAGAGTTAAGAGAGTAAAACACAAGATAGATAGACTGTGTCACTTTTTCTGATTGAGGGTCCACCACCTGCTTGACTCCATGTAGATTTTATAGTTTTTTTTCCTAGAATATACGGCATTTCATTTAACTATCTCCATGGAGACAAGTTACAGGTCAGATCTCTGGAGAAGGTAATGATGCATGTTTTATAGTAGTTTTGACAAATAAAAACACCCATAATTGAATAAATACAAGGTACAGAATATTTTTAATATCATCACCATGGAGACAAGCAGATGGCATTGCTCTGACTCCACCAGAAACACAGTGCACCCTTAAAGATACAGTATGTAACTTTTGAGAAACAAGCAAATAAGGGTGCTTTTACACTGACAGCATTTGGTGCGCACCAAATGGCCCATTCGAACCAAAAGTTCTTAGTTCGGTTCGTTTTCGTTAGTGTGAATGCAATCTCGGTACTTTGGTGCGCACCAAATCAACCGGTCCGAGACCGATAAAAAGGGGTGGTCTCGGATCGCTTTATCTGCCCTACTTTGGTACGGTTCATCTGGTGTGAAAGCAACCAAACCAAATTGGACGGAACCGAATGCATTATGGGAATGCATTACGTTTCTGTTTACTCGGTCGCGAGGGCACGTCTCTTCTCCCTGAAGAGGCGTGCAATGCGCCGTCGGCGAGTCGAATAACTTATAAGTTGTCTTTGGAGTCGCAGCCGCGAAACATGTTCGAAATTATTCGAAATTGCAGAAAATTACGGTACCTACACGTACAAAATGATGTATGATGATCAGCGCCAGGAGCACAAGGCAAAGCTGTTCCTCCATGGTGATCGAAAGTGGCGCGTTTTTTAGTCCGGTTCCGGTGACGATGGTCTTCGCTGTCTATTTTGGTTCGTTTAGAACTCTGCATATGTGAAAGCAAACCGTACCCACGTCTGTTTGCTACATTGGAACATTTTTCTGACTAGTGCGGACCAAAGCAATCGAACCATAGGTGTGAAAGCGCCCTAAGAGTCAGGTTTGTGGAGATGCAAGCCCGCTCACAGCAGGGACACATGTTTTCCAGGGCAAAAAACAACTATGAAAAACATAACATGCTTTTTAATTGTATTTTTAAGACAAAAAAAATGGCATAGTGTAGCTTTAATGGCATGACTAAAATATAAATGAGTTTAATGCCCTACTGTCGAACATGTCAGGTAAAACAATAACATCTCCACTGTTACAAACAGGTGGCAGAAAAGTTACATAGTGAACCTTTAATTAAAATCAATATGATCTATAGGAAAATGTCCCTATTAACTTTACTATTATTATTTCTATTATTGTCATGACAACAAAAATAGCTCCCACAAACTATTGATAATTTCCCATTTAAAATACTCCCTCATCACCATCACCTCCTCATCCCAAATTATAAAGACATTTCTTTGGCTCTCCGCTCCTTGTAAACTTCACTGTCATAATCTTTAATAATCCTGAGAGGTGTCCGAGGATGGATGGTACATTTCCAATCCTACCTCTCCGTGCGCTTGTTGACATTTTCCCATCATGCACTGCAAATAGGCCTGCAAGAATGTTTATGTATGCTGAACCAGGCACATACATCACACAGAGGAATGTGAATGGATCTAAAACAGAAATCTCAGCAATAAATTTAGCCGTAATGGGCTCGTGGACAGAGGGGGAAGGAAGGATGGATTTGACCTTGTTCCAGTCTGTGCGTTTGAAGTTGTATGAAAACACATGTTAAAGAGCAAATCACAGGTTTTCAGTTTTTTCTAATAATTGCTTGGTTCGGTGGGTAGTACCTGTGGTAAATGTTTAACATAGTTTTACATCAGTTTGTGGGGGGAAAAAGTCTACAGTCTAAAGTACAAAAATACAGGAAGTAGCAGTGAGTTCTAAAATGGGACGCGCCATCAACACAGAAAATTCCATCCAAAATGCAGCGACAATTTACGCACAAGGGCATATTTTTCTGGCAGTTTAAACCTTCATTTAACCAAATAAAAGCTTGTCGTTTGTTTTTATTAGTCTAATCATAACTATTTTGCAGTTTAGACAGGTTTGACCATTGTAAACATTATGGTTGTAACAGTTGTGGAATTACCTCTATATATGCCATATCTGAAAAACATGCTGGCCTCTCCACAAACCTGACTCTTATTTGGCCTTGAGGAAGCTTTTCCTGCTTGTTTGAGAATGTTCCGAAGTATGTTTTTTAACTTTCTGTTTCCATGGAATCATGCAGGTGACGTCCCATCTCCAAAAAGCTACACAGTGTTGCTTTAAATAAATGCAAGATGGATCCGTTTTATGTCCGATTCCTGTCTAGGGCACATTTCAGGTAAAACAAAAATATCTCCATGGAGACAATAGGCGACCTTCCACCTGTGCACCTTTAGGTTGTGTTAATTTTATGTTTAAAAAACTGAATTAGTGGACCTGTAGTTGCAAACTTTTTGATAATATTTTTGCGTCTCATCCAAACTGTATTTATGACAAAGTACGGTACAGTCTATTTTATGGATTTAACTTATTAGTAACTTCATTTCCCTTGCCAACAAGTACAATTTCTATAAAAAGACACTCAAGTAGGCCATATGAATCTGACTTTGTGAATAATGCATTGAAAAGTGCTTTGTTCTCTGGTCTCTCTCCTCCTCAGTCTTGTTCATTATGTCCACAGTGAGTTAAGGCTGAGCGGGCACTTGGCTATTTTAAACTGCTGTCCACACTTCTCTGTGAGCGCTCACTTCATTATTTATGCGTCACATTATTTAACTCCATTATTCAAGACAAGAGCAGATACACTAACTTAAATGATCATCATAGTCTACACTTGTCCCACTGCAACCCGGGAAAATATTAAAGAACACTTTTAACTTTTAATCATGTTAGAATATTGTTCCCATTAACAAAAATACTCAATTTGCTTTCCTTTTATTGTAAAGCCATTTAAAGGTGCACTATATAACATTTCTGGCCAAGAGTCTGCAACATGCTTCAGTCCACGGAAATGCTACTTGAAATGAAATATTCCACAGTATTGCATTAAACCTTTTTGATCTGATATGTCTCTGTTGTTGGGCCACTTGGACTAACTCAGTAGTTAAAGTTTTCATCCAGTGTGTTCTAATTTTGATTACTTATTTATTTTTAAACACTGAAAACAAACAAACAAAAAAAAAAAAAAAAAAAAAAACATAGATTGCACTATATTAATTCCAAAAGACCAGGACATCATCATGTTGGATAGATTTTTGTCATGTATATTGACTGCTTTCTCCTGTAAATAATAAAGATATAGCCAATATGATTTCACTTTCACTGTTATTTCCACTGGGTTACAGTGATACAACATTGACTTACAATGACACAACAATAATCAACATACAAATAAAATTAAATAAGCTATATAAATTCAAGGTAGACACACAAAAACATCCCAAAAAGCCGCGATTGTCAAGCGGAACTAATTATCTTTGTGATAGGGTCGGACACATTTGAGCGCTGCACCAAATATGGAGGACAGCGGTAAACTTAAGAATCATATCTTCAAATAAACTTTAAATCAAGCGAAACTAAACCACCTGCTTTGGTTATTTTCACTTGAAATCAATAGCCTTTAGGTGAGCTACAAACAGTATGATTATTATGCATTGTTTGTCCGAAATAGTGCGTTTATTCTCGCTAATGCTAATATTTTGTTATCATTTTAGCTGTGACTGGATGCAGGCGTGTTAAACTGTGAGTAGGCTAGACTTTGTTGACAATATTGTTAGAAAATAGTGGAAAACTTGGGCTATAAAGCATTTAACCTTAGAATTAGTCACATGAATGTAAAATATTAAGCTAAAAAAATATAAGGAGCAAACGAATGAATAGTATTAAAGTAATACATTATAATGCAGTAAAATTACCAATGATCATGGGAAAACAAGACCAGATGATGCATTTATTTATTCGTTTATTTATTATTTGTACAAGCAATACAGCTGAGTATTTTTTATAATTTATTATTTTGATTATTTTCCTCTTTTATATTTAATTGTATAAATGTATTATAGTGGGCACAATAGTTAATAACAGTGTGAAGTGAGCACTTTTAGAAATTAGTTTTTACTCACGTTGATGTGAAAACCTTTACTGTTACTTTGTGCCAAGAAAGCTTTTATTAATGTAGCATAATTCTTACCCTACACAATATTACCATGTATACATATAAATTTTTGTTTATTTGTTTATTTGGTTGTTTGTTCTTAACTTTGAAACCCCAAGATGTGTTATAAAGGGCTGTTCACAAAAGAAAAAGTTCTGAATTGTTGTTTTTTTTGTTTGTTTTTTTTTTGTTTTTTTTTTAAGAATGATAGGGGTAGTGACAATATTATTATTATTGTTGTTGTTATTATTGGCATCATTATTTTTTTGTATTTTTAATTTATTTTATTATTATTATTATTATTATTATTATTGTGTTTTATTTTATTGTGCAGATACAGTTTATTTTGTGTTTGGGAATTGCATAGAAAATGTTTCTTAAAGCTTAAGAAATAAAGTAAAAAAAAAAACAATAAACATAATGCCTTGCTGTCTTTTGTTTTGTAGGCTTTCGAAAGGAGTAATGGATTAGAATGGGTCACAATTGTAGAGACTGAACAAAAGAAGATGTTTTGTCGTCATTTACGCCTAAGGGCTCTCCCTGAAGTTTGGACCTTTGCCCGTATGAACGTCCACAAACTCGCCTCGCTCCAAAATGTGACTTCACTTCCTCAAAAGAAGGCTCAGAGCTTCCTGTACCCCTTCAACAACATGGAACCCTACCTTGACCGGTAAATAAATGTTAGGCCTGTATGATATTGGGGGAAAAAAATATGAAATTGCAATTTTTCTGACAAGTATTGAGACTGCCATTCAATTTGTGATGATTAAATTTCAGATAACTTCAGAAGCGTTAACATTTGAGAGAATACTGATGTATAAACTTCTGAACAAATACAAGAATCCCATGCACTTGTTGCGTGTTTGTAGATGTATAAACTACAGACACTATGGTTGAACGTTTTGGAAAAATAAAAATAAAAAATTGTCGTTTTAGTTTCAGTAATTGTGATTTGCAATTTATAGGATTCTACATAGGTTCACATTTTAAACGCATCCAGAAGAATTGACAAAAAGGTTGAAATATGAGCTGACAAACTAATACAAGAATCACATTTCAGAACATGTTTGTACAGATCTTAACTACAAGGTTAGAATTTTTTACGCAGAATAAGACTGGATATTTTGTTGTTTGCGGTGGAAATTTTGGTTTGTTTGCGATTTGCTAATTTTGTCCATTCAAATTGCAGTTTTGTTTCAATATTGTGCAGCCTTTGTGTTTGTATAATAGTAATTTTGTTCTTAAAACATCAATATGGGACTTCTATTTTTTTCTTATTTCAGGTCAGTGGACAGGTCAGATTTCCGCCTGTTTGACCCTAGTGTGGAGGACATGCTCAGAGCAGAGAAGCTCTTCCGTTCCTCACCGTCTCATCACATCGATTACTACACTTCTGCGGAGCGGATGGACCATGCTCCCGACATCAAACAGCCAGAGGTATTTTCAGCTTTCTCCTTGTATATATATTATAAATATATTTAAATCTAACTAGAATTTAGGAATGGAACGTCATAATAAGATTGTTCCTGATAAAGTATAAATTTTTTTTAATCTGCCACCAAAAATAGTATTACAGAAAATAATTCATGGAAAAATATGATGGACAAATGATATGTAAATATTTAGTATAAATCATTTGAGAATCTAGTCTCGTCTGGTTCTTATCTTGCTTTAAAAGGTATTTATTTTAATGCAGTGCACAAACTGTACTGATTTACATCATGCTCTTGCATCTGTGGCCCTTTGCTCTCCATAAGCTTCAGTATGTGGCCCTCTGTGAAAAATGTTTGAGCACCCCTGATTTTGATTTAAATGCTAATGTGATAGAGTGCATTTTTTTTTAAAATAAAAACCTTTAGAAATGTAAAGAAAAAGAAAAGTCTTTTAATAAAAGTGGTTAGTCAATGATTTTTTTTTTCCCTTGCTCCTCTGATTCTCTGGAAATTAACTAAGCTGTTAAATATCAACACAGACATATTCCAACTGACAATAAAATCGTGAAGTTAAGCCTTTAACAACAGTGGAGTCATTCAGAAGAAAACTGTATTGTATTGTATGTGTGTTACAGGTGTGCTTCATTGGCCGCAGTAATGTGGGTAAATCATCCCTGATCAAAGCTCTGTTCTCTCTGACTCCTGAGGTCGAGGTCCGGGTCTCCAAAACTCCTGTAAGAACATCTTCAGATTGAATCCATTCACATAAAAACATAATGAACTATTTCATTTTGGCAAGCAGAGGGTTCCAAACGCAACATGCTGACAAATAGACATTAGTTAACTACAACGTGAAGGCAATTTGAGTCCAGTGAAGGTGTTCAGAATAAAGCGCTGTGGGGCCAAATATGCAAGAACAAGATCAATCAAAACACAATTTCTTATATGATTTAATAAGGAAACCCTATTATAATATGGTTACGTGCTCTAAAAAGTCAGATTTAGCAGGTGGATATTCAGGTGATGTCTAATCCAAAACTCTGAGCCTCACAATTAGCTATTTTTATTTTAAAGGAAAAATAGGGAAAATCTTAAATATTTGGATATTAATTTGAAACTTTATTGTATAATTCAAAATCTATTACATGTATTTCATCATTTTATGTTTTCATATAAAAATAATGCATTTTCTGTGTAAAAAAAAATCACAAATTGCACATATTTGGGACATTTAAATCTGATTTTTTTGGCTTAATTTTGTTGATATATTAGATACAAAAATATACAGATGGATTTTGGACATCTTATTTAGTCTTTCAGCAAACTAGATATTACGGAACTTAAACTAGACAAAAGAAAAGATCATTTCCCTAATCACCACAGATCGCAGTTTCACTTCACTTTACCCTTTTTGTATTCTTAAAAATCTGTTACATGTATTTCATCATTTTATGTTTTCATATAAAAATAATGCACTTTCTAATTTAAATCAGATTTTTTTGGCTTCACTTCACTTTACCCTTGTAGTCCTCACAGTAATAGGCCGTGTTCTGTATTTATTGGGTTCATATTTCTAACATCTCCTCTGTGATATAATTCATACTCTCTTGGGTTCCTCATTAGGGTCACACAAAGAAGATGAACTTTTACCGAGTGGGCCGATCCTTCACCATCGTGGACATGCCTGGGTATGGACACCGGGCGCCCAAGGACTTTGTGGACATTGTGGAGCCGTACCTCTTCACAAGAACCAAGTATGCCACTCAGTGTAAATCTGAAAATTAACTCTAGGATCTTTTTAAAGACAATACAGTAGGAGATGTTTTGTCTTGTAATGTATTATCTTTGAAAAGAACCCAAGAAGTTAGGTTTGGGTTTTGGGATAAATCTGCAAATGTTTTGAACTAATGCTACAAGTCATAATATTTGTATCAGTTTGGCTCAAAAAATATTTTAATGTTAATTTTATGATGATTATTTATAAGATAAGATAAGATAAGATAATCCTTTATTTGTCCCACAATGGGGAAATTGCAGTGTCACAACGCAAGTTACAGAAACAGTAGGAAAATAAGAGCATGCATCAAATCAAGATAAATAATAATAAGTATTTACAATCAACTAAAAAAACACAACACTGTAAGCTAAGCTAAAAGGCACAGGAACATTGCACAATAAGTGTTTTTGATTCTGAGATGATTGTGTACAGTGCAGTGATGGACAGTGGTGGGTAAATAAATAATAGCAGGTAAAGTGACTTTAAATAATATTGCACATTGTTATTATTACTATGGAGATTACACATGGTTGCTATGGAGATGACACATGTTGTTTTGATTTGTTTGTATTAGGATTTTAATGTCTTTCTTATTCTGTAAAGCACTTTGAATTACTTTGTGTACCAATGGGGTACTGTCGGCAAAACATCCGCTAGGGGCGCTGCGAGCATAGCGACCGGAAGTGAGCTTCGTGTCCCTCCATTGCCATTTACTTCAATGACAAATACTTCACGGGAAAATGGCTTCAAAATATGGGTCGTGGACGTTAGTTTTATTAAAGGAGGAGTTGAAGAGAAGGGGAAAGTCGGTGTCCGGCCGAAAATGCCAACTTATTGAAAGGCATGCTTATCTTTGTGTATATTTAATACTGTATATTTGTTTGCTTCTAGTACACGGGTACACACTTTGCAGACTCGAAGCACTGGACCAAATGGTTATTACAGAGGCCGATGATGAAATTGCATGAGAATATTGGATGACACTACCAGATTTTACGACTTCCAAGATCCCGAAAATGCCAATGAGCCGTATTACATCATACCTTGAAAGAATTATTATTAGACATATTATTAGACATATTATTAGACATATTATTAGACATATTATTAGAAATTATTAGTATATGTTGAATTTAATGAAGCGTGACTGAAATTGTCTGTACAAAATCAATGGCGCATCTGTACACTTCCGGTCTCTACGCTCGCAGCGCCTCTAGCGGTATAAATTTCATAGCCAGAACCCCATTGTGCTATACAAATAAACTTGCCTTGCCTAATGTGTATTTAGAATGTGTAAAATTAGTCTTTTCTTCTTTTCTTCTTCAGCCTGGTGAGGACGTTTCTGTTGGTGGATGGCAGTGTGGGTCTACAGCCTGCAGACCGTATCGCTCTGGAGATGTGTGAAGAAACCAGGCGGCCATATGTGGTAAGATACACAATATACAATATTTAATTGGAGTAATAATGGAATAGATTCTTGTTTGCTTCTTATTGCACTATAAGCTTCTATTAAAAAACATCACCCTTTTATCTGTAGCTGCTGCTGTCAGACTCACTCCCACCTTAAAATGTTTGTATTAACCTGCTCTAAATGATCCCGGTGTTTTTATTTAGCCGTCGTAAATCGATAATGGGTCTGGTCTCCACTGTAAATGCAAGTATACAAGTAAATATGGGCAAAGCTGGAACTGGGAAACCACGGGACCTATGAAGTAACTGTGTTTTTAAGCTGCGGGCAGTGAGCCGAAGGCAGATTTCCTCTTTGGAACAATAAAGTTTATCTTAGTTTGAGTTGGCGGGGTCCCACATAAGAAACTATATGCGCTCCACTAAAAAAAAAAAAATCATGAGTGGCATTGACAGCTCACAGCTAACTTCCTGAGCAGGGGATGTTTCTGTATAGTTTGAATGTTCCCATGTCTGGGTGGGGTTATTCCCAGGTAAAGGAAATTACAGAAATTCATATCATGTTGATCTGTTCGGACAGAAAACCGTACCAAATAAGATAAGATAAGATAAGATAAGATAAGATAAGATTATTCAGTATGAGCGAGAGCAGCTTTTAAATAGCAGCTTGAGGGAATACTTTTAATCGTCTATGTCAATGTTTGTCATGTCCATGTTTATTTAGTGTCAAATCCGGTTTTGTCCTCTTTTAGGGTTTATCATTATTCAGAAATACCTTTTCTGTGGTTTAGTCTCATGTTAGATCCTGTTTAGATTCATTATAGAACAGGTTAGGCTGGATTTAAGCTGATAAAGAACAGTTTTAGAACGGATGGTAGTCTGAAAACAAAATCGAAAATCAGATACTAATTGATACTAAAACTAGAATCAAAACTAGATACTCATTTGAGCAAGTTTTGATACTAAAAAAGTCACATTCACAGGACAGAAATGAAGCTTTCCTGAACAGTTTTAGAATGATCTTGAGCTGTATCAGAACAAGTATAAGAGCACATAGACGAGCATGGTAATATAAAAGGAAATACTATTACTTTATGCTGAAAATCACATTCTGTTGTCTAACTAAAGACTGTACGTGCTTGGTATATTTAAACACCATTTAAAGGTTCTGTATTACGCCAAATGGACTCCAGTGAACTTTTAGCCATGTTATAAAGTTGTTACCTCATCAAAAATCTATCTGGAGTTGTGTTTTGTTTCATTTGAGTAATGTCTGCGTCTCTAAAGCTCAAAATGCTCTGTTCCACCTTGTGATGTCATGAAGCTTTTCAAGTTAACAGATACATTTTTTAGTATAGATCGGCAATTCCAGGGCTGAAATGATCCAAATGTGTAGTGAAGGTGTATGGAGTTTAAAAACACAGTGGAGCACTTGTATTACCACATGACATCACAAAGTGGAACAGAGTATTTTCAGTTTTAGAGAACTCAGCCTAAATATGCAGGGTGTGTGTGTTAAACATGTGTGAATAAAACAAAACACAACTCCAGGTGTGTTTGTGATGAGAAAAAACATTATAGCATAGAAAATAGCGTAATATGGGCCCTTAAAGGTTTGATTAATTGTTTTTTTGTGCTTAATTAAAACAGCTGAAGTCCTAATGCGTCTTTTGTCTTTGCATTTAGATTGTGTTGACAAAAATGGACAAAGGCTCCACTCGCACTCTGCTGTTGAACCTTCTCAGTGTTCACAGTGTCATTAAGAGCGAAACCACGAGCTGCTTTCCTCAGCCTTTCCTGATCAGGTGAGCTTTGATCCAGGACTCACACATCACACACACTGCAATGTATTTGTCACGTTTGCTGGAATCTCATAAAAGTGGATTTACTATTTTCTATAAAGATGTACTGTATGAAGTTATGTGCTATTGTAAAGAAGTGTAGGCAAGTACAGAAGATTTTATGCTTTGGTTCAAGGAGCGATGGAGGGAGGGGGTAGAATGTGAATTTTATTGGAGAGTAATAGACAATAGTATTTACAGTATTTACTATAAGTCACACACTGCAAATAATTTATTGTCAAAGTGAGTGGCTGTCCATACATTTAGTAGGTATACCAGTATGTTATGGCGTTGGTGTATTATAGTGGTGTTGTGTGGAGGTACAGGGGCCATAGGGGTAATTTGCTGCAATAGGATCATCTATAAAAAATGTATAATTTTACATATATTACAGTTGAAATCTCTGTTTTAAATATAGGCCTACATCTTCTAATGATTAATACAAATTCTAGTTCTTTCTTGGTTTGATTACATTTGATTTTATGGCTCAAAAATACTTTGGAAAAATATTTATTCTTATAATGAGTGGGGTCACCTCTCCACAGATCTGACCTATAACTTCCCGTAATGCCACCTGGTTGTGTCCATGGAGATGGCTAGGTTTTATACCATACTGTGTAATACTAGTCCTTCTCAAAGAAATTCCCAAATATCATGAAAAAGGTCAATATTTTTGTCACTCCTTTCAGAAAGTCAAATCCGTATATTTTATAGATTTATTAGACAGAGTAAAGCTTCACTCTTTATGTTTTGATATTTTGATGAGTACCGCTTACAGGTAATGAAAACCCAAATTTTAAGGTCATGGAGTCAGACCCTAATCAGCTGATTAGCTCAAAACCCCTGCAAATGTTTCCTGAGGCTGTAAATGGTCTCAGTCTGGGTCAGTGGGCTACACAGTCATGGGGAACGCTGCTGACTGGACAGAAGAAAGTCACTGACGCCCTCCACAAAGAGAAAGCCAAAGGTCATTGCTAAAGAAACTGGTTGTTCAGAGTGCTGTGTCCAGGCATATTCATAAAAAATGTGGTAGGAAAACATGCAACAGCAAAAGGGATGACCACAACCTTGAGGGGGTTGTCAATCAAAATCCACCCATCGCATCAAGAGCCACTGACGAAGCCTGTATGGGACAAGAGACGATGTCAAAACTGCCTTACCTGGGCTGTGGAAAAAAAGAATTGGACTGTTGGTGGATTTGGACTTGCTGTCCAAAGTCCTCCTTTCAGAGGAAAGTACATTTTGCATGTTTTTTGGAAATCATGGTCCCAGAGTCTGGAGGAAGAGTGGAGAGACGCAGAATCCACGTTGCTTGAAGTCCAGTGTGAAGTATCCACAGTCTGTACAGATTTGGGCTGCCATGTCATCTGCTGGTGTTGGTCCACTGTGTTTTCTAAAGTCCTTAGTCACTGCAGCCATTTACCAGAACATTTCATTCTGCTGGCAAGCTTTATGGCGATACTGATATGATTTTACAGCAGGACTTGGCACCTGCCCACACCGCCAAAGACACCAAAAGCTGGTTCAATGACCATGGTGACCTGAATCCTACAGAGAATCTCTGAGATATTGTTAAGAGGAAGATGAGACACACCAGAGCCAATAATGCAGATGGCCTGAAGGATGCTGTCAAAGCAACCTGGGCTTCCATTCCACCTGAGCAGGGCCACAGTGTGATCTCTGGGGGATTGATGCAGTAATTCATGCCAAAGGAGCCACAACCAAGTATGAGTGCATATATACTTCCAGAAGCCTGACAATTCTGTTTAAAATATCTGATTTTATGTAATATTCAAATTTTCTGAGACACTGAATTTTGGGTTTTCGTTATCTGAAGGCCATAATCATCAAAATTTGATTATGGAAAGCTTCACTCTATGTGTCTATACAATATACGGTTTTTGACTTTCTGAAATTAGTGACAAAAAAATTCAACTTTTTCATGATATTCTTTTTGAGATGGACCAGTATTTTGGTTGGGACAAACTGCTCAACCCTCCAACAAAATGGTGCACAAGTTCATGTCCCTTTATTATAAAATGTTACCAGATATACTTCTTAACAGTTTACATTTTAATTTACAACTATGGGTCGGCATGTTTCTAATGTGAGTTCAGTCACGTAGGGAGCAGTAGAAAGACAACAGGAGTTTACAGTAGCCTGAATGACCGAGAGAAAGCAAAATGGGAAAAAAAAGAATTTCTACTTAGTCAGACAGGCATTAGGGCCCTGGCTTATATTTTAATACCCCACAGAACTACCTTTTGAACTACATTTATGACAAAGACTATGTTTAGCCTTCCTAAAGAGGGTTCAAAGATTACATGCTGTAAAATAAGCATGTTACGATGCACAGTGGTATATTTATTTAAACGATAAGAACATTGACCAGTCGAAATGTTCTGACACTTTCTGTCTCTTGTTCTTCTTTCAAAACAGCTCCTTGAACTTCTGGGGGATCTACCTGCTCCGGTGCTTTGTGGCCCACATCTCAGGAGCCGTCCAGCTGACCAACACGGCCCAGAGCTGACGAACAAAGAGGACATGGGACTTTGCGTGGTACTTTAAGCCCATCTTATCTGGTCATCTTATCTAGGGGCAACAGTAGCTCAGTTGGTAGTTTGTCCACTGATCTGAAGGTTGACTGTTCGAATCCCACTCTTGACATAAAACAAACAGATCCACAGACCCACACATGAGAGCTGTTGTTGTGTCCTTGGGGGAAGACACTTCACCTCACCCCCAGTGTCTGCGTACACTGGTGTATGAATGTGTGTGTGAACGGGTGTGTGGTTCCTTAATGTAACGTGCCTTAAAGATGGAAAAGTCCTATATAATGATGTGACCATTTACCTTTTACAGAAGACCTAAAGGCGCTGTATCCGATTTTTACTGTCTTAAAAATGTGGAAAAACAGAAGTAGTTTTACCTTATGCTTTCAGAGCATCCAAATTATTCACTGCGATGAGTTTACAAACACTCAGTTTTGCCGTGTTGGTAAAGCAACAATAACACACACTTGATTATCAAAAAATGAAACGTTTTATAATTACATGCAGACAGTACACAGCGGACAATATACCTATACTAGAGCAAGACACATTTTGCTCAAATACACAGGAAAAAAACGAGGACAGGGCCTTTAAGTAATACTAAATATGCCATGTTAATACAACCACAGCAGCCTGAACCATTGATACAACAGCGGAAGCGATCCTTTTATTGTAATACTTGTCATATATTTCATTACTGTGGACAATATCTAAAGTATTCTTTATGATTGTATATTTGTAACCTGTCCAAAAAAAGCTGGCAGTGGAAGGATCTTAAAAAACAAAAACCTATAAAGGCAGAAATGGATATTTTATAGTCTGGTATTCTAAGTTCCAAGATGTTATGTCGTTCTATAAAAGGCATCATTATGGCTCTGTGGTCCCTCAGTCGTCCAGGTATGATCCAAAAGAACGGTAGTAAAAGAAAAATTCAAATCTGTTAACTGGACAAAAGTTTTAGAGTGAACACATTTAATTCAAGCAGCTTCTTAAGTTCCATATTTCATAATTAAAAAATTGACTTCTTTATGATAATTTTATTGTCCAGTGAGATAATCACCCCATAAAATAAAATAAGATAAGATAAAATCTCGCTTGACCCAACAATCTTCTGAATTTTGGATATGAATTATAATGAACAATGTTGGACATGTTGGAAATGAACATTTATTCATTTATTGAGCAAGAATGTGACTGATAATGTATATTCATATATTGACCACTGATCTCTTTCATGGTTTGCAAAATGTGTGACAGAATTTCATGTAGGAATCAAAAATGTGTAAAAGACAAACCAGTGGAGCCAACACAATCTCGTAAATGTTTTATGAGAACGAGTGTGAAGGTCAATCTGTGACAAACTCCATGTCGCTTTAACTTCCTTCTTGTTTGTTACATAAAAGGCAAAGAAAAGCACATGTATGGTGTTGCTTTAAGCACAATGCATCATGGTACTGACTCTGTCTGCACGAGTGTTAGAGACACACTCAATAAGGGAAGATGCACAAGTCTTAAGAACTGTTTGTGAGTCTGATTTGACTAAACCAGAGAAACTGCACAGGTGATAATGAGGCTAGTACCTTTTGTTTAGCATTTATGCCACTGCATAAAGTTAAAAACAGACACAGACGGTGCCGGTACCTGTTCAGATCAAATGTTCAGACATAAACTCAATCACTTAATCACAAAGTTTACAGCAGCCGGAGTGACAGAGAAAGCAGACAAAAGGTGACTGATAAATACTGCACAGTCACACTCATTCACAGAACTCACACTGGAATTATTATGTTTTTGGCAATGCTTTTCTAAATTGCTTTTTCCATTCCAGGAAAATGAACTGCTGTAAACATCTGCTTCTACTTTTCTCAAATATACTGCAAAAACATGCAGTTACAAAATGGTATATTATAATGGTTTGCATATAAATGTTCAAATAAAATGTAATTTCATGCAAAGTAGGCCAAGTTTCAAAAAGCTTTTTTTTAATATACTTTGGGAAATTGAATTGGGTTGCCTAGTAAATTTGGTTACATGGCAACCAGATTTGGTTTCATGGCAACCAGATTTTAGCCATGTGCACGGCACAGTTCACTTATTCTGCCATATTTATTATTCTGTTTTGAGGTCTGGCGAACACTTACAAAAGAGTTATTCATAATGTCAGCTTGTATGAACATACTCTTCATCATTTTTCCATTCAACGTTCTCAGATTAGATGATCCTGTGGCATTTAAAACTGTACAGATCATTTTAAAGCTACTGGTAACTCATTACCAAGACAAGTCCAGAGAAAGGGACTTTAGGCGACAGGTAAAGTTTAAGATGAGACGTGCAGTGAGAAAGAGAACTGTGGAGTAATATGCATATTGAGCTAAAACTAAACTGAGACAAAATCATTTTTTATTTATTTATTTTAAATGTATGACAAAGAATTATTAATATACTGAAAATGATTGTTTTGCACATATACTGTTGTAGATATTGATAATTATGTGAATGCACCTCAGGCCTTTACAAGAGGGGTAGGTTTTAAAACTTCTACTTCTTTAGTAATGAAGAACTCGACTCCATGGCATATTATAAATTATTTATCCCATTTTAGTTTTTGTAGTTAACCATTACTTGCTCACACGCAGGAAAGACAGCGTTACGGAGCCAGGACCTTTGGAAGGTTAGAGAAATCCCACAAGCAATTATTATTATTATTTTTTTTTTTATTATTTTTTTTTATCATTTATAGATAGTAACTTGGAGTATCGTACAATTTACTTTTTGGTAATAAAGTTGTTGTTTTTTCTGGATACTAATGCATTACTAACTGTCCTGTGATTTCAGCATAAATGCAGCAGAAATGAATAACCAGGTAATGATTTGCTCGAATGTTTTAAAAATATGTCTTCTCCACATTAAAAATATTTAGTTTAGTTCTGCATTGTTAACATTACTTATGATGTTGTTCTGTTTTATATCAACTTCTGAAATGTTGAAATGTAGTTGTTCTTTACCTAAATGTAGCGTAGGTTGTAAAATATTAATTATAAGCCTATTTTGTTTTAGCTTTAGCTTTTAACTGTATTTTAATTTTCTATGCCTCATGTCCCACTAAATCATTCACTGGAAACGCATATTTGATTCTTCATATAAAAATGAAAGTAGAGATAGATATGTTTTATTCCCTACTATTTTTGGCACAGCAATATCATCTCCATGGAGATAAGCAGGTGGCCCTTAAAGAAAAGTTACATAGTGCACCTTTAACAGCCAATTGAGGGTTAAAAAAAACAAAAAAAAATACATTAATTTAGTTGTTCTTGAAGATGTTTTGCATGTTTGAAATTATAATTCATGGTCAGAATTATTGTAACAGTGAAAGGTTCAGGTTGACCTTTTAAGTTAAAATATCAAGCTTTTTAGGGAGGTGCTTTAAAGGTCCTATATTACGCTGTTTCCTCATCAAAAACAGACCTGGAGTTGTGTTTTGTTTCATTCACACATGTTTGAGTATACTACCTCGTGATGTCATGAAGTGGTAGTTAAGTTCAGCTCCTTTTACCTTTAGTTCAATAGAGATTGGCAATTCCAGGGCTGAAATCATCCAAAAGATTCTAGTGAACATTTATGGAGTTTCCTGTTTTCAGTTTGAGAGAAGAACACAGCCTAAATATGCATTGTGTGCTAAACATATGTGAAAGAAACAAAACACAACTCCAGGTATGTTTTTGATCAAAAAGTCTAACATGGACCTTTTAAATGTTAAATCACTGCTCAAAACCATACGCCACATGTTTTATTTAGTGCTTTGATGATCATTTAAGTCACTGAAAGTTTGCAGTCATTGTTACACAGGCTTTTTGATTAGAAGGGAATAAACCCTTATCACATTCTCCCAGCAATTTTATGTTTAAAATGCTGTAAAAGGCAGGTGTGAGAGTATATGGCATTGTGCACATAAGGTGTGGGCCGTGTCTTGCAAGCATCTTCTCACTGTGACTGATGCTGCTGCAGGAAAATGTTTCCCAATAAACTTTAAAGACTCTTCAAGTCGTAAAAGCCCGGCCGTGTGGCAATCACATTTAGTCAAGTTTACAATACTCATAAAGAATTGGTTAATTTTTGATTGTTCTTTTCTGCCCATTTCCCTCTCATAGTTTGAGGTACAGTACATAAGGGTCGTGTGAGCCTCATGTGTCTCCATAGTCCACAGGCCTTCCCTGGAGCACAAAGAGGACCTTTTGGACTTAACCTGGAGCCATGGCCTTGTTCAGGGAGATTGTAGCAGAGCCGATGGATTGTCATGCTGAAGCTGTAGTGTGTTCAGGGACCAACTGTCTGGTTCCTCCCAGTAACTTCAACGCCATTCTGAGCGTGGTCCTTAGCACCGTGCTAACGGTCATGTTGGCCTTCGTCATGTTCTCCATGGGCTGCTCTGTGGACCTGGTCAAAATGCTGGGTCACCTGCGGAGGCCCTGGGGCATCAGCATTGGTTTTTTGTGTCAGTTTGGGATCATGCCGTTCACAGCCTTCATCCTGTCACTGGCCTTCAATGTGCTGCCTGTGCAGGCTGTGGTCATCATCATCATGGGCTGTTGTCCTGGAGGATCAGGGTCCAACATTATCTGCTACTACCTCGATGGAGACATGGACCTCAGGTCAGTGAGCACGTGGGACAATAACACTCACAACTTTTAACTTGAGTTTTAATTTACGGCCATTCAATCCAGTACATTTGAAAGTTCTATGTGTTTTCTCTGTTGCAGTATCAGTATGACAGCCTGTTCCTCCATCTTGGCCCTGGGTATGATGCCTCTCTGTCTTCTGATCTACACTACGCTGTGGGTGTCACCGGACACCATCCAGATCCCATTTGATAGTATCGGTTAGTGCAGAACTGCACCCAAATTTTGGACATTTCCACTGTGCAGTATCATTTTTCAAACATTGTAATTTAGGGATCACTCTTGTGGCTCTCCTGGTTCCCATTGGCTTTGGGATTTTCATCAAACACAAATGGCCACAGACAGCCAAAAAGATCCTCAAGGTAAAAATCATCTAAATAAATAAATAAATATAATCATTTGAATTTGCCTCTAAATGTATGTTTTTTGTGTTCAGATTGGCTCCATAGTTGGATTTTGTCTGATTATTGTCATTGCTGTGGTGGGAGGCATCCTCTATCAGTCCTCATGGGACATTGACCCAGCACTCTGGATCATTGGGACCATCTTCCCTTTTATTGGCTTTGGGCTTGGCTTCTGCTTCGCTCGCTTTACTGGACAGCCGTGGTTCAGGTGAGACCTAGAACTTGCTGTAGACATTACAGCAATTATGTGAGACCAAAATAATGATAGTAAGTTCTATTCTCGCTTGTCTCATCTTTTTAGATGTCGTACCATTGCTTTGGAGACGGGCTTCCAGAACTCCCAACTGTGCAGCACCATAACCCAGCTGTCCTTCTCTCCTGCTGAACTGGAGGTCATGTTCTCCTTCCCACTCATCTACAGCATCTTCCAGTTAGCTGCAGCCGTCTTAGCTGTAGCAGGTACGTAGACCTGTCAGAACAGAAACATATTGATCTAATTGATTTTTATAATAAAAAAATAACATAAAAATACTTGTCAGAGGCACAGGCGCACTGTGCACTGCAGTGTTAATTTTGACAAGGAATTTTAATTTAGTTTTAGTCTTAGTCTTTTGACTAAAATTACTTTTAATTTTAGTCTAGTTTTAGTCATCAGATTTGTTTAGTTTTAGTCTAGTTTTAGTCGACTAAAATGAAAACAGTTTTAGTCGACTAAAATTACAATAGATTTAGTCGACTAAAAGCTTTTCACACGTATCAATTTTTACCTTTTACATTGAACATAAAACTATACTTTCTTGAAATTGGGATATTAATATGCAAACATTTCACACTTTATATTTAAACACAACTGTTTTTATTGAAAATGTGTTTCAGTGTTTAAATGGAAAAGCAGTAGCAAACAAAGCACAAAGACTAAACTAAAGCAACTAAATTATTGCTGTCTGTCTTTATGACACCAGTGTAAACCACATCAATAACTGTTAAAATGATAATTATTATTATTATTATTATTATTATTATTATTCTCTTTATCAAACGTGAAGTGAGACCACAGGTCAGACCGTCTTTTTCTCCCAATCCCAGTCGTCATCATCTTCTCTTAGCACTTGTTGCTCCTCTGTCCTCCTCATGTTTCTCGGCGGGGCGCGTGAGCTTTTCGGCACCGTGCAACACCGCGCGCTGTGATTGGCTCTTTAGCGCAGCGGCCGCTCGTTCCTCTTTCTCTTCTCCTGAGGAGTCCTGACACTTATTCGTCACCATGGATCTATTATTCGTCACAGGTTATATTTTCGTTTCGTCTTTTATTTGTTGACGAAAATGTCCGTCTATTTCGTCATCGTTTTAGTCATTTAAAAGTAATTTTTATTTAGTTTTCGTCTCGTTTTCGTCCGCAAAAAACCTTCGTTGACGAAATAATTTCGTCATAGTTTTCGTCAACGAAATTAACACTGGTGCACTGCTGGTGGAGGCCTCCATGGAATGTTATTATTTGCCTGGAATGTTCCACAGAATGGCATTAAGCTTATCTATCTCCATGGAGACAAACATGGGATACCAGCAAGACAAGTTACAGGTCAAATCTGCAGAGGTTTTTCAAGTATTTTGGAGGAATAAAATCACCTGTAATTGAATAAAAGCAAAATGGATAAGTTTAATGCCATACTATGGAATATTCAAAAAGCAAAACTATGCAATTTCTATGAAAGCAAGTAAAAAGCGGACCCTCCACCTGAAAGTCACAGTGCACCTTTAAGTGTATTTTTACTTTAAATGCTGTTCTTTTGCAGGTTACCAGTTGTACAAAAGGAAGTGCAGAGGTGACGTGTCTGAGGACAGTGAGACTCCTGATCTGGAGGACGGAGAGGCAGGAGCTGGAAAAATAAAGGCTTTGGAGAACGGTGGATTTGAGCTGAATGAGGACCGTTTGGAGAAGAGTAAGGACTGCGATAAGAACACAGAGTTTTGAAATGACGTCCATCATTGAACTCGTAGTGGTTCTAAGCCAGACACTGCCCTCTGCTGATCACAAGGGGGTATCGCTCATCTGTTGGAAATTCAGGAACAACACAACAAAGTCACTACCAGTCAAAAGTTTGGACACATTTTTATTTTTTATTTTTATTTCCATGACTATTTGCACTGCTCATTCTCACTACAAGCATCAAATCTATGAATGGACAGATGTGGAATGTAACAAACGAAAATAATTAATTGAACAAATTAAAAATCACAGTCCTTTGCTTTGAACCCTGGTTTGCACTTTTGGCATTTTGTGACCCCGACTTGGCACAGCTGTGGAGTGAAAACCATTTCAGGACACTTCATCATGCAGTTTAATGAGAGAAGGCCAAGAGTTTGCAGCGCTGTCAACAAAGTAAAGGGTGGACACTGCGAAGAATTGAAAATAAAATATTAAATAAGTCAACTAATTTCTTTTAATAACATTTTTTCTTTGCTACATAATTCCATACAATCATGAAATTTAAGGTCTTCCGTATTTATCTAAAAAGGACAAAATAGAAATAAAGAAAAACGTCACAAAACAAGAGGGTGTGTCCAAACTTTTGACTGGTAGTGTTTACATATTATTATCTATTCCCCTGCCATTATCTTGTTTCTAAATATGTGCATCTATAGTGTGAACTTGGAAGCTTGATATAATAATTCAGACTAACTCTTTTTTTTTGTCATATTTTAGTCGTATTTATCTTTATTTAATTTTTCTACATGTTTCTGCATGTGACAAATGTATTTATTCATCTGCATCTGTAAGTTTTGTATCCGTTTTCAGACTTTCAGATCAATGCATTAATGAGTGATGGATAGAAGAGAGAGTGAGAGGTATTCCTTAAAGGTGCACTGCGTAACATTTCTAGTGAAGGGTCCATCACCTGCTTATCGCCATGGAAATATTATTGCTTTGTCTATTGCTGCATTACAGTTGAGATCTGTGGAGAGCCGCCCCTATTCACAGAAGGAATTATTGTATTTTTGAGCAACAGAAACACCCGTAATTAATAAATGTTAGATGGATATGTTTAATGTCATACCATGGAACATTCCAGGCAAAGTAATAACATCTCCATGGAGACGGGTAGATAGCAGAGCCTTCACCACAAAGGTTGCGCAGTGAACGTTTAAGTTAATTTTATTGTGGGAGCCCTTTCCTGTATGCCATTTTTGGTAAATTATTGTATTTTTTTATATATCATGTCATGTAGTTATGTTATTATTTGTCAAATTCACTAAATATTGCGAAGTACCGCCAAAACGAGTACTCTTGCCAACTATTCATGTTTTATTCTAGGACTAAGTAACTCCGCCAGACATTTTACTGTGAGAAGAAGTCGTAATTATAAATTCTACACCCGTATAAAGTCTGTTTTATTACAGTTAAAACGCAATATTAAATTATAAACGTAGAAATCAGCATTTAGATCGATACTCACTCGAGGGTCCTATGTGACAGGAAGAGCGTGTGATGTACCAAATCATCGTTTTACTCGTTTCTATGGCGACCGCAAGCACAAAAGGGACAACCGAAGCAAATTTTAAAAAATATTATGTAGACTAAAGGGGACAGATCCGAAGGTTGCCGGTTTGATCGCTATTGTTACTATGAACTGTTTTTTCCTCCCTCATCAAGGCACTTAAAGGCGCACTATGTAACTTTTTGATTGGGGGTCCGTCACCTGCTTGTTTCTATGGAGACGTCATTGCTGTGCCTGGAATGTTCCACAGTATGACATTAAACAGCTCTACTTTACATTTATTCAATTACAGGTGGTTTTATAGCTCAAAAATACCTAGAAAAACAGGGATTCTGACAGTGAGCGGGGTCGCCTCTCCACAGATCTGACCTGTAACTTGTAAGGTTTAATACTACACTGTAAACATTATGGTATTAACGTTTCTTCACGGAAAAAGAATTTGACTGACCCTCCACGAGAAAAGTTACACATTGCACCTTTAAGCTACTCAAATGTTTTAATTTAATTTATAATATTTTAAATTATTAGAGTAAAGCTGTGTTTTGTTCTGTATAGTTTAATTTCAGTTGTCAATAGTGCACTAACAGTCACAATGCAAGAATGTAAATTTGCCCATAGACCTACACATGGGTTTATGTGCTTTGTCTTAAATGTCTTAAACGTATTTTTCTTTTTTAAACTGAGGAAATAAAACAACATTAATGGGTTGTTAACTTGTCTGTGTTAATTTTTTCTTGGGACAAAATCACATACAAAGGTCGTACTTGCATGAATCATTAAAGATCTTATGTTACGCACAATTGACTCTTGTGAGCTTTTAAACATGTTTACCTCATCAAAAACATACCCAGATTTGTGTTTTGTTTCATTCACGCATGTTTGAGTTATTAGTCCAGCCACATCTGCAAAGCTCAAAATCCTCGGTTCCACCTTGTGATGTCATGAAGTGGTAGTTTTCAAGTTAACAGCTTTACCTTTTAGCTTTTGTTCAGTAGAGATCGGCAATTCCAGAGCTGAAATGATCCAAATGATTCTAGTGAAGGTGTGTGGAGTTTAAAAACACAGTGACGCACTTACATGACATCACAAAGTGGTTGAGAGAAGAACTAAATACACAGGGTTTATGTGTTAAAATGTGTGAATGAAACAAAACAAAACTTCAGATATGTTTTTGATGAGGAAACAACATAACAGATCAGAAAATTGCGCAATAGACTGGAGGCAAAAACACAAATAAAACAGACGTGGACGTTGAACTTCTTAAGTAATTTAACTTTAAAACGCATCTATGAGCTATAAACTACATATATGGTTTTATTTTTTGACATTCCAAGCCCAGTTTATTGTGTAATTTGCAGAATGTGAAGCAGAGGAAGTGGTTGCAGATCACGTTTCACACAAATGGTGCTGAGGCAGAAGTTCAATGAAGTTTGTGAAGCTTCATTCCAACAGCGGCCCCTCCTCCTTTAGAGGAACGGTGGATTCAAGGCCTGTGGGAAAACGCAGGATCTATACCAAAAATACAAAAAGGGGATAGAAAGTTAGCAGATAATAGCTATTTTCCATGCTAATTAGATAGATAGATTGGATCACAACTATATCAGCAAGAATGATTACCTGGATAATTGTCTCTGAAGAAGATTTATCCCATGTTCCTTCTATACCTGCTATAAAGACGTTTAAAAGATACATCAATGGTCAAAATATTAAAAACTTTATTTAAATGAACGTAACTTAAGCTATAGCAATGAAAGCTAGCCTTAAAAAATAATAACAAATCAATAACATAATAACATAACAAATAATAACAACTGAATAAATAATTAGGCTACATAAAAAGTTAGGTTACAAAATAAATAAATAAATAGTCAAGTAGTAAATTACAAAAAAAGTAAAATAGTTCAGCTCTTTTTTTTTTTGCCTTTGGTTGACTCTGTTCGGCTGGTTTAAGACAATTTGGAAGTAGAAAATAAACATATTTTAGAATTTTACCTCATGCATGGACTAAATCTGCATTGCTTTTATTTATTTTAGTTTATTTTTATTAGGTGCTACATCACATACATATACATATACTCTTACTAGTCATACCAGCTTGTCAAAACAATATTTACTGCTTTTTTTTTTTTTTTTTTTTTTTACAAAGAAATACAATTAATATTATGCAGAAATTAGTTAAGCATTTTGTCCTGGCCCTCCACAATATTTAGTTTCACATTGCCACCCCTGATATAGAGCAAACTAACATCAGGCCAGCTGTTTTTATCATTTTATAGTCACAAACACGCCCGAAACTTTGTAATTGTAGGTGTAAAATAAGCTATTTTTTCCTACTCGCTTTATTACCATGTTACACATTCACTGTCAACTTTGGCTATTTTTTTCCCAAACAAAAACGTCTAAATAACCTGGTACATTTTCACTCTCCTCACCCAACACCCTCAGTGCTGACCCAAACCAAAGCACTTGAACGCCTCACGATCCGTTTTGTTTGTTTTTTTCCTCATAGAGACAAAACAACGCGCCGAGCGGAGGAGGAGCGTCCGCCAGCCGCCCGTAAGTTCACGTTATTACGATATTATAACAAAATAAATTACTTTAACACGCTAATTATTCGCTAAACTATAAAACGAAGCTGAAGCGCGCGCTGTTCGGGCTCCGTCGCGAGAGGATGTGCACGAGACCACGCTTACGTCGACGCGAAAGTTTCAACGCTACTTGACGTTTCCTTTTCTCACCAACTGTACCGTTAGTTTATTGAATTTCGCGTGTTTGTGGCGTGGTTTGCCGTACTGAAATCCCCGACTATTAACCGCGGTAAAAGAAATGAATTTGAGCATTTCTATAAAGATTTTTAGCGTTGTGAAAAAGTTGTATTCCCTGTTTGTGTTTTCGCTGCTTTCCGCGGGGCGTTTGCATCTGTTGTAACTGCAGCAATTCAAGTGATGACAGGCCTGTTCTGATTAAAAAAAGAAAAAAGCTACTATACAGATATATCATAGACTATTTATGTTTGTGTGCATTTTTCTTTGCATTAACTGGGGCATTTTTGGTTATTTTTGGATATACGATAAGTTTAAAGAGGCACTATGTCACTTTTTGGTTGGGGGTCTGTTTAGGGTGACCGGATTTTCAAAATAAAACACTGGGACATCCCGGTTTGTGGTGGTTGGGAATAAATAAAATTGTGAAACGAGTGCAGAATTAAGGATGAACATGTGAGTCAGATTAGACTTAAACTTTATTAATCCACAAGGGAAATTATTTGGATACAGTAGCTCACTCATCACAATATAATATAATAACAAAGAGTAAAAAATAAATGGTATAGCAAAAAAAGAGACAAGTGTCGAATAAAACAATTATATAAACACAACAAACAGAAAAAAAAAAAACAACAATGAAAGAAAAAGGAGTTCTGAATGGAGGTGTATGGGTGTAAAGGATTACTACTACTTTTTTTTTTTTTTTTTTTAAGAGTGTTAGGGGTAATGACAATGTTATATTGTTGTTGTTGTTATTATTGCTATTATTTTTTGTATTCTTTGTATTTTTATTTATTTTATTATTATTATTATTATTATTATCATTATTATTATTGTATGTTTCTTAAAGCTTAAAAAATAAAGTATAAAAAATTATATAAATAAATGTATATGTACAAGTCAAAATAAAATAGAAAAATAAGTAAGAAAAATATAAAATCAAATATAAAATCACAGCTATAAACAAGAGACAATAAAGGCAGTGCAATGATATGCTGATTGACAGGGCATAAGGTTAGTTGTACAGTTGTAGGGAGTATTATCTGTTACATAAGGGTGAGTTGTACAGTTGTATGGAGTATTGTGTGACTGTAGTCCTGTATCTCTCACTGAGCTCAAAAGTCACATTTTCTTTGTGTTTTGGTCATTTTTAAGCAGCTTTTCTGTATTTTACCTAAATACATGACATGACATTCTCTTTACTGTTGGCAGGTGTCAAATTTGTCAAAAATAGGGACACCTGGGACATTTCTTGTATCAAACTGGGACAAATCAAAGGTTTAGGATAAATCTGATGGGACAGGGAACACAGGGCTCAAAACTGTGACTCTCCTGGGTAAATAGGGACCCTGGTCACCCCTAGCTCCGTCACCTGCTTGTTTCTATAGCGATTCATTGTCTGGAATGTTCCACAGTATGAATAAATGTAAGGTAGACCTGCTTAATGTCAATTACAGGTGGTTTTATGGCATTCTGACTGTGAGCAGGGTCGCCTCTCCACAGATCTGACCTATAACTTGGTCTAGTTTGGTCTCCCATGAAGATAGAAAGGTTTAACACCACACTGTGAAACATACCAGCCTGGATTGTTCCACAGTATGGCATTAAAGTCATCCATCTTCCATGTTTTAGATTACTGGTATTTTTATTGCTCAAAATGCATTAGAAAATCACACATTATTATTGTGAGTGGGCTCGCCTCTCTACAGAACTGACCTGTAACTTACCCTATTGCCGTCACTTACTTGTCTTCACAGAGATAGATAAGTTTGATGCCATACAGTGGAACATTCAAAGCGATAATGTTTCCGTGGAGACCAGATGATCATGGAGCCTCCTTCAGAAAAGTTACACAGTGCATCTTTAAGCCATAAAATGTTACTAAAGTGTTTCATTTAGAATAGTTTTTGTGGTTTAAATCTGCTCTTGGGTTTTAGTTAATTATAATATTATCGTTTATCGTCTATATTTACTTCACCGATATATAGATCTTCAAAATGTGTTATCGTGACACAGGCTTATGTAACACTTCTTATTAAATTGTTGAAATTTTATATGAAGTTAACTTTAGGGTTGTAACAAGTTAATCAACGGCCAGGAATCGCCAGATGACTCAGGAAATGCGTCGTGTTTCTGATGAAAGCCCTGTTTCGTCACTTAAAGCTGCATTGTGTAACTTTTCTGGTAGAGGGTTCGTCAAATGCTTTTCTCTGTGGAGATGTTACTGCTTTGTCTGGAATGTTTCACAGTGTGGCATTAAAACGTTCTATCTTCATGGAGACAAAACCAGACCACGTTACAGGCCAGATCTGTGGAAAGATACTCAGAATCCCTGTTTTTGTAGTTGCTGTTTTTTTTTTGTTTTTGTTTTTTTTATAAATATAAGATAGAGCTGTTTAATGTCACACTGTGGAACATTCCACACAGCAATGACATCTCCATAGAAACAAGCAGGTGACGGACCCCCAACTAAACTAACTAATCAATTCATCAAAGGAAAAGTCATTAGATTAATCGATTAGCAAAATAATCTTTAGTTGCAGCTCTAGATAAAAGCGATGTGAGAAGCATGGCTCTTTGCAGCAAACACCTGTCATGATAATCAACATTAACTGGGGGTGTGATGCTAACCAAAGGCACTGCTCTGTATGAAGCTCTGTTACTCAAGTTAGACTTTAATCTGCGCTTTGTTTTAACACAATCGGACCCCAAAGAACAGATCACGGGTTGTAGTTCTAACTAAAAGGAGTCGTCATGTTGGCCATTTCTTGCTCATTTATAGGTGTAAACTTCGATAATAGGTCATTTTCTTTTTTTTCCATTGAATTGTGCAATGGTAGAATCACTTCATTCCTTTGAGTAGAAACGCTGTTGTCATTTTCAGTAACTGATAATGACATAGCTGATAAGGCCCACACACACGCACAGCTGTGAGGTCATGTGACTGTGGTCGGTCTTAGATACTGGGTTATAATCACGATTCCCCCCCGTATTGATCATTCTTCATTTTTCGATTCAATCTTCTTCCATTTTATTGAAAACATAGATGAACTTCAGGCACAGAGAGGAAGACGACAGGACCACTACAGTTTTTATTTCGTGTAGATAGAACTAATAATTCCAGAGAAATCCACATTTAAAACCTAAAGGCGTTCGCGTGTTTTCCCGCTAGTGGCAGAAACACGCGCAGTGTCGGTACACTAAATTAAGTTTCACTCATTTACTTTAAATAACTTGGATTATAATGTTATGCTACTTATAATGTAACCTCCTACGCATATTTCTAGCCGATTCATAAAGTGTTTCAACTTTTCTTAGTTTATTGTATTTGAGAATTTAAGTACAATTCTCATTCATCATATTTCCTATTTACATGATAAAACACACAGTACAATAGTTTTCTCTGAGGCGACGCCAAAGTCCACACACTTGAGTTCTCCATTCTTCTCTCCATGTGTTTTCCTTTAGAACAGGGCTTCCTTTTATAGACCAGTAGTGGAATGTAACAAAGGAAAAGTAGTAAAGTACTGTACATAAGTAAAAATGTTATCTGTACTTTACTGGAGTACATTTTATAGTGGGTACTTCTTACTTTTACTTCACTACATTTGAGAGCATTTTCTACCCCATTACATGTTTTAACAGGACTGAAAAGTAAACAGACAACACAAATATACAAATAAAAGCAGCTAGGAAAAAAAACTATAGATTCAATTGTTTCTTTTGACTAAACTTCAGCACAAATCGTTATCAAAATCACTGCATTTTTTGAAGTTTTATCTCAAAATCTGCATGAAATACATTTACTTTTTACTCTTTAAGTACATTTTTATTTATTTATTTATTTGATTGGGACAGAGGGACACAGGGGCCAAACAATAAAATATTGCACACTCCACTCATTGCACAGTTCCCATTATTGCACACTCTAGCTGGTACTTTAATACTTTTACTTAAGTAGATTTTTTCATGTGATACTTTTTCTTTTACTTTAGTATTTCTTTACTCTGGTATCTGTACTTTTACTTAAAGGTGGATTGTGTAACTTTTCCGGTGGAGAGTCCGTCAAATGCTTTTTGCTTTGTCTGGAATGTTTCACAGTATGGCATTAAACCTTTCTATCTTCATGGAGACCAAACCAGACCAAGTTATAGTTCAGGTCTGTGGAGAGGCGACCCCGCTCACAGTCATAACTCCTGTTTTGTTTTGTTTTTTTAGGTATTTTTGAGCTATAAAACCACCTGTAATTGAGTAAATGTAAAGTAGAGTTGTTTAATGTCACACTGTGGAACATTCCAAGCAGAGCAGTGATATATCCACAGAAACAAGCAGGCGACAGACCCTCCACCAGAAAAGTTACACAATGCACCTTTAAGTAGTAAAATTCCACCGCTGCTGTTATCAGCCGGTGACATAAACATAAACCTGAAGTGAGTCACCCGCTCGTGCTCCAGCGTCATTATTCCCATCACAGCAGGAGGAACGGAGCAGGATATCAGCTGCTGCCGGCTGAAGAAAGATGAACCGCTGTACTCACTGCACTTCAGGAGCGTAGTGGAAAATCTTTGTCATTGTATGTAAAGTTTTGAGTCAGCTTTACTAAGTGCGTCTCATGCCTCTTGAGTATCCAGGTTTTGTGTGTGTCGATGTAAACAAAGTCTCCCGCCGGCGTTATGAGACGATTTCTGTCAAAAACGTCAGCTGGATGTAAGCGCCGTTATACCATCTGTTCTCGGAGGAAAAAAGTATGCTCGACAATTGATTTATTGATTTAAAAAGTTTTCAATTATTTCTTCTGGTCTTTGCAAATTTGAAGCTGTTGTAAAGCAGAAAACATCAGTTATTTCTGGTGAGTAAAATAATAAAAATATAGTCAAGCTAACGGAATGACAAACACTTTAATATTTTTAAAAGTTTGGTGATGCTAACTGTAGGCACAGCTTTGTTAGACTTTAATCTGATTTTATGGTCGGCCCATAAAGAACTGACTTCACTGTACAGATTATCTTAAAACTTTTTGGTAGTGTTTGCAAACGTGTGCATTGTGTCTCCATGGTAACTGCTGGAAACTTTATAATTACTGTCAATATTTTTGTAATTAATAATACCAGCTAAATAATAATAATAAACTAAATAATCAATAATACTCTCTGGAAACTGGTGGCGAGACCCAAGTTGCCGTTTGTTCCATTAAATCAGTGTGCAGGGCAGTCCTTCCTCAGACCACACCTGTCAGACCTGGACCTGTCACTGGAATTTTTATGTCGACTTATCGTTCAATGCATTAAAGCTGGAACAATGTATTTTTGGGCTCAGTAGTTATCGCCTGTACATTTTCTTTGCAATAACGTGGAGATTTTTGTTATTTTAGTTGTAATAACATAAGATTTGAGCTGTATATGGTTGATTAAGTGACTATTAAGGCTAATTATCGGTTCATTCTGTTATTTGATTGTTGCAGCTCAGGCTTTTTAATGATGCTGTATAAATCTGGCTTTTATCATTTGTGGCGTTTATCTAAAATTAAACCTTTTTTAAATCATTTGAACAGATCACGCGCGCTTTTATCTCCTCTCGTTTAGACGACTTTTCTCCAGTATTACCCTCCATGCTCTTTCTCGCTTACGGTTGGTCCAAAATTCTGCTGCGCGCCTTTTAACCAAAAACATGAGCGCATTACCCCGATTTTAGCGTCTTTGCAGTGGCTTCTGGTTCGTCTTAGATTTGATTTTAAGATTTTATTGTTTGTTTTTAAAGCTTTGAATGGACTGGACCCACAATACGACTCAGACCTGATCCAAATTTACACCCCTGCGCGCTGAGGTTCGAGGGGCCAGCTCCAACTCATGATGCCTAAGTCGAGACTTAAAACCAGGGGGGACAGGACCTTCTCTGTGGCCGGCCCCAAGCTCTGGAACGCTCTGCCCACCACGTCCGAACAGCCCCCCCTAGTGGAGTGTTTTATGTCTCGTCTTAACACCCACTTTTATTCTTTGGCTTTTAAGACTGTGTGAGTTGTGTGGTCCTGTGTGTCCTTTATTTATTTTACTTATTTATTGCTATTTTATGATTTTTGTTTTTTTGCTTTTATTTGATTTTTACAGGTTTTATTTTTTTAGGACTGGTATAATCAAATTTTTGGCAATTTACCTTTTCGTTGTCTTCATTTCATGATCTCTGTGCAGCACTTTGGAAACTGCTTTGTTTGTAAAATGTACTGTAGAAATAAAGTGGATTTGGATTAAAAAAAAAAAGAAAAGGTTTACTGGCATTATCCTGCTGTATACCACAGTCAGTCCGGCAACAGCCAAATCACTGTTCTGTATCACCATGACATCACCATTGCAACGTAGCATCATTTAAAACATTGAGATAACTAATATTTTCGTCATTTACAGACTCACAGGTGAGTCATGAGCTTTGGGTAATGACTGAAAGGAAAAGATCGCGGATACAAGCGGCCGAAATGAGTTTCCTCCGCAGAGTGGCTGGACGCTCCCTTAGAGATAGGGTGAGGAGCTCAGTCACACGGGAGGAGCTTGGGGTAGAGCTACTGCTCCTCCACATCAAGAGGAGCAGCTGAGGTGGCTCGGGCATCTGTTCTGGATGCCTCCTGGACGCTTCCCTCTGGAGGTGTTCCAGGCATGTCCCACTGGGAGGAGGCCCCGGGGAAGACCCAGGACACACTGGAGGGACTATGTCTCTCGGCTGGCCTGGGAACACCTTGGGGTCCCCCCGGAGGAGCTGGAGGAAGTGTCCAGGGTGAAGGGAGTCTGGGTCTGGGAGTCCCTGCTTAGACTGTTGCCCCCGCGACCCGGCCCCGGATAAGCGGAAGAAAATGGATGGATGGATGGATTTTTTTCACAGTTTTTGACACATGTTCATGAAATTTCTACTTTATTTCTACTTGTACATATACTCTTATATAATTGTGCCTTATTTGACACCTGTCTCTTTATATTTTTGCTGCTTATTTAGAATTTATTACTACCATTTATATTTTTTGCTCTTCGTTATTATATATTGTCGTGTGAGCTACTGTGTCCAAATAATTTTCCTTGTGAATTGATAAAGTTTGTTTAAGTCTAAACGGTCTGGGTGTGTGTTGACAGGTGCAGGACCCATGAGTCAGAATGGTCCCTGTCTGTGGACTGGGCTTCCTCAGAGCAGCCCTGCCCCCTGTGAGCGCTTCAAACTGGCGTGCTGTAGTCACCAGCACCATGTGTACGTGCTGGGGGGCCGCCACTCCACCTGCTACAGCGACTTCTGGAGGTACAACGTAGGTAAGGGCCTTTCATTCTGTTTTACACACTTTTTGTAATTGATTATCTTTCAAATTTACTGCAGTTTCTTTTTTTATCTCTGTCCCTTGTCCAAAAACAAAATAACATTGTACACTCAGATGAAATTCAAACCACAAACTCTGTGGTTAGTGGGCAAACTCTTAAGCTGACGCATATTTTTCTGTAAATGTTCTACCTGGTCTCGGGTCAAATATTTGATTTAGACATTTACACGTTTTTAAGGAGTTATATTGCCCATGTCAGTTATCTATTGATACTTTGCAGCTCATCTTATCAGCATTCCCTGTGGAGGTAATGCTAACTGTAGGCACAGCTCTGTCTGAAGCTCTGTTAGACTTTAATCTGATTTTAAGGTCGGCTCATAAAGAACTGACTTCACTGTAACTACAACAAGTGAGCCGATTTGTGCTGTTAAACAAGTCCTTCTCAAATACTTTACAGTAACAAGCTCGCTAGCGTTACCCGACAGTTTTTCAGTTTGTCGCTCTCACCTTTTTGTTGAAAATCAAACACCTAAACAGGATCATGACCGTTTGTATTGGTCACAGGCTCCTGAAAATACGTCCATTTTGTATTTTTTTTTCCTTGTGTTTTCAGATTATCTTAAAATGTTTTGGTAGTGTAGAATCCCTCAGTCGTCCAGGTAGAATCCATGGCAAAAGGAGAAATTTAATTTGTCAACTGGACAAAAGTTTATTTGGTCGAATACGTTTCGCAGCTCATCCGTATTCAGCTCGAACATATTTGACCAAATAAATGATTTTTTGGTAAAGATTTGGATTCCTACAAAATAGAGAGATAACATTTGACATTATTGATGTATTGTTAAATTTGGCAAATACTATTTTACGACAAGGCCATTACCAAGACGAATACAAGTGTTTCCAACTTGTGCAGTTTCTGAACATCATCTGTAGCGACAGCATTTGACCCATCCTCTAACAGCTGGGTTTCAGATAACATCACAACATTTTATAAGCCAATATTATTAAATACCCATGGGGGCAACTAAAGAGAGACAGAGCTGATTTTTGTTGTAGTACAGTGTGTTCTTGGTCTAGTCACTGATAGAAATGATCAGGTCCAACATTTGTGGATTTACCTTTTTGATATTTCATTGCAAAGTGCAGTGTAATCGATTGTTGGATTTCAGATAACAACACAACATTCTATGGGCCAATATTATTTGATACAGATGGGGGCAGATAAAATGAATATTGCTAAAATGCTAAATTATGTTGTAATACAGTGAGGTCTTGGGTTTAGTCAACAATAGAAATGACCAGGTTCAACATTTGTGAATTTACCTTATGGATATTTCATGACAAAGTACAGAGTCTGAGATCATCACATTATAGAAATCTGAAAATCACCAAACAAAATCCTTGTGTTTGTTTCCAGTGTGTAACGAATGGACTGAGCTGAACTGCACCAGTGACGCTGCACCAGAAGCACTCGAGGAGCATTCTATGGTGGCCCATCAGGTACAAACCTGACAAAATGCATTAGTCTATGTGTTTGATAATTCAATAAAGAACCATATACTCTAATATTAATTAAAGGTCCTATATTACACAAAATGGATTCTTGTGAGCTTCAAGTCATGTTATAATGTTGTTTCCTCCTCAAAAACAGACCTGGAGTTATGTTTTGTTTCATTCACATGTTTGAGTAATTCTTTAAAATTAGTCTGTCTACATCTCACAAGCTCAAAATGCTCTGTTCCACCTTGTGATGTCATGAAAAGTTTTCAAGTTAACAGCTCCTTTTACCTTTCGTCCACTAGAGATCGGAAATTCTAAGGCTGAAATGATCCAAATGATTTTAGCGAAGTTGTGTGGAGTTTAAAAACACAGTGGAGCACTTCCTGTATTACTACATGACATCACAAGGTGGAACAGAGTGTTTTCTGTTTGAGAGAAGAACTCAGCCTAAATATGCAGAGTTTGTGTGTTAAACATGTGTGAATGAAACAAAACACAACTCCAGGTCTGTTTGTGATGAGAAACGACATTATAACATAGATCAGAAAATAGCGTAATATGAGCCCTTTAAACAAAACTGAACTTAAAAATGTAACTGTAACATTTCACCCCTAATGATTCGTGTTGATTTCAGGGTTTTCTCTTGGTGTTTGGAGGCATGCTGGACAGTGCGTACTCCAGCCTCAGATGTCCCCTCTGGGTCTTTGACATTAGTAAGTGAGCATGGAGCTCTGTGCTCTGCTAACACACGTGACACAGCCTGTTCACACACGTCTGTCCCACTTTACTGCTTCTGGGAAAGAATCCTGCTTAAAACCTAAAGTATGTCTGGAGTAAACACAACTACTGTACCTCCAAGTATTTTGACTAAAGGTCCTATATTACACAAAATGCACTCTTGTGAGCTTCAAGTCATGTTATAATGTTGTTTCCTCATCAAAAACATACCTGGAGTTGTGTTTTGTTTCATTCACACATGTTTGAGTAACATTTTTTAAAATTATTATTAGTCTGTTTACATCTTCAAAGCTCAAAATGCCCTGTTGCACCTTGTGACGTCATGTAGTGGTCATTTTTACCTTTTGTTCAGTAGAGATTGGCAGTTCCAGGTTTGAAATCATCCAAATGATTCTAGTGAAGGTGTGTGGAGTTTAGAATTTGGTGTTAAATGTGTGTGAATGAAACAAAACACAAATCCAGGTCTGTTTTTGATGGGGAAACAACATTAGAACATAGAGCAGAAAACAGCATAACATACTGTAGGTACTTTAAATGTTTCTATTTTTAGCCAAACGAATAAGCTGCTTAAGCCTATTCAAGACAAAAAACAACAATCCATGTCAACATATTAAGGTAATTGCTGTATTTAAACTGTACTTAAACATGTCAGAAGCGGCTCCAAGTATCTAAAGTACAGTATCTTAAATGTGTGTAACTCGACTAAGCTTAAGGGCTCAGGAATTTCTTAAGAATACTGTCAGTATATTCTCCTCTTCCATACAAGCTCCCACTAAAATCACTCCAGGTTTGACTAACACATCTGTAGTTGTGCAAACACATTTTAGTAATAATAATGACGCAGTGGGTTTGCCAACACTTGCACACAAACAGAGGTTGTAATACGTGGAGTTACATTTACTCAGCTGCATTTACCTGAGTAACTTTAAAAACATAGTAGTTTTCAGCGCTTAGACTTAGACAAACTTTATTGATCCAAAAGGAAAATGATTTGGATACAGCAGCTTCACTCATCACAATATAATATAATAATAGAGAGTAACAAAAATAGACGGTAGAGCAAAAAGAGCAAGAGACAGGAGTCAAATGAGATATAATTATAAAAATAAATGTAGAAAAATAAGTAATAAACTATAAAATCACAGATATACACAAGAGCCACCTTACTTTTACTCCTACTTAAAGGCCCCATGTTATAATGTTGTTTCCTCATCAAAAACACACCTGGAGTTGTGTTTTGTTTCATTTGCACATTCTGCATATTTAGCCTGGGTTCTTCTCTCAAACTGAAAACTCTGTTCCACCCTGTGATGTCACGTGTCTCATATCATGTCTGAATGTCTCTGACCTGTTGCTTTGCTGATGTCGTCCTTGTGTTTGTTTTTTAGTGAAACACAAGTGGGTTCAGTGGCGCGGAAAGTCCCCACAGGTAAAATGCATTTCTTACTCAGCAGTGCTCGTAAATGTACCTTACTTTTAAACGTTTATTATTATCTTATATAGTTAAAGGTGTACTGCGTAACATTTCTAGTGGAGGGTCCGCCTCCCGCTTGTCTCTATGGAAACTGCTTTGTCTAGAATGTTCCACAGTACAGATTAAACCGATCCATTACAAAGGAGACAAGCAGGTTACAGAACTACGCTACATTACAGTTCAGATCTGTGGAGAGTCGCCCCTATTCACAGAAGGAACTATTGTATTTTTGAACAATAGAAACACCAGTAATGAATAAATGCAAGGTGGATATGTTTAAAGTCATACCATGGAACATTCCAGGCAAAGCAATAACATCTCCATGGAGACAAGCAGGTAGCGGACTCTCCAACCGCACAGTGTTTAGGTTGCACATTTTTAATAAAGTTTGTGTTGAAAATGTAGGTTTCCTGGTGGGTTTGGGGTCCCTGCATCCTCTTTTATGTTTTAGAATGTAGATCAAGGAAACACATAAAAACATTTTTAAAAACTGTAATTTGTGTGGCTGTAGGCGGAGACTCCATCCAACAGAAAGGCCCACAGTGCGGTGGTGATTGGGTCGACTATGCTGGTCTATGGAGGATACATTGACCTGAAGGGATCCTCTCAAGAGTTCTGGAGTTTGGACCTGGGTAAGCACAATATTGCCTTTTATTGTCATGTAAAATGTATGATTTTATGGGCTGGTTAGATCAGTAACTTAGCCCCTTTGCTGCTTGACACCTGCGTCCACAATAAACAGCATTATTGACATGAACATCTTTCAATAAAGAATAAAGACTTCACACACACACTCACCACACACACCACAGTCACTTCTCAGGGGTCAATAAACCTTGTGTCTAAGAAGATATTTTAAGAACAGATGTCATATTTACTGCACACAATATTTACATTTTTATTCTTGATTTGGAAATGGCCTATATGTGTATAGTTTTTATGCATTTATTATCTTGACTAAAAAGAAGCAGATAGATAAAAGACAGTTTAATTTTAGTTAGATAGTTTGACACAGTGAGTTAGTTGAAGTTTTTGGTATTTTTGGTATTTCTTTTTCTAGTACTTCTGCATAAATAGTTGTTTTTTGCATGAACTCCCATGCAGGTGTACATGGGAGTTAATTTTGAGAGCTTTGTCACGCCCCTTTTTAGTTGGTTAACTGATGAAGAATTTCAACCACAACTTTCTTTACCCTACAGCCCTGTCGTGTGTTCTAAAGTGACTCGCTGAGCAGATCTGTGTGTAGTAAAATCTGTTGTTCTCTCACATGATGCAGACTCCATGGTGTGGTCCCCTGTGGCCTCCTCTCCACAGACCTCATTAGGCCCAGGGCCCCGGCACAGTCACTCCTCCACAGCCTTCCACAGCTGCATGTACCTGTACGGGGGGTTCAAGGGCCTGCACGAGCAGAGGGACTTCTGGATGTGGAACTCCACCAGCAGCACGTGGAGCTCCCTCAGAACCAAGTGAGTGACTCTTGTAGCGATGGAAGACACAAGGTTTTTATTCCGCTCTCTTCTCTTTTAATGTTAATTGTAAGATGATTATTTACGCTTTGATTTGTTTGAATTGTGATTTTAATGACTTTATTATTCTGTAAAACATTTTGAATAACTTTGTGTACGAATTGTGCTGTACAAATAAACTTGCCTTGTCTTGCCATGGACAACAACACAGAACTAGAGATGCACCAGTTTGATACTGGTATCGGATCACAGCGCAGAAACTGAAAAATTTGCTGGATCGAATCTTCCAAATATCAGTTCAGTCGATATTATGATTTGGCATATAAACTAATCTAATAACACTAATAATACTGGGGTAATCAGCCCAGAAAGTCTCAGCATGTTGCAACTTTCTGTAGATAAATAACAGCTCCATAACACATTTGTATCCGTTTGTCTCATTTAATTTTAGTTTAAAGGAAATAAATGCTGTTATCAGTCTCTGCACCAGTCTCGACTGATATCAGGTATCGGCAAAAACTTAAAGCTGCAGTATCGAAATCGGTATCAGGACTGAAAAAGCTGAATTGGTTCATCTCCACATAGAGCTTACTGAGGCTTACTGTGGTCCTGCACGTACTACACGTGACTCAGCTGAATGAAACCATAAAACTGTTAGACACATATTTTTATTATTTTTTCACATTACATTAACTTTTATTATTTTTTTATTATACTCTATAACTCTACATGTCCATTCTTCAGGTCTGGCCCTTCCAAACTGGTAGGACACAGCGCAGTGACCTATAAAGACTGCATGCTCATCTTTGGAGGATGCGAGAGCCAAAACTCGCCTCAGAACTGCCTCTGGAGGTACAACTTCTCCTCCCAGTCCTGGAACCAGCTCCCCACTCTGCCCGGCTCCTACCCTCCTCACAAAGTCCACCACTGTTGCATCGGATTGGGCCCGAGCTACTGCCTTCAATCGGAAAAATCAACTTTAACCTCAGAAACTCGCCTCAACGACAAATTTAGACACTTCAAAAACAAGTGCTTCCCAACTCAGCTTAGCTTTTTGGGCTCTGAGAACGCAATCGAACTGCAAATGTTGACGCCACAAAAAAGTAGTTCCTCTGACAGTACCGAAAAGGAGTGGAGAATGGACTGTTTGACTTTCGAAAACAAAGCGTTGAGAAAAAGACTGAGTTTTGAAGAGGAGCTGGACGAGAATATAAGCCAGAATCTCCCAGACATGATGCTGGTGATAGGAGGGAAGCCCTGCACACTGCACAAATCTATATCTGTGTGGCAAATGACGCTGACGGACTCTTAGCGAAAAAATAGTTTATAAAAGGAGGAGAAAGGGGAAACAAAAAGAATGTGTTGATTTAAAGAACACATATTATGCTAAATTGAGCTTTTTACCATGGTAAAGCTCCTATATTATGTAAAATTGACCCTTGACAGCGTTAAGCCATTTTACCTCCTCAAAAACATACCTGGGGTTGTGTTTTGTTTCATTCACCCCCTTTATTATTAGTCCATCTACGTCTCTAAAGCTCAAAATGCTCAGTTCCACCTTGTGATGTCATGAAGCGGTAGTTTTCAAGTTAACAGTGACCTTTTACCTTTAGTTCATTAGAGATTGGAAATTCCAGGGCTGAAATCATCCAAATGATTCTAGTGAAGGTGTATGGGCTTTAAAAACACAGTGGAGCACGTCCTGTATTACCACTGATCAGAAAATAGCATAATATGAGCCTTTTAAAACTATAGTTTATCATTTATTGGTGATACCGGAGGATTTTCCCATATCTTACATGACTGATTGTTTATTTTCTATTACCTTAAGTTCTAACGCAAAGGTAAAGGCCAAAACAATACAAATAGTGCATATTATGTGTTCTTTAATTTCAATTTAATTTGTACAACCAAAGATTTCAACTGCACAAAATTTTATACCTCCACAAAATGCAAAGAATTTTGGGAAATTAATCATATGAGTAAGTGCAAAATGTAGTTCTGTTTACAAGTCCTCAAAAACACACATTTTGTTTCACATAAAAAAATGATATTGTATAGTTAGAATATTTAGTTTTATTTACAATTTTTATTTCAGTGACTTAACCTTGTGTAAAAGACAAACAAACAAAAAAACCACAGTGTTATATTTTACTGTTTACTAATGTTTACTGGAATGTGACGTCATTATCCTTTGCTTTTCGTGTTTACTGTGAATCCAGCGCTCCGAATATACGTTTTTCACCTGTTTCAAGTGTTACAATGTTGTATAAGTCTAAATAACAGAGCAAAGCTGTAATGAGAATGAGCGTATTTTGATCGTTGTGTCATTTGTAACCACAGTCTATTTATTAAACTATTAACAAGTTGAGTTGAGTCTGTTTTGGGGAATATACACATATATATACATTTGTTTATTTTAAAGTTTAAGTTGAAAAGCTGCTGTACAGGTTTTCTTCGTGTTGCTGTCAGTTCAACACTAGATGGAGCCATAGGTCAATTTTTACACGTGTTTTTTCATTTCCATTTCAGCTATGAAACGAGTAAAACAAATGTAGGAGAAATGAAAACTGAGATGTGTTGTACATGTCTAACTTTTATGGTGGCAGAGTGGTTTGCTTTTCTGCCTCTTCAGGGGGGTACTCTACATGTGCTCCTTGGTTCTTTTAGTTATAGCTTTGCCTTTATTCAAATACTGTGCTATAAGAAGATGAAACATGTCTATCCCTTCTGGGTCGCAGGTGGCATCATAACATTTTTTTTGTTTATGTCATTAATGTATTTATTGTTGGGGATTAAAAATTACAGAGTCTGGATGGATAGACTGTTGTCAGATTCAATAATGTGATCAGATCTGTTCCGAAACATCCAGATGATTCACTGTCGGTGTTGGGGAGTAACTAATGTAAAACTAAATGTAAAACTAAATGTATGTTTTCAGAATAGAATTGTGAGAAACTGTCTTCGGGTACAGTTAAACTTTCATTTAGTGGTATACAGCATTACTTACTTTACTTTACTTTATTTTATTAAAATCAATGAATCAAATCCTGTTATTTTAAAAAGCAGACACTATTCTTGGGGTGCCCAGCTCATTTTCCATCTCTAATTAGTGCTAAATAACTGCATTACAAACCGTGCAACAAAATAAAGTTATTCTAATTATATATCACAAATTTACTTTTGTGAAAGTAATCAGAATACTGTACTCTGAATGTACCATGTATGGGATATGCAGTATTCTGTAACTAATACATTTCAACACTGATGGCTACGACGTGCATGGAATTACCTCCTAAAAATTCTGCACAATAGTTTAATTAATAATTTTATATGCCCCAAACTCAAAACTGTAAAACCGTATTTTTCTTATTATTTTGTTTTATTTTTTATTTTATTTTGTCCAAATGTATGCCCTGAAACAAATATGTTCATAACTGCTTTTATTTTAAGTGCAATGAATCGACTTGAACACTAGATGGCGTCATTTACTACAAGATTCGCAGCGTGGCGCTCCACTGCCCACTCCGCGCTCAGGACACACTTCAGATCATATTTTCTGAAGAATAACTCGTTTTATGACGGACCGCTACTTGCTAAAAAACGTACCGTAATGACAAGCTGATTTTCTCCATCTCTTTTAACACTTTGACAAGTTTATACATGATAAATCCCGCGTTATTACGAATCTACTGCTGTATAAATGAACAATGAATAATAAACAAGTTGAACATCAAGTTTGACTTTATCTGAAAACACTGGTGATTCACTGCGCTTTTTGGAAATCCCATGGCGCACCAAGCGCACAAACGCCACTGTTGTTAGCGCCAAACTTGCGGCTATGACGTTTCTCCCTTTGCGTTTTAAAACAATACCTCCCTAACATTTCACACGAGGCCAGGTGTCGTGCGCTGCTGCTACTTCGCCGTGTGTAGTAGTAGTAGTAGTAGTAGTAGTAGTAGTAGTAGTCGTGGTGTACTTCGCCGTCAAATCCCTTGCGTCCAGTTGGTGGAATTCCCCACGTGGTTTTGACTCCGGTATAAAAACTTTGGGTGCGCGAGCCCCTGTTGTCGTGATTGCATAGGGTCTCGCAGTGCGCGGAGCAGAGCAGAGCAGAGGCAGCAGCGCGAGTGGTGCACGTACAGCATCTTGTTAAAAGGGGCGACGCACAGAACTGGCCATTCAAACGCACCGGAGTTACGTAGCGAGTGTTGGGAGTTCAGTCCGTGTGGGTTTTGAATGGGAGAAGCGCACGGAGTTTGGAGCGGCGTTTGGCTCAGTTTTATGCGTCTTTCTCGCAACTTTTTCCCGTTTATTGTTTCACTTGGACTGAAGGTGATATGACACAAGCGCGCCCACGATACAAGATGAACTTTTATTTGGAGTTTTTCTGGAGTAACTAGCGCGGGGAGTACGGTGAATTTTGGATTTCTTGACGCGCTGCTGGGACAGTTTGGGACATTTAAAGACAAAAAACGTGATTCTTAGTGGATTGTTTTGGAGACGTTTCCTTACGTTGTGTTTGTGCTTTTGAATCGTAAGAGACAATGAGCGTGTCCACCGTGGCGTTGTGCTGTCTGGTGGCGTTGTGCGTCGTGGTGACTGTACTCGGAGCACAGAGCCCCACAGCCTCCTCATCTTCTTCCTCCTCGTCTTCATCGTCCAATTCACCCCAAGAATCGTGCGCGTCCTGCGGCCTCAGAGCGCCGGACCAGTCGGAGCGAGTAAACGTGGACTTTGTGGAGGCAGTGAAGAGGCACATTCTGAACCGGCTCCAGATGAGGGAGAGACCCAACATTACGCACCCCATCCCCAAGGCAGCCATGGTGACGGCGCTACGGAGGCTGCACGCGGGGAAAGTGCGCGAGGACGGGCGTGTGGAGATCCCGAGTTTTGACGGACACGCAGCCTTCAACAACGAGGTGCAGGCGGAGACCTCGGAGATCATCAGTTTCGCCGAATCAGGTAATAATCTATTATTCATAGCGCGCGTTCAGTGGTGACCCCGGGCTGAACCCGCTCACCTTTTGACTCGCTGTACCTCCGTGCGTTGGCACAAGACGGGATTTTTGGTAAATAATGCCAAAAACAGCAACAGAAAGCGTTTTCCTCAAGTTTTATGCGCTGGAGTTGCGCATAGGTCCCGATTACGCAGTGCCAAAAGGTCACGCCATTAAACATTGGAGTCTACGATGTAAACAAAGTCCTGTCTTTTCCACTAGCATGTTTACATTAATAGTTTCTAGAAACAACGTAAAATCTGTTTGGGAATATTATCTTTTAAACCAAGAAATGTATATTTCTATTTCTCTTATGATATGACAATAATTATGTCAAAATATAAGTCAATTTCAGACGTAGCTCTGAAAATACAGTATTATTATTATTATTATTATTACTACAGTGGCCCATTGTTATTGAAGGAGCATTTCTTTGCCTTTGTACAGGAACAAAGGCGGATTAACTTAATTGCTTCAAATACATTTTAGGTTAAACAAATCAGTACATAAATACCAGTACTGTTTTTTTACATCTAGATTTACAAACCTTTTTTTTTTTTTGTCATGTTTTTAGTCTTTTCATGTCACATTCCACTTTAATGTAAAACAAACTTAAACTTCTTCAGCCAAAATTAACAATCAAGCTTTCTAAAACTACAGGTCAAGGGTCAAGGGGCTGCTTCAACAAAATGACTATAGACCAGTCGTAGCCCAGTTTTGTTTAAAACAGAATGTGATTCGTCAAGTGTATTTGACATTTAGAGGAAGAGTAATGTCCATTTAGGATAGTTCGATGGGGCACTTTGTTACCATAGCAACAGGCAATCAAATGTACACTATAAACAACAGCTAATCCGCCAGATGCCCCGCAGTATGCCCATGTACGCCCACTTAAGAGTCTTTTCCATCAAAACATTGTTCAAGTGCCGGTGCCATAAGTGCAGATGTTGGACCTGTGTAGAAGAATGTGCTGAAAATGAACCCAAAACGTGTCACTGATGTAGTTTAAAACACTGAACACAAGTTTTTGAACATTCGGTGTCAAAATGAGGTGATTTTTGACACTCCGTTCACCAACAGAACAAGTTCAAGTAAATTAAAACTAATCAACTTAGATAAGCTTAAGTTGTTGAGTTGAAAACACCAAAACCGGACCTAATGCCACTTAAGAGGTTCTTTGTGAGGGTGACTGATATTTTGCAAACAGCCAACTTTACTTAGATGCTTCGTAACTACATTTAATAGGCTAGTAATAGTATTAGTACACGTAGTTACAATACATTACTTTACTTGTATTGTGTATTCTGTCATGGCTGTAGCTGGTACTTGGAAACTCTTCTTCCACATTAAAGCTTCACCATGTAACTTTTATGGTAGAGGGTCCACCACCTGCTTGTCTCCATGGAGATGTCATAGCTATAGATAAATGTCCCACAGTATGGCATTAAAGCAAGTGACGCCACCGGGCCAAGTTGGATGCCAGATCTTTGAAGAAGTGACCCGTTTCTCAGCAACAATTCATGCATTTCAGGGTATTTTTGCTGTAAATAAATAAATGCAACATCGATCGAAAAGTTACACGGTGAATATTTAACGGTTTGCAGCAGTAATTGCAAATGTTTTGGGTGCTGTGGTAATGGTAGTAGTTGCAGTCCTTGTTAAATAAGTGTATTATAGTTTGTAGTCCAGACAAAGCAATTATACTGAAAAATGTTCTACCTATGTCTAAAATTATCACACATATGTTCACCTAACTTAGATTGATGATGCTACAGTGGATTTCACTGGAGAATGTGCAGTATATTTTATTTTTGTCTAGGAACTCCTCCATTTATCATTTTCTACAATTGTGGCGGGGCATCTGGATATACTTTTAAAAACTGCAGGACATTTACTGCACTGATAAATGAGGCGAATTTAAGTAGTTTCCCAATGCGTTGTGTCATAAACTGCTTCAAAGTCCTACATCAAAACCGTATCTATTTTGTGCTGACGGGAAGTGGAGTTTGAGCATCTCAGAGCCGCTATAAGCAAGTAGCAACAGGGATTCCTTGTGTTGTTTATCTGGAGATGTAAGCCATGCTAACTTATCACTGTAATCATGTTTACATTTTAGCATGCAGAACTTGTAAGTTTTCACATAGCTAGCAAGATTAGGCAACACCAACAATGTTTGAAGACTTTGGAACGTCTTTGCAGGGGCGTAGCAAAATTATGGGCTAACTTGTGCACATAGTGAGGTGCCTAATGTAAACAGGGTCCCCATAATGTGTTATAATTTTAACTTTTATGTGTTTGTTTGTTTTAGTTTTTTTACATTTAAGCTGCTTTTTTTTAACATTACACATTAAAATTGCAACTTTTCTGGTTGGTGGTCTTTCGCCATGGAGATTTAAGCATTGGCATTTATACTTTTGCTTGTATTTATTGTGCAAAAATACCTCGGAAAACATGCGTACTTAAACATGCATACTTACTGAATGGGCTTGCCTCTCCACAGCTCTGATCTGTAACTTGGCTCTTGATATGGTGCCACCTGTTTGTTTCTATGTAGATAGATTAGGGCATATTCTGGGACATTTTGGACCAGCAGATGGGAGACCCTCCACCGAAAAAGTTATATATTGCACCTTTTAAAAAATAAAAAAAGTTTCCAAATTTAGAACAAAATTCTAGCAGATGTTTTTTGTATATTTTAGCTATTTTCTTGCATTATAACATTGCATTTATGTTACCTCCTAGACAAACTAAATCACTTTCAAATACATTAACATCTTGAGGGAGGTTGGAATCATTATTAACTGAATAAGCCTGCCAATGAGTAATAACAATTCTCCGCTCAGATACGCAATGACATGTTGGCCTGCTGCTCTGTAATTATCCTTGAGCTAATGTTTTTATTTTTCACATCATATAATTATAGAAACAAAATGGGCTGGGTCAATATTTCTTGAAGTTACATGCCCAATTTGGTTTTTGAACGCCTATATGAAATGTATTGCCATTACTGTACTGGGTAAAGACGTGACATTCTTGTTTTGGGCTCCAGCAGTCTTGTGAAACACGCCTTAGATTACAGTATAGTGTTAGAATGAATTGTAAGAGAATATAGTGAAATATCTATGAGCTCAGGTATTGCAAATGGGTAAAGTAATTACGCCCCAAATAGTTTCGTATTGTCAAACGTGATTTCTGTACTAAGGATTAGACTTGATACGCAATAGAGATTCCGATACCACAAAGATAATAAAAAATGTTCTTTATTTAGAAGAACAGAATGTAATTGTTGAGATTAAATCATAGTACTTTCTTTTATATTACCAAGTGGCTTTATATCTGTGTAATCCTTCAGTCATCTACGTAGGTTCCATTGGTCCATGGGCGTATACTAGGCTATGTGCTCTTATATCTGTTCTGATACAGCTCAAGATCATTCTAAAGCTGTTCAAGTTTCATTTCTGTCCTGTGAATGTGACTTTTTAGTATTGATACTGCTCTGTCTAGTTTTGATACTACTTTTTGTATCAATTAATATCTGATTTTTGATAACCCTATTTAAAATACCTTGTTTTTTGGACAGAATTGCTCTGTTTTCAGTGTTTCTTAACAGTAACATTCTCAGTTCCATTTGAGAGTTGAAGGCTCTTATCCATCTCAGTTTCAACCCCAGCGCTGCAGCCTTTGAGCAGCAGAGGCACAGGTGAATAGATGGTTGAGCTGAGATTGTACTTGGGGTTTTATCCTAAAGCCAGTCACGTTAAATCCTCTAGTTTCCTTAGATGACAATCAAAAGAAACGAAAGGCAGAGTCCTTAAATTACCCCCGTTTGTTGTGCAGGGGCATAAAAGAGAACCTCTGAATCCAATTTCATCACTAAAGCTGAGCTCGCACTCAATACTCCAATGTATAAAGCCCTCTTTTAAATACGCACAAAGTCCCTCAATTGGCCATTTATCCCTGGCTCTAAGAATGTGTATCTAACTCATTCTTCGAAGTCCAAAGAGAGCACCCTTTCCTCTCCGCTCCCACACGTCCGCCCCCCACTCACCTAACACCATCGACACTCACACAGTCCAATATTGTCACTTGACACAAACTGTTAGTTTAACAGGATGAAAACATACAATTAAAGACACAGAAATAGGATGTCTTCAAATACACTCATGGGACAGCCCTGTGTTCTCTCCGACCCCGCTGGTACAATTAGCCTGAATGGGCCCACAAGCTCCTGCCTTCCAAATGGGAATGATCCGAGCACGCTCATGACAGGGGAACAAAAGACAGGCAATTATTAGAAGAGCACTATGCGTTCACACTGAAGCCGACATGTCAACGTAAAGGGGGAAAAAGCTGGCAAAACAAAAGAAAATGTGCAGAATAATGCATGAGATATTTGAGTCGGGGTTGAGCAGGGGGGTGAGTCCGGGCGATGGGCATGGTGGTGCTGTTGATGGCAGGGGACGGGTGGGGTGCTCATATTGTGTGTGTTTGCCCATATTGCTGCATTGTGAAGAATGCTTTTGTGGCTCTGAAGGTTCGCTGGGCTGCTTTGCTGCTTCTTCTTCTCCTTCTGTGCGTCTATTCTTCCTCACACCTTTGAGCCTTTGTGCAGTATTGTACCAGGGAGCTGGCTTGGATCCCTGCTCCCTAGACCCCCGTCTGCCTCTTGGCCAGCTGGCTCACCCCCCACCCTCTGCACCCCTCAGCTAGATCGGACCCTGCCAGCCGGGGCACGGCTCACAGGAGAAGACCCCAGCGAGCTCTCCAGCCAGGGCAGCTTGTAGCCCAAAGCACCATTGTCACCGCCAGGGACAAAGATGGCATGGGTTTCCACTCCACATTCTACATATAAGGACAAGCATATGATGTGTCCTTCAAAACTTGAAAAAGTACAACCACAAATTTGGATTCATTTTCTATTATTCCCCACTTTAAATCTCCTGTAACACAGTGCATGTGTCTGGCTTGCAATTTGACCATTCTCTGTTTCTCAGTATTTACTATACATCCCACATTGGCTATAAAAGCACAGAGTAAATCACATACAGTCAGACTACTAAGGGGAACCTGGCTTTTACCAACTACATGAACTTCAGATATTTTCTTTTTACTCCGGCCAAGGACAGCAAGAGACGCTGACTTTCTTCTTTTTCCAATGCTCAGCTGTCTCTAAATCTGCTTGTTCACAAACTAGACAGTGGCTTAAACTACATAGCTGCATTTGACTCTGTTTCTTGGATGTAGTGGCATTTCTCTTACCTTTGTCTTATTTTGTTGTAAAAACTGTATTATTCTGAGTTTTGTGTATATTACGCTTATCCTTCATATTTTGACTGTTTAGTACTGTTTTGATATTTCCATCAGACAAAATAACAGGGAATGAAGAAAGTTTGTCTTGTTGTGGTAAGATATTAAATGGTTCTGATAGAAAGTAGTACAAACATTGCAAGTATATTATTAGTGTGTTTTTGTAGTATTAGTATTAGTATTAGTATTAGTATATGGCCACAGTTTATTGAAGACCTTTGTGACTGTACTGCTCATGCACCTTTTGTCGATAGCTACAAACTGGTCTTAAAACTTGTATCCTTGTTAAAGGTGTACTATGTAACTTTCCTGGTGAGATGTCTGTCACCTGCTTGTCTCCATGGAGATGTTATTGCTTTGCCCAAAATGTTTCACAGAAGGGCATTAAACCCAGGTAACAATTTTATTTTATTACAGGTGACGTTTATTGCTCACAGATACCTTGAAAAACATGAATTATTCTGTGAGCAGGTTGCCTTTCCACAGATCTGACTCGTAACTTGGCCTGCTCGTGGGGTCTCTATGACGATAGATATGTTTAATGCTATGTTTAGTGCTTATGCTAACCCTCCACTAGAAAAGGTTACGAAGTGCAGCTTTAAGTTATAACCTAACAAAGAAATGTCTGTTTTTTCTGGTTGTCATCAGAAACTTGTCACCAAAATAAATCGCCATAGAAAGACTTGAATGCTTCAGGTCGCTAACTTCCTTGTCGCAGTTCAAAACATAGCAAAGGTTAGTCAAAGGTTGAAGCCAATTAAGCTCTCAAGTATAGTATTAGTAATTTACCACCACTCTTTCTCTGGCGTCACTCTTGTTTGTTTAGCCAGCGCGTAAATGTATCCGGTTAAGGGGTTTACCGGGCGGTCAGCTTGCGTTCCGAGTCCTCCAGGTTAACTGTGTGCTTGTTTCTCCGCCGTCCACCTTATCACCACCACGGCACAAAGCGGTGAGGTCTGCCAAACTGCCCCCGGCGCAGGTGAGGGAAGGCCGATGCCAATCTCCCTTCTCCCCTGACATGCTCCCTTGGGTGCTCTGCGGAGGTATTCGATGTCCCGTACTCACAGGAGCGAAGCAGCGCACTTGACGGGCCAGAGCGACTGTAAAGAAAGACTTGGAAAAAAAAAAAAGAAAAAAAAGAACAGATCCAATGGTGAAGTGTAGATTTGCTCGTCTTGATTGTGGGCGTTCGGACTCTGTGAACCCCATGGAGAATGATCCAAGATGGTGGAAATAGTGAGTGATTATGGTAGGTCATTGATTGGGGTCTGTTGGTTAGGTTTACCTCGGGACACCAGTCTTTCACAGGGAGCTGTCAATCGTAGCACCATTGGAATAGCGCCAAGCATTTTCCACATTCAAGCCACAAGTGTGCGTCCCGGGCTTCAATAGCGTTGGCTGCCTCTGTATAGCGAACGGCTGCATCAATGATTTATGCAGCTTTATTAAAATTGCCCCCATAGTAAAAAAAAGCGATGGCAAATGAGCACCTTTGATCGGGCAGGAAGAAAGCCATTGACGCTATTGAAAGGCTCTCTATCAGATTCTTTGCAGGTTGACTCACCCCATTGGTGTGCTTACGAGTGAAAACACAAAGGATCTTTAGAGAGGGTTGCTATGTTGATATCCGTGCAATAGGTTCATAGAATAGTGGTGCCAGGATGCACGCAATGGCTAATAGCTTATTTGCCAATAAGCTATACTGGACGAGCTGCAGAGTGGATCTGCTTCAAAAACTTGCATCCATCAAGGAAAGACAATAAATGCTGATAGTGATTCATACTCGTATAAACTCCTAAACAGTATAGTGACATCTTTTTTTGTTTGTAGTTTATTTGGTATATTTTTGTCAGCTGAACAATTCTATTTAGGAGTGTACTCAAAATTCTTTCACTGAATACATCTTATGACACATCGTGCTTGTTCAATGCAATTATGTAGAATTACATTTACAATGTAAATTCTTATGTCGCGTCTGCATGCAATGACAAGTCAGTCACATATTTGCATTAGCAGTTTGTAGAGCTTGCTGTATATCAAGAGATTTATCAAAGGTAATGTTTCACAGTCCTAAACTAAAAGAACTCGTCTTGGAAAAATGCAACTTTCTACTATTAAACCTGTTCTTGGAAATCATAAGTTTTAGTAGGTCATATAAAACCTATTTGTTGTTTTGGCTGCACCATTTGCACAGAAACACATGTTAAAACATTTCACATGCCTGTCACAACCCAGTGTAATATTACATAAAGCAAAGCCATGTCAAAGATACATAAAGTTACTCTACTATATCTACTTTCTTTCAAAATGCAGAGAAAACAGTGACTTCTGTCCTTGGAAACCTAAAATAATGGGGGTGGTTTACCATGACATTCCTGCTTGTTGTAAATAGCTTATGCGTCACGTCTAGCCTCTTTCGTGCCACGCTTCACCTCAGCTCATGTTGAAGCCCCTGATCACCAAACCACCGCGTACCGCACCCTGGCTCTGCCCGTCCTTCTCCACGGCGTGTGGTCTCGTCAACAGCGCGGTTTTGAGTAATGATCCTTGGAGATGCCTTCCGTGGTTCTCTTTCTGGCTGCTTCTTACGGCCTCATCCCCAAACTTGGTGGCGCAGGTGGGGACACGCTGAAGCTAGCCCACCCAGGTGTCCTAGCTAGCAGCCTGCCTTCCTGTCCATGCGTACGCAGCACACGTTAGCGGCGCGGAGGTCAGGCAAGGCGTGTCGGGGCCAGCTGAAAATAGTTTGTAACACGGCATGAAAAGAACAATTCATTCCGCAAAGGAAGGACAGTGAAAAAAGGGCACGTATGCATTCTTTGCTGTGGGGAAGCTATATGATTCAATTTGTACGCACCATAAATAACTACTGTAGGCCTTTAAAGCCATGTCTATGAAGAAGGATTTGAGTACTTAAGCTTACATCCATACAAGTTTACAAGTATGAGCTAGCATATTTGCGTATTTTTAAAATTTTTATATATATTATTTTCGCAACACTTTAAAAACAAAATATAACTTAGATTACAAAAATAATTGTTAAAAATCAATGTTGATGAGTAGGCCTACCAAACGTGTTTTTAAAGACAAGTTCAGACATATCACCACAACAAAAGTAAGATTAAAATAACGTAACATTTGTATATGTGTATATATACTTTGCGTACCCCACTTGGTAATACTCCTATAGGCCAACAGATACGCATTTTATTATATGTTTATCTGTGTAACCTTGTTTGACCATTTGACTTGAAAGAAATGACTTCGAGTTTTCTGATAATCATCAATGGTTGGCCTGTTGTCATGGCGACTTAGACCCTCTGAGTTTGTGACAAAGCTTTGCAAATCAATTGGGGATTGTTCGAGCAAGTTTCAAAGCCAAAAATGCATGAAGCAATATTGTAATGTAATGTTGCTGGCATGGTTAGCTTATGCCTTAACTAAGACATTCAAGGATCTACAAAGTTAATCGTAATAGAGTTATCACATTGCAGTACTCTTGTTGTTTACTGCTACTGCAATCCATTACATGCCTTTTAATTGTATCATAAACAGCCCAAGGGGATGTGGTATTATTATGGTAAGTTTAAACATAGTAGTTAAGAAAATTATTTGTTGCTTTCCCACAGCGAATTATGTCTTCATTGTAACTTGTGATCTAAGAAATGGTACATCTATTGACAAGGATAATAAGATGTGACTACTGTTTATAGGACCAGTACTGGAATCACATGCATGTAGCAATGTTGGGCAGAGAGCAGTACTTTGTGTTCTTAAAAACACGCCTTCATATTATTATATTGTGCTTTAACTGTTTATTTTGGCAGTTGCAGTGTTTATTTTCTTTGTGTTTTTAAATGGTTTTCTGTTCCTCCCTGCTGGTGATGATAGAAGTGAATTATTCAATGTCAAAACTACACAGCCCCCTTAAAGTGAATGTTGTAAATTGGCAATCATTTTGTTCAGGCCCTGCTACATGTCTATCTATCACACTGTCATGGTCGACTTGCCGCTGTGAGATCCCTCTTTTTCAGAGCTCGGAGCTGTCGAGGCAAGTAAGAATGTACTGCACTGAATGAGGTGAGGTTAGTTTGTTGTAGCCTCGAGGGCCCTTTACAGCAGCACAGGCGAAAGCTGCTGCTCCCGTGTTGTTCGCTCCAGATTTATTTCAGTTTGTACTCTACGTGCACTTGATACGTACCCATGGGCTTTGGTCATGAGAGGGCTGATATTTGACATGGAGCTCGGTGTGGAGTGAGGTATGTGCCTGTGCACTGTGCACAGCTGACAGAGCGCAGAGCTGAGCTGGTCTCAACATGCACTGCTGTGGTTTACAGGAGGAAGAGGCGTGAGGCACCCTAAAGAGGGGCCCGTCTTTGGTGGCCACCTGTTGACACTGACACACACTAATCAGTGGGCAAACAAAGTCATTTAGCTGCTTTCAAAGGCACTGCTCTGCTTGAGCACATTGTACCCACTCTCCTGAAATAGAAACCTTTCTAGTTACCTCAGGCTAATTTGGAAGACATCATTAGGCTGGTGCTAGGGAGAGCCCGTGGCCACCTTTAGACTCCCTGAATCTCTTCATTGTGCTTGTTTAGAAAGTGCCCAGTGTCATGTAAATAGCTTTTATTTTTGCCTCATCATGCTTTTTGCTGGAAAGCCACACGAATCAATGGTGAGCTGCAGCGCGGCTGTCTCCCAGTGCCTCACAGGGGGCTTTGTGCTGTCACTCTCAGGGTGCTCTTGGTGGGGTGGGAGAGGGTGGGGGTGGGGTCCATGCTGGGATGGGGCACCCATAGTGAACTCAGTGAACCCCCGGGGCCTTGGCTGTGTCCACCGCCCTCCCACCTTCTCCACTTGCATCCTTCCTGCTTTCCTTCATCTTCTGCTGTTGTCCTCCCCCTTTGCTCTGCCTCTTTCTTTTTGGCCCTGTCATTTAACAAACTGGACCTGAGGCCAATTGGGCCTGATCCCAGGACTGGTCACAGCTGGCCTATCAGAAGCAGCCCTAGGGTCACATGACACGCTGATTGAGGGAATAGAGAAAACAACATACAAACACCTCTTAAAAGTGCAAACCAAACAGTGAATTTATTCCATATAAAATATTAGGAAGACACTATAACGTCAATGAGGTCTTGTAAAACTGAGTTGCCGTTTCCGCCATACTGACCATATTTTCACTTTTTAAAAATAGTTGACATTTAGAAATATACTGACATAATTCTGAGAACAGATGATGACATCCATCAATCTGCCACTGGAATGTGATTGGTAGGACATTCCTTCTTGAATTGCCAGTATCAACTTGAAATAGATTTTAAGTAACAGTCACTGATCACCTGGGCGTTACTTGTAAAAACCTGCTGCAAACATTGTATTTAATTTATATTTTTATTCTCTCACTAAATGACTTGAAAAGACCTAATGTTTCTTTTTCTTTCTTGTCTTTGACAGATGAACATACATCGTCTAAGACTGGCCTCTATTTCCTCATCTCCAACGAAGGGAACCAGAACCTGTTTGTGGCACAGGCCAACCTGTGGCTGTACTTCCGGGTGCTGCAGGGTGGACCAGAGAAAGGCCTGCGCCGGAAGGTGACAGTGAAGATCCACTACCAGGAGGCAGGGCCATTGAGCGGTGGAGCAGAGGGAGGTCCAGGAGGAGGCGGAGGAGGAGGCTCTGGGCGTTGGTCTCTGGTGGAGAAGCGCGTGGACTTGAAGCGCAGCGGTTGGCACACCTTCCCTCTGTCCGATGCGGTGAGGGCTGTGTTCGGCAAAGGCAGTCGGAGGCAGGACCTGGAGGTGCACTGTGACGGCTGTGATACGGCTGGAGTGGCTCCCATCCTGGTAGACCCCGGTGACCCCTCACATCGACCCTTCCTGGTGGTGCGCGCCAAGCAGGTGGACGGGAAGCACCGCATCCGAAAAAGAGGCCTGGAGTGTGACGGGACCAGCGGGGGGCTGTGCTGTCGGCAGCAGTTTTACATAGACTTCCGCCTCATCGGGTGGAACGACTGGATCATTGCCCCCGCCGGCTACTATGGCAACTACTGCGAGGGGAGCTGCCCGGCGTACATGGCCGGAGTGCCAGGCTCTGTCTCGTCCTTCCACACTGCCGTAGTAAACCAGTATCGAATGAGAGGCATGAGCCCCGGCTCTGTTAACTCCTGCTGCATCCCCACCAAACTCAGTACTATGTCCATGCTCTACTTTGACGATGAGCTCAACATCGTCAAGAGGGATGTGCCCAACATGATTGTAGAGGAGTGTGGCTGTGCCTGAGCCACAGGCCACAGGTCATTGGTGAACTTGGAAACAGTCAGAAAGGCCTTTTGTACAAACGAGACGTTATTGTACGGTACACATATCTATATATCTATACCTGTATGTGCAGGCCACACTGGTACAACCTCAAAGGTATCAGTGCAGCTGTGCCTCTGCATACAGCGAGTGTGCTTATTTATCAGACTATCACATGCTCGCTGTTAGCTTCGTCTGTCGGGCTACAACTGGTCAGTGATTGGACGAGAAGGGAATGACTATCACCAAATGATGCTTTGCTCTAGTTTGCCATTTCTAGTCAAAAAATAATGGCCCATCATCTCCTGACTGAAGCGCTTAAAGAAAGTGACAGGATCAACCGACTATCAAAATGCTCCCACACAACTCTAGTCCTTGAACTAAGCACATGACTTTCAAAGTTTTATGAAGCACTGACAATTCATCAGCTTATACAATTCAGAACACCAGCACTTCCTACTGTACAGACTGTCCTCTCTGGTCCATTTGGAGCTTAATGTCCTGCAGGATTATTCCCACCACAGTGCAAGTGGCAGAGTGTCCTCCACATTGTCTTCTTTCTCACTGTTGACTATGGGCCTCAACCTTTAAGTTCCTGCCTGTTTGGAGCGCTGCAGGCCCTGTTACCATGACAAACAGGTGAAGATGGTCTCATAAGTGCACTTCACTTGTGCACTGGGAGCTCCAGAGAGTGGACTGCTGCCTCCCCTGTCTGAGGGCTGTCCCTGGTCAGGGGGAGTTAGGCCCTGTGGGTCGGTGCAGTGCAGCACTTGCAGAAACTGAATGCACACCCTGAATAGCACTTGTATAAAGAATTGCCTTCTAAGGGGTACTGAGTGTCCTGTCCTATCACTAAATAAGTGCCACATGAGCTATGCAATGTATAGTAACTATTCCATACTCCACTGCTCATTTAGACTGAATCACCACTCTTCTCTTTACTCTCCCTCTCTACAGTCCTCCATCTTTTATCAATACTTGAAATGTAATCTTTCGCTTACTTTCCAAAGCGAATGATTGTTGTGATGTTTGCACTGAAAAGTTGCGGGATTAGCGAAACAAAACTGCCATTGAAAAAAATAATATTTTTATAGAAGTAAATTGAATTTTGTTTCAAATGTATTTACCTAATTAATGGAACCAAAGAGGCCATGAATTTAGCTATTGTACCAAGATGGCAAGGCCACAGTCATTGTGTACAATGTTTTTGATCATTTGCAAAAGGCCTACCACTGTATCAGGGTACGAGATATGATTTCATTTCTTAGCTCTATTTTCATTCTGTTTTGTACAATACATGAACACTTCGTTTTTCATCTTAAATCTATTTTTGTTTTCTATTTAATAAGAGTTATTTTTAGTTTCTGTCTAAGAATCATTTAGTCCAATAAATGTCATTCTGTACAGTTTATGTAAAATAAAATGTTTTCTTAAATAACTTAACATTTTTTGTTGAGTCTTTGTGTTGGTGACCAATGATTTGTGCATTATACACTGAACATATCATGGCTAAGTAGTAAATGGGGTCCACAGACACTGAGATGCTGGACTCTGGGGTTCTAACTCATTTTTAACTTTTTTTAAGTACATATATACAGCATTAAAGGATCTATACCTGTTTTGATTGTAATGTTGTCAAGAGGCCCTTTACATCATGTACTCTATGGTTTAAGGTGCTAAATAAGAAAAATAGAGTCTGTAACATATAATCTATCCATTTCACATAGCATTTTCATTTATACTAATACAGAAACGCCTCTTTTGGTCCAATCAAGCACAAGAATCATAATAAACCAGCAGCCAACTTTATTTTTCATGATGGTGCATTATCAAGAGAGTCAAATAAGCAAACAGAAAGAGATAAAGAGATTGGAGAACAACAAGGAAATACCTACATAGCCACAATCACAGACAGTTGTTTCTGTGTCATGGTGTAATATCACAGCAGCAGAGTGGACTAAGTGGGCAGAGCTAAAACTTCAAACTAAGGCATGTTACTGTCTCATGGCCTTGAAATCAGGGCCTTTTAACAATCTGTCACTCCCCAATCCCACAACATTATTGGCATGGTCTATATATGTCTATAGTATATTAAAGATCCTATACTACACTTACCTGAGTCTTGTGAGCTTTAAGACATTTAATAATGCTGTTACCTCCTCCAAAACATACCTGGAGTTGTGTTTTGTTTCATTTACACATATCTGAGTATTAGTCTGTTTACTAGTACATCTCCAAAGCTCTGGTCCACCTTGTGATGTCATGTAGTGGTAGTTTTCAAATTTACTGAAGGTAAAAGGTATCCGTTAACTTGCTATTCAGTAGAGATTGGCATTTCCAGGACTGAAATGATCAAAATTATTCTTGCAAAGGTGTATGGAGTTTATAAACGCAACATGACATCACAAGGTGGAACAGAGTGTTTTGTTTGAGAGAAGAACTATGCAGATTTTGTGTGTTAAACATGTGAATGAAACAAAACACAACTCCAGGTGTGTTTTTGATGAAGAAATGACATTATAAAATAGATCAGAAAACAGCATAATATGAGACCTTTAATATTATCATAAATTTTGCAGTTTCTAGACATGGGTAGTACTCAGTTATATTTACTTGAGTAACTTTTTAAATAAATTCAGTTATTTTTTAGCAGCATACTTTTATTGTTACTTAAGTAATATTGTTATTGCAAGTTACACTACTCTAACTTGAATAAAAGTTTTGGTGACTCTTCCCATTGTGAGCAAGTCTGTAAGTGACCAAAGCTTTATGTTGACAATATGAAATTATTTGAACATTTTTGTTTCTTGCACCGCTCCTTCATATTTTTTCAAATTTTTGTGTCTACCCTTTGAAAATTGTGCATTATTTAATCTTTTGTCCTTCAAACTGCATTAACTTCAAAATAAATCAGATGTTATGCCGAGACAGGTGCTCTTTAAAAGGTGCATTGTGCAACTTTTCTGGTGGACGGTCCGCCACCTGCTTTTCCCTGTGGCGATGTCATTACTTTTTGTCTGGAATGTTCTACAGTATGGTATTGAACCTTTTCTATCTTCATGGAGACCAAACAGGCCAAGTTACAGATCAGATCTGTGGAGAGGCGACCCCGCTCACAGTCAGAATGGCTGTTTTACTGGGTATTTTTGCGTTATAAATCCATCAGTAAGTGAATAAATGTAAGGTAGAGCTGTTTAAAGTCATACTATGGAACATTTCAGACAAAGCAATGACATCTCCATAGAAACAAGCAGGTGACGGACCCCCAACCGAAAAGTTACATAGTGATGTTTTAAAGGTGCACTATGTAACTTCTTAGGTGGAGGGTCGGCTACTTGCTTGTCTCCATGGAGATGCTATTTCTTTACATGGAATGTTCCACAGTATTGCATTAAACATATCAGCCTTGCATTTATTCAGTTACAGGTGTTATAGCTCAAAAATACCTTGAAAAGCAAGAATTCACAGGCTTGCTTCTCCATAGATTTGACCATTAATATGTTTTCATTGTGATAAACAACTTTATTTCCATCCTGTAAAATAATCAAGGCAGTAATGACATCTCCATGGAGACAAGCAAGTGGTGGAAAAGTTACACAGTGCACCTTTACTCTTACTTGAGTAGTAGTTTTTCCAAATACATTTTTACTTGTACTTGGGTAATTTCTTGTATCACTACTTTGTATTTCTACATATTATTTTGAAGTAACACCTGTGCCAGTTTACAAAGAGATTATATACTGTATCCTTAGATAACCCATGCAACTACACTTCCTTATATAACTCATTACACAAGTACAAAACTTACTACCTTGTGAATCAAATTTGGACAGTGAACTAAACACTAATCATGTTCCCTTTAGGCTGATTCCTGTAGTTGTTTTAAAAGGTGGGGCACAAATGGAAAAAATAAGTTTTTGTTTCTACTGGTTCAGTGATGAAATCTCTCCCAGGTCGTAGTTCAGAACTGTGTGTATCTCTAAAGCCGGAGCTCCACACTGCTAATTACAACTGCGATGAACAACCTTTGTGGCATTCACGAACACTGCCAATACAGTGTACCTGGCTCCTGCTTGGCTGATAATGAGTACATGTGCCAGTGCTTGTTGAAATTTAAAGATGCATTGTGGAACTTTTCTAGTGGAGGGTCCGCCACCTGATGTCTCCATGGAAATGGTGTTGCTTTGTCTAGAATGTTCCACAGTATAGATTACCTACCTACCTACAAGGGAGTCGCCCTTGTTCACAGAAGGAATAATTATATTTTTGAGCAATAGAAACAGCAGTAATGATAAATGCTAGATGGGTATGTTTAATGTCATACCACGGAATATTCCAGGCAAAGCGATAAAATCTCCATGGAGACAAGTAGGTGGAACCTTTAAAGATGCATTGTGTAACTTTTCTTGTGGAGGGTCTGCTAAGTATTGTCTCCATGGAGATGTTATTGATTTGCCGGGAATTTTCTGCAGTATGGCATTAAACTTGCATATGAGACAATCCAGTGATCCCAAGCCAAGTTACATATTAAGAAAGGTTATAATAAGAATGTTTTTTTCCAATACATTTTTAAGCAGTAACACACGTTATTAAATAAATGTAATACAGATATGTTGAATGCCATATTGTGGAACATTACAGGCGATGCAATAACGATTCCATGGTAGTCAATCCCCCACCAGAAAAGTTGTCTCCTTGGAGGTGTTGTATTGCCTGGAATGGGCCGCAGTATGTCTTTTATTCAATTACAGGTGTTTTACTGTTAAAAATATATTGTAGAGATAGGTTTGATATCATACGGTGGAACACTACAAGAAAATAGTACCCGGCAGCACCATCAGGAAATCTCTGCTGTCACCAGGAGGAGTGTGGGAGATGAGAGCTGCTCTCGGTCACCAACTCAACCACACCTCTCTGCCTAGACATTGTCACAAAGTGGGTATTCATGGCAAAGCTAACGGTGCACTGGGATGGAGGTGGGACAGAAGCAGCGTTTGAGAGGAAGAAGGAGAAATATGCGAAGCTCGTGTCTGAATGCCAGCTGTTTGGGTGGAGAGCCTTCACCTTTCCAATGGACGTCAGCTGCAGAGGCTACACAGGAAGCTCCACCCGACGATTCCTTAAAACCATCGGGATCAGAATCCCACACTTGCAGAAGGCTCTAAAGGTCATTGAGGAAGTAGAAGAGGAGGAGAGTTTTTGGCTCTGGCTATGCAGGAAAGACAAGACGTCGGGGAGCGATCGATACTAGGGCAGCTGCAGAGGGTGGTGAGGAGACGTCCCTGCCACTGCTCCACCACCTGGAGATGTTCCAGGATTAAAGGGCCCATATTATGCTATTGTCTGTTTTGTTTCATTCACACATTTAAAACACAAATCTTCATATTCAGGCTGAGTTCTTTTCTCAAATAGAAAACTCTCTTTTCCACCTTGTGATGTCATGTGGTAATACCGGAAGTGCTCCACTGTGTTTGTAAACTCCACACACCTTAACTAGTATCATTTGGATAATTTCAGTCTTAAAGGTAAAAAGTAGCTGTTAACTTGAAAACAACCACATGACATCACAAGGTGGAATAGAGCCTTTCTGCTTTGGAGATGTAGACAGACTGATAATAAAGGATTACTCAAACATGTGTGAATGAAACAAAACACAACTCCAGGTATGTTATAGCGTGGCTGAAGGGTGAAGGGTGAAGGGTGCCCACACAGGACTGGCAGAAGTGCATTAAGCAGAAATGCTCTGCAGGTGGTGTCACCTGTGCTTACATATTTTTGTTTAATGTTTCTGAACGGATTATTCCAACCCAGTAAGTAATTTACAACAAAGCAAGCATTTATTATTTTTAAATACTATTGAATGATTTTAAACCTGCAATCATATACTTCAATACTTCTGGTTGGGAGACAATGACAAGAACACCACTTCTTTGTATTTCTTATGTAGAATTGTTGAACACTGAAAAATGGCTAATCTATTACTACAATAAACAAGTCAATTCTACTGAGTCATTGCACTGCGTGGATGAGCAAAACATTTTTTTCTAAGTAAGTTTAGTTTTCATGTTAACACCAGAATGCCCATGCACACTGTTAAAATACAACCATCTTTACTGCAATAGTCTGGTAATTCAGTTGGAGAATATTACCTGACTGAGCTTGACAACAGTAGCATCATGCATTAGTCATCAATCATTGCATGTTTTTACATATATTTTAACCGGTGGTACAGAACATTAAGTACAGTGAATACATTTATAAGCAAGTCATTTTTGAAGCGCTTTAGCTAAACAGTTCCCATCAAAGAACGAGAACATTTTTATGGCAGCGTCGTCCTCTTCAATCAAGCTTTAACACCTCTGTGTCACTCTGTAGGTTTGCCTCTGAAGAATACCTCACAACTGTATTCCAGTCTAGACACGGAGATAAGAGATGAGTCCGAACATCATATACACAGTAGAGGTTATGACCATTTTACACAGGCCCAAAGAGTGTTTGTATTTGAGACGATGTCATTTAGCCCACCCCTGAAAGAAGACATATTGTGCTATAGTTATAATCTATGACACCTGTGGATCATTATGTTACAATTTGCACATTTTCAAACGCAATATTCATCTAAAGCGACTTAATAAAAGAAACAAGTCTGCTGAAAACTGCGGTGCCCATGGGAGCTGGCGTCATAATAAACATCATTAAAACAAAGAGCTGTGTAGATGTCAGCACCTCTGATGGATAGCTGCATATCACCCTAGCAAGTCGTGGATGTTTTTTTTGTCTTTTTTTTTTTTCATTTGTACAAAAATGGCAACATGACACTGCTGAATCATATGCACATCACGGGTAGATGAAATAAAATTGGAGACTGAAGAAAGTAATGAGCAGGGGCCGCATAGTGAAAACAGGAAATGATCGTCACAATGGGATCTTGAAAATAAGCGATTAAAGATTGCTCAAACATGCACAAATCACTCCAAATACAACTGTGGGTGAGTAAATGGTGAGAGGAAACAGGGGAAACAACTATAACATGGTTAAAAGATACTTAGACAAACTTTACTGACCCGTAACTTGGACATAATAGCTCACAAATTACAATATAATAACAAAAAAGCAAATAAAATCAAATGAAAATAACTGAAAAGTAATTGGACGTTACATAGATTGATTAATTTTTGTTTGTTTACATGCACAAAACACAGAAATCTGATCTGAATTATTATATTATAACATAGTAGTGCAATACAGGCCCTTAAATCCTTATCTTTTCCACATTTTTGTAGCTTGTCAAAACCTGCTCAGGCGTGAACAATCAGAAGGAAAGAAATATCATTACTCACGTCAGATATAATTGTTTACATGACATTTCAATAATCTAATAATAATGAGCTGATTGTTGGTGTGCATATAACCATAGCCAGGGTTAATGTATTTGCAGAAAAAGTCTTTGAGGCCTGGAGTTGCGGTGTTCCATGAAAATGCAGCCGCTGATCCCTCTATGATTACAAAAACATCATTTAAATTTCAAGTACAGTTAAAATGCTGGAAAACGCAACCTAAAATGTGAGTACCAATAAGCCAACCCAAATGGCTAACCGCAGCTTGTGAAACAGGGGCTCATATTTGGCAGAAAATGTCAATCTGCCGAGGTAACGTACCGCGCTCAACCCTCGTAATGGCCCTGTGGTTTGGACACTTCAAGGGCCTGTACCCAATTTTCTTCCACGTTTTTGAGCAAAGTCTGCCTTTCCCAGTACAGTTATACTAGAGTGTACAAGCAGCAGAGGTGGGTAGCAGTCACTTACATTTACTTGAATACTATAGTTTTCAGAGCACTTTGTAGTTTTCAGAGCACTTTGCTAGCAGCATACATTTAATATAATACTATACATTACACAAAATTGACTCTGAGCTTTAAGCTATGTTAGACTGTTAAAAACATTCTAATTTCATCAAAGACATACCTGGAGTTGTTTCATTCACATATATTTGAGTAATCCTGCATTATTTATTAGTCTGTTTATATCTCCAAAACTTAAAATGTTCTGCTCCACCTTGTGATGTCACATAACGGTAGTTTTCAAGTTAACAGCTACTTTTTAACTTTAGTTCAGTAGAGATTGACATTTCCAGACCTGAAATTGTCCAAATGATTCTAGTAAAGGTGCATGAAGTTTAAAAACATAGTGGAGCATTTTCATGACATCACAAAGTGAAACAGAGTGTTTTTCTCGTTTGAGACAAGGACTTCAGCCAAATTTCTGTGTTAAACATGTGTGAATGAAAGAAACACAACTCCACGTACGTTTGTGATGAGGAAACGTTAGAACACAGATCAGAAAACAGAGTAATACGGGCTCTTTAAACACTGGCCAACCCTCGTGTAACACTCCACGTTTCACAAGTTAGCCAAATGTCAACACACTTAATTACAACGCTAAGGCATGCCCAGCTACACGTGCCAACACCTACCAACCAGCAGCTCCCATCAAAACAACACACGTGGACTCCGCATAGTATCAACTCAATAATTGCTCCTAAATGTATCTATGAGAACAGACCTGGGCATTGTTCAGCTCCCTGGCCACATACGGCTCTTTGGTTGACTCTGACCGGCCCGTTTAAGCTCATTTGGAATTAGAAAATAAACATATTTTATCATTTTACCTCCTGTACGGACTAAAGCTGCATTGCTTTAATTTAGAGGTGTTTTGTAATGAAATTTTTTAAGACAACCTCACTTTTTCATTGCTTCATCATAACATATACTCTTACTAGTCTTACCAGCGCGTCAAAACAATGCTATTTTCTGCATTTTATAAAGAAATACAATTAATATTATGCAGAAATGAGTTTAGAATTTTGGCCCAGCCCTCCACAATATTTTGTTTCTCCTGTAGCCCCATGGAAAAAATAATTGCCGACTTCTGTATTAGGATTTGTTTCCTCCCGGGGCAAATAGCATGTAAGGGAGGAGATCGTGCTTGAAATAGCTACCACTTTTTTTTTTTTTTACCTGTACCTGAGTCAGCGCTAGCACTCATTTTGGGAGGGAAAACAAATTAATATTATCAGGAGTGTGGATGAGTGACAGGCAGGCATTTGCGAAGAGAAACGGTCTGTCAAAAGTGATGAGCATGTTTTTAATCTCTATGGTGGAAACCTGTGGAAAAAACATGACAGGCTGGAGTTGATAGGGCATCTTGTGTCATGCTTCCCGGTGCGTGCCAAAAATCTCATCCATTGGAATGTTAATGACACTACAGGTACCAGAGCATGTTAGCTATAGGCTGTATGTCCGGCAGCCATGTTGTGAAGGTAAATTTGTACCAGTCTTGCGTGGGTGTTGAACGCTAATGGGGGGAAGATGGATTTGTGGCATGCTTTGCTGGATACAACCGACTCTAACCCCTTAGTGAAGCGATTTGTAAAATTCTCAAATCAAAATTGTACGGTAGGATTAATTGTGCAGGAACAGTGCAATGTTACACTGACCCAAAAGGGAAAGATGCAAAAAAAATGCTAATTTTACGCCTGTAGTCCCTGGGCAGATCAAAGTTAAGGTGCATTGTCCAGCACGCCAATCACAGGAGTCTACTGTATTATAATATAATGTGATGTGTGAGCAACTGTGTCCAAGTACTTCCCTTGTGGATCAATAAAGTTTGTCTAAGTCTAATCTGGTTTGTTGTGAGAGAGAGGGCATTTTCACTAAACTTTGATAAAATAACTAGATTTTTTTTTTTTTTTTAAGAACAGTAATGGAACAAATAATTAACAAACTAAACAAACTTAACTTTTCAGGAGAAAGTTCCACCACTTGCTTATCTCCAGAGATAACTTGGCTTTGCCACCAGGCCAAGTTACAGGTCAGATCTATGGGTATCTTGGGGTAATTCTGCACAAGAAAAAAAAAAGGTATAAATTAATAACTGCAGGATAAATACATCTAATGCCAGACTGTGAAGGATTCTAGATAATCATTTGCACTGAAACAAGCAGGTGTCGGACCTTAAACAAGATATGTTACATTGTGCACTTTCAAAACGACCATGGTAGAATGTTGTTACCTCCTCAAAAACAAACCCATACACATGTTTGAGTAACCTTTTGTTATTCATCTGTCTACATCTCCAAAGTTCAAAATGCTCTGTTCAAAATACTCTTAACAGCTCCTTTTACCTTTAGTTCAGCAATTCAGGGCTAAAATCACCCAAACGATTCTAATGAAGGTGTACGGAGTTTAAAAACACAGTGGAGCACTTACTGTATTACCACATGACATGACAAGGTAGAACAGAGTGTTTTCTGTTTGAGGGAATAACTCGTCTTAAATATGCAGGGTTTGTGTGTTAAACATGTGTGAATGAAACAAAACATAACTTCGGGTATGTTTGTGATGAGGAAACGACATTATAACAAAGATCAGAAAATAGCGCAATATGGGCCCTTTAAACAGCGTGGTAAGGGAATTCATTTTAACACCTTTATGTACTAGAATTTATTAACAAAAGGACTACGAGAAAATGCTTCTTCAACAAAGCAAACATTGGAATTGGAACTTGATAGAAAAAGAGCCAGTGTCCTTGCACCAGTCCTTCAACACAACACAAGCCTTCCTCTCAACAAAGCGCTTGTATACATGCACGTACAACCTCGGGGACCCCTAGTTATCAGTTTAAACAAACAGTGCCCCTCTGCCCTCTCTCTCGCCTAGCGCTGCCACAGGTGGAGGTCATGACAGCTGCCAAGTTGACGGGGTCAGCTGGTTTATCGCTGCAATAGCATTCATTCTTTCTTCGAGATCTGCGGTCCGCCACATCCACTTAATGAATTTATGACTATTCACCGCCCTGGGCTAGACATTCCTCCTCTGTCTCCCTGCTCCCTCTTTTGCCTGGGACTGGCTGGTTTGCCTGGAGCTAGCGATCACACGTGCTAGGTAGATATTAAAGCGCTTTACCTGATTTGTTCTGTCTTCAAAAAACAGAATTTAAAAAAAATGGCGGTTGTCCAATCCAAAGTTATTCCTGACTTACTTTATGCAATCAGAGCATATGGTCACATTTTTATAAAGCACTTTTCATCAAGGAACCACTCACCCATTAACACACACATTCATACACCAGTGTACGCAGACACTAGGGTAGGCGAGGTGGGTTAAGTGTCATGCCCAAGGACACAACGACAGCACTCATCTGAGGGAGGTGGAATCGCACCACCAACCTTCGCATCAGTGAACAATGCTCTACCAACTAGAGCGTCCTAATTATTGACTGCAATGAGTTTATAAGCACTTTTCACAACTCAGAATTTCGCCATGACAGTAAAGCTAACAACAACTAGCATGCTAATCTGTACTTCCTGATTATCGCGCAATGACATGCTTTCTAATTGGTTGCAAATAGCACACGGTAGACTTATTTTGACTTCAAGAGCTGCTTATACAATATATCTGTACTGGAGCAAGACATTTTTTGCTTAAATACATGGAGAAAAAAAATTAGGTACAGACCCTTAAAGGCTGACGGGGGTAAAAAGGACAGTGGTTTTAGTGGATTTTAGTTAAAATGCTAGTTTTTATGGCAAACTTATGTGTGACCAAAATGAGGTAATGGTAAATTGTTGGATTGGTTTTTGGTCATAACATTTTTACAACCATTGGAAATCTTGAAATAAATGGGTATTGAATTTAATGGTGAAGTTAAATTTTTGTCACTGGTCTTTGAATGTCAATATGGATCTAGTAGATGTGGTATTAAAAGTTCTTGCACGATCCTCGTACTGTGTGGCCCTTCTAAAGTTTGACAGCTCAGTTTCTTGTTATTTTTCAGGATGCTCTGGTTGCCGTTGGTAACCTAAAACATGCTCAGTACCCCAACTAGGTACTCCTGACGCCTCACCACTGAAGGGTCCCTTGGTGGTAAGCTGTTTATACCCATTGCACCAGACAGTTTGGCCCAGTTTAAATATTAAAATAATTAAGTTAAAATCACATTTAAGAGTACAAAAACATTATAACATCACCGGCCAAGAAATCTTTAGGTTTTTTTTTTGTTTTGTTAGGTTTTTTTTTTTTTTTACATCAAAGTGCATTAAATGGTCTGTACCAGATTTAATTTTCATATAATAAAGTAAAATTGTATTTTCCCTAAAGCAGATAATATTGTATAAGCAGGTCTTAGGGTCAAAATGAAACCCTGTGTGCTGTTTCCATCTAATTATAATGCATTTTTATCATCTGCGAACCAGGAAGTAAGGTTGATGCATTGTCAGCATGCTAGTCCCGGGATTCCCTTTTTGTTACAGGGGGCAGAGTTTTGTTTTGTTTGTTTTTTTAAGCAAATGTTTATTTTTTATCTATATATTATTTCACCGACAAGTTAAAGTTAGGCTTAGGAACAGATCATTTGGCTTAATTTATGACTTTGGTACACAGAACACTAGTCCTTCCCCATAACGAAATGCCGAACCTTTAGGGAGTCCCATTAGTTCTTGTTGGCCTTACCAAGCATAACCCCACTCTGGTCTCTGAAAGTTCTGAAAAGTCCTCATAAACTCATCACAATGAATAAGTTGGAATACATTTGGACAGCTGCAAACAGAAAATAAACTACTTCTGTTATGTTTAATCCTTTCACTTTCTACAAAAAACAAGTTACTAATGCTGTAACAAGCTGAGGCCTTCTCCTTAAGCACACAGATTTTACTTCACGTCAAAGTTTTCTTTTCTTCAACCTTGAGTCAGTCATTTACTAACAGCTGACTTGGGGGGGTCAGCTGCGATTATTTTAGCTTGGAGCGATCTTGTAGAGACACTCAGTCTTATTCTAAGGATTTATGGTGTGGGCCCCCTAAGACAGGAGGCTTATTCCACTCCTGTTTACTTCTCCCTATAACCCCAGCTGACATTTTGACCTCTGGAGCAACTCGGACTGTGCTCCCTGCGCGCACTCTCTCACAGGCGGATTACCGGGTGAGTAAAAAGGCTTTACGACTTGAAAGCATATTTGTGAGCACCCATGGGCGAAGAGAAGTCATTAATCCTATCATTACATGTGGTCCCATTGCATATGAGGGGTTTCTGAAGTTGTGAAAAGTGAATCTGGGTGAGCTCAAAAGCTTGGTGTGAAATGAGGTGAAGTTGGATGTGGAGGATGTATTGATTCGAGAACTGGTGCAGCAGCAGAAGAGATGCTAGTTTTGTGGTTTTTGTTCATTGAATCTACCTATTGTCCTGTTTTTCATTTTAAAGAGCCCATATTATGCTATTTTCTGTTCTATGCTATAGTGTTTCCTCATGAAAAACATACCGGGAGTTGTGTTTTGTTTCATTAGGGTTAGAAACGCAAGCTCTGGGGGGACGGGACCTTCTCCGCTGCTGCCCCCACCCTCTGGAACTCACTCCCCAAACACATCAGAGACTCATCCACACTCCCCATGTTTAAAAAAGCCCAGAAAACCCATCTCTTTAAAACCACCTTCCATTAACTATCTTATTTCTTTTGTTTGCCTTTATTTGTCTCTGTAAAGTGTCTCTGAGTATCTTAAAAGGCGCTATACAAGTGTTATGTATTTTATTATTTTTATTATTATTCACAAATGTTTAAATGTTTTAGGCTGTCTTCTCTCAAACAGAAAATAATTTCAGACCTGGAATTATCAGTCTCTAGTGAACTAAAGGTAAAAGGAGCTGTTAACTTGAAAACTAATGCTTCATGACATCACAAGGTGGAACAGAGCATTTTGAGCTTTGGAGATGTAAACCGACTGATAAAAGGTTACTCAAACATGTTTTAGATGCGGTAATAACATGTTTTAGATGCGGTAATAACATTGTAACATGGCTTAAAGCTCACAAGAATCCATTTGGTGCAATATAAGACCTTTAAGAAGTCAAATTCAGGACAAACCTATCGCACTCAACTTTGAACTTCATAAACTTGATATTTCTGGTCAGATGTTTAAAATGGCCCTAGTTATACATTGGCAAAGACAGTATAACAAAAGAGCCATGGAACAATCCGATAAGCCCAAAAATGGGCCTGGAACTGTCTCCTGTCTCCCCAATTTGAGATGGACGTGAGTTGGACCTTGCTAACTGGTTTATGTACTAATCTTTCCATGATTTCTAGGATTCTTCTTCTGCACATGGGTATTGAACCTTACTGAAACACTCTCGCACCAGATCCTTGTTTGCCCCTTGAAAGTTCCTATTTACCAATAAGAACTACATTTTTCGCTCACTTTTGCTAATGATGCTATGATTACTGTAATTCTAGTATGAAGCTTTCACATTCTAGGATTCTTCTCAATCTCAAATGTTCACTTTTGCATTAAACCCGATTGACCCCACTTTTGCACCAGACCTTGTTTCCCCTTTGGAAAGTTTGAAGATACCGAATAGCTACATATTTCTGCTCAACTTAGTTAACTGTGATTGACTGTGTTGTCCAAAGTTTTCCATTCTAGGACTCGTCTCAACCTCAAACATTCACTTGTGTACTGAACCTGATTGACACCACTCTCTTAACAACTCCTTACTTCCCCTTTGAAAATACGTAGATACCAAGAATTACCTAGAGATACCACAATTTTGTAGCTCACCTTTGCTAACTGTGATTCTTGTCCAAAGTTTTTCATTCTAGGACTCTTCTCAACCTCAAACATTCACTTGATTTGAACCTGATTGTCACCACTCTTGTACCAGATCCTTTTATCTTCTTGTAAAATGTGTAGAAACCAAAAAGAGCTACATTTTTTAGCTTACTTTTGCTAACTGAGATTCTTGTCCAAACTTTTCCATTCTGGGACTCTTCTCAACCTCAAACATTCACTTGTGTAATGAACCTGATTGACACCACTCTCTTGCCAGACCCTTGTTTCCCCCTCTCCGACTTTCTCCATCCCCAAATGAGGCATCGTCCTGGGGGTTAAGGGGTCAACGTGGCACACTGCTCTGTGTGTGCGCCTCTCCACAATGCCATAATGTCAGGGTTGTTCCTCCACGCTTTTGCCAAAACAACCAGACCCTGTCCTCCACCTTCCCCCACCTCTACCCGAGCACGTCTCCTCTTTTGGGGCCGAACAGTCACCTCCTCACCCCACCTTCCAGCGCACTGACCCCCTGACTCTGCAGCCACGCTCCAGAGCCACAAAGGCCTCGTTTGTGTGGGCTAACGGCGGGCAGAGGATCACCATCGCTCACCTCCAGAAACGCTCTGACAACTGACGGGCTTTTCTTAGCCCCAGAGCACAGGAGATATGTTGAGGTGTTTGTCAATCTGTCTGCAAACTTTGGAAGTAAATTTTAGGTAAAACTGTGGACATAAAATTAAAGGTTCATTGTGTAACTTTTCTGGTGGAGGATCCGTCAAATGCTTTTCTCCATGGAGATGTTATTGCTCTGTCTGGGATGTTTCACAGTACGGCATTAAACCTTTCTTTCATCATGGTGACATCAAGAACATCACACAAGCATGAATCAGAATACATAAAAATACAAGAACACTGTTTTGATTTCACTGAAAAACTGAAAAAACATGTGTCCTTATGTGAGAGGGCTTCCCTCAGTGCAAACCTGACTTTTACTCCTGCGTGTCTCCATGGAGATGTTGTTCCTTTGGCTATAATATGCAGGTGATGGGTCTTCTCCAGAAAGTTACACAGTGTTGCTTTATGATGATTTGGTGTTCAGTTGTGCTTCAGTTGTGCTTTGTTTCAGGTGATTTTAACACAATTTAAGATCCTGCAATGTTTCTTTGAGTTGAGTTGGTAATGTGCTTCATAATCAGATTTCAGATTTCATAATCAGATAACAAATCAGATAAACAAATAATCTTATTTGTCAGTTGTTTATTTTCTTTTCTATATTTATATGCAATTATTCTCCTGAGGGGCCTGTCACTTTTCACAGTATGGCATTAACATATCGATCTTGCATTTACCCAAATGCAGGTCTTTCATTGCTCAAAACTAACCTTGAAAAAATGCATTATTATTGTGAGAGGAGTCGAAATGTTTTGGCCTGGTTATCTGCTTGTCTCCATGGAGATAAGTCTAAAGCCAACTGTGGAACATTCCAGGCAGAGCCATATTAGCAGTACTTCTGACTCTCCAACAGAAAAGTTACACAGTGAACCTTTAAATAGCATATACACTGCCTTTTGCTCACCCTCTGACTACAACAAAAATATGATGAATAAAACTGTTGCCTACCAAAGTTTGGAGAAAACGCTGATTTACGCTTTCTGTTTATTTCTTGAACATTTGGTGTTAGAAAGCCCAAATAAATCTTACCGTTCGACCTTTTCCTCAGTGCCCTTCCTGAAAATGCATCGATAAGGGACAACGGTGACATTTGCGTTGAGTTATGGCGTAAAAAGGTTAGACAGGATCATGGTATGTTCTATCACTGCTAGACCTGAGGCCCATCCATCACCTGCACCTCTCCAAACCGAATGGGGAGTCTTTACCGCTGTCTCCGCTGCCGCTGATAAATGTCATTCAAGTGACAGAACCCCAAGTCCTGCTTTAGCCTCGAGCGCCGCATTTTTCAACTCTACAAACACATGTAGAGCAGCAAGCTAATTCGTCATAGCTTAAAAAAAAGACGGGGGTTGAATATGGCAAAGCTGGTAGGTGTCGTGTAGGTAACAGGACAACAACTTTTGAATTTGTCTTTGTCTTTGCAAATGGCAAGGCAAATGAAGGCAAGTTTCTTTGTATAGCACAATTCGTACACAAAGTAATTCGAAGTGCTTTACAGAACGAGAAAGACATTAAAATCACAACATAAATAATCGTAAAATACACATTAAAAGAGAAAAGAGACGTCATATGTACAGGTAAACAGAACATAATTCGTCATAGTTTACCTGCAGAAAGATTGGTAAAAATAAATAAATAAAAAGGGCTTGCAGTAAAATATATCAATATATGGAGCTATTTTATGATTCTCTAATTTTGACTTAATTTGGTGGGCTTATAACTATTGTAAATATAAATTATAGTTTTACACCAATCAAGAAGCAGTTTGCAAAGTAAAGTTGAAAAATATATTGAAAATTACGGAATTCTCAAACACACACGAGGGAGAATTTTTCCAAAAGTTCAGCACAGTTTTACAAGCAAGAAACTTTTTTTTTTTTTTTTTCACGATACTTTAAACATTAATTCAACAACATAAAGGTATTTTCTTATATTTGTATTTGTCAGATAATAGTTTTTGTGTACATTAAAGCAGTTTTGTTAGGTAACAGTTATTGAATTCCTAATTTTTAACCTAAAAATTGCCAAATTGGGAAAATGAGTTTGAATGTTTTTGCAAAAATCTTAAAAATAACGATCTTAACTGTGTTTTAGTAAAATGAGTAGTCCAATCTGTCATAGGCGCTTTAAGTGACATGGCAACAGCTTTCATTTTTTCTTTGTTAAATAGATACAGAACAGACTACATACTGTACATAACTTTGAAAATGACTCACAGCTGAAAAAAGAAGCAAGTCTTTGGATTGTATTTGGCCCCAAACAATTAAAAAATGACTTTATGAATCAAAAATAATGTTTCAAATATCGAAAGTTTGAAAAGTGAACATTGAAACTTCCTGTTGGCGGTATTGTTTTGCCTGAAATGTTTCACAGTATGGCCTTAAAAGTATCTAACTCCATGGAGACAAGTAGGTGACACCACCAGGCCAAGTTACAAGTTACAGGTCAGATCTACGGAGATGCAAACCCACAGCAAGAACTCATGTTTTTTTCCAAGATGTATAGTTTTAGCAACAAAAACAGTAATTTAATTGAATCAAGATTATTGAAATACTGTGTAACATTCCAAGCAAAGCAATAACATCTCCATGGAAACTATAAGAACTACAGAAAGTGACACTGTACACTTTAATTCCTCATATAAAAAAAGAACTTTACTGTATATATCATGTCAGTAGCTAATAAAACTGAACGAGCCCTGTGGCATTTTTGACAGCAATATTTCTTGTTCTATTACCTCCTGTGTGACCTTTCAGTCTTCTTAGCACTTCACAGCAGTCACTCACAAATCAAGAATGACATAACAATGGAGTCACATGGCCCGTGACCAAAAGCAGAGGTGCTTATCGCATTGTGTAAGATTATTGAAGGCTAGAGGTACTGTCTGTGGCCTAGACTGATGTCGAAGTCAAATCCACAAACAGACCAAACATACCCTTGGGTGAGAGGACACAGGGCTCCAAATTTACAGACGCTCGGGGCAACTGGAGTGCACCGCTAAACTGCGCCGTTTAAAATATGACAGAGCCTCGCGTTTTTTAATATCGGTATAAGCCTTTTTTAAATCCACGTCTATTGTCAAAATGGGCTGACGGGCTACATAAGACAAAAGGTCTACGAATGCAATTTTTTTACATATTTTTAACATTTACCCCAAAGAATAGCTGATATTTCATTTTTTTAAGGTTTCAACTGTAAATAGAACACATTTAAAGCTGACATTGTACATATGGCACCTTTTCTTTCTCGCGGGGTTCCACTATCTGCTTGTTTTCACTTTGCCTGGAATATTTCAAGGTATGACATTAAACATATCTATTATTACAGTATTTTTATTGGTTTGAAAAACTTTAATTCTACTGTGAGCAGAGCAGTGTTGCCTCTCCACAGATCTGACCTGTAACCGCCTAGACCACCTAGTCCAGGCAAACCATCGACATGGATTCTAACACCGAAATGTGTCCGCCCACATTTCAAACAGAGCTGCTAAACTGGGCAGTACCTGGAGGACTGAAGAAGAGCGTGAGAGAGGAGGAAAGGTCTGGAGGTGTGACGAACCGTGTGATTGGTCTGTAACAGAAACACCTGGGTGTAATTGGAACAGTTCTGTGTGAAGTCACCAAGTACTTGAAATTGCAGAGGCCCTTGGAGCTAGGATACACTGTTTTTGAAATTTTTGACCAGAAAGCTGCACTAAAATAACCAAAAAGCACAAGAACCAATGCTATTCAAACAACATATACACGATTTAATAATAATAATAATAATGCATCAGTTTTATATAGCGCTTTTCAGGACACTCAAAGACGCTTTACAGAGCATTATTCATTCATTCCACACTTGGTGATGGTAAGCTACTACTGTAGCCACAGCTGCCCTGGGGCAGACTGACGGAAGCGAGGCTGCCAATCTGCGCCATCGGCCCCTCCGACCACCACCATCACTCACGCACACACCACTTTCATACTAGGCAATGTGGGTGAAGTGCCTTGCCTAAGGACACAACGACAGCTTTTTTTTTTTGACTGGCGCCCCACTGTGGCACCTGATTTTCCCAGTGGTCTCCCATCCAAGTACTAACCAGGCCCGGCCTTGCTTAGCTTCTGAGATCTGACGGGATCAGGCTTTGACAAGCCGGTATGGCCACAAACCACAAACAAATTTAGTACGGAAAAAGTTGATTTAGTGTTTAATTCCACTTTAAGAGATGAAAGGTCACAGGCTATTGTTAATGAACAAATAATAATTAACACTGGTAAAATAAAAGTTAAAATTACATAGATAAAGCCATGTAATTCACAGAAGTACATTAATATAGATATTTACCTGATGATGTGCCCATATAACAATCTGCCTGGTCCTGATGATCTAAATTTAGCCCTGTGATGGTATTTCGGACTGATAGGGGAATTTTTAACAACCTTTAAAAGGGAAAGGAATCCTGGTGACTAATGCCATTGTGCTCCTCGGAGTTCAATGTAGGAGCAGTATATAAACAGTCTGGCTTTTGTTTCCGCTCAGGCAAAGTTCCCGCACATATTCCAATGACGTAGACAGAGATAGTCAGCCATTGTGAATGAACCAACTCTCAGGAAGATAAATCCATAAAAGCTCTTTGTTACGGGAATGACACATTTAAAAACAAGTTATCCAAGAAGACATGACGATCGCCCAAGGAGAATTTGGCTTTGGTTTTGCTCTCCAACCTGTGAATGTCTGCTTTCTGCACACAGGTAAATGCATTTTCTATCAGTGCCTTGCTATTTCGAATGTAAAGTGGTGTGTGGCAAAGATTTTCAGGTCAGTTTTCCCGTTATTAAGGCAGGTGCATAACTGCTGATACGCATTAGTTTTGGCAGTGTTCATCTTTGCCAATCCCAACAACTGGCCTGTCTCCAAGTGTAACAAATAAACAAATAAACGTTGCTTAGATCCTGGCAGGTCGATACAACAGGAATGCTACAGTTTTTTTTGCGTTTTTGTTTTTTTAGTTTGTGGGAATTTGTTGAAACGGTGTCAGCAAGAGAAAAGTCAAAGAAAAGGTAGAAATAAAGAATGCAAAATTGTATATGTAATTTAATGTGACTGTTTAATTCTGGGTGTCCAAAGTCGGCTCTCCTCCAGGCCATCTAATTTTGCCCATGAAGGGGTTCTGAGATTGTTCTCTTTATTACATTTTTGTATTGAATCGACTGTCAGAAGATTCAAAGGTGTTCCTAATATTTAAAGTAACTTAAATCATACGTTTCTTTGTGGAAGAACATTTTTATGTGCAAACTGTCATCAGGTTGGGCCTTTACTCTGCTTACTTTGACCCAAGCACCCCTGGTTTAATTGTTTTATTATGTTTACGTTCATCGTTTTATGGTCAACAGGTCCCTCTTGAAAATGAAATTAAGTCTCAAGCTGTATAAATAAAGTGATTTTTTACACTAAAGAAAAACCCAAACCATTCACAGGGGAACACTCTATATGTTGCATTTAAAGAAAGACTTGTTTTTAGTCAATTTAAGTGTGCTGAGTTCAAATCTGAAGTTAGTTTTTTTCTGCAAGCTACAGATTTTATGCAATCTTTGATTTTTATGATTGATTTTTGATGGAGTGTGTAGCAACCACAGATGTAACAGAAGGCATCAGGCTTGTTTCTACAGTAATGTCTCGATGAGGAAGCCATGTTTGATCTGGAAAAAAGAAGCATGATAAAAATATTAGAATCTATCTATGTATATAATCTCAAAACGCTTAGATTTGGGTTACGCAAGTTCATATTTAGACTATTTCATCTATCTCAAATTGCATGAAAACTAGAGCTTATGGAGAAAAACTAATTTCAGATTTGAAATCAGCACCTAAAAATCCTTCAGAATCAGTTAAAAAATCCAATGCAACAGAAAGTTAAAATTTTAGTGTTCCCCAGTGTTATTTATAGAACATTTTCCGTATGGTAAAAAGTCCTCAAAATGCCGTCTGTTATGGGAAAGAGTAATGCGAATGACACCTATGAACAAGGCCTACACAAGTATTTCATTGTCAGAAAAGCCCCACCTCCACTTCCCTGACCCCCGCCTCGCAAACAACTAAGGTCACATAAGTTACAGCTCCTAGTATCTCAGCCTCATCCGTCATTGTTCCAAACCCCATGTGGACATGAAAGTGTATTTGCTGACTTCTCACTTTTTGCCTGGATAAAAGGGTAACGTGAAACCAGAATACATAATCTCTGAGGGACACCCATGTTTTGGACACACACAAGCTAACAAATGGACTCTAAGCTATCATAGTACATTATTGACATTTGCGATTATTCTATACCTTTTTATGGCTCCTTATAAAAGAATTAAAACATATATTGTGAATGAATCATGAATGACGCTTCTGTATTGCCAGCTATGACGCCTTTTTGTCTGTCAGGGAGGGGAAATTCCATCCAGGGGGGATACGAGGTGTGGCTGAAGATCTCTGACCACTTTAAAGTCCCAGGTATGACTCTTCCGACTCCCAGCTGCATTTTTCACTGAGGGCGCATTATTCCGGCAGGTGCCCTATTGTCCTACGACGTTTGCGGGCCCTTTCAAACAAAAAAATACGCAAGGGGAGGCGTAAGCACGGGGGAAGGAGTCAACGTGAAGAAGATTCTAGCATCAAAAGAAGAGATGGCGCTTTGTTCCGAAGAATAGTCCCTGTTCTGATGAGCTGACGGATGTGGCCACCCTGACCACTATAAAGGAAGGCTAATTTTCGATGCTAAAATGCTCGTTTGGTGTGGGAAACTGAAAGCAAAACGCGGAATAAACGTAGAATGTCGCACAAGTGTCCCCCATTTGGCCTGAGTTTGACGCCTTTGATTTTGTGTTTTTTTGGGATTATTTTCACCTTGTTTTGATTCCCAGTTGCGGTTGGCCCAGCTGGTGTTGTCAGGGCACTCTATAGTAGTCGGAGCAAAGAGTTCTGTGTGTGTGTGTGTGTGCGTGCACTAGCTAGACAGGGAGATGGTGCGTGTGTATGTATACGTCTGTGTGTATGTATACGTGTGTGTGTGCGTGGACTTGCTAGACAAGGAGATGGTGTGTGTGTCTGGATGACCTCATGAGAAAGTCCTTTTTGGACCAGAGTAAATACGACAGAGGAGCTGTTGACAGATGTTTCAATAATGGAAAAACAAGTGATGCTCTTGTCTTGTAATCTGGCGCTGCGTGAGTGTTTACGATGTCTTGAGATACAGACGTGGAGTGTGAGCCACATAAACACCATTATCGTGCGGTTAAGAGGAGAGGGGGAGATGTGTGGTAGCTAGCGCACATCTGGGCAGCAGGGATTATTTTGTTTTCAGCTAAAAGATACAAAGGATTCGGGTTTTCGGCTGGTATAAGGAAGTTGCAATGAATAAGATGCACAATTGTATTCTGGGTAAGTCACAGGCAGGAATACTTTGTCAGGATGATGGTTGCTTCTAGTTCTGGTTAATGTGTGATTTTTTTTATTTATTTATTTATTTTTTTAAATGGTGCACTATGTAAGTTTTCGGTTTGGGGTCCGTCACCTGCTTGTTTCTATGGAGATGTCATTGCTCTGCCTGGAATGTTCCACAGTATGACATTAAACAGCTCTACTTTACCTTTATTCAATTACAGGTGGTTTTATAGCTCAAAAACACCTAGAAAAACAGGGATTCTGACTGTGAGCGGGGTCGCCTCTCCACAGATCTGACTTGTAACTTGGTCTGATTTGGTCTACATGAAGATAGAAAGGTTTAATGCCACACTGTGAAACATTCCAGACAAAAGAAATTACATCTCCATGGAGAAAAGCATTTGACGGACCCTCCACCAGAAAAGTTACACAATGCACCTATAAACCAACATTTTGTGTACTTGTTATGTAATATTAGGCTACCTACTACTAATTATAATGGTTTATTCCAATTAAAAATTATTTTGTTTTAATTCATTTTGCTTAATTTATTCCATTAACGGTTTTCCACATTGTTGTATAGTCGCTATTATTATTTTATTTATGTTTACACTGGATGCCCTTCCTTTTATGCATCCTAGAGGCTAAAATTGGCAATGTGGGTGTCTTAACCTGGGACACATTAGGCCGTAGTCCATCCATCTATTTTCTTCCACTTATCCGGAGCAGGGTCGCCGGGGAAACAGTCTAAGCAGGGACTCCCAGACTTCCTTCACCCCGACATTAGGCCGTAGTCGACTAAAGAAATTCTTAGTCGACTAAAGAAAGGTCCCGCTGATTGATTGTTGACTAAAAATGGAGCGTGGCAAAAGCTCTCACAACTATTATGTATCTCTAGGCATCTAAACTTAACCCAAACTACACTCACAAGACTACACCTGCAGGGGAGTTCATGCAAAAACAACTATTTTTACTGAAGTACTAGGACACAAAGTATTTATATGTACGAAGGCAGATTAAACACAAACCAAATCTGTAGTTAACTCACTCGATATCTTCTATTTTTAGCTGTTGTCCCATATAAATCCTAAATAAATAAATAAAATGATCAATTGACTATAAAATAATAAAAAATAAAAATAATAATACACATTTTGGTTCACTAAGACAACAACTGATTTATTCAACACACCAGTATGACTTTGAACGTTGCTCTGACTGCACCATTATGGCTCCAAACCCAACTCAATGAATTATAATTGAGGAGTTATATATGTTCACTGTAAACTAGTTTATGCCGTCAAGAATGTCATATCAAAATAAGATATCATAATTTCATGTTTTATTGGGCTTGGCAAACCACTCACAAACCTTTGTTTATAATCCATATTTTTACTGTTGCAACTTACTTTGCAACTAAATGTCACATAATCATATCAAATAATAGTAATTGAGTTATTTCTCCAGACTTGTTGGTACCAGATATTTTTTCCAGCAATTCCTTTAGACCTCCATTACATTATGTTTATTTCAAATAGACCACCCAAGTAAGCTTTAAAAAGTACTATCAAATAATAAAAAGTACTATAAATCAAGCTGTAAAAATCACAAGCAAAAATAAACGGTATATAATTTAAATGTGCTGCCGGCTATCTGATTTTCACTGTCGTCAATAGGCCTACGGGAAAAACTGTTTGCAGAGGTGAAAAGTTATTTCTTTCCTTAAGCATTTCACAACTTTCAGAAGCTAGATCGGCGTTTTGCTATCACGGTAAAGAAACAACTAACAAAACAACTAGCATGCTAATTCTTTGACTTATTTTGACTTCAAGAGCTGCACTGGCCCATTAAAGCTGCACTATGTAACTTTTTGGTTGGTTCGTCACCTGCTTGATTCTATGGATGTGTCATTGCTCTGCCTGGAATGTTCCACAGTATGACATTAAACAGCTCTACTTTACATTTATTCAAATTATAAGTGGTTTCATAGCTCAAAAATACCTAGGAAAAACAGGCATTCTGACTGAGTGGCGTTGCCTCTCCACAGATCTGAGCTGTAACTTGGTCTATTTTGGTCTCCATGATGATAGAAAGGTTTAATGCCATACTGTGAAACAAGACAAAGCAATAACATCTACATGGAGAAAAGCAAGCAAATTCTGGTGGAAAGTCCGGTCCGTCAACTGCTTTTCTTTGTCTGGAATACTTCACAGTATAGTATTACACCTTTCTATCATCATGGAGACCAAACCAGACCAAGTTACAGCTCAGATCCCCACTCACAGTCAGAATGGGTGTTTTTCTTTGTATTTTTAAGCTATAAAACCACCTGCAATTGAATAAACGTAAGGTAGAGCCGTTTAATGTCATACTGTGGAACATTCCAGGCAGAGCAAAGACATATCCACAGAAACAAGCAGGTGACGGACCCTCCACCAGAAAAGTTACACAATGCACCTATAACTTGGCTAGTTTTTAGCTCTTGCTGCATGGCACAAAAACAGTAGCACCTCCGTAGGTCGTCCGCGGTAACAAGCACTAGTAGATGCACGCAAACTCCTACATGCAGTCCGTAAGGCACCAGGACTTCAGGTTTAAACAGCCTCCCTGACGGAGAGAGGGAAAACAAAGCACGTCTCTTCCAAAACATGCCTGGCGCCAGCTGCCAAGGGAGATAAAAACGGGAGAGAGGTGAGGAAGAATCGCCACGCTAGCAAAACAGCAAATGCCTCGCTAACGGTGGGCAACCAACAGTGACGGAGCTGTGCCATATCTGTTAAGTTTAGCGCACTGCAGGCCACTCTTAGAAGCAGTTACTTTTATTGATGCACACAGTGATTATGGTTTTGTGTAGACACGTGCAGGATGTTTTTCCATAAGTGAAGTATTTATATCAGTATGCTTCAAATATAAATACACAAACAAGTACAACAAGCCATGGAATATAATATATGATGGAATGTAAGATTAAAGAGGATGTACCTGATTAGTCATTGTATTACGTTTTCTTGTTTGGCTGTGCTTTTTTTTTTTTTTTTTTTTCTTCATTTTTGGTGGTGGTTTTTGTTTTTTTGCTTTGCTTTCTTGGCCCAGTATAGATATTTTTTATAACATCAGCTTTTAGGGGTCAAAATAGGACCACTAGTACTGTGTAATTTTAAGTGTTTTTATAGTCTACTTCATGAACCAGGAAGTACGCGGTTAACATGCTAGTTGTTGTTGGCATTATCCAGCCAGCAAAACTCACTCTGGCCTCCGAGAGTTGTGAAAAACGTTAATAAACTCAACACAGCTTGTAATTAGCGCACTATTAGGAGTAGTGAGGACGCACTTGTCTGTGGTTAGGGCACTCGTCCACCAACTCAAAGGTGGAAGGTTTGATTCCCCCTAAGACCAAGTTCTGTCATGACATTTGGCAAGACACTTCACTCACCTTGCCTAGTATGAATATGTAATATGCTTTGAGAGGCTCCAACAAGCCTCTAAAGCATATTACAAGTGCAAAGTATTGTTATTACAAAATTATTTAATGATAGAAATAATAACATCTCCATGGAGACAAACTAGTGGCACACCCTCCACCGGAAAAGTTAAGCACTACACACCTTTAATCAATGTCATGTTGCAATTTGCGATTTCAATGACTGAGTGCCAACAAGAACTAGTCCCTGGTCCATTTGCAAAACACATGACCCGTGGTGCAAGTATTTCTTTGAATAATTTCATTAATATACTGTATACTAGGTTATTATTGGGTAAACACAACAAATTATCTATGGCTGTGTGCACTGATTTATGAATGTGTGCCCTTAGGAGGTACAAAAGGAGGTAGAAAAGAAGGTAGACAAGTGGCCGATCATATTATACTGACTATGCAATCGCTTTGTTTTAACCCGATGCCCTTCCTGGTGCAAATGACTTGGCGTACAGTAAAAAGGAACACTGCTGTCTATCTACGTGTCTAGGTTTACAGTGAATAAAAGATTCCGCATGTATTACGCACTTGTGTAATACGGTAAATTTCCTTCACTTTTGATCCTGGTGGGAGGTTTCAAACGGCTGGCTGCATTATCTCTGTTATAAAGAACACATTGGAAGAAACCCCAAACACACAAAAAGCTGTTCCCACTGTTCACAAGCTCCTGCAGAAGCCAAACCATGCAAGGAAAAACATGAGTAATGGTTCCTTTTAGGCGTGGACACTTTGGGCTGGTGTATATCTCTCTCAAATTAATACAGCGTCTCCATGGCGGTGGATCAGGGCGAGCGGGTATGCCACACACTGCCTTTGATTGTCTCTTGGGCTTGGATGATTCAAACCCTGATAACATCTGAAGCTACCCAGTTTTTTTCTTCCACAACTACACTTTTTATGCATCTCAGATTACGCCAATGCAACGGGATCCCAGCTGCTGTACCTTGCGCGGTACCTCCGAGCACGCACACAACAAAGACTTCTGTTGTGCTCGCCGTCATTGTGCGTACTTTAATGTCTCTTAAATACTTTTATTGTTGGCTTTTTTCAGGTGCATTCTGAACATTCCACTCGCCTGTGCCAGGAAACCGCACACAGGTAAGCGTCTTAAGATTATAGTTTTTGTGGATAAGGCGAAACGAAGCGGAGCACACTTTTACATGCGTCCTTGCCTCCCACACGCCCTCCCCCAAACAGATCTGCTACTTATTTTTTTTAGCTACGAGCAAAATTGTGTGCGACCGGCAAATGCACAATCAAGGGTATGTAATTTAAATGCACTGTAGGCTACCTGATTTTCACTGTCCTCAGTAGGTACCTGGAAAACAGAACTAGTGCATTTTAACAAAACAATTAGCTAATTCTTATTTTGAGTTCAAGAGCTGCTTATACCATATATCTGCACTGGCGTTTAAAGGTGCACTATGTAACCTTTTAGTTGGGGGTCCGTCACCTGCTTGTTTCTATGGAGATGTCATTGCTCTGCCTGGAATGTTCCACAGTGTGACATTAAACAGCTCTACCTTACATTTATGCAATTACAGGTGGTTTTATAACTCAAAAATATCTAGAAAAACAGGCATTCTGACTGAGCGGGGTCACCTCTTTACAGATCTGACTTGTAACTTGGTCTGGTTTGGTCTCCATGATGATAGATATGTTTAATACCATACTGTGAAACATTCTAAACAAAGCAATGACATCTCCATGGAGAAAAACATTTGATGGACCGGACCCTGCACCAGAAAAGTTACACAATGACCTTTAAGATGATTATTATTATTTTCATACTTTTCATATTTTCAAGCTTTTGTTGCGTATAGAAAAAAAACAAACAAACAAACACAGCAGACCACAAACAAAACAGAGCATCTAGAAAGAGAAGGTACCAAAATAATATAAAGTATAATAGTTCCAGTAACAAATAGAATAGATATATACATAAATATGCATAAATAAACTAGAAAAGCACTCAGAGAGTGCAGACCTCCGCCAAGCAGCTCAGTTTTCAAAGTGATCCAGAATCCAGGATTTCTTCTGGATCATCACCAAAATTTAATCATCTGTTGGATTTACCATTAGGAACATTTCCTGAAAATTTCATCAAGATCCATCCATAACTTTTTGAGTTATCTTGCGAACTAACAAACAAACAAACAAACAAACAAACAGACAAACAAACAGACAGACAAACAGACAGACAGACAGACAGACAGACAGACGCAGGCGAAAACGTAACCTCCTTGGCGGAGGTAATTATATATACATTATATACACACACGCACACACACACACATATACATCAAGTACCTAATTTCTTAATATAACAAACCCATTTCTCCCAGTATCTCTTTACATTTGTCAGCAGAAAGTCTCAATGAAAAGGTCAGCCTCTCCATGTCATAGATTAAGATTATAGTTTTTGTGGATAAGGCGAAACAAAGTGGAGCACACTTTTACATGTCCCTCCCACACGCCCTCCCCCAAACAGATCTGCTACTTATTTTTTTAGCTTCGAGGAAAATTGTGTGCGACCGCTTAACAAATTGACACTGTGTATGTTCCAACAAGAGCAGGCATGGCCTTTAATTACTGTGAAATTATGACTCACTGTGTTTTCTCCGTTCACAGCAGACTATATGAATCCACCTGCGCCCAAAATAGACTCCACCTACACATTTTTCCCCATTAAAGTTCTTGGATACATCTAAACATTTTTGTTCAGCTACTTTGAACTATTGCTATCCAGGCCCAGGGCTACAGGGGTGTAAAAAGATGCATTGCCAACTCAGTTAAAGCTTCTGTATTATGTAAAAGTGACTCCCGGGAGCTTTTTGACACAATGTTGTTGCCTCATCAAAACAGACCTGGAGTTGTGTTTTGTTTCATTCACACATGTTTGAGTAATCCTTTGTTATTAATCTGTTTACATAATCAAAGCTCAAAACGCTCTGTTCCACCTTGTGATGTCATGAAGCGGTAGTTTTCAAGTTAACAGCTCCTTTTACTTCTTGTTTAGTAGAGACTGGTAATTCCAGAGCTGAAATAATGCAGCAGAGCGGAGCACTTCCTGTATTACCACATGACATCACAAGGTGGAAGAGAGTGTTTTCAGTTTGAGAGAAGAACTTTAAGCTTAAATATGCAGTGTTAAAATTTGTAAATGAAACAAAACACAACTCCAGGTTTGTTTCTGATGAGGAAACAACATTATAGCATCGATCAAAAAGTAGTAATATGGGCCCTTTAAGGTCTTGGACACATCTAAACATTTTGTACATCTACTTTAATCTATTACTACTACTACTACTATCACTGAAAATATTGTCTTAATATCAGTAACTATTCACTCCAAATTCACCTGTCAAAGTATAATTTAGGTTTGGTGTCTTGCCTAAGGACACACTGGCAGTATGCAATCTCAAACCCGCAGCTCTGGAGGATGAATAATAATAATAATAATAATGCATCAGTTTTATATAGCGCTTTTCAGGACACTCAAAGACGCTTTACAGAGCATTATTCATTCATTCCACACTTGGTGATGGTAAGCTACTACTGTAGCCACAGCTGCCCTGGGGCAGACTGACGGAAGTGAGGCTGCCAATCTGCGCCATCGGCCCCTCCGACCACCACCATCACTCACACACACTCCACTTTCATACTAGGCAATGTGGGTGAAGTGCCTTGCCTAAGAACACAACGACAGCTTTTTTTTTGACTGGCGCCCCACTGTGGCACCTGATTTTCCCAGCGGTCTCCCATCCAAGTACTAACCAGGCCCGGCCTTGCTTAGCTTCTGAGATCTGACGGGATCAGGCTTTGACAAGCCGGTATGGCTCTCTACAAACTGATCTGCTGCCACCACACCTGCGTTACAAAATGCAGCATAATGATTTCAGTCATGCATCGTTAAAGTGTCAAAATGAATGTGAAAATTGTACTTAAACTTTCATAATGTTTTTGCCTGATGATACGTTTAAGGGCCCATGGTGTGTTTCCTTTTCATTCTTGCATATCTAGGGCTATTGTGGGTTCAAGCGGTTGGTCACACAGCATGATGTCATCTAATGGTAATTCAGGAAGTGCTCTTGTGTTGTTTTTTTTAAGTCTATCCACCATCAATATTGTAGGTCTGATGATTTCAACAGATTCATTTTGCATTCTCTTGCTGATGCCTTATGCTTTGACAAAAGACGGATTAACCAATCAAAAAGATGCATGGTCCATTTGTGCCAAAACAAACAGTGTACAGCATGGATTTCTGCGGAATCAACAGGTGAACGATTCAACTTTTGTTCTGAATGGTATGAGAATTTTCGAGGGATTTTTTCTACATTTGAGAGACACGTGATACAAATTATTGGTTGTGGTTGGACTGTCCCAAGTTAGAACGTGGTATGTCATGGTCTTAGGTCCGATTTGAGACCCTTCTTAATTAAAAGGTACACAATTTCTCCATCATTAAACTTTAGAACAAGAAATATCAAGACTGAGGTGTAGAGCAGTCGTTCCTAAAATCTGCAGAACCACACCCCCTATTTAGATTTAGATCGTACAGGACCCTGATACTGATTTAAAATAGTAAATGGAGCAAATAAATTGTATAACGTTCATTTCAAACTCAATTTTCTTTTATGTTTATTGTGTGGAAACCTTTGGGAATCACTGGTGTAGAGTATACAGAGAAAACATAGCATTAGTATTAATCAGTTACGTCTCTTTGTTCTAGAAGTCTTTTGACAGGGACTAAAGAACCTTCCTTGACATGTAAACTGGTTTTCTTCACTAAAAACCCAAACTTCATCCAGTGTTTCTAGAAGTCTTTTTTACATTATTTATTTTTACCCACAGACCTGAGGTAATGCCAGGGCAGAGAAATTCCTCCGCTCTTACCTCATGTTTGGGGTTATCTCCACCACTTCCTCGTCTTGACCACATGCGTATCAGCTGAGGTAAGCGCGGAGTGGCCTGGTTTGGTCCGGACCAGCCCCCTCTTCCTCTCCCTCCCTCTCCTCTGATTAGATTGGACCCCGGGATGTCAGGTGCCACAGGGGCTAAAGTGGATCACGTCTTCTCAGTTCTATTTTAAAGGCCTTCGCCCGTTCTGTTGGCTTATCTGGAAGACCTCAGTGAAAGGCGAGTGACAGGCCCCGTTATCATGTCAACAACAACCCACGCTGGAACGCTGCCCACACCATTACGTATTCTTCTCGAAGTTGCATCTGCTGCTATCTATAGTCACTCTGCCACTACAAGGTATCAGGCCAAGGCACTAGGGCTGGAAACACGCAACACGCTTAAAGGGGCTGTATTACGCTATTTTCTGATCTGCTATAATGTCGTTTCCTCATCACAAACACACCTGGAGTTGTGTTTTGTTTCATTCACACGCTTAAAATGCAAACCCTGCATATTTATGCTGAAACAGAAAACACTTTGTTCCACCTTGCGATACGTGGTAAAACAGGAAATGCTCCACTGTGTTTTTAAACTCCACACACCTTCTCTTGAATTATTTGGTTGATTTCAGCTCTGGAATTATCGATCTCTACTGAACTAAAGGTAAAAGGTAGGTTGTTAACTTGAAAACTACTGCTTCATGACATCACATGGTGGAACAGAGTATTTTGAGTTTTGGAGATGCAGACAGACTAATAAACCTGGATTATTCAAAATCCAGACAACTCCTAGACTCCTTTTGATGAGTTTATTACATGGTTTAAAGCTCATAAGAATCCATTTTGCGATTAAGTTTTGATATGACTATATAATCAACCTATTTGAATTAATTACTCGAAATGTTCAAATAAAAAACGCAGCTTATCTATCCTGCATTTATTTAATTACAGTAGTTTTAACTGCTCAAAAATCCATTGTCTAAAGTTTGTGTTTAGTACTATATATGAAACGTTTGAAAGAATATCTGGTACTTGGTTTGAATTGGAGATAGAGGAAGTTTTCAGTTTGAGTAACTATCAGACTTATCCATAACAAACATGGTACTTTTGAAGAATTGATCCCAGTTTTGCCATAAGAAAACAGAACACTGTATCTGTATCACTTCAGTAATGACATGAACATTCTCCATCTAAAAAAGACTTCAAAGTGACACAGCGTACGCCAGCTGAGTCCTCTTGGGGTCAGTAAAGATTCCAACAACAACAACAACAGCACAGATGCAGGATCAACAGTTTCTGGTGATGACAGAAAGCATCAGACTTCACTAATCAAAGGTAAGAGAGATTAAAGACACTGTACCTGATTTTGACTGTTTTAAAATTTGAAAAACAGAACTAGCTCATTTTAAACAGTTTGCAGTGGTCCAAAGTTATTTCTCATGTACTTTACGCATCCCAGGCCTTCTAATTATTCACCACGATGAGTTTATGAGTGCTTTTCACAATTTTCAGACAAACATCTAACTTGCTAACAGCACTTCCTGATTTTTTTATTTTTATTTTAACCTCTGGAGCCCAAATACGTTGAGTACAGGGACTTTAAAGGTGCACCGCGCAGCATTTCTGGTAGAAGGTCTACCATGGAGATGCTATTGCTCTGCCCGGAATGTTCCATGGTATGACATTAAACATTTCCATCTAGCATTTATTAATTTTGGATGTTTCTATTGCTCAAAATTACTGAATTGTAATGTAGCATAGTGCTGTAACCTGCTTGTCTCCCTTGTGATAGGCAGGTTTAATCTATACTGTGGAACATTCTAGACAAAGCAATAACATTTCCATGCATACAAGCAGGTGGCGGACCCTCCACCAGAAAAGTTACGCAGAGCACCTTTAAGTGTATTTAATTTTCATCAAAAAAGCAAGAAAATGTCTGCCTCCACACACTGCAATTGCAATGCAGTGTGTGGAGGCAGGGTGAAACTTTGATTTGGTTGTGAAATTTATGTTTAATATAGAAGTAATGTGGTTTGTGGCTGAAACAATCTCTTACTAAGATCTTAATGTTGCACACACTGCAATCAAATCCACCAACCTCTCATAAAATTTCATGTAGATCCTTCAAAGCTTGTTAAACCGCCTTAAGGGCTCACTTGCTGGAAGTGTATTTTCATTTCGCTGTCCAAATTTGATTCATTGATTCTTTTATTAGGCTGATATTATGGAATAAAAGGGTATCACTAAAATCACACGGTAAATTGAGACGCATCAAAGGCTGTGGAAAACCTTACCTGTACAAAAGATGAACACAAAAGTAGACTCCACTTTTCAAAAACGAGTAACGGAAAAGTTGTCAAGTTTGGCACACCCAGTGGCCCATGTCATTTGTTCCACTGGGGAGTTTACATCAGCTTTGAAACCTTACCCTAACTTTGAGATAATACAACTTTACCATGCCAAAAATACATGAATAAATCACTTTAATACCACAAGCCAATACAGAGAAGAGAAAAGTGCTTGTCGCTTCTCTGTTGTGGTTCTATTGGGTTTGTGTTGTTATATGTAAAATATTATAAAATAAAATTACCTTGCATTGGACATAAGTCTGCAGCAATGAACTGACTAATTATGACTAGTCAATTCTAAAATGTTCATATTTGGATCAAGCGATTATTTCTATAGACTTTTTAATTCACCTTATTCGGCCCTTCCCACTTTTGTCTCTAAATGCTCCTAAACCACGCTTTCTTGTGGTGGCACTTCCGGTTAAAAAGGGATCCTATTCATGTCAATGGAGAATTTGGGAAATGTTTTGCAACTAAAATATGACAAAGTCGGTGCAAAGTCATTCTGCACTGATTCTCTGGAGGCTTTAAAACGGTTTTATAGTCTGTATTGAATTTATTTACTGGCAGTTCCATACAAAATAATACAACCTAAATGATGGTGGCGTGAATGGCAACTTCCAGAATAAGGTGAATAAATGTAGGAGCTGTTAACTTGAAAACTACTACTACGTGACATCACAAGGTGGAAAAGAGCATTCTGAGCTTTGGAGTAGACAGACTAATAATAAAGGATTACTCAAACATATGTGAATGAAACAATGTTGTTACGTGTTTTAAAGCTCCAGAGTCAGTTTTCCATAATATATATATTTTTTTATATTTTTAAAACAATAAAAATCAGGTACAGTTTTTTGTTTTTTTTTTGTTTGTTTTTATATATACACATGATAGAATAAATAATTGTCATAAATTATTTCTATAGATTTTTTCAGTCTGTGGCTGCAATAGTAGTTTACTATGGAGTGTATGAATAATGCTCTGTAAAGCGTCTTTGAGTGTCCATAAAGCACTACATTAAACTGATCCATTTTTATTATTATTATTATTATTACTTTTTAAATACATTATCACCAAAATAACGGTTGAAATACTGTGATGGAAGGCTTTTAGATAAATAAGACAAATAAAGTGAAATTGTTTATTTTTTTATTTAATATTGCCACCATCTTTGTGTTTTCGGATGTGTTTGAGAATCTGTATAATCAGACAACAATTATGATCATCAAAAAGAGTTTTTATACTTGACCAGTGACAAGTAAATCCTCACATTTATACGGCGCTTTTCTACCGTCAAGGCACTCACCCATTCACACACTCATACATCAATATACGCAGGCAGTGGGTGTTAGGGGGGTTAAGTGTCTTGCCCAAGGACACAAAGGCAGTATTCATCTGTGGGACCAGTGGACCTGACGGCTCTACCAGTGTTGGTTTATGCTGTTGTTTGAGTCGCTAACTCATTACAGCCCCATCTGCTGATTCTAAAATACATAAGAAAAGACCTGTTTATAAAGACAGTGGAATTATTAAACCTAAATGGCCAAAAAAGGTCAAAGGTCATGTATGATTTTCAATAATACACTTTATTCGCAAATATTCTCTATCTACAAGCCTTCACGCACAATATTTTAACCTATATTTGGTTAATATTGTACTTTTAACAGTCTCAATGCACAACAGAAATAATCGTTTGACTTTAAGTAAGAAAGGGTCAGAAAAACATCACAGATTTCTGCAGTATCAGTAAACCAGCTACTGAAATTTGAATTTGTTTGTAAATCATAGCTGACCAATGAGCTCCTTGGTTTCACATGTGTCAATGAATAAAACAAGTCTGCACGATCACGTTTGGTGGGGCGTGAGAAGCACGAGAGGGCGTGGGGACCAGACTGATACTGATCTGTAAAAAAAACAAAACAAAAAAAAGGCAAACAGACAGTACCTTTAACCTCAGCATTCTTTCACTGTATTCACAATATCTCCTTTGTGTATCTCTGGTAATCTCCAAAACATTTCCAAGACATGGCTCATAGTAAAAATCATCAGTCGCCTCTTGTGATCTGAGCAGCCTGACGAGCTACATGACAATCCAGTAACGTAATAAACACCACAAATAAGACGAGTGGTGAAATGATGGAAGAGCACGTGTGGTATCATGCAGTATTTTTGTTTTTGTGCTCCAAGAATGTCTGAACCACCTCATGAAGATTAGACTTTTTTTGTACTGCCAAACAGAAACTAAAACCAACATAAAAATCATTTGGTAGGTGGATCAATACCAAACTATGAATACTAACTGAGATATCAAAAGGCATCAAAAGTAGCAGAAAAACAGATTTTTTCCCACAAAAAATCATTTTAATTTTCAACTAAGAAGTGCAGCCTGGGCTTCAGGACAGAGAGGAGGGACGCTTTTGTCCTGAGGGATGCTACTCTCCTCAAACTGCCCTAACACTGGATCTGATGACTCCACCTGTTGAGCTGTACAGAGACTTTTGTTTGAGCTTTAGCATGAGTACTGTGGCAAAACAATGCAACTGAAAAGTTGCATAGTGAATCTTTAAGTTTATCTTTAAAACAATGGAAATTCTTTATCCTATTCTACCCAGGTACATTCGCTTTAGTTTTAGAAGAGTTTTTTTGTCCCTGAAAACCCTTTTTTGTCATATACGATGGCAAAATAATAGATTGAAAGCCTAGTCTAATTTAAAAATGTACATAAAAACATGCAATCCACAATTTCTTCCATTCTAATGATCACCAATGGCATTTCTTACGCCATTATTAAACATTCCAATCTCAAATCTCCGTGACATGTCTTACATCTTCTTTCCCATTTCCACACCACAAACCATCCAGCTCCTGTCCTGTGGCTGTTTACCGTCTACCCAGGCGTCTGTACAAATATTAGAAACATTCCAGTGATCTGCGTGGGAAGGGCATCTGGATCACCTCAGCACATGTAACATACAGCAGCCTACAGAGGTGTGTGACCGTACTTATAGGCCACAACTAATCACTGTGAATATTACTGCACCCAGGGCTCATGTTCTCTGGAGGTCAGGGCAGGGGGGTTAAGAAAACTCAGATTTGATTAAAAAGCGTCTACTCTCAGCCTATGGTAAATATATATCCAAGATGGGCTATGTTTATTGTTATTAAGGGTGTTTTAATAAAGAGCTCCCAACCGCAAACCAAATGTAGTTTACGTAGCGTTTGTATAAAATACGCAACTATATGTGGTTGGAGTATTTTATAATTTAAAGCTACAGTATGTAACAAAGAATAAACATAAGTTGGTTTAGTTTTTATTTCATTTTAGATGTTTTATTGCAGTGAAAACATACAAAACATTCTTCCTTACTGTGCGTAGGCTTGCATCTCCACAAACTTTTATTTGGCTTGGAGGAGGGCCACTTCCTGCTTGTTCCCATAGAAATGTTACTCCTTACTGCCTGAATATTCCACAGTCTGGTTTTTAACTTTCTATTTCCAAGGAATCGTGCAGGATTTAGACAGTTACATACTGTACGTTTAATTTAATTTAATTTATTAGTTTATTTATGAGACAGGGACAGTGCATTGTGCCAGGTTGTAGCACCAGAGCTAATTTCCACCTGTAGTCCCTGGCGCATGTTTTTTAGGTTTAATTAATCTGTTCTAATTCCTCCATTTCATGATAACGTCTTTTATTTTTATTTCATTGCTGTATACATTTATGTATATTGTGGCACACATTATACAATACATGATTGCCAGAGGTTTATAATTATTTTTATTTTCCAAATTTCTAAATAATCCAATCCACGTTTAAGTGATTCAATGATATGAATCACAAATTACAATTTGAAGGATCACGATTAGCAAAGTTTCATAGTCCTTTACAGAGAACATTAATCAGGGGAACTTATCTACTCAGTATTAGCACAGTTTTCAGCCTTCACATCCATAATTTCTCCCTTTGATTTAATTTGGTCTGAATATGTGGAGAAGACTGTTAATAACAGTTAAATAATAAGAAAGGAACATCTCTATATTGCTTTTGGACCTTATCTCCTGCCCGTTTCTAATCTCTCATTCTAATGACACTCATCTCTTGTCACCTCACTGAGATTTATTCAGCACAGAAGTACATTTTTCTCCTGAGTGTTGACTGAGAACGAACAGAAACTAAATAAACACATAGCCAAGAGCTTTAACTTGTCACAGCGATCTTGTCCCTGGAGATTGTTTTCCCCTCTATCATTTTTTTTGTGATCCGTTTTCCTGAACCGTTCCATGGTTGTGTCCTCCGTTGACTCCCGGTCGCCTCTGTATCCTGAGCTCTGGGCGTGTTTGTCTGGATGTTCCATACGGAGCTGCTGAGGATTATACCATGAGTAATAGTGATCTCTGAAGGGACGCCACCAGATGCCTTGAATGCTTTCCCAACACTAGCGGGATCAGCGGTAACTGTAGCCCTATCTGAGCCGGCTTCACCCAGAATCCCTTGCAATAACAGGGGAAGGGTTGTGTTTAAGTCCATCCGAGCGCTAGCAAAGCCATGGACTTAGTGCCAAATCCATGCAAGTGTATCATCAACATATTAAACTGTAAGTAAGCTAACACCCTTTCTGTGGCCAATCAAAGCATGACACTTGTGGAATGTGCTGTACCAACTTTTATTTATACAGTGTTTATTTTAGTTTTTAGTTTGGTTGGCAAATTGGCTGGCAGAAGGTTTGCACAATAAAGGCTGGATATATAGTCCAGAGTCAAATCTACGTGGATGTGCAGCTCCACAACGCAGATGAAAGCCAGAAATCAGAAAGCTTGAACTTCCACCGAATGCATGGGCTGTGATTGGTTTTATTTAATGCCTTTCAGTACTCTCAAGGTTAATATACAAGTAAAAAAGAAAACAATAAAATCACAAAGATACAAAGAAAAACCATAAAAGATATGGAGGAAACAGGAGGACATTGGACAGACAATCAGTGGATGGATCTAGGTGGTTCAGGTCTCATAGGCCAGTCTGAAGAGGTAGGTATTTAAATGTGTTTTGAAAGAAGAAGGGCATCTATGTCACAGATGGATGATGGAAGAGAATTCCAGAGTTGGGGGGCACAGCGACTGAAGGCTCTGGACCCCACAGAGGACAGGCAAGGAGGAGAGACACACAAGAGGTTGGCAGAAGATGAGCTTGATCCACAAAGATGCTGGATTATAAATCAGCCTTAAGACGTCTTTCGGTAAATCCTTGAAGGAACATCTCGATCTGGTCTTCTGGATTGTCATTTGGAGGTCATGAGTCAATTAGAAGAGTACAGGAGCTAAGTCATGTCTTGAGTCCTAAGACGTGGCATCAGAGAGGGCAGCCTGGGTCAAACTAATCATCTTTACTGTATTCTATAGAGTTGTCATCACTAATCTACAGTGACTGAAATGGAACACATGCAGAAAAAAATTGTTTTTAATCGATACTTTCCAGTGACATGCTGGGGGTTCTACTAAATGTATATGGCAGAATGTTAAAATGTTACACCATGTTACCGTGTTTGTTAGCAAACATGAAAAAAAATCCAAGAAAAAAAAAATACAGAAAATGGATTTAAACACATTTTCAGGAGTCTGTGATCACGAGCGTTCATGGTCTTGTTTAGGAGTTTAAATTTCAACAAAAAGGTGAGAGTGAACAGAAAAACCTTTGGCTAATGCTTGCTGGTTTGCCACTGTACTTTTATGTGCAAGAGACTTGTTTAAGATCACAAATCATGTCTGTTGTACTTCCAAGTATGTCAGCTGTTGCTACAAAGATTGTGACATCACATCGCAAAGCCTTATGGGATACCTCTTAGAGAAACAAACGTAAAGCCGGTATGTCCTCCATCACAAAGACTTTCTAATTTTCAGTTCTAACATTTTAACATTTGAGCTTTCTGCCATATTATAAGTGTTTTCTCATCAAAAACATGCCTGAAGTGGTTTTAGATGTCGTCCATGCTTCTTTCAGTAATTTAGTAATCTCTCCCAGGCCCTGTTTGAACCGTCTTTACGGTTAGCTGTAAGATTCTGCTCAAATTCAACACACAAGCCTATGTCATCCACGCTCCCACACGAACATTCTCCAGAAATATAGAAAATCATGATACAAAACTGTGCACTACAACTTCACAAACCAGTAGTTTCATTAGCAGGATGCACGCGGATTGTGTTGTGGGGCGCTCTGAAGGGGGAGTGACAGAGAGCAAAGGGAGGCATTAAAAACAATAAAAGGTGACATGGTGATCTAAATCTTTTGTGTTAGCAGTTCATACTCCATAGACGGAAAAATACCCTTGTTAATGTGTTTGTTTGTTTTTTCATACACATTCTAGTTTTACAGATGTGTGCCTTATTTGTGTCATCATCTGTAAAGTGAATTATTGATGCTTTTTTTGTTGCCAAGAGTGCTAAGCTTCTAAATGCGAACCACAGTGTGTCTTTATATTTCATCCGTTTTTTGATGTTGTTTCTCTTCCCTCCTGTAGAGTCTAGTTGACAGTAGCTGTCAGCAGCGAGACTGAGGCCAGAGTGAGGAATCAGATGATCGTAATGATGAGCCAGATCTTCCAACATTTTTTTATCTCCTGACTCATTAGGACTGGGAATCACAGGGTCGCTCACGAGTCGATACGATACTCGATACAATATTATTATGATATGGCGATACATGTGATAATCGATATAAATACACACGATACTCTGCGATCTATTGAGAACCAACAGTAACAGTATTTCTTTGTTAAACCACTACATGTGCAAAGTTAATATGAAATACATGTATTTTAATCAACAAAACAATTATTATGTCAAGGGTATTGCATAAACAAGTTTCCTTCCACTAAATAAGCAACGAAATTGTCCCGCAATTACAAAAAATTGCCAAGAGATACCAAAAAATACTCATGGAGCCCACGATACTGTATCACCAAATTTAGTATCACGATATACTGATATTTTGATATTTTTACACTCCGCTATGACTCATGATTTAGAGATTTGTTCATTATGATGACATCTTAAACACATTTTACAAAAGTGTCTGCGACTGAACTGAAAAATAAGTTACATTTAAATTTCAATATTTACTTAAAAAACGATAAGATAAATGTGAAGTTTATGTTACTGTTTATGTCACATTTAAGTGATAATGTGAAGCTTTCTGGGAGTGAAAAGTCAACATGGAAACAGAAAGTTAAAACCATACTTAGTTAAGTTTTATGCCATATTTTTGAAGATTATGGCCAAAGGACAAAAAGAACATTCCATGGAAACAAGCAGGAGTAGGGTCAGGTTTGTGGAGATGCAAGCCCGCTTAGATTAATAATGCATGCTTTTCTGTGTTTATCAGTGCAATGAACTCATCCCTAACAAAAAAAAAAAAAAAGGTTTCATACTGGGGCTTTAATTTAGTCACTCAGATTAAGATTGGTTTCATAACGCTGGTGTCATCGTAATCTGCTAGACACTGTAGGATTTGCCGTTGTTTGGCCATGATGTCAGTAATCATGAATAACTTTAAAAACATTCCCATGATAATCATTAAGAATTAATAAGACTTAAATTTAGACTTAAGACTTAAATATTGTGCCATCCATAGTCACACCACATAGCACTTTTCTGACTCTCCCAGACAAAAACATGAAATAACTTGACTACACATAAGTCTTGCTCACTTGTGTCTAAGATAACTCATACCTCAATCCTCTCTCTATTACTGACCCGAAATTCTTCCTGGTTTGTCTTTGACGCTTACACAACAGAGTCGCTCCTCTCTCTTTGCGCTTGCGCGTAATTGGCCAGGCCGTGTTATGACTCTGCTGCTGTGGATGACTCAAAACAATAATCCCAAGGGCAGACGACGTTAACTATCGCGCCGCATGTGTAACTCTGCATGTTTGTGAATGGATGAGTAAGACCCAGTTTGCTCCACCTTAGCCTTGCAACCAGCTGGTTTATTCGCAGCTACAGACGTGTGCCATATACGGACACCCACGCGTAAAAGAAATGTGGGAAGTAACGAAGTGCAAAAGTAAAAGTAGTGTACTTTTTAGGTACAATTAGGTGTTATAATACGCAAAATTGACTCTTTAAGGTTTAAGCCATGTTTTAATGCTGTTATCCCCTCAAAAACATACCTGGAGTTGCGCCTTGTTTCATTCACACATGTTGGCGTAATCCTCCATTCCACCTTGTGATGTCATGAAGCGATCTGACATTCTGACTAAAGGTTTTAAGTTCAAGTCCTGGCTTTGAGCAACAAAATATTCATACAAAAAAGTGTAGAAACAGAAAAATTGGTTGACTAAAAATGTACAAAATTCTTTATTAAGATCATCTAATTTCACGATTCAATTTGAAAAACTCCCTTTACTTTTGTTTTTACTCCAAAAGCCACAGTATGTAACCCTGCAAAAAAAAAAAAAAAAGGTCTAAAATAAAAGCATGTTTTATTATACTGAAAAAAACATGTGTATTTACTCTTGGTGGGCTTGCATCTCCACAAACCTGACTCTTCTTTGGCCTGAAAGTGGACCTCTTCCTGCTTGTTTTCATGGAAATGTTGTTCCTTTTGCCTATAATATTCCACAGTATGACATAAAACGTATCCGTCTCTACGGAGACCATTTCAGAGTATGGTTTTAACTTTCTATTTCTATGGAATCATGCAGTCCACTTTCCACCTCCAGAAAGATACATCTATCACTTTTGAGTAGATTTTTTATGTGATACTTTTACTTTTCTTGAATAGATTTTTGCTCCTGTACTTTTACTTAAGTAGCACAGTTAAGTACTACTTCAACCACTGCGTAAAATGATGAATCAAAAGGGGAAACCTTGAGTACAAAAAGTGTAGCCTGAGGGGAGAGGGAGGGGTACGGAACAATTAACCCGAACCAGACAGCTATTTTGTAATGTGTAAAGTCGGCTGGAGGAAAGGTTTCTCCTGCTTACAAGGCCGTGATGCGTCGGGCCTTATAAGGTGAAAATATGAGACAGTAGACGCAGGTGTGGTCTCTGCCTGGTGTTAGCCACATGTAAATTCACCAAAGTGTCTGTCTGCCACTGTGGACTCAGGGCATTCCACTCGTGTTTTGGTAAAGAGGCTACGAGGAGAATTCTGTAGCGTTCAACAGAAAAGCTGTAACTTATATGTTTTTAGAAGCGTAATTTATTTTACAAATAGCTGGGGAAGGGTCATAATTGAGACAAGTGCTACTGTATATCTTCATTGAACCGTGTTGTAGTAGAAATGCGTAGTAATAAATATTGCTGGGGGTTTGGTAAAACTGCTTTGTACGGGTGCATTGTGGCTTCCAGCTTTTCTATGATAGTTATAATGGATATTTTCAGGATAGTGATTAAAGGGTCCATATTACGCTATTTTCTGATCTATGTTATAAAGTTGTTTCCTCATCACAAACATATTTTGAGTTGTGTTTTGTTTCATTCACACATTAAACACACAAAGCCTGCATATTTAGGCTGAGTTCTTCTCTCAAACAGAAAATACCCCGATCCACCTTGTGCTCGACTGTGTTTTTAAACTCCATACACCTTCACTAGAATCACGTGGTTCATTTAATTTAATTTTGTTTTTTTGTTTTTTTTAATTGCCAATTTCTACTAAAAGGTCCCAAAAGCTACATGGTAACTTGAAAACTACCACTTCATGACATCACAAGGTGGAACAGAGCATTTTGAGCTTTGAAGATGTAGACAGACTAATAATGTAGGATTACTCAAATGTGTGAATGAAACAAAACACAACTCCAGATACGTTTTTAATGGGGTAACAACATTATAGCATGACTCACATGAGTCAGATTTGTGGATTATAAAAAAAAAAACATCCATGCTATGCAATCTCAAACTCAAACTCTCTCGTTTTACTTTTCCTATTCTGTTTATTGTTTGTCTTAAATAATTTTAAATCTGAGGTACCCAACTTTTCTGTTTGTAAAAGAATACATTTCATTGATTGCAAACCCAAAAGAAAAAGTGAGACACATCGCTAAGTTACATTTTGAGACATGTGAGAACAATCTACCCTTCTTAACTTTGTTACCTAAAAAGGTGTATGAGTCTGTGTATGTATGAGTAATCCTGGATTATTGGGCTGTCTACAGTTCTAAAGCTCTAAAGCTCAAAATGCCCAGTTTCACCTTGATGATGATGTCATTAATACAGCTATTTTTAGCCTCACTTGACCTGCTCTAATCTACAATAGAATAACCTTAAGTTTTATTTCTATGGCGTATTAACTGCTAACACGTAACATATTTAGAGCAACATGTTACCTTTTATTGTTTTGAAAATGCTATATTCACTGAATTCAACAAATTAACAAGTTTTCTGAGTTTCACTTTTGTTTTTGATGCTCAGAGTCTCTCCTCCCTTTGCTCCCCTTGTTAAGTCACTCCCCCTTCAAAGCGCTATCACAACACAATCAGTGTGTACCCGCCAAATGAAACTACTGCACATAGCACCAGGTTTGTCAAGTTTCTCTGTACCGTTTTGTATCATGTTTTTGTATAATTATGGAGAATTGTAATGTGGGAGCGTGGGTGATGTAGGCTTGTGGGCGGAGCATGGGACAGAATGTTACAGCTAACCCATAAGGAGGGTTCAAATAGGGCCCGGGAGAAATTGCTAAAATACTCAGACATGCATGGATGACATATACAACCTCTTCAGGCATGTTTTTGATGAGGGAACAACTTTTTAACATGTTAGAAAGTTCAACAAGATCGATTTTGCATACCAATAGCAGAGGATGAATACCTCAATTGAACTGGAGAAGACGGAGAGGCTGTGATGGGTATTATTTCTGCTGCTGCGGAGTTTGTGAAAGATCAGAACACGTAGTAGCTGGAACGATACGGAAGACAGATTCACTGGTTATACATTGGCTCGCTCCGGCGTTATCAGCTAGCATGCATTTGCAGTGTGACGACCCTATTCACTCACCTTAAACAACCACTGTAGACAAACGCATGGAAGGCTCAGTGGGTTAATGAGTCCAGTCACTCAGCCAGGCAGCCAGGTGTTACATAAGCCCTATCTCCCCGGCCTTGACCAGACTTGAAATCCTCCTCTCCTCCTCTGCTGCTGCTGCTGTGGGGCTAGCTGGTGGCGAACGGTTGGCGCGCGGTGGAGGGAGGACAAGACGGATGAAGCAGTTTACCTTGAATCTGCTGAAGAAAACAGAATGTTTTTGGAAACTTGACAGGACATTATTAACATTACTGGTCACAAACAGTCTATGTAAGGGGTTTAAGAGATTTTGTTTACTGAAATGGCCTTTAAATTGTTATTCAAGGGTTGATTTTTTTACCATGTTTTTGAGCCGAATTTTAAATTTAATTATGTTTTGGACACTTGAAACATCGGTATTTTATTTATAAAGTGAAGACAGTTCAAACTTTAACTTAAACTTCACAAGAATCATTTGGATAATTTCAGCCCTGGAATCTCTGCTGAACAAAAGGTAAAATGTAGCTGTTAACTAGAAAACTTCATGACATCACAAGGTGGAACAGAGCATTTTGAGCTTAAGAGATGTAGACAGAATAATAATAAAAGGTTTCTCAAAGCTGTGAATCAAACAAAACACAACTCCGGGTATGTTTTTGATGAGGTAACAACATTCTTACATAGCCAAAAGCTCACAAGCGTAAATTTCGCGTGATATAGGACCTGTAAATCTCATTTGATCTCTAAACCAACAAATACTACCTTGTTCTTTGCACTTCCAGCTTTGATTTGTTTCACATTCTCTTCTATCAAAGCACTACAACCCCAGCATCCATTGAGCCCAGCACGGCTCCAAACAAAGAGGTGTGTTTTTAAAGCCACCGTTTAGTGTTTACTGCCATTTGGAAAGCATTCAAGCAGCAGTCCTTGTTTGTGCTGCCGCAGCGGGAGGTAAAAGAGCCTGCAATTTTTCTGAATTAGTCCTGGCATTAGGTTCCCTCCGGCCAGCGTGGTGTTTTCTTAGCTCTTCTTGTTTTAGCGCGCAGAGGTCAGCAGTCAGCCCCAGCCCACAGCCCGAGCGTGTACCAACCACCTGAAGATTATGGAACATTCCGGCCAATATATGTTATGTGTTGTTATGTTATGTGCAGTTAATACCCCATAGAAGTGTCATAACAAAACACTACAACTTCACAAATCTGATGCGATGTGCAGTAGTGTCATTCGCGGAGTGCATGCCAGTTTTGTTATAGAATTAAATAAAAACAAAACTAAACATTTTAAGTAGTTTTTCTGCAAATATAGCATTTTCAAATCAATAAAAAGTAACACGGTGATTTAAATATGTTAAGTGTTTTAATTAATACCTCAACACTAAAACACAATACTAAAACACTACAACTTCACAAACCTGGTGCAGTCGTGTCATTAGTGTATTACAGGCTAATTGTGTAGTTATAGTACTATATAAAAGCAAAACTGAAACTCATTTGACCATTTAAGTAATGTTTCAGCAAATATAGCATTTTCAAATCAATAAAAGGCAACATAGTGCTCTAAATATGTTATGTACTAGCCAGAGTGGTGTTTTCTTAGCCCTTGTTGTGTTAGCGTGCAGAGGTCAGCAGTCAGCCCCAAGCCCACAGCCCGAGCGTGTACCAACCACCTGAAGATTACGAGACATTCCAGCCAACGCCGCGCCAACGTTAAGCCCCGCGACAGATTCACAGAGCGCCGTACGCACCACAGTTATGCACATCAACTGCTTAAGTAACCCAGCTCTCACTCGTGATGCCTGCTCTGCTTCTGTGCTGATTCTTGTGTTAATCAGTGTAAAAATGCATAAAAATTAGAAAGAAAAATATTTGTTTCTTTTAAAAAATGAGATCCGGATCCACTCGTACCTTAAAAAAGCTTAATTAACAAGTACATTTGCTCTAGTAACACAAGATCTCTTTTTTGCATTTAAATTAATCGCATCCAATACCATGCCAGTTCATCTATCAATATTTTGGTATTGATCTGCCCCTCACTACCAGTTGAACAAAAAGTAGATTAGAAACTGGTAATATCCAACCAAAACGCCTTTCAAAAAGCTATTGGTGTTCTTCAGTCTCATTTTTTAGTCACAAATAGCTGTTGTTACACTAAAAAGCATTTTTCTGAACTAGAAAAAACCCTGTCAATGCCAAAGCGGGGTTTTACTCCTGAAAAGTGTAGAGTAGAGTTGGAGTGAGGGAGTGATTACGGCGATTATGGTCAGAGCTGACGCAGGATTGTGCAAAATTGGAAAAGGTTTGCTCTTGAGGAAAAGTTTATCGAGGAAGTAACTGTTCAATTCAATAGATGTTTTCTTAGTCCTTGTTGTATTAGCGTGCAGAGGTCAGCAGTTAGCCCCACAGACCGAGCGTGTACCAACCACCTGAAGATTACCGAGACATTCCAGCCAACGCCGCGCCAACGTTAAGCCCCGCGACGGATTCCCAGAGCGCCGTACGCACCACTCTTATGTACATCTCTGCTAAGTAAGCTAACTGGAGTAGTGTTTAGAATAAGCAATGGATAATTTAGAAGATATGGAGACTTAAGTGCTGTGAGCAAATAAACAAAGGTGGGTATACTCAGTTACAGTGGATGAAGAAGGTTCCGGGTTAAACTCCTGGGTGCAGAGTTTCCCACAGCAACCTTGATGATGGGACTTGTGGCTCTTTTGTGGGATCTGAATCTTTTGGATCAGTTCAGACTGGTTCTTTTTATTTAATTATATAACAGAAGCCAATGTGAGCTCTCATTTAACTACAAACTAATCACAGAGAGAAATGACCAAGGCTAAAAAAAAAAAATGTGTGTTTACCCTTTGAAATTATTAAATAAAATGTTGCACTACAATAAAAAATATTCAAAAACTGTTATTACGATGCCAAATATGTTTTTTTGTGGTCAAAGGTCTCACTCATGTTGCCTGCTCTGCTTCTGTGCTGCTTCTTGTGTTGGTTCAGCGTTCATCAGTGTAAAAATAGATAAAAATTGGACAAAAAAAGATTTTGAAATCCGGATCCACTCATTCACATTCAGGAACTCTTCAAAAGAGCCAGCTCCTTCACAAATGTCACATCGCTCCTCAACCGAGAACATGCACCATAGTTAAAATCTTCCAGCTAAGGTAGTCCTGACAAATGTGGAGATGGGTCCCTGAGAAGTTTCCCAAGTGGCACTGAAGGATGGGTCAAATGCAGAGGACAAATAAAGTGGACAATAAAGTCTACCTAAAGCTTAATTAACCCAAGTACATTTGCTCTAGTAACGTAAGACCTCTCTAAGGTGATTTTTTTTTGCATGTAAATCAATACTTTTCAATACTGTGGCAGTATTCATCTATCAGTATTTTGGAATTGAGCTGCCCCTCACTACCAATAGAAAACAACCGACCAAAATGCTTTTCAAAAATCTGTTGGTGTTCTTCAATCTCACTTTTTTTATTCACAAATAGCTACTGTTACACTAAAAATGCATTTTCTTGTACTAGAAAAAAAAAGGGGCTATTTAAGTTTCTCATGATTGAATTGTGCATGAAACATCTTCATTCCACACAGATTAAGACATTTAAAGAGCAGGTATTATGCCAAATTGACTTTTTAATAGGTTTCTACCATGTTATAACATTGTTCCCTTGTCAAAAACATGCCGGGAGTGGTTTTGTATGTCATCCATGCATGTTTGATTAATCTAGCAATCCCTCCCGGGCACTATTCGAACCCTCCTTAATGTTAGCTGTACGATCCTGTCCAAGACGCACACAAGCCTACGTCACCCACACTCCCGCTTGGCAATTTTCCATAACATATACAAAAGCATGATAGAAAACCAAACACTACGACTTCACAAACCTGATGTGATGTGCAGTAGTTTCAGTTTTGGAATGCACAATAATTGTTTTGCTATAGAACAAAATAAAAACAAAACTGAAACTAATTCAACATTTAAATCGTTTTTGTTTGTTTTTTTCTGCAAATATAGCATTTTCAAATCAATAAAGGTAACATAGTGATCTAATTGTGTTTTATTTGTTAGCAGGTAAAACCCCGTAGAAGTGTAATACCAAAACACTACAACTTCACAAACCTGATGCAATGTGCAGTGGTGTCATTAGCGGTCATTAGTACATGCCAATTGTGTTGTCGAAATAAAAGCTAAACTGAAACTAATTAAAGATTTTAAGTAGTTTTTCTGCAAATATAGGAATTTTCAAATCAATAAAAGGTAAATAAATCTAAATACATTATATGAGAGCAATTAATACCCCAGAAATGTGTAATACCAAAACTTAACAACTTTGCAAACCTGATGTATGATGTGCAGTAGTTTCATTAGCACCTTACACGCCAGTTGTGTTGTTATAGTACTATATAAGAAAAAACAGAAACTAATTTAATCTTTTAAGTAGTTTTCTGCAATTACAGATTATCAAATCAACAAAAGGTGACATGGTGCTCTAAATATGTTACGTGTTAGCAATTAATACCCCACAGAAGTAAACTACCCTCTCTTTAACAACCCCGACGGGCCTCCTCTCCTGTTTACATGTACCCTTCACTCGCATGTGTCACAACAAAGCTCATAGACGATGCATGGAGCTGAGTGGGAGGGGACAGAGATGTAAAAGGTTGTATGTGGGCTTGCTGTGGCTTGTCCGACGTGGCCACTTCAACCTCCAATCTGCCATTTAGAGGCCCCTGGCGCGCTTGGCTAATCCCTCGCTCCCAGTGACTCAGTGTCAGTAAGACCGCGAGCATGTGGGCCAGACTGTACGGCGCATTATCATTAAGGGGCTTAGGCTAACCCGTGCTGCTGCTAGCTCTAGTACTGCCCCTGAGAATGCCGACAATAGCCCAAACTCCCAGGCTCTCCCAGCTTGTTTCAATGTGTGCTTATAGGAGTCAAAGGGGGCACTTAAGAGAGCCTTTTTAGATAAGGTTGTCTGCTCCGAAAGACCTGCTGCAAATGTCCGCGGAAATGTTAGCGTAGTGGTAACATGTCCTGACAGCCGTGGCTTCAAGGAGCTGCTGGAGAATGTGGTGAATGCCAAAGCGTGGTTTTGCTCCTGAAAAATGTACAGTGTAGAGAGTTGGAGTGAGGGAGTGATTACAGTGATCACAGTCACAGCTGAATCAGGATTGTGAAAAGTTGGAAATCGTTTGCTCTTGAGGAAAAGTTTATCGAGGAAGCAGCTGTAACTAAGCTCAGTAAATTTATAGAGCCGATATTATGCTATTTTCTGATCTGTTCTATGGATAATTACTCAAACATGTGTGAATGAAACAAAACACAACTCCAGGTATGTTTTTGATGCACCTTTAAATATGAAAAAAGAAGAAATATTAAATAGTTTCCTCGCTGACTGAGATGACTGACGCTTGAAAATTCACAAATGGAGGGTCCATAGCAAAAGAAACATTATATTAAATTCTGTCAACTGGACAAAAGTTTCGCAACTCACCTTCAAACGTCTGAACTGAATTTTTCTTTTCACTATGGATCCTACGCGGACAACTGAGGGATTACACAAAAGACGTATAGCGTTATTTCTGAAGTTCCAGTTTTGCTCAATTGCATTTCCATTCTGTCATTGTAATCAGTCATCAGATGATTTTAAAGCACATGACCTTGTGTGGCAAAAACTGTTACAAATCTTTGGTCTTAAATCATCTGGTGTAATGTGGATGTGGAGCAATGTGGAGACTTGCAACACCTGATACCTGAAGATCTGTGTGTATTTACATTGTTATACATGAAAATCCATGCGGCGTGGGAGGGATTAGGAAAAAACCTTTTGTGTCAAATTTGGAGAATTAAATCACTGTCAAAGAATGCAAGATTTCTCAGGTGTGTACAACATGACAGGTGTTTTGGAAGAAAGAACATTGAACTTTAAAGGTAACGTATAGCATTTACAGGTAAAATATATGAATTAATATTACTGAAATAGTAATAATAATAAGTCTGTGCATTGAAGGTCCTATATTATCCAAAATAGACTCTTTTGAGCTTTAAGCCATGTTAGAATGTTGTTACCTCATTAAAAACATACCTGGAGTTGTGTTTTGTTTCATTCACATGTGTTTAGGTAACAGTTTATTATTAGTCTGTCTACATCTCCAAAGCTGAAAACGCTCTGTTCCACATTGTGATGTCATGAGGCTGTAGTTCTCATGTTAACGGCTCCTTTTACCTTTATTTCCATAAAGATTGGCAATTCCAGGGCTGAAATTATCCAAATGATTCTAGTGAAGGCGTATGGAGTTTAAAAACGCAGCAGAGCACTTCTTGCATTACCACATGACATCACAAGGTGGGACAGAGTGTTTTCTGTTTGAGAGAAGAACTCAACCTAAATATGAGGTGTTTGTGTGTTAAACGTGTGAATGAAACAAAACACAACTCCAGGCATGTTTGTGATGAAGAAACAAGATTATAACAGAGATCAGAAAATACATTTAATTGCCATTATAATGTACAATGTCACTTACTACTACCCATACTAGAATTAAACAATTAACTCTGTAATTTATTTATTTATTGTTCATGCTATTATTTTGTTGACATCAATTTAAAGATGACAACAAAAATAAAAAAAAATTAAAAAATAAAAAAGTACATAAATACATATTCACACCATTATTTGCCTTGTCTTTGCTGCATGAACAAAAGGAACAGGAAGAAGTTAAATCTTATAAACTCTGCTCCTTTCACAGATCAAATAAAAAATAAAAAATAAAAAATAAAAATAAAAAACAGATCAAATAAAAAATAAAAAATAAAAAATAAAAATAAAAAACAGATCAAATAAAAAATAAAAAATAAAAAATTGTGGACTCTTAAGAAAACATTTCTAAGAGGAAATTTAAAGGTCAGCAGCAGCAATATAGAAAAAATATTTAAAGGTGCACTATGTAACTTTGTAGAGGGGGTTCACTACCATGAGATGTTATTGCTTTGCCTGGAATGCTCCTCACTATGGCATTAAATATAACCACTTTACATTTAACCAATTATAGGTGTACTTATTTGCTGGGAACGCTGCCGTGAAACACACGTACTAGTATTCTTTCTGTCTGTGGGGTCACCGCTTCACAGATCTGACTAGTAACTTGGTAAACTGTATTTTTTTCTTTTCTTCACAGTTTTATACAGCGCTTTTCCACCTTCAAGGCACTCAAAGCGCTTTACAACAAGGAACCACTCACCCATTCACACACACATTCACACACCAGTGTACACAGACACTAGAGCGAGGTGGGTCAAGTGTCTTGCCCAAGGACACAACGACAGCATTCATCTGTGGGAGCTGGAATCACACGGATCAGTGGATAAACTTACCAACGGAACTACTGCCGGCCTAGTGGCATCCTCATCACTTGTTTCAATAGCGATAGATATGTTTAAAGTCATACTGTGGAACATTCTCCATGGAAACAAGCAAGTGACGGACCCTCCACCAGAAAAGTTACACATTGCATCTTTAAAGTTAGCACCCCATCTTCTTACAACACATCTCTTCGGTTTCTCATATTAATGTTTTTATATTCTGGTATTTAGCCCATGAAAAAATGCATTACATCCATTTATTTGCCCCGAAATTCCAATCAAGAAGAGAAACAACTTTTGCACTTGGATTATTTGGACACACAATCTTGCGAACATTCTTATCCAGACTGACCTCCAAATCAAAGTTCACCTGTAGAATAATATTTTTCTCCTTTTTAGGCTGACTTCTCTCCACAGTCCTTACACAAATGTCTGCTCCCTGCGTAGCTGTCAGGCTCCTGAAAATGTGTTGTTTAAATCCATTTTGTTGTTTTTCCTTGGTTTTAAAACTACCTTAAAACACTTTTTGGCAGTGTTTGGTAATGTGTGCATTGCGTCTCCATGGTAACTCCTAAAAAATCCACAATAGAGAAATACATGTAGAACACCCCCAGCATAAAGTATCAATACTATCCTATCAAATGAGGCATACGTTCTGAAAAATAACTTTTAAAGCAAAATGTAAAGGAAGCTGAAGTTTTAATTCAATGAGGATGACCATACTTCTTTTCTTGTTTAGACCAGTCAGCCAATCACAAGTCTTCTAACTTTTCCTTTCAACCAATCACAACTCAGTGCAGGCACATTCCACCTTTTACCTACAAGCCTCATCCACCATCTACCACCATCACAGCAGTAGAAGTATCAGCCTCGTCAGCCTCTCTGTCCCACCTCTTTGTACCAGCATCACTGTGTAACCGCAAGGGAGCATACTTTACCCTTTACTGTTTATGCAACTTATTCGTTTGTTCGATAAAACTACTTTAGAAATGTCTCTATTTATTTCTCTGGGTGGAAATGTAAATAAAATGGCCCTGACAGATGTGCCATTTTAGATATTTTATTAAGTTTGTAATGTGGTAATACAGGAAGTGCTCTACTGGGTTTTTACACTCCATACACCTTCACTAGAATCAGTCCTGGATTTGCCAGTCTCTAATGACCAAAAGGCAAACTACTGCTTGCTGACATCAGAAAGTGGAACGGAGCATTTTGAGCTTTGGAGATGTAGACAGACTAATAATAAAGGGTAACTCAAGAGTTGATTTTGCATTATATAGGACCTTTAAATGTAAATCTTTTCAAAAATACATCCCAGTTACAACCCCAGGTACATGTAGCGGGTTACAACGGGACAATATGCAAAAACATCCTGAAATTACTAGTTATTAATTTAATTTTCTCTGCTGTACAACCAAACCTTGCCTTGACACATCCAAAATCCATCTAGAATTCCCTTGAAATTGTGCTCATTTTTGGTTAGCTCCCTGTTTGGCTTTTTTTGCCCGTCCTCCATGACCTCAGCTGACCTGCTCTCCGCCTATGGCCCCATTTACCCCGTGAATTAACTTGTCTTCCGCCATGACACTCTGGCCGCGATGTAGTTACGTAACTTAAAATGTGAGTTTACCGCGCTGAATAGCCTCCTGCCTATGTATGCGTGTGTGCGTGGTCATCTGGACGGGGACCAAACCATTGAAAAACCTCCATTGAAAGGTTACGGGGGTGGGTGGGGGGACTGGGGTGCCTCTTGTTCAAAAGTTCTAATGGCTACACTTGACATGCACGGGACAATTCCACCAGCAAAGGGTTGAAAAGGTGCTGCTAGTTAAGACGCGAACTCAACAAAAATATAGCTCAAAACGTTTTGCGTGTGTTGTATAAATCGCGTCCATGTTCTAGAATTCGATGATGTCCAACTTGGCTCCGTGCACAGTAGCATTATTAAATTAGTAAAATATAAAATAAGCAACCTATCAAAATTTGAATTCATTTTAAATAAAGACTACCTGATTATTTTTACATGTAGATGACTTCTGTTTGTGATGTTTTAATATTTGTGTATTTTTTAACATATTGTCAGTCATATCCACCCACAACTCGCTGTCCAATGCCTTATCTTTAAATATTTATTCATTTTTGCACCACTCTGCAAACATGTTAACAGGAAGTAGTGACGCTAACAGTGTTTTTCAGTGTATTTCAGATGGAGAGCAGGGGCTTATGTACTTCTATAATGGGGAACGTCACTGTTTTTGCAAGAAATATTCAAGCTTGTGATCTAAAAATGTTGAGCCTTACCATTAGTAAGTATTTAAACAAGAATCTCAGCTTTGGAGTTGAACAATGGCACAATATTCTGAAGCTATTGTGAAAAAAATATCACTTTTGCTTTTGTATATTGGCAGAGAACATGATGAAGTTTTTGTTTCATGTCCAGTAATTACAAATATCAACCACAAATGTAAACCTTGGGGGACCGAGCCTTTGCCATGGCTGCCCTCACCCTCTGGAACTGTCTTCTCCTTCACATCAGAGACTCAGACTCACTAAACACCGTCAAAAAACTGCTCAAAACACACATTTTCCTCCAAGCCTACAGCCCCCACACTTGACTGCTCCTCATTACTGTTTTGTCTGTCCTGTCCTTGTGTTAGTGTTACTTTATTGTGAAGCATCTTTGTGTTACAGTGAAAACCGCTATATAAAACCCATTTATTATTATTATGATTGTTACTATTATTATTATAAACCAGATAAACAACTCTGCAATCTGACAGCAAATTCCAAATTGCGATTTCTACAAATTCTTAGATTGCAGATAGGTTAAATATTACTGGGCGTATCCACGTGAAGCAAAAACTGGCCACAAAGTTCAACGTCTTCAGTGTCAGTATAAATAAACACCTTTTTTTTTCCTTCATCACAGCCTGAGAAAGTGGTACCATTATTCTACTCTAAAGGCGGGATTGCTGTCAGTTGAAAAGACTTTAAAGGTGCACTTTCTGGTGAAGGGTCCGCCACCTGCTTGTCTTTGTGGAAATGTCACTGCTTTGTCTAGAATGTCCCACAGTATGGTGTTAAATGTATCTATTTCCATCGAGACAAGTCCGCAGTGCCTCCAGGCCAAGTTACAAGTCAGATCTGTGGAGAGGTGAGCTCACTCTTTGTGGGAATGTGTGTTTTTTGACCAACAAAACACCTGTAACTGAATAAATGCAAGATGAGTTTAATGCCATACTGCGATAATATCTCCAGCGCCAAACAATCTTGTAGCGCCCCCCTACCAGAAAACTAAACTTTGGATTTTTATTGCAAAAACAGTAAGGCTCCCATAGAATCACATACACCCTTGCCCCGCATTTGAGATTATGACACCATCAAATACTAGAATGTGAACGGGACCTCTTGGGAAACCTAGATAAACTAATTAAGAGAAAGTTTGCTGTGTGAGGAGGTTTAAGTGTGGGCCAGTAGCGGTGCCTGGGATATTTGAAAGCACATGCTCCACTGCCCGGGCCAGACTCTGAGAGGAATACCAAGCTATGGGAACAAAGGAGGAGAGGAGAGTCACCCCTGCCCACCGGCCATTCACCAACACTGGCCACTCAAAGGGCAAGCACTGCTAAAGCGCACAAAACAACACTTTCTGGGCCACAAACCACAAATCTCAATATATTTATTGTTATTGTAAATCAGGACAGTAATAAAATGTGATCATGTTGTAATAATGCATTTCAAAGGTGCATTGTGTAACATTTCTAGTGGAGGGTCCGTCACCTACTTGTGTCCATGGAGATGTTAATGCTTTGTCTAGAATGTTCCACAGTATAGATTAAAGATAAGAAGATAATACCTCTACACTACATTACAATTCAGAAGAAATTATTGTATTAATGAGCAATAGAAACACCCGTAATGAGTAAATGATAGATGGATATGTTTAAAGTCATACCTCGGAACATTCCAGGCAAAGCAATAACATCCACAAGAAAAGTTGCGCCTTTAAAGTCACAACTGACTCAAAGAAAAAAAAAAAAAAAAGAATTGTTGGCCTATGTAACTTTTCTAGTGGTTGGTATACGCAACATTCTTGTCTCCGTGGAGTTCCACCTTGTGATGTCATATGGTAATACAGGTGTGCTCCACTATGTTTTTACACTCCATACACCATCACTAGACTCATTTGGATGATTTCACCCCTGGAACTGACAATCTCTACTGAACTAAAGGTAAAATGTAGCTGCTAACTTGAAAACTACAGCTTCATGACATCACAAGGTGGAACAGAGCATTTTGAGCTTTGGAGATGTAGACAGACTAATAATAAAGGATTACTCAAACATGTGTGAATGAACAAACACAAATCAGAGTATGTTTTTGAGGACACTACATTATAAAATGGCTTAAAGTTTACAAGAGTCTATTTAATAATACAAATTTATGCTTAAATTTATTTATCTTGATTGAACAGACAGAATATTCAATAGAAAAAGTTTAAAATTTTCACTCTTTTAGTCAGAATTTTAATTAAAAACATTCTATAGCTGTATATTGTTGACCAAAGTAATCCTACATATTTAATCTGTCTTCCTGTTCTCCTGAGCTCTTATCCCACTTGACATCATTAAGTGGTCCTCTGTGTTTTTAAAGTCCATTCATTTAAGTGCTCACATTAGGAATGCCTAATTTCCCTTTGTGGAAGTGTCTGGAGAAATGGAAGTCTGAGGAAGCTTTGTCTGAATAAGTGGAATAAAATGCCTTTATAGAGATTAGGAAAAGTGAAGGAATTGGTAAGAAGACAGGGAGAAGTTTCACACTGTGTCAAAAATGAGCAAATTTGTAACACCAAACCTAGCCAGCGTGACAGCATTCACCAAGCATCCATTCTCCTCTCCGGTAAAGCTTTTTTGGACAGAAATTCGATATTGACTTTTACAAGTTTTAACCCATGTTTTACACCGATACCGCTACCTTGGCTTTGAAATTCTCCCAAAACCTGATATATGAGTCTCTTGCGTAAATACCAAAGACATTACAGTTGTATTGCGTGGTTAGTGTGGCTGCTTTGAGGTAGCTCTACTTACCATCTTTTGATTTAAAGGTCATATATTTCGTAAATTGACCGTTGTGAGGTTTTCGCCAAGTTAGAATGCTGTCATGTTTTATTCACACACGTTTTAAACCTTTATTTTTGGTCTGTCTACATGTCCAAAGCTAAAAATGCTCTGTTCCACGTTGTGACGTCATGAAGCGGTAGTTTTCAAGTTCACAGCTTCCTTTTACCTTTGGTTCGGTACAGATTTGCAATTCCAGAGCTGAAATTATCTAAAATGATTCTAGTAAAGGTGTATGGACTTTAAAAACACAGCGAAGCATGTCTTGTATTAGCACATGACATCACAAGGTGGAACAGCGTGTTTTCAGTTTGAGAGAAAAACGCAGCTTAAATATTCAGGATTTGTGACTTAAACGTGTGAATGAAACAAAACAAAACTTCAGGTTTGTTAATATATCACTAATGTATTCGGTTTTCAGTGTGATGTATGCATGTTTGAGTAATCCTGCATATTTCTGTATCTGTAGCACGCCAAGATCAATAAATCCTGACAGGTCACGTATTCTTACTGAGTTGAAGTTGCAAAAAAATAAAAAATAAATCCCTAATACAGTACATGGTTAATTTGGGAATCAGATCAATATTGGTAGCTGTAGAATTGATATTTGATCGGTGACATTTTCCAGTATTTAATCATTAATTTATTCAGTTTTCAGTGTGAGCCTTGCATTTTTGAGTAATCCTGCATATTTGTGTGATTGTAGCGTGCCAAGATCAATAAATCCTGACAGATCACGCAGTCGAAGAGCTGCAGGTGGATGTCACTGACAACATGTTGAACACATTATAAATGAGGTGAAAACTTTGCCGGAGGAAACTTCTGTGTTTTGAAAGGTACATCTTAGTGTCGTAATGCTAACGCTAACTTCAGAGCCTAATAAATATTAAATCACACCACAAACTGCAATAACTGACTCATAAAACAATTGTGAGTCTATAAATTATATAAATAAACTATACATTTGACTTAAAAAAAAAATAAATAAAAATAATTAAAAAAAAAAAAAATAATAATAATAATAATACCACAAACTGAAATAATCTACACATCTATCTACAAGTCTTTAGCATAAATTTAACTTGATTGATTTTTATCATTAAACCCCATAGAGATTTAATGGGAGTGGAAATGACTGAATGATTATTGTGCTCGTCTCCAGAAAAAGCTCTTTATTACAAATAATTAATTAAATTTTAAAATTACACCACAAACTGAAATAATCTACACATAAAACAATCACGAATCTTAACTATAAATTTTACATGAACTGATTTTAGCGTTAAACCCATAGACGTATAAAGAAGTGGACTAAGCAAGTGTGACGTCACCCAAGGGCGATTTTGGAGCGAGGGTCTATATCATAAATAATAAATAATAAATAATAATAATAATAAATAAAAAAAGCAAAATAAAAACCCCAGTATCATGTAGAGTGGGTTAGTACAAACATTTTAGGACCAAAAATGATGAGGCTCACTGCAGCAGTTACAGAGAGAGGGACGATAATATTCCAATGTAAGACAATGGGAACCTGGGTCAGTAGGAGCCGGAAGATCGTGTTAGCTATGTCCATTTATAGATACAGTCTATGGTTAAACCCCACAGAGATATAATGGGAGTGGGAAAGACTATACGATTTAATAAACAGCTGTTTATTAAAAAAAAAAAATATATTAAAACTACACCACAAACTCAAATAATCTACACATCAAGTCTTTACTAAAATAAATTTGCCTTGAAATGATTGTAGCATTAAACCCCAAAGAGATATAATGGGAGTGGAAATAACTATGATTATTGGGCTAATGTCCAGAAAAAAAATAAAATAAAATAAATAAATGTTAAAATTACACCACAAACTGAAATAATTTACACATAAAATAATCAGGAGCCTTTACTATAAATTTAATTTATTTTAGTGTTAAACCCCATAGAGATATAATGGGAGTGGAAAAGCTTATATAATTATTGTTCTAGTGTCCGGAAAAAGAACTTTATTAAGAAACATACATGAACATCTGCTGCTTGCTACTTTGAAATGCCACTTTCAGTCCGGCAAACTGCTCACCCACTGCACCAGACTATAGAGGGACAGAGGAGCTCATTCTCCAACAGGCTCCTACAGCTCCGCTCAAACAGTGAGAGATACAGGACTACATTCATACTATAATACTCCCTACAACTGTACAACAACTCACCCTTATGTAATAAATAACCCTATATCCTGTCACGTGTGAGCTACTGTGTCCAAATGTTTTCCCTTGTGGATGAACAAAGTTTGTCTAAGTCTAAGTCTAAAGGCCGCCACACACTAGAGGAGAATTTGTCTGATTTTGGCTGAGATTTGCTTCTCCCCGAGGCGTGACCCCGACTTTTTGTCTTTGTCTGCGATTTTGAAGCCTCTGCCCTCCTTGTGTGTGGTGTCAGTGTGACTTTGAGCCGCTCTGTCAGATTGTAACCACCAAACATCAGCAACACTATGATAACAGACAATAAAACAGAGTGTCAGGGGCAGAGGAGTGACGGACACAGAGGTGCAAGATACAAACTTGGAAAACAGCAACAATAATGAGAAGACTTTATTCCTCACCTCTCGTAAAGTGGTCAATTTAAACTGCAGCATCTCATTCACATTATCTATAGAAATTGTCCTCCGCAAATAATGACACCCAGTCCACAAAACAGCGCTGTTAATCCAGTTTGAGGCGGGGGGTTTTTAAGTAAAAAGGCGAGCTAGGTCCTCACATGTGTCTGTTTACATCCACACAGCGCATGGATTGAAGTGAAGCTGCAGATTAGCGATAGCGACTTTACTTCCTGTGTACTTTATCGCCAATCTTTTATACTTTAAAAATCATGTATCTGAATTATTGCACCACATTTCACAAATAATAATAACAGTTTTGACTTGTATCTAAACTCGAAGTACAGCGCTCTGATCTTTTAACACTTAAGAGTCTCAAAGCGAGTGGTTTTACTGTAGACAGGAAACAGCAGACGCTATCACCACTTTATAGCCTGTGGTCCGCAGACATCCTGCTGTAGTCTTTGCGATCGGAGATTTTAAGTCTCATAAGAAAAAAAAAAAAAAAATCGTTTAAGACCGAAAAATCCTGTAGTGTGTGGCGGCCTTAAGTCTAAGTCTATTGTTCTTTGCTGCCTGTCCAACACTTTATAAACCTTGTTTTTAAAGGTGTTTTATAAATAAAGATTTATGATTCTATTATTATTATTAATATTGGTTGTGTGGATGCCAGGTGAAGTTGCAGAACATACATTCAGCTGTCAATCAAAGGTAGCAAAGGTCACGATTTTATGATGTTCCCAAGTGACTACAGCAGCTGAATGTACTGTAAGGACAGATATGCAAAGACTAATATTCTGGATGCATTTCAATTTCAGTTCATGTCAGAATTTTCCAGTGTATAGCTCCATCTCTTTTGGCTCTGTGTTTTCCTCTGATACCTGTTTTTTATTGATACAAAACAGACCTTAAAGGAACAGTATGTAAGATTTTGATTTTAAATTCCATAAACATGACTTCACCATGTCCCCAGAAACAGGGTAAACATGTTCAAATCAAATATGGCTTTTACTGGTAACAACTGTAATGCTGATTTATTGTTTGTTACAAAAACATTGTACATGATGGCCAAGATGTTTATGTTATAACTCGGTGTTTTGGTTGTCATGACGGTTATCCAGTCGGAAAGTAAATTGAGTTTCACATGAGTCTCTCATTTGGGTTGCCAGTTTCAATGCTGAAATGCAGTTGGTTTAAACCCAAAAGGACTCTCTACCTAAATCCCAGCACGTCATGGTGCAGTGCTAGTGCAGCCTCTGCAGCTCAGTGAGTGAATTCTGGAGGTTTTGAGCTTTCACATGAGGCATGCCTTGTCTGTATAGTGAGAATGAGAAAAATGTGTGTGTCCTCTGTCTGCAGGTTAAGGCACTGGCTCAGTTGTGATGTAATACCTTTTTTAAAAGTACAAAAATACAGGTCATACTGTTCCTTTCAGTTAACACAAAATACCATTTAGCAAAAGTATTACCTAACTGGAGCAGCAGCAAAAACAGCAAAAATATGTGAAAAAAGGTTTAACCACTGATATATTAAATGCAAAATACTATTGTATACCAGTCAAATTACTTGCTATTTTGACTAAAAAAAGAAAAGTTGGTATGACTTTATATTAACTACACTTTTAATACCTTAAAAACGTGTCTAACTATTTCACTGGTCCAAAGTGATTCTCACATACCTTACATTCTGAATATCTTAATTATTCTCAACTTTCGAAGCTTTGCCATCATGCTAATGCTAACACCACCTAGCATGCTAACCGTGCATTTCCAGATTTCTATATAAAATGCTTAATAATTAGCGGCAGACAGGACTCAGATGACTTATTTTGGCCTGCTTATACAATATATCTTTTTTTCGCAAATACATGTGGAAAAATCGTAACAGGGCCTTTATAAACTATTTCTTTATGAATTACATCTGTGTTCATGTTTTATTAAGGCTAATTACAGTGTAGCTATTATACCAAAAAGTATTCACACAAAAGCTGCTACATCGGTCCCTAAAATGCTAACACAACTTTGTCCACATAAAACCAACAGTGTCACAAGTGTTTTTTTATTGTTTCGCTCCAAAAAATTCAAACTACGTAGCGCTAAACGTGTCACTCGGACCCATAATTAAACCAGCATGGCGGCGAACCAGATTTGTAATTGTGCACATTACCATTCTCTCCCCGTAAACCCGCCACGCTAGATTTATTATATTAGCATTGTGATCCCACGTTTTTATTATGCCAGCCACTCCCATCCAGCTGCTATATGACTCATAATGTGTCTAGTGTCAGGGGCGCGATTAAAACCTCACTTCGTTTTATTCATTATCATTTGGGTGACATCGCCATTCTTCGCCGTCCATTGAAACACAAATGCTCTATCTCTTTAGCTATCTCCCATGCTGCTAGCGACGATAAGAGCTGGCTGTGCTGTTCACTGGCTGACAAAAGGATCATATTTACATACAGGCTTCTTTCTCTACGCTACGGGATAGAGTTTTCTTTTCAATTTTTTTTTTTTTTTTTTTTTTTTGATTTGCAGTTAACTCCTAAGCCGTCCGTCAGATCCAAGCATAGAACTATAGATCCATGGATCCAAGGCTTGTAAAGCTTGTAGTTAATTACTGTAATTTATAACATTAAAAGCCTAAGCGTAGCAAGTCGAAGAAAAAAAAAAGTGTGCTTTGTCAGTCAGTGCTTTTGATCTCGACGCTGAAAAAAATAGTGCTCCAGGATGTTGACAATGGAGCGAATTGACAAGGGACTGTTTGGAAGACGAAAGGGAGACAATTGTTCATGAGATACAACTGCAGAGGTGCCTTGAAGGAATTTGGATGCTGTTTCAAAGTTTGATTTTGAAAGGCGACAAGGTAACAAAGGAGACAAGCAGGTTACAGCACTGCGCTTACAGTTACAAATCAGATCTGTGGAGAGACGCCCCTATTTACAGAAGGAATTATTGTATTTTTGAGCAATAGAGACACCCGTAATGATAGATGTATATGTTTAATGTCATACCATGGAACATTCCAGCAAAGCAATAACATCTCCATGGAGACAGGTAGATACCCTCCACCAGAAAAGTTGCGCAGTGCACCTTTAACATGAGCTGAATTCAAGAAAGTGTATCTTGATTTGAGTAGTTGAGTGTTAATATTTTTGACATTTAATAGAGTAATAATATATGTACAAATCTTAAAAGTGATTTTTTTTTTTTTTACCTCCATAGAAGTAAAAAATTGTACATTCAAGCTTACAATAAAGGTCATTTTGTTTGCTTGTATCCATGGTGATTTTATTGTTTTTCCTTAAATGTCCCATAGTTTGCTTGCATTTACTCAATTACAAGTGTCTGGTAGCTAAAAAAAATTAAAATAAAAATTAAAAAATATATGAGAAATGGGCCATGTTATCGTGGGTGCAGGACAGTGTCGCCTCTCCACAGATCTGACATCTAACAAGGCTAGAGTGACAATGACATCTCCATGGAGACAAGCAGGTGATGTATACTCCATCGTGAAAAGTTACACATTGCACCTTTAATTCTAATTAGTCCAAACTACTAAAATTAATGCATTTTTTAAATCAAAATCGATTTTTATTTTTAAAAAGCGTGATTTTGGGGAGAAATATTTGACATTGTAGGTAATGATACGTTTATCTCAATCATTTCCAAAATTAATCTACACCACTGACCAAGTTTTGACTAGTTATTGTTCCTTTGTTTAGCCAGAAAAGCTTTTAGTAAGAATGGGATGGAGCCAGACTAAACAGCATAGTTCTTATGTTATAAATCTGTGAAACAAGGCATAGCTAAAAATAAAGGCCAATACATTACAGGGCATCATGGCTGTAAAAACGTTGAAAATTAGGTTACCACAACTCGAATATCTTCAGAAGATTTCGTAGAACATTTTGAAGAACATATATTTTACGACGCTGAGTGTGAATGAGTGTGAGAGCAGACCACACGAAACAAGTCTGATTAAAATGAGACACACAGGGAATAAAAAATGTCAACAAATGTATTGATTTAACAATAAAGAAAGTGGCTAGCTTAACATTTGATTCATTTCAGCTCCAATGTATTGTGATTATAATTACAAGCTGTTGTATACTGGCCTGGAACATGATCATTTGGTTATGAAGTTTTTATTTTTAATTCTCAGTCTTTTTTTGCAAACAGAAAGGTGCATTGTGTAACTTTTCTGGTTCTTGATGTGTGTTTTTTCCCCTGAAATGTTCTACAGTATGACATTTAATTGAACTATCTCCATGGAGACAAGCAGGTCACATCAGCACTGCTTGTGATGCATGTTTTTGCAGTAGTTTTGACAAATAAACATCTCTCATTGAATAGTTACAAGATGTATTTGCTTAATGCTATACTGTGGAACATCCCAGGCAAAGCATTAACATCTCCATGGACACAGGCAGATGGCAGACCCTCCACCAGAAAAACTGTACAGTGCACCTTTAAGATAAATCAGATTAGAATATTATTTATGAGTTAAAGATACAATATGGAAAGTTAAAACAATGCTTCAAAACATTTACCATAGAGATACATTTTATTTTACGTTGTATGCCTACTGTGGAAGATTATAGAACAACATTTCCATGGCAACAAGCAGGAAGGGGCTTTCCTCTAGGCCAAATAAGGTCAGGTTTGTGGAGATGCAAGCCCGCGCACAGTGTTTTTCAGTGCAATAAACACAACAAAAAAACAACAAAAAAAACATACTTTTATTTTAATATATATTTTGGCAAAAAAGTTAAATACTGTGGCTTTAATATTATTTTTATTGCCATTTTTTTGTGATGGTTCCATGTTATAAGTTTTTTTTTTTTTTTGGTCTCAGGGGAGGCAATAACATGAATCAAAAATCCTCTCTTTTTTGTCCAGCTACAGTTTGACATGACAGCTAAACCGCTTCATTTGCCTGGCTGTACATGAGCGGTGAGATGACGCCACTATAGAACCTGCTGTGAGCGCATTCAAGATCTACACTGAAAAGAAAGCAAAAATGACAGGCACTAAAAGGGTAATGGATGAGTAATAATGTCACATACGCATTGCTTAACAGTTGATGAATTGGCAGTGTGTGCTCTGGTCCCACGACTGAAGCTTGTCGTGTCCTATTGGATCGGAGCTGCTTTTCTGGCCTGGGCAGCTGTCATGTTGTTCTTTGACATTATGCATGCTCGATATTTGCCGTGCTGTGTTCCCCTCTCTGCAGGGGTCATTTTGGGGCACAATAGAGCACTCTAGTGGGTAACAGAGCGCTCTTTGTGGCACGGGCCCCCGGGGGCCGCTAATCTCTGCCAAGGAAAACAATGGCTCGCTGCAGCACCAGGGCCCGGTGCTGTCAAGAAGGCCTCAGGTTCACACACAGCCGGCTGACAGTTAGCATGAGCAAGAGGGATGGATGCTAGCATACGAGCTCCCCAAGCAAATACAGGGCGTGTTTCCTGTCAGCGCAGAAGGATGACACTTGTTACTAAGCAAAGGCTGTTGTTGGAGCATCAGGCCAAAACTAACAGATCAGACATAAATCAGTCCAAGTGTGAAGCCAGGCGCCAAGCTGTCAGGATATGATGTAACTGGCACAGAGGAGAGGGTGGTATGCCCGCCTATCAATCAGCTAAACTTTGTATGTGCAGATTAGCAACTGCAATTACAGTGTGACAAAACATAAATAAATAGTGATATATTTAGATATGTATTTCTATTAATAGTAGTTCTGTGGGTGGGTGATACATGTCTCTATCTGTTGGTGAGAAACTTGTTTAATCTATGCTTGGTTGTGTCCTTGGGCAAGACACTTCATACAGGCTCCACACCCCAGTCCAATAAAAGTAGGACAGGCGCTAAAGTTTTGTATATTTGCAGAATTTTGATGTTTTCTTATCAAAGGATACACCACGGCACTTCTGTGGTTCCCTACTTCCTTGTCTTATCCACCCTTCCTGACCCATCCCTCTATGGAATCTTCTGACTAACCATCCTGAGAAATAAAACCTGTGATCCCGGTGTCTGCATCTTTTCCACTCGAAAGTTGTTCATGCCTTTTGGAAAATCACTTACATTTTGAACATTGTAGTAATTCATATTTGAGTAGTTCATATCTGAATTGTAATGTAGCTTAGTGCTGTAATCTGCTTGTCTCCCTTGTGAAAAAGGTTTAATCTATATTGTGGAACATTCTAGTCAAAGCACATTTCCATGGAGACAAGCAGGTGGCGGACCCTCCACTTGAAATCTTTAAATAATAAAATCAGTTGGCCGTGGTGTGTTTTGTTTCTCACCCAAACTGGCAAATAGTTTCAAATAAGAAGTAAAATATTGAAATGTCACTCATTCAGTCGCCATGGGGACTGTTTCAATGATACTGTTAATGTATTGATGTAAAATAAACAAATTAAATAAACAATAAACACATAAGTACTTAAAGATGCACTGTGTAACTTTTTTGGTGGAGGGTCATCTCATTGCTTGTCTCCATGGAGATGTTACTGCTTCACCTGGAATGTGTCACAATATAGCATTATACTTATTTCCATAAAAACAAGTATGTTTTTGTGGAAACCGTGCCACCAAGCCAAGTTACAGGCCAGATCTATGGAGAGGTGACCACACTATGTATTTTTTTTAGCAATAACTTTAATTTGAATGAATGTAAGATGGATATGTTTAATGACATACTGTGGAATATTCCAGACAAAGCAATAACCCTGATAACATGACGACGTCATGCCAACGTTGGGCCAACGTATGTGTATACGTTGGGCCAACGTTGGCAGTTGACGTTGGGCCGACGTCATTTTGCTCATGGGCAAGTGGTTGGGCCAACGTCATCAAAAGACGGTTGGCTAGACGTTGGTCCAACATCTTGCCAACATTCAATAGGTCAGTTTCAGACGTTGGCCCTACGTCGGGCCAACGTATGTGTGGACGTTGGGCCAACGTTGGTAGTTGATGTTGGCCCAACGTTGGCAGTTGACGTTGGGCCAACGTCATTTTGCTCATTGGCAAGTGGTTGGGCCAACGTCATCAAAAGACGGTTGGCTAGACGTTGGCAGTTGACGTTGGGCCAACGTTAGCAGTTGACGTTGGGCCGACGTCATTTTGCTCATTGGCAAGTGGATGGGCCAACGTCATCAAAAGACGGTTGGCTAGACGTTGGCAGTTGACGTCATCAAAAGACGGTTGGATAGACGTTGGCCCAACGTCTACCCAACTATTAATTAGGCTTTTTATAAACTGTATATATTGTACTACTAAATTGCATACTTTATGGAAAGTAATCACAGGTGAACAGTGCATGTAGGTTTTGTTGCAGTATTGCAACATTTATTCATAATACTTGAATTCATGTACACACATATTATCAAAATATAATGTTCAAGGGTGGTTCTTAATTACAATGTACAAAAAATGTTACCAAAATATATTGCTGAAGGCTGATTTACAACAGAAAAAGTTAACTACATTTCAAATGCATTAAAATGCACTACAAGTTTCTGTGTACCTATATAAGTAGATGGAAATAAATGTAATGAGATCAACTTCTGAATGTAAAAATAAAATACTAACAACATGTCAAAACCTGAACAATCATGAGAAATCATAGCACCAAAACATAGCATATTTTCATACTTTTATCAACTAAACACACCCTAACTATGCATACACCGTGCGTGTGCCAGCACTGGATGGAATTACTAACAAAATAACAACCAAAATTACGAACCCAAATCTTAGACAATATATCTAAAGTGAATTTCAAATACAAGCCGATAAACCACGTGGGACAAAATCCAGTTGGAAAATGGATAATTAGTCAATATTCAGTGAGTAATCTAGCACTTTTCACGGGTGACGGCACATACTTGAAAACCGATGCGATGTAGTCAGGTGAAAGCGGGTTGTCACTCTTTTTACCTAGGACACAAAATAAGTAACGTTAAGTAAAGAAACCACTAAGATTACACTGAGAAAAAATATTCACTATTCAATGATACAGGCAGTTTAAAATGTTGTGATGTCACATGAATGCAACCCATTAGCTAATACGTTTTTAGGTCTGGACATTAACCACCGCAGTGAGGTTTATATCGCCAACTAGACTGGGTTGGTAAATTAGGTTGAGGACGTTTCGGCTCGTCCGACTGAAATACAATCCACCCAGTTTAGTCGGTGATATTTATTGTCCAAAACAATAACTATCAGCACCATTTAAGATAATATGAAATGTATAATGTTTACGTGAAATTACCTGATATGAAATGGCACTGCACAAGCGAAATCCATTAGGTGACGGGTTCCAACGCTCGGTTTTCTTCAGCGCGCTTCTTGCCCGTTTTATCGCAGAAATCCATTTTCCCCTCCGAGCTGGATCTTTGGGAATGCGATAAAAGGCTTTATCTTTAACTTGTCCTCGGTAGTTTGTACATCCAGGGGCACAGCATGAGTCTACCATCGTTGTAAGCTGGAAGTTTTGTAGGCTAGTTAGTTAGTTTGTTTACAATAATTCCTGCCAAGATGGCGCCCGGTGGTGCATGCTGGGATAGCGTGACGTCATCTCCCGGAGCTCTATTGAAACGAATTGTCATTACAAACGTCGGCTCGACGGTCGCGCCAACGTCGTTAACCTGTGTCAGATATGACGGAATACCGAAAAATCGCGAACTTCAAACAACGTCGGTTCGACGTTGCGTAATGTTCGTTGGCTGCACGACGTCGTGTAGACGTCGGCTCGACGTCTAAGATTATACGTCGGCAACGCCGACGTCGGCAGGACGGATCAATGTTTTCAGGGAACATCATCACAGAGCAGGTGGTGGACCCTCCCCTTGAAAGTTACACAGTGAACCTTTAAAGTTAATGAATCTAACTTCTAAGTACTGTATATTCAGCTTTCAAGTAGTTCTAACTAATCTAGATCTTCATTCTTTGCTGTGTACTTTATTTTTACAGTACAAGCTGTGTTTCTACAGATGGAAACATGTACTGTACTACAACTACTGTACATTGTATACGATAGTCTTGTATTACCTGTAGTAGATTCTTATCTTGGTTCTCAGGAGACCTATTCAGACTCAGAAAGGCGGTGTACGTCACTAAACAAGCTTTTGAAGTTGAGGGGAAAACCTGTAATGTGTACTCAAGAAGGTAACAAAAATACTGCAGCTGTAAATATTTATTTCAATAAAGTAATAATGACAAAACCTGGTACCTTCTATAGTCAGTTCCAAGAGTATTTAGTATAGAATTGATGAGTTTCCAAAAGCACTGGATTCCCCCAAACGTTTGACTGAAGGAGAGGAATAGTTCCAGTTTGTGTCATGTTGAAATCTCTTCAGTATAAATCTTTAAAAGTGACTTGCAACCTAAAAGTCTAAAAGTTTATTCAGAGAAACTCCATGTAACACCACAGCCAGAGTTCATGGAAAGCAGAAGGACATTGAAAATCCATCAGTCGCTTTTGAATTCAAACCAATGTAGTTTTTAGGCTTTTTATAGTGATGTATTCATCGAATGCTAAACAAGGACAGTAGTTCAAGACCTAAGCTGTATTTTACATTCTATTTGAAATAAAATACATTAAACGGCCTATATTATGCTATTTTCCGATCTGTTTTATAATGTTTTATCTTCATCAAAAACAGACCTGGATAATTTCAGCCCTGGAATTGCCCATCTCTACTGAACTAATGTTAAAAGGAGCTGTTAACTTGAAAACTACCACTACATGACATCACAAGGTGGAAATTTTTGTATTTTGAGCTTTGGAGATGTAGACAGATTAATAATAAAGGGTTACTCAAACATGTATGAGGAGATAACAGCATTATAACACATCTTAAAGCTCATAAGAATCAATTTTCTGTAATATAGAACCTGTAATTGTTGATCCATCAGTACATTTTGAGTTCACCACGATGTACAGTTTTTAAGCTTTTTGACAGTGACGTATTCGCTGAATGCTAAACAAGGACAGCTGTTTGAATATAGATACTTGAAATGGCCGGTCAAGAACATATTTGTATTGAACATTCTATTTTAAACATTAAAGGGCCCATATTACGCTATTTTCTGATTTATGTTATAATGTTGTATCTTCATCACAAACAGACCTGGAGTTGTGTTTTGTTTCATTCACAAACACAAACACAACACAAAAATCCTACAAACCCTGTATATTCAGGTATTCTGTATAAACTGAAAACTCTCTGTTCCACCGTGTGATGTCATGGGGTAATACAGGAAGTGCTCCACTGTGTTTTTAAACTCCATACACCTTCACTTGAATCATTTGGATAAATTCAGCCCTGGAACTGCCGATCTCTGCTGAACAAAAGGTAAAATGTAGCTGTTAACTTGAAAACTACCACTTCATGACATCACAAGGTGGAACAGAGTATTTAGAGCTTTGGAGATGTAGACAGACTAATATTATACTAATACTGATTACTCAAACATGTGTGATTGAAACAAAAGACAACTCTGCGTATGTTTTTGCGGAGGTAACATGTTATAACACAGCTTCATGTAATATAGGACCTTTAATTGTTGACAGGGCATCCGTAGGTTTTATTTTGAAACAACCCATCAGTTTTGGTTCAAGGAAGCTTCCTAGACAGTGGGCTACATGAAGTGAATCCATATTGAGATTAAAAAAACACATTTGGTACCAGTATAGCTTTGCACCGTCTAGAATTATATCACTTGTTTGACGCCCTTTATAGTTCACTTCCAGACTCTTCTGAAAACAGGATTTAGGAGGGACTGGTTGGTCAGGCAATGCTTTCCCATCTGAATAAGCTATTACAAAACTTCACACACCCATAAAAAATGACTTTTTTGGAGCTTTCTGCCATGTTATAGCATTGTTCCCTCATCAAAAACATGCCTGAAGTGGTTTTATGTCATTCATGCATGTTTGAGTCATCTTCCTGGCACTAACCAAACCTTCTTACGGTTAGCTGTACCATCCTGTCCAAGACTCGGCCCACAAGCCTATGTCACCCATGCTCCTGACGGGAATTTTTCATAAATATACAAAAGTATGATACAATACAATACACTCCACTTCACAAATCTGATGCAATGTGCAAGGGGAGTGTCAAAAATGAAACTAATTTTATAAATTTTTTCTAATATAGAATTTGACAACAATAAAAGCAAACACGGTGATCCAAATATGTGTGTGTTAGCAATTAAAAGGCGACCCCATATAAATGTAATACTCCCTCTTTAAAGGTGCACTATGTAACTTTTTCGTTAAGGGCTCATCATTTGCTTGTTTCTGTGGATATGAGATTAAACAGCTCTACCATTTGTTAAATTACAGGTGGTTTTATAGCTCAAAGATACCTAGAAAAACGGGCATTCTGACTGAGTGGGGTTTCCTCTCCACAGATCTGACCTGTAACTTAGTCTCCATGGTGATAGCAAAGTTTAATACCATACTGTGAAACATTCAAGGCAAAGCATGGAGAAAAGCATTTGATGGACCCTCCAACAGAAAAGCTACACAATGCACCTTTGAAAATAAAGTCGTACAAACTTCACTTTACACGGTAACAATAGACAAGCTTACCCATTGTAACAGAAGCACAAACCAAGGAAGCGACAGCACAATACTATGAGAAGTCCCATCCTTTCTGACGGCCATAAATTACGCATCTAAAGCCTGCCTGTTACACAATATCTTCCATGTCACCTGTTATGTTCACCAAAGCAACACCCAAACGTGACAGCACAAAACGAAAAACAAAAAAAAACACAGCTCTCAAAACTCTCAAGGGTACAATAACAACGTTCAGGAATTACAAACTGTCCTTTGCAGTGTGTGGACTCTGACTCGCAACCCAAGCCTTGTAATCTGCCGTACATGTCCTTGTTCTGTTAGTAACCTAGATGCGTTCGCCGTATTCGCTAACCACATGCGCTACAATGGCCAAACCACATGTGAGAGATAGTATCAATGAGAGCAAGTCATCAATCAGGGGACTTCAAATGGGGCTGGAAATATAGCATGGATACGAAAGACAGGCTCCACCGCACAGTACGGCTTTAAAATATGCGCTTATAAAATGTTTGGGTTGAGTTGTGAATGGGGCAATTGGACGCAAATTTGTGCACTGACAGATCTGACACGGACAATGAAATTCAAGCGTCTGGGAAAGCGTGGAGGGACTTGAGGCGGAGAAGAGATGAGCTCGATGGGAATGCTGGGAGTTCAAAGTTGTGTCAGGCATATCATTACGCATAAAAAGAAAAGTGAAAGTGGTGCAGTGTGTTAAATGTTTGCCCATGGACCAGAAGGTTGCCATTAGCACCGACTGTCTAAGTATAATTCATAGGGTCTATATATTAAAGGGCCCATGTTATGCTATTTTCTGATTCGTTATAATGTTGTTTCCTCATCAGAAACACACATGGAGTTGTGTTTTTTCATTCAAACAAGTTTAACACTCGGTTACACCTTGTGATGTCATGTGGTAATACAGGAAGTTCTCCATACACCTTCTCTAGAATCATTTGGATAACTTCAGCCCTGAAATTGCCCGTCTCTGCTGAGTAAAAGGTAAAAGGTATCTGTCTTTTTGATGACATCACAACGTGGAACAGAGCATTTTGAGTTTTGGAGATGTAGACACAATTACTTAAATGGGTGAATGAAACAAAACACAGCTCCAGGTCTGTTTTTGATGAGGTAACAGCATTATAACATGTCTTAAAGCTCACAGTAAATCAATTATGAGTAATATAGGACCTTTGGAGGAGACATATTATGATAAAAATCTACTAAATAATGAGGTTTTAACCATGTGATAAAAGAGTTTTATTTTGATTCATGCATATTTGAGTGATTCTGTGCCATACTGCATTTGAGGCTTGAGGGTTTAAAGGGGACGTATTATGCAAAATCAGCTTTAGCCAGATTATAATGGTAGCAACAGTTCCCTTATCATTATTGTAATCAAAGCTGTATTTAAATTGATTGATGCATGTTTGAATAATCCTGTATTGTCCTGCATATGGGGCTTGAAGGCTCAGAAAGTTTATATTTTCACTTACCCCCTGTCCCCGCCCACTTCCCTCACCTAAAATAATTTAGTCTGGGTCATAAAAAAATGCAGGGTTCAAAAATGTGTAGTAATTTTTCAACAATATAAACACATAAATCGAAATCCACTGCTTGCTAGGAAGAAACGCAACTGTGAAGAGGCGGGGCTTAACAATTCTGCATTTTTTAGGAAGTCAACGATCCCATTTTTCCAACCAAGCGATTTTAAATAAATTTTACAATGAACAAAATGTAAAATATAGATCCACAAATATGGTAATTTATTACTAAAAACTAGCACGAAAAAACGTATACCTCCTCCTTTAAAAACATAAAGTCGTTGGGCATCTGGCGTAAAAAGGTCCATACATGCAACTGGTTTACTGTGGCAACTCATGATAAAAGGAGCAGCGGAATTACAAGAAAAACATTCAAACAGTCCCATTCTCTGTATATTCCATAATATATTCCATACATACATTACATGTTAACGTCGCTAACATCAAGACGTTTCTGTATAATCATGACCAGATGCCTAACCACAGAACCACTTCAGTGTACCAAAACATGAGTAAATTAAAGCCTTCAAAGGTTCACCATGATTTAGTGTCATTTAGTGCACTTACGCAATGGACTTGAGACATACAGTAGATGTATAATTTTCCATACGCTGTTGCTTGGCTGAATCCTTAACTGAGATTGGATGACACGTGTAATAGCAACTCACCAGTGACACAACATGATGCATAAATCTGGGGATACACCTGGGAGAGCGCTCACTTCTCCCGCCAACAACAGTCCTAAGTGGAATTGGGTTTGGCTTATGGACATACTGCAATTTGTCTATGGGAATAAAAGACTTCCAGTTTCCAGGATGTACAGTGCAATTTAAATAGTTTTGCTTGTATGTATATTTGTCAAAATTCGTTCCGTTAAAGCAGGCATATAACGCAAAATTGACTTTTCAGAGCTTTTAACCATGTTGTAGCTGTTTCCTCTCAACATTTACCCACCCGAAGTTGTATTTTGAGTGATTCGTGATTGTTTGAGTGAGCTTTTATTGCTTATTTTCACGCTATTTCGCAATTAACTCCCGTTTTCACCGACATCAGCATGTGCGTAGGATTCAGCAGCATCACCTAGTTGTTTTGGTACGTATGGAAAAAAAAAAATAAAAATCCACGACCCGCTAGTGTGATGTGCAGTTGTCTGTTGTGATTACGTTTACGGCAACGTCCGCTCCCATTGCACGCCACAGTTTTCCAGTGCGGAAGTCTTGTTTCTTATTAAATCACTTTGTAACGTAATGATCCACGGGTGTCGCAAATTATAATTACAGAGCAGACACAAGTACAATATGTCTTCTTCAACATCTGACTTTTTTTTTTTTTTTCATTTAGCCTCCTCTTTACTGCAGGCGAGTGAGTGATTCTGGGACTGCCCATGTCATGTTAGTATGGGTGAGGTTTAAACTCAAAACCCTCCAGTTGCAGGACAAATACTTGACTCACTGCTCTGCTCTCAAACTGCATCAATTCAATGTTTTGTTTTTGTACTGTCTATATAATTTACATCGTGAACCAAAAGGAGGAGGTCTGGGGGGCCCTCTCCTTTTGTACATTTTGACAGTTGATATAAAAACCCTGTATTTAGTGTTTTGACTGTTTAAATTTTAGAGGAAATGTTGCTTATTATAGCTGTAACTGTTTACATTCCATCAAGCCTGTCGGTCAGTGTAGTATTGTCTTATGAGGTCCTGGGGAATTGCTTGTTTTGCCCACTGGTATTAAAAACAAGAAAACTGATGCGAACAACGGTCTAGTGGTCTAAACTGCATCGCTGTATGCCAAGCAGACTCTGTACTAGCCTCAGCGCGAGATCAGTTCCTGGTTTTGGTAATTTGCTGAATGTCCTCCCCACTCTTCACCCCCATTACCTGTTTAAAATGTCCAAATAAAACTATGAGGAATAAAATCTACTGGGAAAAAAAAGTAAATTGCAAAATGATTTAGTCTTTGAACTACAGTCTTTGTCAGTTACGTTCCGGTAATACGTGTATTTTGTGCCTCAAAAGCTAAAATGTTTGTTTGAACATTTTTACAGCAAACAAACAGAATATGTTCTTACAAATGAATAAAAGATGAAATAATTGTATTTCCTTGTTGGGTCTGGGTTTTATCTCATTTGTCCGCAGTCTGTTGAATAGAGGTCCTTGTTTGACGCATGTCTGGAGCACATTTATCCAGTTTGTGACTGGTGACTTTAATGTGGAACCAAAGTCTCCGATCTCAAGTTCCACTCTAAAGTCAAAAACTGCGGCCCATTAGCAAGTTAGCAACATACCATGCTAATCTTAGCCTGGTCTGATTGGCGTCTCACACTGTATACGGTACAGAGGAACTAAAGGACACATCTGTTTCTTCTAAATGACTTGTATGGCAATAGTTCAGGTTCCCAGCGAGACATGGAAGCGGTTTTTTTGTCTTCTTTCTGCTTGAACTTGAACCGGAGTGTCCATATTGTGGTTTGAACCTTTCCTCGACTGTCGGCTTAGATTTGACGCGCCTTGTTCTGATAAATATGATGGACGATCTATTGTGCGACCCTCTCGATCTTTTATTGACTTTGTATTGGGAGATAGCATCTGCTCATCGTTTATGTCCTTTAGAAATTATGCCAATGTTGTCAAATTTTACGACTCCTCTACCGGACACACATCAAAAGGAAATGAACAATGAACATAAGCCATTGAGAAAATAAATGATGCTTTGTTCAAAGTAGCACGTCCATGAATTTTTCACACTACTGCCTTTATTGTTGTGTCACAGTCAAATCTCCATCTCTTTTTGAATAATGCCAAAATATACAGTGAGCAATAGCATCATACTTTCTTTGGAGTTTTACAGTAGGTTTACATTAACAAGTGGATTCAGTGTAGCTGCAAGTGGCATTTTTGTCACGTGAGTAAACATTTATAAATAATTATAAGTTGGCTAAAGTAGATTTTTAAATGATGCTTTTGTGTGAGAATTTTTAGGCTTTTTTTGTCCATTCCCTTTCCGATATTTGAAGTATGTTCTTCATGAAACTTTGTTATGATAAAACTTTGTGATACCTGGAACTGTTCTCCATTTTCATTGACAAACTACTACTATTACAAATATCAAGTGTTATATAGGAGTATATAGCAAAAGAAGAAATTCAATTTGTCAAATGGACAAAGTTTATTTGGTCGAATATGTTTCGCAGCTCATCCAAGCTGCTTCTTCAGTTCTTCTTCAGCTTGAATGAGCTGCAAAACGTATTCGACCAAATAAACTTTGTCCAGTTGACAAATTGAATTTCTCCTTTTGCCATAGATTCTACCTGGACGACTGAGGGATTCTACACACAGAGTATATAGGCATATATTTTTTCATGCAGTGTTAGAGCCACACTGTGTAACTTAAGGAGATGCGTCATCTCCATAACTAAACTGAAATGGAAAGTTTAATTCAACTAAATATTTATATATTTTATAGCCATGGAGATGAGCAGGAGTAAGTTTTTCAGTGCAATAAGCACTTCCAAAACAAAAAAACAAAACAAAAAAAAACATACTTTTATTTTAGTCTAGTTTTTAGTTAAAAGGTTACACAATGGGGCAAGTGACAAGCACCTGAATTTATGGTCATCTTTAAAACTTTGTCATCTGTATTATTACATTATAAATAATTAGTTTGCAAAATCTTAACATTCTTCACACAAGATTAAACTTTGTCTCCCTTTGCTGTTGATGAACCTAATGAACCAGAGCGCCCACACTCCTGCGAACCCCTGTCCACATTCATATACAGGAATCACCTTATTCCGGTATTTAGGCACAGTGATGATGGACGATCTGTTGTACCATCCTTTTGAATCTTTTGTTTGGACATTTTCGCTGCATGGAGGACAAACAGCAGCTTGAAAGACACGACCTGAAATAGTCCCATGAAGTCCAACACTCATATCACTTAGCAGCCTTTTGATGATCGCACTAAACTAACAGCGTCCGATTAGTGGATTCAGGTGCACTAATTCAAGCGTAGAACAATAAGGGTGCTCGGAGAGAGAATGGACGCCGATCTTCAAAGGAACTTCAGCGAGTTTTGATTTCTTAGTTTGTCACAACACGGGGAGGCCCGACCTGAAGACTCCCAGCTGGATTTGACGACGCGTTGAATCAACACAAAACCCGCAAAGGAGAGGATGAAAGGGCTCATAATCCCTTCTATTGACAATGCACACAAGCAGCTAAAGTGTAGGTAATGGGGGTAGGTTATTATGGAGGGCCCCCACGACACAAGAACTTCTTAAAGGCTGAACATCAAGAGATATCCATTTGCGGATCAGAGCTAATGTAGGTTTGGGCAGTGTACATCATGGGTTAAAAGGGCCAAGGCAGGACAAAGTGGCAAAACAACTCACCGTGACATGTCGTAAGTTATTTCATTTAAAGCACTTTTTTTATGTCTTCTGCGATGTGTGCGCTCTGCCTGAAGTTAGGATCAGCGCTGGAAGATAAAAGACGTGCGGACGCTAGCTACAAAGGGAAATGGGCATTAGCGGTTATGTATGAGCACTTTAATTTTCTTTTTTTTTCTTTCTTAAATGAAGATTCAGCACAGATGTGAAATTAAAAGGTTCATATTGTACAAATCTGATGACATTTTGTAGATGCTCAAAAGTATCTTATAGCAGAATATGGGCTATATTTAAAGGCGCACTATGTAACTTTTCTGGTAGTTTTTTTACCTAAAGATATTATTGCTTAGCCTGAATGGTGATGCATTATGGCATTAAACTAATCTATGTTGCATTTATTAAATTGCAGGTGACAGATAAGGTAAATGTCATACTGTGGGACATTCTAGACAAAGCAATAATTTTTATGTAATAATATTTCCATGGAGACAACAAAGTGCCAGACCTTCCACCAGGACTTTGCAAGCGTTGATTGTTTCACCGCCAGTGTGAGTAAATAACTAAATGCATATACCAAAAATACAGATTTGGAACACTAATTTTTCCATAAAGTTTCTATTTAATTTGGTAGTATTCATAATACAAATACTTTTATAATATCAAAGAAATAAAATGCAGTACTTGATCATGCAAATTATGCGGTGTTAGTGAGGAAAAAAAAGAAAACAGCTCTCAGGAGGGTGCATGATTTTTCCTTCTCTAATCAGTGATAAATGATTGCATAATAAACAATGCACCAAACAAAACTAACACAAAACTGCACAAAAACAAACTAAATTTACTCTATAAAACTATCCATACTTAAAGTGAAAGTATTCAGAACTGCTCTGATTGGACTATGTAACAGAATGCAGTATTCAGTATAAGTGTAACTAAATTTTGAAAGTATTCCACCCACTATTCACTCCATTCACCCATTTTGTTGTCTGTTCTTCAAGCAACAGTATGTAGCCAAAACAGACCCAAATAAAATAAAAAACATGTTTTTTTCATTATTGCACAGACTCCTTCTTGTGAGTGGGCTTGCATCTCCACAAACCTGACTCTTATACTACTTGTTTCCGTGGAAATGTTGTTCCTTTGGCTATAATCTTCCAGAGTATGGCATAAACTGTACCTATGTCCATGGAAAATGGTCTGTAGTGTGGTTTTAACTTAGTTTCCATAGAATCACCTCATTTCGACCACCAAAAGTAACTAAATAACTCAATTTAATATGGAGGCAGAGTAGTTTAATAAGTATTATATATGTAAAATGTTCAAATTGTTATATATATATATATATATATATATATATATATATATATATATATATATATATATATATATATATATATATATATATATATATTCCTAGTGCAATAGACATACCACAACTTCCAAGTGTAACAACAGTAATAACAGTCTAACAGTAATAATTAGCGCCACCACAATGGGCTGGGCAATTACAGCGCCCCACAAAATAATACGACACTGACCGACATGCTCGAAAATGTAAACAGTTATGATGAGCCACATTTCCTCTTCAGTGTAAATGTTCAGAGATGAAGTTTAGGGACACAATGACTCGATATATTCAGGCAGGGTCTGAACCGGCAACACTCTGGTTCGCACCCAAACGCTCAACCCACTACACCACCACCTCTTCAACTCTGCACAATAAAACATTTAGTGGGAACATGTGGGAAAGCTAATGGTTCACACCTTATTTTAACAGGCCACTTGAGCTCTGCGTTTCCATTTTAATGCCACATCCAAACCAGGTCAGCACCACCAGCCCAGCCACCATTTATTAAACCCCAGGATTTATAGAAAGCAGGGCCCATCTCTGACCTTTCTCACGACGTCTCCCACACACACCGAAACTCCCACCGTGTAATGACATGACACACTCCCATGCACCTCAGACTCTTCCTCCCCACGTCTAGGTTCATTCACAAAGCCCCCGGGAGGAAGCAGGTCTCCTCATATAACCGCTGTCCGGCCAAAGCGCAGGTGTAGGGGAGCCAATGACATCACGTAGCCCCCCTTTTCTCCACACCTGCGCTCATGTCCTGACTAAGATCACCGCGAAACAGATTTGTAACTCTTTAACGTAGCGTGGTGCTTGTAAAACGTTGCTAAAGGAAACAGCTGTCACAATACTCAACCAACACTACTGAGAACCCCTCAGAACCAAGAAGCGAGCATTGCTTTTGGCTGTATATGAACATACAGGTTGGAATATTTGTCCAACGTTTTTGCAGCGGGTTTCCTCTCTGCACACTTGTGAAAACATGGCTGTCAGCGTCAATAAAAAAGTAGGATTAATGGTTTTGAATGTGTTGCTTTTTGTACATGAGATTTGCCAGAGATGCCAAGCTGTAAAAAGGTAATAGTGCCGAGTCAAAGAAAACATTAGGCACTGTTGACTTTGGTGTTTCTCAAAATAGTGTTCAAAGATGGCTGTCATTTGAAGGAAAAAAGAAAAAGAAATAAAAAGGGAAGATCAAAGGGTGTTATTTTTGTAATAAATTTGAGAGAAAGGCAGTGCCCATTCATCCTCAGCAGGGTTTATACCTTAGCCTGAGGTAGTAAAGTGATAGTCTTGTCACATTCAGCAGCACAATCCATTATAAAGGTACACTATGTAACTTTTCTTGTAGAGGGTCTGTCAAATGCTTTTCTCCGTGGAGATATTATTGCTTTGTCTGGAATCTTTCACAGTATGCTATTAAACCTTTCAATCTTCATGGAGACCAAACCAGACCAAGTTACAGGTCAGATCTGTGGAGAGGCGACCCTGCTTACAGTCTGTTTTTCTAGGTATTTTTGAGCCATAAAAGTATCTGTAATTTAACAAATGTAAGGCAGAGCTGATTAATGTCATACTGTGAAACGTTCCAAGCAGAGCAACTAAAACGTTACGCAAAGCACCTTTAATCAAACATGACACATGTAACTTGTTGCCGACATAGGACAATTATATAATTAATATATTACAGCCCAACTCTAATAATCATGCTTTGGTGTTACATAGCTCCCTCAAGCACTTTTCTTTCACTTCGTACTCAGTGGTAATTTTCTGTTGCCCTGGGGTAGACCCACAGATGTAAAAAGACGAAGTGAGTGGGTTAATATGAACATTTTAAAACTAAAATGATGAGCCTGACAGCAGCAGTCACAGAGAAAGGGGCGTGAATTGGTGTGAAGAATCAGAGTTGATAGAGCCGGAAGCGTTCCCCTGCTCACTAATTATGTACACACTCTATGAACAGACCGCCAATCTGCCCCGTTGGCCGCTCCAACTACCACCAATCACTTACACCCACATGTGTGCAAGGTGAGAGCCAACCCACTGTGGCACCTGGAAGGCCCAATACTGTTTAGCCTCTGGGCATTCTCAAGGTGGTATGACCTATAATTTTATTCATTCAGGGATCAGGTGAAGACATAAAAGCAGCATTATCAGCAGTCGGTGCAGTGGTTATTCGCTGTCAAACCAAAACACATTTCTGCTTTGGTCAAACTACCCCTCCATGCATATAACATACTTTTGAGGACAAAATACAGGCAGCAAACTATGCTAAATGCACATTGCATGACAAGAAAAAACTGGCTGACAAAATATGTGCAAAATATGTGACTGTCTGAGTTCTTCTGTAGTTTACTGAAGCACAGAGACGGGTAGTAAAAGTAAAAAGGAGTAAAAATAGGTCTGTCAAAGCCTGAGGTATACAATTATATAACAATAAAAAGTAATTAAAGTAAATGTACTTTAAGTAAATGTGATTCAGTGCTATGCATCTCGTGCAGCCATGCAGATAAACAACTTGTTTGCAACACACGAGGAAGCACAGACACAGGAAGCTAATCAGAGCTGTTTTCCTCTCAAAATGTCCTAAATCAATGCAATCAACGGTTTTAAATTCAAGCATTCATTTGCAATCAGGCTTTTGATTTACCACAATAGACAACATTGTTCTACCAAAGAACAATGAGCCTGTACCTGTAAACTCGTGATATACTAGATTTTTGATACTTTTGACAGCGCTACTGTATACCCAACTCCTTTATGATTCACGGTGGTTTGTTGAGATCACAGACTTTCTCACAGTTGGAACAAAAGCTAGTGTTAGAAGCTGCGTATTCTTTCATCACCTGCTATAATAACCGTCAGCGCTGTTCTTTGGGGTTGGCTCGCAAGTTGTAGCATGTAGCACTTTAATTTTTAGACTCTAAGAAGTACAGATGCCTGGTACAGTATGCCACAGATTACAGTGGTTTCAACCTTCATAACTTGTGCAGATGTTAGCGTGGATGAGTATACGCTTGGGCTCTGGAATTATGGGTAATAGGAGGGGAGGGAGAGAGAGAGAGGAGGGGACGCAAACAGGAAATAGCCATCAAACTGTTCGCTCAAAGTTTGTTTAAATCCACGTATCCGCTGGCATTAACTTGTTCAGAACCCGCCGTGCAGCTAAACAGGGTCTCGGAGTGGTAATCTCAGAGTCTCGCATGGGAAATCAAAACTCAAGATGAAGAAAACTGATAAAAGCACCAGCATTTCGGAAGGGATTTATTGTAGGTTGTAATAAACTGGGGGAAAAAAATGTGACATTGCAGAAAATGCACTGAAAAGCTGGAATTTTAGAAGGTCCTATATTACACAAAATTGACTCTTGTGAGCTTGTTATCTCCTCAAAAACATACTTGGAGTTGTGGGTTGTTTCATTCACACATGTTTGAGTATTAGTTTGTCTACATCTTCAAAGTTCCACCTTGTGATGTCATACAGTGGTAGTTTTCAAATTCAACAGTTTCTTTTCAGTTTCGTTTTTTACCTTTAGTTCAGAAGAGATTGGCAATTCCAGGGTTGAAATGATCCAAATGATTCTAGTGACGGCGTGCGGAGTTTAAAAACACAGTGGAGCACTTCCTGTATTACATCACAAGGTGCAACAGAGTGGTTTCTGTTTGAGAGAAGAACGCAGCGTAAATATGCAGGGTTTGTATGTTAAACGTGTGAATGAAACAAAACACAACTCCAGGAATGTTTTTGATGAGGAAAAAAACATAATAACATCAATCAAAAAATAGTGTAATATTGGCCCTTTAAACAAATGGAATTTCTTAATTTGAGCATCAGTTTATGCCAACGGACGTCACATGTTCGTGATGGAAATACATTGCGTTTGATTGGAGTCATATTGTTTCTACGGGAAGCGGTGAGTGTTTAGTTTTTCTAGTTTGTCTTTTTATACACGCTAAAATGGTTTGCAAATGCTGTGTGGGATGTGTAGTTCTTTGCTAAATAATGGCACGCAGGCAGTCAGTGCAGGTACAGAGGCCTTTGAACGGCTTTTCTATGATTTTACACAGACTTATAACGGGCAGAGACTCCAAAACTTAATTAATATTTAGTTTGGCAGTATTAACACACACAAGGACAGTTTCAGACACCTACGAGCCATGTTTCAGGAGGCGTTAGATTACTTAGGGTCCATTATATCTGACCTGGGTGTGAACCACTAGAGATGCACTGACCTAATACTGGTACCGATACTGAAACATTTGCTAGACTGGATATCGGCTTCCAAATATCGGTTCGGCCAATGTCCTGTGTGGACCATAGACTGGCTCCTATTGACTTACACTGGAACACTGTGTTCCCTCTCTCTGTAACTGCTGCTGTATCGTCGTTTTGGTCTTAAAATGTTCATATTAATCCGCTCTTCATGATCCTTGTGTTTTTTGTTTAGTTCACTGTTTTGTTTGTTAAAAAAAAATCCTATTCATAATATAGTGTCTGGCTCCAAATTTGCCCCGTAACCAAAATTAGTATCAGAACTGTGCATCCCTACTAACCACAAATCATTCACTAGCATTTAATGAATATTCCACTTCAAAGAAGCCAAATGTGTGTTTGAAAATGCAGCTGTACTTTATACGATGTTGTTTGTTATGGTACACAAGTCTGCTCCACAGCTGACAGGTAAGAAGAGGACTGCCTGGATATTGGAGCAGTTTATTCAGATTTTCTTTGGAGTTGACATTTGTTTTCCAACATGGGTCACGTGTCTGGCATGAACTGATAAAGATGAAGCAGGTTTTCTTACACTGAAATAACATTTTCAGTAATTTACATTTTATCTTTGTCAACTTCTACGTTTTTGGCGTTATAAATTTGCCCTTTTTCTATGTTCATACTTAAACAGTTGTGAACAATGAGAAAGAAATCTTATTATTAATTGATTGATGGATGGATTTGTCTAACTTCTCTGGTGGAGGGTCCGTCAAATGTTTCACAGTATAGTATGAAACCCTTCTATCTTAATGAAGACCAAACAAAACCAAGTTACAGGTCAGATCTGTGGAGAGGCGACCCTGCTCACAGTCAGAATGCCTGTTTTTCTAGGTATTGTTGTGCTGTAAAACCACCTGTAATTGAATAAATGTAAAGTAGAGCTGTTTAATGTCATACTGTGGAACATTCCAGGAAGAGCATTGACATGTCCATAGAAACAAGCAGGTGACAGACCCTCCACCAGAAATGCGACACAATGCATCTTTAATATGCATGCCATACATATGTCCATAATTAATCAATTAATAATACGATTTTTCTCTCATTGTTCACAACCATTTAAGAATGAACAAAGCAAAAGGGCAAATTTATAACACCAAGAACATAAACGATGATAAAATGTAAATTACTGAAAATTATTATATTTAAACTTAGACTTTTTTGATCCACAAGGGAAATTACTTGGACACAGTAACTCACACATCATATTATATTACAATTTTATTTTTATTACAAATGGTAATAAAACTTCTAAATATGTAGCAATACAAAATAAAAAGAGACTGGTGTCAAATAAGACATAATTATATAAATGTATGTACAAGTAAAGTAAAAAAACAAATATACTAATATAAATACAGTATCACAGTTATAAACAAGGGGTCGTAAGGAAAATGACTGACAGAAACACAGGCTTATCTGTTATGTAAAGGTGAGTTGTTGTACTTATTTCTAAATACAGCTAAACTCCACTGAAACATACACAAACAATTATTAACCAGTTATCTGTTTTTGTCATTACTCCACCTCTCTGATTGTTTCTGGGCCTGTAAATAAAGCTGTTGGCACTGAGCCCTGGGACATCCTGAGCTGCATTATTTTCATCTGCCTTTGTTTGATCTGCCTTTGTTTGAGCTGTCACACAATAGACATTTGCAAAACTGTTGGATTACAACTAGACTGTTACTGTTTATTAAATATTTTACTTGGTATTTGGTTAAATTATTGCCAGTCATTCCGTCAAATTATTGTGAATGACTGGCATGGGGTCACATCTTACCCAGCCACACAACTTTACAGTAGTACGCGCCTCAAGCAAGTATCAAACTGGTAGTAGTAAAGTACAAAAGTAAAAGTACAATACAATGCAAATTTTAAGTATCTGTACTTTACTTAAAGGTGTAACTTTTCTGGTCTGTCGAACGCTTTTCTCCATGGAGATGTCTTTGCTTAGTCTGGAATGTTTCACAGTATGGCATTAAACGTTTTTATCATCATGGAGACCAAAACAGACCAAGTTACAGGTAAGATCTGTGGAGAGGCGACCCCGCTCACAGTCAGAATCCCTGTTTTTCTAGGTGTTTTTGAGCTGTAAAACCACCTGTAATTGAATAACTGTAAGGTTGAGCTGTTTAATGTCATGCTGTGGAACATTCCAGATAAACCAATAACATCTCCATGGAGAAAAGTATCTGACAGACCCTCCACCAGAAAAGTTACACAATGCACCTTTAAGAAGATTTTCCAGTGGATAATTTTTTACCTTTACTTCACTATATTTGAGAACGTGTATCTGTACTTTCTACTTCACTACATTTTAGATCTGGACTGAAATATAAAAAGTACTTTTCTTTATGGTGTTAGACCTGCTGAAAAGGCTGAGAAGTTAACATCCCAAATACACAAAAACGGCTAGAAAAATTAAGAAAAGTTGAATCACTTGAAATTAGCTCAAGTCTTTTTCAAAGTCAATCTTACTCTTAAAGTACATTTTTAAACAGGTACTTGAATATTTTTACTTAAGTAGATTTTTACTTGACTTTTACTTTTACTTGAGTAACCTTTTGCCTCTGTATCTGTACTTTTACTTAAGTAACAAAACTGAGTACTTCATCCACCACTGCAGGACTGTTCTGGCAACTTAATCTTTGCATCTTGTTTATTTCAGTGCCATATGTCATCTGCAGTGATTGTCTATTGTCTGTTTGTTTGTTGTTTTTAATGTCTCATGGTGCATTCGAGCACATGTTTTTCCAATGTGTGTTTTAAATACAAATGGCAAATGAACTAACCTTACCTTCAGTACAATTTTTGGTATCTGTAGTTTACTTTAAATTAGGTTAAAGTAAAGTTAAAGGTGCATTGTGTAACTTTTCTGGCAGAGGGCCCATGGAGATGTTATTGCTTTGTCTGGAATGTTTCACAGTATGGCAATAAACCTTTCTATCTTCATGGAGACCAAACCTGACCAAGTTACAGGTCAGATCTGTGGAGAGGCGACCCCGCTCACAGTCAGAACGCCTGTTTTTCTAGGTATTTTTTAGCTATAAAACCACCTGTAATTGAATAAATGTAAAGTAGAGCTGTTTAATGTCATACTGTGGAACATTCCAGGTGATGACATCTCCATAGAAACAAGCAGGTGATGGAGCCCCAACCAAAAAGTTACACAGTGCACCAAAGCTACATTACACAGTGCAAAGTACATTAGATTAAATTTAAGTTAAAGTAAAATTGTGAATATTTATTTTACTTTAATATAATTATAATTGAGAGCAGGTATCTGAACTTTATACTCCACTACATGTTTAACCTGAACTGAACAGTAAAAGTATTTATTTGGCTTTATCTATTTATTTTTTATGTTTTGGGGTCAATGAGGCTTTATTTTTTAGCGCGTTCATGGCTGAGTTTAAGGATCTGAAATAAGCAAATAAAAATACAAATTACAAGAGAAAAGTGTTGAATAATTTCTTGCTTCTGTGGAAGAAAAATCAGCACGATTCTCCATCAAGATGCTTTTAACTGAATGTGCGAAGTACTTTTTTTTACTCAGAATGTAATTTTTAAAGGTGCATTGCGCGACTTTTCTGCGGGAGGATACAGTACCTGCTTGTCTCCATGGAAATGTTATTGCTTTGTCTAGAATGTTCCACAGTATGGATTAAAGCTGCCTATCACAAGGGAGACAAGCAGGTTTACAGAACTACGCTAGATTACAGTGCAGATCTGTGGAGAGGCGCCCGTAATCACAGTAGGAATTATTGTATTTTTGACGAATAGAAACCTCCATAATGAATAAATACTAGATGAATATGTTCAAAGTCATACCATGGAACATTCCAGGGAAAGCAATAACATCTCCATAGAGACAAGCAGCCCTCTACCAGAAAAGTTACGCAGTGCACCTTTAAACAGATACTTTAATACTTTTACTAAACTATATTCTTTTCATGTGATACTTTTACTGACGTATTTTTGGCTCCTGTTTACAAAACTGTGTACTTCTTCCACCGCTGATTGTTTTAATTTCTATTTGAGGTATTTCTGACTAAATTTGTTCCTCTCATCACTTTCACCTCTTCACCAATCAGCAATCAGGCCACTTTAACTGCACTTTCTTTTTCAGTCTACAATTTATCCCTTGATTATAAAAACAAAACCTCACACTCCATTATTTTTGCATCTAAATGACAAGTTTCACACTCCAACCGACTGGGCCGTTACTGTATACTATATATGTGGTCAGAAATGTCCCTGAATCACATTTATTCCTTTTTCCACCCACTTGACAATTTCTTCAGAACTAACAGTGGGTGGATTGTTGACATCTTTCTCATTTGGAATCATATTATTTAGACTACATCCCAAGGTTTTCACTCCTCAAATAGATCCAGTATCCAGCCGGTTAACCATAATTTTAAGCGTTGAGTCATGATTGCCACAGCCCTTTCAGTGCACGATAAATAAAAGTGTAACTTGTGTCTGTTTTGGAAGTGCGTAGGTGCTTTCCGGCCTCTGTCCAGTGATGACGTTCAGAGTCCATTGTGAAAGGTTTCTCCGAGTGTCAGATGATGGTTGACATTTTTGAAAAAGTCACAGGAGACGGGCTGTAGCTTTTGATCCTAACCTGGTTGGATTTTCAGGATTACGAAAAAAAAGATGATAGAAAATGTCAAAGAATTGTGGGTTTTTAATGACGTTTTAAATTCCAGTAATTGAGTGTTTGTCTAAAAATGGAGACTTATATTTAATATTTGGATTTTGGTCAAAGATAAAAATGGCTGTATCTTTATTTGACCCAGCCTGTGGACATCTGGCATGAGACTGTGTCATGGGCATTGTTTACATGCACTCAGAAATCTGATTATCTCATTTCTGGACCTTTCAAATTGTTTAAATGACCAAACCACAAAATCTGATGTAGTCATGTGGTTTGGTCATTTAAACAATTTGAAGGTCAGATCAGATAATCAGATGACGGTAACCTTGCTTACATCAGATTGATGTGTGTGTCACTTTGAATTGAGTTCTACACATCATCGACCTGGGACGGCTCTCCCTGAAAGAAATCGGAAAATGCAGAGCGTCATGACGACTATTTGAATCTCATTGGTCGAACCATCACAACAGCAGAAAAAGCTGGAAAATCAAACTTTTGTTACATCCAGTTGAGACAGAGACATCTTCTCTGTTCACAAATGCACAAAGCTCAAAGCTTCATCTTTGGCTTTATCACAAACCTCAGTGCTGTGATGTGATTGGTCGCTCATTTCCTGTCGGACCCTATCGCACCAGCGGGCGCCAAGATGGATTCTCGAGAGTTTGTGAACTCACAAATATCGTAGGAATCCATCTTGCTGTGCAAGGGTAATCTGATGGACCATGATCTGAGAATAATGTGATAATTTCGTTGTTTACATTATATTTTAATAGTCTTATAACTCCAGAAATCTGATAATGGTCAGATTTATAGAGTAAAGAGAAGACAGAATTTATTTTCTAAATATAATTTGCAGAAGTTAGGAAAAGCAATGTCTCATGGCTTTCCACTGAACGGGGAAGATCAGGAGAAACCATTGTTAGTTAAGGTCCCCATAAGTTAAGGTTACTTCACTGTCCCCGTAAGGACATTTGTCCTCTGCATTTGACCCATCCTTCACTGCTGCTGAGACAACCCATCTGGAGCAGTGGACGCCACAGTGCTGCACCAAGAAACCACCTGGCTGAATAAATCTACTGTGTATATTTTGGGTTCATTGGGAAACCTAAAGGACATTCAAAGGTGAACATTCAAACTCTCAACAGTATTGGATTATCTGTTTAGTTTATTACAAATATACAGTAAAAATATCCAGCACAGTTAAGACTTTGAGAATAAGAGTTTTGAGCTCAACAATAATATTTTACTAAAAAGAAAATCTAAAATCTGTTACCAAAGATTATGTGTTCAATAGCTTTATAAAGTCCCAAATATGGAAAGATCTTGAGCTCCAAAACACACAATTTCTGAAGTCTGAACCACCCAAGACGCATTTCGTGCTAATATGGCTGACCTCATCATATTAGCAAATCTACGGTCTATGCTAAAATGTTCATCTTTTCTGGAGAGTGTTTACAGTAGCAGAAGAGAGAATCCCACAGTAAGCTTTTCGTAGCCACATCACGTCATCGGACTGTTCTGTACATTTACTCCAGCGGTTAAATCCAGGCCGTAATGTTTGGGTTACAGATTGTAATTTTGTAATAGCTGTTTACATAGCTTTGGCGTTGGCGCAGGGACAATGGGAACTGGCAGTGTCACTTAGGTGAAAAGGGCCGTATATTTTGGAGTAAAATGCTCCACAAAGTCTCATATTATCCAAAACTGACTCTTGTGATCTTTAAGCTGCGTTAGAATGTTCGGATATCATAGCCAATACTGAAAAAATACGAGTTCAGCCGATATTTTGGTTGGACATATAAATTGGTCATAGTTGGCCAAGAAAGTCTCATAACGTTTGAACTGAACAACTTTTTATGATTATGTAAGAGATAAATAACATTTACATAACACATTTGGATCAGTTTTGTTTATATTAGTCGTGTTAGTGTTATATTAGTTTAAAGTCTCTGCAGTATTATCGGTTGATATCAGGTATCAGCAGGTATTTAAAGCCATATTATCGAAACTGAACTGAACTTAACTTGTTACCTCCTCAAAAACATGCCTGTAAATGCTCTGTTCCACCTTGTGATGTCATGAAGTGGTAGTTTTCAAGTTTACAGCTCTTTTTACCTTTTGTCAAGTAGAGACCGGGAATTCTAGGGCTGGAACTATCCAAATGATTCTATGGAAGCTGTGTAGAGATTAAAAACACAGTGGAGCACTTCCTGTATTACCATATGACATCACAAGGTGGAACAGAGTGTTTGCTGTTTGCGAGAAGCAGGATTTTTGCATCAAACGTAAGAATGAAACAAAACAAAACTCCAGCTTTGTTACAACAGAAATACCGTAATATTCTCGCCTCATATGCTTTATTTATCAGGTTTGACATTTTTGGACAGACCCGGCTTTGTTTATCCACTTGGGATTTTTTTTTCCACTTGGGATTTTTGTCTCATACACGGTGTCGCAGTTATGCTCATATTTCAAATGGAGAAATGTGTGTTGTGAAATAGAGTGTGATCAATGGGTAAACAATGTGTTCAAACTCAAGTGTTGTGTTATTTATTGGATCTACTTTTGACAGATTTAAAACCTCGCTGTAAAAATCCTGTCTAAAGAAATGAAGACGTATACGAGGTCTTTTGTCAACTTCCACGTTGCAGTTATTAAAGTGGAAGTTACTTTTAGTTTTAGTTAGTGACAAGGGACACTTATGTAAGGTTTTTTAAATATATGATGTTGGCTAAAAGCTCAAAATGTAAACAGTTCTTTAATCAAGTTGTCTACATGATTCACATAAGACTTAATAAAGAACTGAAATCCTTTGAAGCTAGTTTTTTCATTGACAAGACAAGATGGTCATTTAGCACAGACTTCGGAATAAATGTAGGCTATAGCTGTTATAAATAGAGCGGTTTAAAATAAAATACCGCTTAAAAAAATGTAAAAGCATAGTTGTATAACATGGCCCTTAAAGCAGTGCTGGGACCGCGTGTGGTACGTGAGAACTTAGAAGGTGGTACGTGCAATGTTTTCATATTTAAAGTAAAGGTTGAACTATAAAACCACCTGTAATTTAATAAATGTAAGGCTGTTTAATGTCATACTGTGCAACATTCCAGGCAGAGCAATGACATATCCATAGCAACAAGTAGGTGATGGACCGTCTACCAGAAAAGTTACACAATGCACTTTAAAGCAGCCAAGTCTCTCCATGGCCTAGAACCAAAGTACATCTGTGACATGTTAGTGCCATATGAACCATCTCGTACTCTGAGGACCTCAGGGACCGGCCTCCTGCTGGTGTCCAGAGTCAGGACTAAACATGGGCTAAACCAGGACTAAACCAGGATTAAACCAGGACTAAACCAGGACTAAACATGCAGAGTCAGAGTTTCAGTTTTACGCAGCTAAAACCCTGGAACAGTCTTCCTGAAGATGTAAGACAGGCCTCTACTTTGACTCTGTTTAAATCCAGGCTCATATCTGTTTATCTGTGCATATGACTGAAAGGTTTTCATTCTGCACTCTTCTCTCTTATTTCTTAATGTTTATTTTATGATGATTATTTATGTTTCGATTTGTTTGTATTGTGATTTTAACGTCTTTCTTATTCTGTGAAGCACTTTGAAGCACTTGTACAAATAAACTTGCCTTGCCTTTGTTCATTCACACGTTTCAGTATCCCTTTATTATTAGTCTCTTAACATCTCCAAAGCTCAAAATGCTCTGTTCCACCTTGTGATGTCATGAAGCAGTAGTTTTTTAAGTTAAAAGCCTTTTTTTTTACCTTTTTCAGGCAATCCCAGGGCTGAAATTATCCAAATGATTCTAGTGAAGGTGTATGGAGTTTAAAAACACAGTGGAGCACATCTTGTATAACCACATGACATGATGTATATTTCTGATGAGGAAACCACATTATAACAGATCAAAAATAGCATAATCTGGGCCCTTTAAACACACTTTTTCCAGTAAAAACACATTACCACAAAGTCATATGAAGTCACTATAACTTTTATATCTCGGCACTGGTTTCTACAGTGGAGATCAGTTTACAATCCCTTATATTAAAGACTCCCTCTCTGCAGTATCCAAACTAAGATCTCTATCATTCTCATAATAACAGTGTGCATCTCGTGGCGTTGGCGATGACAGACGCCGCACTGTGCAAGCCATAACCTCACATTAGTGCTAATCCCTCAATGTTATTTCACGAGATTACCCTTTGAGTAGGGCTGCCAAAAGAGTCCACAGTGCTACGTCATGCTAGCGGAGATGAATAAACAATCTATTCTCTATCGGGCAGCTTGTTTATGTTAAAGAGCAGGTAGGGCACAATGGCTGTTCTGTGGCACGAGAGGCAGGCGCGGTATTGAGAACAGAGATGATTGTGTCTAAGGTTTCCTGCTCAGGGAAAAGGGGGGTGATCATAAACCTATTTACAATGCTAGAAAATGATTTAGGCAGTTGTGGACGTAAGATGAGGTGATTTCCAGGTTTTATTAAGCTGGCGTTTGAAAAAGACAATTGATAATGATTTTCTCAGCTGCATTTCAATGGGATATTACTCTTCTATGAGGTATTAATTGCTAACGCATCATTTATTTAGATCACCATGTTACCTTTTATTGTTCTAAAATGCTATATTTGATGAAAACTTTTAACTTTTAAAATGAAGTAAAAAAAAAAAAAATTGTTTCAGTGCTTTTAGATTAGGGAACAATATTATAACTCCAAAAAGTTGATTTTGCATAATGATTTTTGCCTTTTTAAAAATACACGTAACTATTTACAAAGCAAAATGGTTTAAAATGTGTAATAATAGCCATTTTGCTATTCTCTGATCTGATATTACTTTTCTACACATATATCTTAGTGTAATTGTACGTGGGATTGTACTGAACAAATATTTAAAAGAAAACAGTTTCCCACAAATATGGCGGGCAGATTAACTCCATCCAGAGTTGATAGAGACTCTATTCACGCTTACCTGAAGACGTTGGAAACCTGCGGGTGACGACTTCGGTGTAGTTCCTGACACTGGGCCTGTGATAAAACCGTGGATTCAAGTCGTTGATGTCATTCACGGGCAGCTGGTTGGAAATGTTGATCTGCCGAATATAACAGTATTTTTAATTAGACAACTTATAATGCACAAATTAATAGGAAATTCATAAAAGGAGAAAAGAAAGAATACAATGACATCTAGATGAAGAAAACTAGGCCATTTTCTCAGTTTTCCCAGATTTTTTCAGAGTTACTATCGCCAACAGAGCCCAAAGGAAGTCGCCATCCACATGTTTCCAAATGTCTTCCGGTTTTGTGATGCAAGCGTGAAAAGAGCCCCTTATGGACAGTTAAACAATTCTGTTGTTCAGAGTTAATGCCTATTTTCAAGACCATCAAAATCCTTAACCTTTAAATTCCAACATTGTTAGTCAAGTCGCTGGAGAATGGTGCTAAAACATGTGAAAAGAAACATGCACTGTAATGAATATGTTTTTTTAGTTTTATATATATTTTTGGTTGAGGTACCAGTATTTTATAGGAGCAACTATTTTAAGTCTGAACAAGGTGAAACCAGTTTAGGTGAAAATCAGTAAAAGCTTCAAATGTTTTTGGAAATTATTACAATTTTGGACATTATGAGTCTTTTCCTAAAGTTATGCATGATATCTGATATTTAAGTCTGCTTATGCAAGCTAATGATGGCCATTACACTTGTGACAGTAATTACAATTTTACAAATGATTGTGTCACAAAAGAATGCATCACATTTGCACCCACATTTCCTTTCATTTCTTCTTTCCAAACTCAGTGAGAACTTAGATTATTGTGAAAATATGTGAGGGTCCCATACTGCATCCAATTATGGGAAAAAACACAATTAACTTTACTGGTCTGCACAGTTGAGTGTTCAGGGTTAAATTTTAAATGAAAAAAGACTGAACTTGACAGACTGAACAAAGCCACAAGCTTTTGACTTGACTCATGACTTGACTTGAATGTTAGGAGTGTGAAAAATAATAATAATAATAATAATAATAATAATAATGCATCAGTTTTATATAGCGCTTTTCTGGACACTCAAAGACACTTTACAGAACATTCTTCATTCACTCCATACCCGGTGGTGGTAAGTTACTATTGTAGCCACAGCTGTCGGGGCAGACTGACGGAAGCGAGTTTGCCAATCTGCACCATCGGCCCCTCCAACCACCACCAACACTCACACACACACCACTTTTTTACTAGGCCATGTGGGTGAAGTGTCTTGCCTAAGGACACAACGACCATCCAAGTACTGCCCAGGCCCGGCCCTGTTTAGCTTCTGAAATCTGACGGGATCAGGCTTTGACAAGTCGGTATGGCCAGATTAACTTACAGTAATACTACTCCTAAAATATTATTTTGCTTTAAACTGATTTACTTGCATTATCCTGAGATAACATTACATTTTATTTCATTTGATCAAAATTTGTCACATACATTAAATTGTAAATGTTATACATAAACACACATTTATTCAAATAGATAACTAGTACAAATCTTGGTTTAAATTATCTATTTTTGAATGGAATTTGAATGCTCTTAAATTTGAATGTTCTTAAACACTCAAAACAATGCATTTGGCTTGTCCAGTGTCATTGTGATGTCCTTAATAAACATATATATAAAGCTGAGCGGGCCAAGTGCCGAGCCTTGCATCACCCCAAATTTCTTGTGCAGTTTTACTTTTATGCAGTGTTCAGTGTTATTATTTTAAATACAAAAGACTTGAAAAAGGATAAAAAGCCCACATAGGTTAAATATTATGTGCTCAAAGATGTGCGGGATAAAGATTAAGTTAATACTCAACACTAATCTTAAACTAACATTGTTGTTTTGAACAGATTTACTTCCATTGCTATTAGAAAACATTGCATTTCATTTTCTCACAATTTCTCACATACGATTTCCATTTTATTTACTTTTTTTTACACAAACACATTGATTTAAAGGCTCTATACCCAATTTTTTACCCATGTATTTTAGCTACATTCCTATTGCCACAGTACAGATATATTATAAGCAGCTCTTGAGGTCAAAATATGTCCACTGTGTGCTGTGCTGTCGAGTTATAACAGCATGCTAGTTGTTGTTAGCTTTATCGTCACGGCAAAACACCACTCTGGTTTACAAATTGTTTAAAATAAAGTAGTTCTGTTTTTCACATAATTAAAAGAGTAAAAATTAGGTACAGCACCTTTAAAGAACCAGTAGCACTCTTGGATCAAACTATTCATGTATTTTTTAAAGGGAGTTTTACTGCTCACACCCAAAATTCTGAGAAAGTCGAGTGGGCCCAGTGCCGAGCCTTGTGTCACCCCAAATTTGACGTGAGTGAAAGGATGTCGCTAATGTGTGGTGGCAGCTCAGCGGGGTGGTTTTCTTTGTTCCAACATTGATTCGCTGGTTTGGCAGGAGCGGTGCTGCCTGGGAGACTGTCCACATGTAAAACCAGCACTGGGCAAACAAAGGTCAAAACCCATAGACCAGGGTCTTGGTTCCGTATTTGGCACGACGACTGAAGCAGGTTGGATAAAGAATGGTGTTGTTTTCTTCTCAGTACAAGTAGTTTAAAGTGCACCAGAGGAGGATTTAGCATGACTAATAAAGGGAAAAAAAAATAAAAATAAATAAGTGGGTCAGGTTAATCACTGTGGTCCTGGTTGAAATACATCAGTCAAAAGTTTGATCTCACCTTCTCATTCAATGTTTTATTTTTTTCTCCTATATTTTGACTTTCTGCATTTGATATACACACAGAAGACATCAAATATATGAAGCAAGACATATGGAATTATTTAGTAAAGACAAAAAAGTTGAATAAGGGTGGCTAATTTGAAAATTTGGTTATGATTTTTGTTTTCTTTTCCCTTTGCTAGATCCATACATCTGACTTCATATATTTGATATCTCCTGAATGTATATCAAATGTAGAACATACTAAATATATAGAAAACAACAGAGAGGGTGAATCCAAACTTTTGACTGGTAATAAAATTCACACTCTGCTCTACTGTCAGAAAAAAGTTGCACTATGTAAGTTTTGTGTTGGAGGATCCACCGAATGTGCCACAGTATGGCATTAACCTGCTTTATAATGCATGAATTCAATTACATTTACTATTGATTAAACAAGTATCTTGAAAAACAAGCATTCTTACTTTGAGTGAACTTGCCTCTACATAGATCTCACTTGGCCACATGGCATCACCTGCTTGTCTCCATTGAGTTAAATGCCATACCGTGGAACATTGCAGGGAAGGCAATAGCATCTCCATAGAGACAAGCAGCTGTCGGACCCTTCGCCACAAAAGTTACATTGTGCACTTTTAAGACATAAGTTAAACTGAGTACTATTAAGAGGCCCACGTACATGTAAAAGTGGCTATTAAGACACTGTACAAATATTAAACGTGAGCATATGACTTTGCATCTGTTATTCTATGGGAGCACATGCCACTTGGACAATGGATATAAAATTACTATTAGCTGTTTTATGTCAAAGACCAACGGTAGCTTTTTATTTTAAGAATGAAAAAATTTTGAAAAAAAAATAAAAAATAGTGAAACAACTCCCCGGGACCCAGAAAACACACTTCTGCAATACTTTATGAATATGTAAGTCTCATCCCCGTGAAACTTCCAGAGTTCAGATGGGCGTGATTGACAGCTGGATTAGCCAATCAGGGAGACACATGGTCCGTCCATATCAAAACAAATATAACTGATTAGACTTAGACAAACTTTTTTGATCCACAAGGGAAATTATTTGGATACAGTAGCTCAAACATCACAATATAATATAATAACAGAAAGTAACAAAAATAGTTGGTATAACAAAAAAGAGCAAGAGACAAGTGTCAAATGAGACATAATCATAAAAATAAAAATAACAAAAAAGAAAGGAAAAAATATCATGTGGAACTGAAAAAAATGAGTGACGCATTAAATTAATTCTATTCAAAATGTGGGTGACCAATGAGCTCCTTTGTTTCAAATACGTCACTGAAAAAAGGCACAATAAAGGGAGTGGAGACCAGACTGGTATCCCTCTTTGCAAAAAAAATAAATAAAAAACAACAAAACATTATCATTAGTATGTTATTTCAGCAAAAGTGATTCACATTTCTTTAGATACACAGTTCTTAATAGTATTTCATAACTGCAGTAGAAGTTACATCTCAAAGTAGTCCAGTAAGTCTTCCCAGCCCTATACAAAAGCCTTTCCTCTGTGATGGAAGGTAATTTATAGACACTGACAGGAGCAAATTTGGGTTTGTAGCCTGAGGTGTTGATTAGCCTTTGTATCTGTCCGTTTGTTTGGGCGTCAGATCAAAGCACGCACCCGTTAGCGATCATGAGCTCTCCCCTCTCTCCCTTTCACCCCCCGTTCCCCAAACCCTGGCACTCGGCCCATATCGTCTATTTTTCTTTGTTTTATCACTTCAAAAGCTTCGCGCCTCACCCCATTCATCACCGCTATGTGCTCCTGTCAAAGAGTCAAATTGTCAAGGCATTTGGGCATCGCACAAAGCAAATCTGAGCATCTCTCCGACCTGCTGTAACTCAAGTAAGGATAATTTAACTCTCCGGGTGTAATCTTTGATCTGTCTTCTGTGCTGTGCCATATCTGGTCTTGTGATTACGATCTTATGGCCTTTTTGTTAATTCTTCTCACGTGGCTACGCACCACAAATAAGCATTGTTACCTGGAGTATCCTTTCGTCGCACCTTTGTTGTTGGTTAATATGGGTTTGTGGTTAACACTTTTTGGATTAAAAAACTGTCATTGCATATACTCTCTTGTAAAGCTGATAAGAACATATTTTTAAGTATTTACTTTCAAGTATTGTGTGCAAGTTTGGTCAAGAAAGACTGAAGAGGAAGTACTGACTGAATACAAAACTCGTATAAGGAACTGTCCCCGCACACATAGTTGAAGAATGTAGCTCATGTTGTTGTGTGAGAGTTCTCGTGTGGAAATCTCTCAAATTTGCAAATCTGATTTTTTTATATTATGGAATTTGACATTATTTTAACTCCAAATGTTCCATTATTATTCAGAATGTCCATTACTCAGGAGTACTGGCAAACTCTGCAAACGTATTCTAAACTGACCAAATCTCGTACCCTTATGTTATGTGCAAAGCATGTATTTATATGTATAAGATGTAAAGACACATGTATGCTCATTCCAGGTACTTAGTATTGAACATACTATTTAAAGAATCATTTTACATTTTGTTCATTATAAATGGTAAAATTAATCTACAATGGCGTAATAATAGAAATGAGGCCTTTCACTGCAGTGATGTGACATTTGTGAATGTCACATCACTGCATCCACCTTAAGGTTACTTAAGGTGGATGCTTGGGACCGGTTAGCAAAAGAAAAATTAAATTCTATCAACTGGACAAAGGTTTCACTGCTCATCCATGCAGCTTTTTCAGTTCTGGTCAGATTGCTGGTGGACACTTCCTTATATCGGCCTGAAGGGAGGAGACTTTGAACATCTCTTTGAAATGAATAGATCTAAAAGATTCAGATCCCCAAAAGTCCCATCACTATTTCACTGTAGCAAGCAGCGCGTTGCCATTTAATGTTATTTGTTTTTGAAAAGTGGCTATGTGACATGTTGAAACCCTATCATCATGTATCATTCAGAGTCTTGAGACAGATTTTCAGTTTTTTCTTCAGTTTGACACTTAAGTCTAAATTTCAAAACTTGCCACTCAAGAAGCAAATGCTCAGTTCATGTTGGCACAGCCTTATATCCATTTTCAAGCCTTAACTCTCATATCAAAACAACAAAACAAAACCTAAATGACAATGACCAACTCAGATTGCAATTTTAACACTTTCTGCATGTGCTATAATTTACCAAAGTCCATAGACCAAAGACACAAAGGACAAAACTGAACACAAAAGCATGAAAATATGCAGAGATTTGTGAACATGTGTGAATGAAACAAAACACAACTCCAGGTATGTTTTTGAGAAGATAACAACATTATTAAATGACTAAAAGCTCACAAGAGTCAGTTTTGCGTAATATATGGGACCTTTAAAAGCTCATAAAAGTTGATATTGCGGTTTTCTTCTACTTTAACCACATTCTATTGTATTTCTATCACGCTGCACACGCCATCTCGACCCCCTCCACGTCCGCTTGACTTCACCTCTCCTTCTGGTATTTCTTGACGTGTCGGGTGGAGGCACATGAGCCTCCGCATTGGGCCCTAATCCGATGAGCTCACCCTCAGCATGTTCTTCTCGTGAGTTCTGCATGACTTGCGCTGCTCTCCCAATCCAGAGCCCGGGGGGTAAGGGCATGATGGAAATGGGGTCTCCGCCATCAGGAGGAGGGTCCGAGATGGGATGGGTGGGGGGTGGGGGGGTGAGGGTGTCCCAGTCAGGGTTGCCAGATATTCAGAGAGAAACAAGCGACTTTGAAAAAAAAAAAAAAAAGCCCAAAACAAGCGACGCAAACACTATAAAACAAAGCTCCCCAGTTAAGCAATGTGTGTGACAGCTGAGTGCTAATGCATGTATTTTCATTAGCATATTTAAAGGTGCACTGTGTAACTTTTCTGGTGGAGGGTTCGTCAAGTGCTTTTCTCCATGGTGATGTTACTGCTTTGTCTGGAATGTTTCACAGTATGGCATTAAACCTTTCTGTCTTCATGGAGAAACCAAACCAGACCAAGTTACAGGTCAGATCTGTAGAGAGGCGACCCTGCTGACAGTCAGAATTCCTGTTTTTCTCAATATCATCCAGCTATGGACACAAATGGGCGTTCCTGTGTGGGTGGGGGCTCCATTCCTCCGGATCTCTCAACATCAACATCCGGATTAACAGCTTTCGATAGATAGTTAAGTTTTCTCAAAGAGATGTTTCAAAATAACATCTAGTCATAGAGTAAACGTTAGCAAACTAAGCCAAATACATAACGTGTGTCCAGTTACATCTTAATCAACTTGATTAACGTTTAGGACCAAGCACAAGCAGACTTCAACTAGCATCGAACTAGCTTGGTAAAGCAGCTGTCGAGTAAACATCTTTGCTGTCGAGCGGCTATAGAAGGTTTAGCCTAATACTTTTTTATACAGTCTAGAGAGAGAAAGAGGAGGGGAAAGAGAGAGAGGAATAATGACTGCAGGGGGAGGGAGAGATATGGCTACAACCATAGACTGTATGTATTTAGGCTACAACATGATCATTTCAGGGAGGCTCCATGGTAGCTAATGTTGAATGTTGGGTTTGTGCAGTAGGTCTACATGTCAATTATCTTCTACAAGAGCTTTTGAGAGAACAACTTTCTATGGCTCTGCCCTAGATATGCAGTATCTCTTGCGAAACTCCACTACCAGGAACGCCCAATGGGTGTTCTTGTATCATGACAGAAACGCCCAGGCCGCAGCTGGACCCTTCTCGTTTTTCTAGGTATTTTTGTGCTATAAAACCACCTGTAATTGAAATAATGTAAGGTAGAGCTGTTTAATGTCATACTGTGGAACATTCCAGGCAGAGCAATGAAACACACACACACACACACACACACAAGTACACAAAAATAAATAAATAAAAATAAAAAATGTAATCCTCGACTGGTTCTTTTTGTTAAATTTTGACAAAGTTGCTATAAAGAAACCAACTTGGCAACTACAGCCCCAGCATCACATCCCGCCTGGACACTGACCTCTTTGTAGGATCTCATATTAAAACTGCTCAGCTCTTGTGAAGATGATTCCCCCACACCCCCACCCCACTAATCCCACTGACCTCCAGCGTATTAGACTGACCGTTAGTGGACATGGCAAGGGCAGTCTGTCATTTCAGGGGGGCTGGTGGGATGTCCGTGTGGTCAGTGTTTGTGTGACCGGAGACTGAGGGGAGGGGGGTACCAAGGGGGGGTGTTTGTGGTGGAAGTGGGGTATTGCGTGCAGTCCAGGGGCCTACAGGAGCTTAAATGTGGTCGGTGTTAAGAGTTTGAGCCGTGTTGATGGATGATGCCCGACTCAGCCTTGACTTTGGCGGAGAGTGCTTCGTGTCTTCCCATGTTTTTTTGTTGATTTTTTCTTTTTTACAGTTTTATAGGGTGAGAAATCTTAACATGCATTGAAGTTTGGGGAGTATGGGTGCATACAATTGTCTGTGGGTTTATGAATTATTTTAAATAATTGATGTACATGTGGTGGCCATATACAACAGCACTGACTGATTGTATGGTCTCAAGTCAAGGCAAAGTTAACAACACTGCACAACTTACTGGAGGTGGCACATGACCTGCATGATTCCCTGAAAATAGAAAGTTAAAACCATACTTTGGAACATTTTCCATGGAGATAGTTTTATACCATACTGTTGAGGATTATAGCCAAAGGAACAACATTTCCATGGAAACAAGTAGAAGGCCAAATAAAAGTTAGGCTTGTGGAGATGCAAGCCTGCTTATAGTAAGGACGCTTGTTTTTCAGTGCCATAAAAAACAACAAAAAAAAGTCCTTATTTTAGGTTTTTAAAGTTACGTTCTGGATGTTCTGGAAGTATGCAAGTAATTCATATGTTGTCTCTAACATTTTTTTCCACAATTCCCTTTTATGGGTTGATCATTTTGTCAGTTTGAAAACTGTTTAAAGACCTTTTTGTCCCCTCTTTTTCTGTTTGTTATATTTGGGGTGATTCCCAGTTTTGGTTCCAAAGACAACTGCCTATGTAACTCTTATGAGTGTAGTAACTAACCAACCCAAAAGTACACTGTATATCTAACTGACAATGAACTCAAAAGGGGTCACATTTAAAGAGGACTCTGACCTATAGACCTTTCCCATTAGCATTACTAGCATTACCTTAAGCTTTACCGCCAACCAGCAGAACACAACAATACTTGACTGATGGGTTACTCATAAACACACTTCCATTCTGCCTTTACTGTGTTCCCTGTTATTACCAGTTGTTAGCTTATAGCCTCCTTTAAAGGAACTTCTTGACCCTGGGAACTCCTTTATGGCTTCCGAAGTCTGTAAGCGGGCGGCCATTTGCTCTTGTAATGTTCAATGACAGCTCAAACACACCGACATGTTGTCTTTGGGATCTGTGGACAACATCTCAAGCAACAGGGAGACTTAATATGGTGATAAAAAACTGCAATAAAAGGCTTTTTTTTGGGGGGAGCGGCCGCTGATCCTCCCCAAGAGCTTAATCACAGCAAACAGTTGGAGATCCTTTCAAAAGGGGATTATATCAGGGTCAGGGGCACTTGGACTTTAATTACCCTTGACATAATGTTTGACCATTCTGTTAGCACTGGGGAGGGCAGCACTTATTAAGGAAGCATAGGCCTAGGGGTCAGTGGGGTCACCTAGGTCAACTCAGCAAGGACCATCCACCCCCCAAACCACCATCCCCCAGAGATTTTATGGAGCAGGTTGGACATCTGACTTCCTTATACAGAGGTCTTTCTTTGGGTTAACTTTTTTGGACTTGAGCAACAGCAGGTCCCTGCGATGACGTGCAAACGTGTATGGTTTAGGGGTAACTGCAGCCAAAGGGTCAAAGGTCAATGGTGCTAATCAGAGGTCGATAGAGGGATACATCTGTACATGACAACACTGCTTCCAATCTGGAATGTTGTTGTTGCGTTGCTATTGGTGGCTGTCCTTGTTGTCCACTTTTCAAGACATGCTTATGAAAACACTCATGATAAATGTTTGATTTGATTTATTTTTGATTTATTTTGTTCATCTCTCTGAGGCGATGATTTAAGACCCAGGAGCTTAGCTTGAAAAATTCATGAAAATGGATAGAGGTTTTTATTTAAAGACGCACTAGATCTCTCTGGTGGGGTGTCCATCACCTGCCTGCATGGAGATGTTATTGCTAAACTATGTTCCACAATATGGTATTGGCTGGGTTGATGTATCTATCAAGTAATTACTTAACTCTTAAATATACAACATGCATTCTTACTATGGGTCGCCTCTCCACAGATCTGACCTGTAACTTTGGCCGGGTGGCATCACCTGCTGGCATCAGACTTTAATGTCATATTGGGCAACATTCTTGGCAAACCTACAACATTTCCTTGGAGACAAGCAATAATTGTCGGACCCTCTGTTAGAAAAGTCACTTAAATTTGTTAATTTAATTTAGCAAATTAGTATTTTTGCAAAGAACAAAAATATTCTCTCTCCATTTTTTTTTTATCAGGTTAATATCTTAAACATACTAGCCCTGCAGTTAATTCCTCTACAGTCCCTGACAAAAGTCTTGTCGCTTTTCCATTTTGTAGAAACAAAAGCTTATAACCTGACTTTAAATTAATCGATTGGTTTTAGAAATGTCTCATATGAAAGCTAAAACCCTCCCAAATTATGCTGAATATACTAAAATAAATTTGCTTCACTGAAGAAAGATTGATCATTTAATGAACACAGAAAGGTCAGATTTTGGCAAGACAAAAGTCTTGTCGCCTTGTCATATGATGCACCCAATCCTAGATTACAGCCTCACCTGTGATCAGTTACTGATCAATCAATTAGTGGGTGTGTATAAAAAGAACCCCAGCACACCAGACCTTCACATCAACTGCAACTTGACCTCTGACAACATGCCTAAGATCCACCCTGAGACCAAAGCGTTAATTATCAAGACCAGATCCACTGCTGAGGTGGCTGACACCTTCAATGTGTCTCAGCGTCAAGTACAAAGAATAAGAAAAAGATCTGAAAAGACTGGAGATGTTTTTGACAAGCCCAGGTCCGGCAGACCCCGCAAGACAACTGCTCGGGAGGACCGTTTGTTGATTCGAAAATCCAAGGCCAGCCCCTTTTCCACTGCGGCAGAGCTCCACCAGGCCTGGTCACCTCAAGTCCCTGTGTCAACCAGAACAGTTTGTAGAATTCTGTCTCGAAATGGCCTCCATGGTCGAATCAGTGCACAGAAACCAGCACTAAACAAAAGGCAATCAAAAAACAGTGTGGCATTTGCCAAGGCCCACAGCCTGCTAAAAGGATGGACACTGGAAAAGTGGCAGAAGGTGGATTTCTCAGATGAATCCTTAGTTGAATTACATCACAGCTGCCGCAGGAGACCTACTGGAGCCCGCATGGATCCAAGATTCACCCAGAAAACAGTTAAGTTTGGTGGCGGAAAAATCATGGTCTGGGGTTACATCCAGTATGGGGGTGTGCGAGACATTTGCAGGGTGGAAGGCAATATCAATAGCCTAAAATATCAAGAAGTATTAGCTACCTCTTACATTCCCAACCATAAAAGGGGTCCAATTTTGCAGCAGGATGGTGCTCCATCGCATACTTCTATCTCTACATCAAAGTTCCTCAAGGCGAAGAAGATCAAGGTGCTCCAGGACTGGCCAGCCCAGTCACCAGACATGAACATCATTGAGCATGTCTGGGGTAGAATGAAAGAGGAAGCATGGAAGGCAAAACCAAAGAATCTTGATGAACTCTGGGAGGCATGTAAGACTGCTTTCTTTGCTATTCCTGATGACTTCATCAACAAATTGTATGAATCATTGTCGAACCGCATGGATGCAGTCCTTCAAGCTCATGGAAGTCATACAAGATATTAAATATGGATCTCACAGCACCACTACTTAATTCACTGACGTTATGCAACATATTTTTGTATTTGAAGTAAATTATTTGTTCAGTTTTCTGTAGGCGACAAGACTTTTGTCTTGCCAAAATCTGACCTTTCTGTGTTCATTAAATGATCAATCTTTCTTCAGTGAAGCAAATTTATTTTAGTATATTGAACATAATTTGGGAGGGTTTTAGCTTTCATATGAGACATTTCTAAAACCAATGGATTAATTTAAAGTCAGGTTATAAGCTTTTGTTTCTACAAAATGGATAAGCGACAAGACTTTTGTCAGGGACTGTACATGTCTGTGAGGGACCAGGTCTGCTCATTTCCCCCTGTGGTCTATGGAAATGACATTGGTTGCTGTGATAAATGTAACCATGCCCTCTGTTCTGTCCTTTTAAATAAACAAATAAATACATACAATGTCTAAATGCATGTGATTAGTATAAATCCAGTTGCAGTCGCCAAGCCCATGCGAGTATGTTTCCTTTCTGCTCCATTTGCAGTTGGAGTTCTAATATTTCCTGCTCCTTGCTCTAATCTGCCTCAGTGACGCACATCACTGTGGAAAATTGTCTGCTCCCACTCGGCAACCGCTGTATCCCCCAAATATACAGAGACATATATTTGCAAACATGTATCTCCGTCAGAGTCATTAACATGAGAATATGCGGTTTAAGTAACGCAGATATGGAGCAGGTGGCTACTAACTGTATACACGGTGCCAAGGACGTCTACACAGAATCTCCACGTCAATAATGCTCCTCAGGTTCCCATGGGAAAAAGTTACGAGTGGCTTTGTTTTACAAGAGGGGCCCACAGGAATTCAATACTGATGGACTGTCCTATAATAATAACTATAAATAAACAAATTTGTATTTTGTAAAAAAGCAGTTTTAAGTTCAGTTACTATTGGGAAGTTAAAGGGCTTGAATTTTACACCTTTTACTCCCTATATTATGTTAAGTTGTAATTCGTGAAAAACAATAAGACTGAAGTATTATGTTAGGTAGACATTGTTGGTTGAGAACAACGTGGAAACAACTGCCTGTGACTATCCAAGAAAGGCAGGACAGGCGAACAAATGATGTTCTTCACTTTTGGTTTGCATTTGACCCATTTTTCTCTGCCAACGGTGTAAACCTGTCAGGATTAGTGGGCACTATGGTGCAGTGCCCTGGTTCCCATCTCCAGATCTTTAGCCAGGCTTGGTCAGGACCACTTTAGCTGAAGGATTTTACCTATTGCCGACACCACCGTAATTAAAGGGCCCATATTATGCTACGTTGTTCCTCATAAAACATACTGAAGTTGTGTTTTGTTTCATTCACACATGTTTAACGTACAAACCCTGCATATTTAGATGAAGTTCTTCTTTCAAACTGAAAACACCCTGTTCCACCTTGTGATGTCATGCGGTAATACAGAAAGTGCTCCACTGTGTTTTTAAACTCCATACACTTTTACTGGAACCATTTGGACGGTTTCAGCACTGGAATTCCCAATCTCTACTGAACTAAAGGTAAAAGGTTAGCATGAAAACTACTGCTGCATGACATCACAAGGTGTAACAGAGCATTTTGAGCTTTGGAGATGTAGACAGCCCAGTAATTCAGGGTTACGCATTACATAAGTGAATGAAACAAATCAACTCCAAGTATGTTTTTGTTGAAATCAGTTTTGCATAACTAAACATCCACGGGGATATTGTGATCGTTTTGCATGGAATACTCCACAGTACTATGTTCAACTTGTGTTTCTTCAATTACAGGTGTTTTTATTTCTTAAAATAACACAAAAAGGCACAAATTCTTACGATCCACTGACACATCTCCACAGCTCTGACCTGTATTTTGGCCTAGTTTCGTTTCTGCTCATCTTCATGAACATAGATTGGTTTAATGCTTTACTGTGGAACATTCCATACAAATAATAACAGCTCCATCTAGACAAGCACTTGGCAGACCCTCCACATTAAAGACGTAAAAACACACCTTTAATGTGTTTTTATGATGCAGTAGTAAAGAGCGCAGAAACGTAAATAGAAATAAATACTAAAACTGAAGAAAAGCTGAAGTACCACAAGGTCCCAAAGTTTGAGAAACACTGGCCTTGATCAACAGTTCCGTTTTCACAATAAGACTCTGCCCCTTTGAAGACATGATATAAAAGTGTTTACGTCCTATGTGGGCCTAAATGACGTTTGCACACGCTCAATAATTTACCCAGAGTAAGCAATGGCTCTTTTGTGAAGGGTCACGCTCCACTAGGCATCTATATTATCTCCGTCAACACAGGCACACAATCCCAAATCCCTTCCAAAAAAAAAAAAAAAAAGCCTGCCCTCCTGTCAAGTCCCTACTACGCTCTTGTCAAACAAAAATCCCCCCCTCCCAAAAAAAAAGGGAAAAACAGGAGCAGTAATTGAAGGAGTTACTGTAGCTGTAGAGAGGATTGGGTGAGATTACAGAAAAAGTAGGTAAGGGAAGGAGTGATCTGCATCTGTAATTGGTTTGTAGAGGTGGAGTAACCAAAAATTGTACTCAAATAAGAGTAACGTTACTTCAAAATAATATTGCTCAAGTAGACCTACAAAGCAGTGGGCCAAAAATGACTCACATACAAGGAAAAAAGTATTTGGGAAAAGTTCTACGAATAAAAGTAACTTAAAGGTGTGTTTTTCTGGTAGAGGGTCCACCAGTTGCTTGTTTCCATGGAGACGTTATTGCTTTGCCTGCAATGTCCCAAAACATTAAACTTCAATCAGTCTCCAAAGAGTCAAGCAGGAGACGCCACCAGGCCAGTTTACAGGCGAGATCTGTGAAGAGGCGAATCCACTCACGGTCAGAATGCATGTTTTTAAAGTAATTTTTAAGCAATAAAAATACCCATAATTTAATAAATGCATCTCATACAAGTTTAATACTATATTGTGGAATATTACAGGCAAAGCAAATAGCATCTCCATGGTGGCAGATCCCCAACCTGCGTATTTACTATTTAAAGTTGCGTAGTGAACCTTTAAAGAGCAGCTGTTGGGACATAACATCTGATTTAGAATTTGAAGTTAATGTAATTTGAAGAACAAAACAATAAATAATGCACAATATTTTTGGTATTTTCAAAGGATAAAACAAAAAATATCTGAATAAATGTTACATGAAACACAACTGTTCAAATAATTTCATATTGTCAACAAAGTTTACTCAGAGTGGGAAGAGTAACCCCAACTTTTACTCAAGTAAGAGTACCGTTACTCTATATATTACCCAAGTAGGAATAAATTTTTTTTTTTTTTTTTTTTTTCCAAACGTTACTTAAGTAAATGTAAATGAATACTACCTACCTCTGACAACTTGGATCTTTACAGTCGCAAATTCTTACAGAGGGAAGAGTAACCCAAACTTTTACTCAAGTAAGAGTACTATTACACTGCCATATTTATTACCCAAGTTTGAGTAAAAGTATGCTGCTAGAAAAGTACTCTGAAAAGTACATGTTTTTACATACGTTACTTAAATAAATGTAATTGAATACTACCTATCTCTAACAACTTGTATCTTTACAGTGGCAAATTCTTACTCACAGAGGAAAGAGTAACCCAAACGTTTACTCAAGAGTACTGTTACACTGCCAAATCTATTACTCAAGTAAATGTAACTTCTACCCATGCCTGTTAGTTTGAAATTGCTTCTTGGATAGGCTTGAATTGGCCATGATCCGTGAACGATGGAGGACACTTTGAGGTGTGGTTTTCTTATACACGCATGACTTGGGAGAGCTGCTTTTAGCCTGGCAAACTTCTAATTGGGCTCCGTCCTGGCTTTTAATTTTCAGTTTGCTTTATGAATGTACTTAAGTCAACTCTACGTAATTTTTACCTCAAAATACAGAGCTGTGATGTTATTAAGATAATGGGTTTAAATTTGTTTTGATGGTTTCCTGACGTGAAATGGAAAAATAACCTCTCATTTACCAAGCACTTAAAAAAAGACAGATATTTCACTTTATTTTCTTTGAATGACATGCAAAGCCACCATGACGCATTACCGACCACAGTCAAGTGCAAAAAATAAAAGCATAAAAGAAACACGCATAAAAATCCAGCGTAGGTTTGTCTACCGTCATAATTTGTAGGAGTAGAAATTAGATGTACACTACCAGTTAAAAGTTTGGACATACTTTTTCATTTATATTTCCTCTTTATTTCAATTATTTACAAATACACTGTATAATCTCACTATGAAAGGACACATTGGAATGTAACAAAAGATAAACAGAAGATAACTCAAAACTTGTTTTAGATTTTTAGGGGTATTCCTGGACGCTGACAAGGCAAAAGCGTCAAGTGAAAATCATATCAGGAGACGTCATGAAACTCAGTGACAAAAGGTCAAGGGTCTGCAGCGTCGACAAAGCAAAGGGTGAATACATTTGTTGACTTATTTAACTTTTGTTTTTTTGCTACATCATTTGATAGACCTTACATATATTGATGTCTTCTGTATGTATATAAAATGTAGAAAGTAGTAAAAGAATGGGGGAAAAATGCAAACAATGCCTTTAAAGATGCAGTCCTTAAATATAAAAACATGTTTAGACTACATGAGGTTTTCAAAATTCAAACTGCAGTCAAAATATAATGAGAAGTTGAAAATGAAAGTTGAAAGTAAAAAGTGAGGTTTCAAAAAGTCATTCCAAGTCTTTCAAAAAAAAAGTTTTTTGTGAATGACTCAGATGCGTTCTTGTTTTTCACAGGCTCATGTTGTGAAGTGATTTTCTCACAGTGTCATCGTGTTCCCACAAACATATTATCAGTTGGGGGAAACGAGGCTGTGAGAAGTTTTCAGTAAAAGTCGTCTTTCTAAGAAAATCCCTCGATGTCGAGATGTTCTTTCAGCCTCAGGTGAGGAGCTGACAACTCAAGAATGATACAGGAGCCCACAATGTACTTCCGTTCTTTTGCAGTCTTCTTTGGTTTCAATAATTATGGGGAAAAGAAGTAGAAAAAAGGTAAGAGGCATATAGAGGTGAATGAAGAGGTGAGTACAATCATTGAGCTACATTAAAGGTCATCTATTACCCAATATTGATTTTTGTGAGCTTTAAGCCATGGTATAGTGCTGTTACTTTCTCAAAAACATATACAGAGTTATGTTTTTTTTTCATTCACATATGTTTGAGTAACCCTTTATTATTAGTCTGTCTAAATCTACAAAGCTCAAAATGCTCCACCTTGTGATGTCATGGAGCTTTAATTTTCAACAGCTTCCTTTTACCTTTAGTTCTGTACAGACTGGCAATTCCAGTGCTGAAATTATCCAGATGATTCTAGGGGAGTGTAAAAACACAGTTGAACACTTCCTGCATTGCCACATGACATCACAAGGTGAAACAGTGTTTCCCGTTTGAGAGAAGGGTTTTAGTGAATGAAACAAAACACAACTTTGGTATGTTTGTGGTGAGGATTCAACATTATAACACAGATCAGAAAATAGTGGAATATGAGCCCTTTAAAATGCTTTTTTGTTTTATGCAGAACACGCCACTCAATGTAATCCTGTCCACGACTAAGGATATTTACGATAAATCCAGTAATTACTATATAAAAAGGGTCATGGATGTTACCACACAGCTGGTTAGCCTCTGTCCTGACTTTAAACTCTTAATATCTGTTTCAATTCAAAGTCTATGGAAAAATGTACTACTGGAAACCACAGCAGTCATTGAGGTTGGCAGAACTGTTGAGCTCCAATGCCGGGATTACTTTAACTACCACTTGCAGTCCAACGAGCTCAACCAGTGCTATCACAGTCACTATTAGTAATGCTATAACACTACTGGCTGTGCTGGTATAGAGCTCTTTGCACATTCTCACATCTGCATAGACTTATTGTAATGCTCAGAATTCTGTTACCACTAAAATACCTGATTTTTGCCATCTTAAAAACGTGAAAAACAACTAGTTCATTTTTAAATAGTTCCGATAGTCCAAAGTTATCCCTCATTTACCTTACACATTCTGAGCGTTCTACTCATTCACCACATGAGTTTATAAGCGTTGTTTATAACTTTGAGAGCTGAGTTTTGTCATGGTCGTATAGCTAACAACAATGAAAGCATGAATTTTGTTTCTAGGCAAGGTTAACCTTCACCTGTTCACACATATCTATATTTAAAAGATTGTGTTGTAACCAGTACTTCTACCCTTTTCACCCCTGTTATTTTTGGCTCACAGGAAGTCAACAAAACGACCATATATGTAACATACTCTGGTTATTTTTTCCTCTCAACATACATAAATACCGAACTGTGACCTCTTAGATGCTTGATTTTATCCACGCATGTCTTCTGTGTACCTCCTGCTTGTAACTCCCTTAAATCTGATCAGATAAAGAACTTCTTTTACGACTCTACCTGGTCTGATGTCTCATTAACTTTTCCACCATGACCTCAAACAACTAGCATGTTAACGCACTTCCTGATTACAAATAAGATGCAGACAGCACTCAGTGGACCTCAAAAGCCGTTTCTACAATATATCTGTGCTGGGGCAAGACAAATTTTGCTCAGATGCATGGGAAAAAAGTTCTTCCAAGCAGATTCCATGACTAAAGGTATGCTTGAAAGAATGCTCTGTTATTATAACACTCACCTCTTGGCCTTGTACAGAATGCCACAGAATCATAAATTCACGTAAATGGCCCCCTGTGGTGCTCCTCTGCTCTTCACTTTGATGCTTGGTTAAATAAGAGGTCTACAGAGTCCTGAAGCCATCCTCATTTCCACAGTAATATACCAATGTCTAGTCTATGGCCAACGTTTTGTGAGAAATGAGGCAGTAACAGCAGAGAAGGGTGGCTGGGGTCATGTTTAGGCAAAACATCTGGTGAAGGTTAGGGGAAGATAGTGTTTTGTTCTATCCAGCATTTTCTGTAAAAGTAAATGGAAATCTTTAACATGTGCATATTTCTCAGATGATTATAAATTATTCTTTGTTTGAGGATTCATTTTGGCGTTAAACAGTACAAATCCAATTGTGCAAAAAACATTATACAGGCTTGGGGAACTCATGACCTCAAGGCCCAAGTCTTTTCCTGAAACTTAATAAACCACAAATGGATTAAAGTATTCCAGTAAATTTTAAGACTTGCCTTTGTCTTGCCTTTAAACTTTTATTTAAAATGTTCTAGTCTATGGTACAAAAGGTTTTTACTGAACTCCATATTAAAAAACAAAGCAAACTATTTTTTATTTATTTATTTATTTATTTTTTTACAAAGGCGAAACGTAAAAATACTAATGCCACTTTTCTTCCATTTTGTGGTTCGCATTTTTGCATTTTTTAACTAGCACTGAAACTATTTTGTGTAGTGATTATAGTGTACCTAAAAAAATGAAAGTTAATTGTTAATTAATTTGTTAGCTAAATACATTTGTTAGCACTTCACCAATGTACTCATGTAGTTCTTTTGCTCTAAAAAATAAATAAATAAAAAATAAAAACTGTAACAACTAACCTACTTACTAAGCATACCTATATGTTGCAAATTACAGCTTCATGTCACGTTAATATGCTTTTAATGTCTTTGAGCAACGTAAATTTATTTAATCTGATCTCAGTTTTAAAAAAAATTGAACAAACATGCAAAAGTTCTGTTTAGACAAGTTCTTATACAATAACCTAATGACCATCAACATACCCTGCTTTGGAAACTCAATATTTTGGCAGCATACATCTACGACATAACATAAGCTAGTCAAAAAAAAAGCCTTACTGTATACTGCGGTCTACAGCCAGGCTATTTTTTCCACCGCTGAATAAACACTGGACTTGATTGGACTTCTACGGCCTCATTACGACGGTAAGTTTGTGAAATACCCACAACAACAATTTTGGGATTTGGAAACTTGTGTGTTTTTTGTGCAAGTCTTAAATTGCTGTTTTGTCAAGCACACGGTTCTCCAGACTCTTAATGTATGTTTAGCTAGTTTGAACTGCCCTTACAGAACAGAGCGACGGAAGGCCTGTCGTGGCACATAGGAGATTAATATGTTTAAATGAACCAAATGACACACTGTACCCGTCTCGTCGGCTTGACAGATAGCAGCTAGGTTGTAGGTTGGGAGGCGGTAACAGGAGCAGAGGAATGCGCGCGTGTCAAAGATTGCGTAAAATGAATCAACGTCTTTATTAGCGTGGCAATCAGGCGAAGGGGAAACACTTATAACTTTTATGACAGTGCCACAGGGGAGCTCTGACAACATTCAAGGCATTCATCAGCACATTTTCCCCTAGTTAACGCGACAAAAGGGCGACGTGTGCTACAGTACGGTGCTGTTTTGGAAGCGCGGTTTTACGGTCTCCCCACGGACTCGGCTGAGACTTGGTGGCTAGCAGGCACAATGGAGTAATGAATAGATACGCCGGCTACCAAGCTGGTTGAGAATTTTGGGAAAAAAATGTATATAGACCAATTAAAAGTTTGATAGCTAAATGTTTCAGCAATTTATTTAATCTGAAAACACCCGCGCTAGCTTGTCGTATAACTGTCCCTGTTGTACTTTTAAATTCTTCAAACTTTACTAGTCTAAATAGGCAAACTGTTAAAGACTTTGTTCTAAAACCTGGCTAAAAATGCTAATGCTACTTTTCTTCGCCTTTTACCTTCATGAGGCCATAAAGGGAAGGGAGAAAATATCTAAGTACAAAATTTGAATTATTTATTTGCATTTGCACTTTGTTTTATTTGTACTCACGTAGTTGTTTTGTTCTAAAGAAAACACATACCAGCCATTCATCAGCACATTTTCCCCTAGTTAACCTGACAAAAGGGCGACGTGTGCTACAGTACGGTGCTGTTTTGGAAGCGCGTTTTTACGGTCTCCCCACGGACGCCGCTGAGACTCAGTGGCTAGCGGGCACAGTGGAGTAATGAACTGATACGCCGGCTTGTTAGGGTCTGGTAACTAATAACCTCAAGGCCCAAGTCTTTTCCTGAAACTTAAAAGTGCATTGTGTAGCTTTTCTGGTGGAGGGTCCATCAAATGCTTTTCTTCATGGAGATGTTATTGCTTTCTCTGGAATATTTCACAGTATGGCATTAAACTTTTCTATCATCATGGAGATCAAACCAGATGAAGTTACAGGTCAGAATGCCTGTTTTTCTAGTCATTTTTGAGCTATAAAACCACCTGTAATTGAATAAATGTAAAGTAGAGCTGTTTAATGTCATACTGTGGAACATTCCAGGCAGAGCAGTGGCATATCCATAGAAACAAGCAGGTGACGGAACCGCAACCAAAACGTTAAACAGTGCACTATTAACGCAACAAAAGGGCGACATGTGCTACAGTTCGGTGCTGTTTTGGAAGCGGTTTTATGGTCTCGGCGCGGGTTCGGCTGAGACTTGTTGGCCAGCAGGCACAATGGAATAGGGAATAGATCCGCGGGCTAGCACTGAAACGGGCTTTTCCACATGCTACCAAAACAAGACACAGTGAGTCGTCGTAAATCTATCACCAAAGCTGCTGATCCTGGTTTAGAGGGACTGAACGTAGCAGAGGATGCCAACTGGAGACAGTCTATGGATTCTAGGTCAAGTTTTCAAAGGTACAAGATGATGTTAAATTATTTTTATTTTAGCTTTTTTCTATGTTATAATGTTCCCTTACCAAAAACATGAGGTTTGAGAAGTCTTCCATACATGTTGGAGTAATTTTGCGATCTCTCTCGGGCCCTATTTGAACACTCCTTATGGGTTAGCTGTTACATTCTGTCAAATGAGCGCACAAGTCTATGTTATCCACGCTCCCACACGACAATTTGACATAAATGTACAAAAACATGATGCAAAACTGTACACAGCAACTTGGCAAACCTAATGCGATGTGCAGTAGTTTTGATTGTGTAGTGATAGCGCTCTGGGGTAATGACTTAATGCAGGGAGTAAAGGGAAGAGGACACAAAAACAAAAGCGAAAGGTGTAAAACATGTTCATACTTTGTTTTTGGTGAATATAGCATTTTCAAACAATAAAACTTGGTCATCTAAATATGCTATGTGTTATCAGGTAACACTCCACAAAAGTACAATACTCCCTCTTTAATGTAAAGTTTACGTATACCAACTGAATTTGTTGTATGGGCTTATGGATTTTATGGTCACTTTGTCTGATTATTTTGTTTGCCACTTCATTTTCTTAATTTGCCAAACACAACTAAATAAACTGACATAACAACCCTGGGTTCTTGTTTTGTTAATTTATAATGCAACACATTATTATATTTAAATATGCACTATTTCCTAATTAATTCCAGTTAAACACATCCATATTTGCAAAACTTACCTCATTCTCCACATCGTCCAGACAAAGAGGGGGCGTGCCCAATGTCAGCCATTTTTATAACCTTTGGTTGAGGTCATAGGCCAGACCACGTGTGGGGGGGTCTGTTTGGAGTCATTTGTGTTTCTAGATTTCTGTATTTTGATTCAGGTTAATTTGTATTTATGATTTTATATGTTAAACAAATTTGTGATTGGAGTGAAACCTGTAAAATTATCAAAACCACTTGCTAATCTTAGACCCCTTCCGGTTCCGACAAATGGACTGACCTGGTGGGCGGTCCTAAACCCACAGATGAACTATAAAAGCAGTTGGTTGAATTCATTTGGGAGGCCTCAGTGTAGTCGTGTGCACATGGTCAAAGGACTTATTTTCTAACAGTTTATTTTGTAATTAGTTGATTTTAAATGAACTGAAGTCATCTTTTAATAAGTTTTGTCTGGTCAAAGACACTTTGCTGTATGTAAGACCACATCGGGCCGGCTTCTCCACTGAGCTCTTCAAAGGTACAAGATGGTGTGAAATGGAAATATGCTTAATAGTTTTTACATAAAAAAGTGACTAGAGAGCAGAACTGTATTTTTTAATATGAGTAAATTATGTTAAATTGAGTGAAGTGAGCTAGATCAGGTAGTCTTTAAACTTTTCAGTGCTCAGTAAGGTTTTTAATAAAAAATAGATACGCAGTATTACTAGAAATCTCTTAAATTAAACAATATTGGACCTTTGAATAGTTTTAGAATCTGTTTTAGATATGCACATAGTATTAAATCACAGTGAAACATTACTTTTAATATCCTTTTTTTTTTTTTTTTTTTTTTTTTTTTTTTACTTACTCTATTTTTAATGTTAACATCATATTGAAAGTGAAATTGAGTATCAAGTCTTCTGAGTGTAGAACCAGGTAAATCACTTTGGATGACAGATAAAGACAGATTTTTATGGCAAGTTATTTTTTCATTGTTTTAATTATTTTACATTTCCATTACATTTTGACAATCTATTCCCATGTCTGTCTATTCCAACAATAGAGAAATGTACCTTCTTTCTGTCCATTTGTCACACTTAACTGTTTCCTGCACGACTGAGTGATCGCAGGGATGTCCTCGGGCTCCACTGACTCGTCTCTGTTAAACTCATATAGGAGAGGGACCTGGCGAGACATTGTTATGATGTCTGACTTGGATGAGACAGTTTGAAGAGTGCACTAACAAACATTCCTCAAGACTCAGAACTGACGAATGACAAGCTGTCTGTGGCTCACGACACAACGACAAGGTAGGGTAAGGCTTTGGGGCAAAATTATCTTCTGGAGTCTGTCAAATCAAAATTCAAAATGTCCTAGCTCCTGTGTAATAGTTTCTCGAAGGTGAGTCTGGTTATGTGTTAAAGGGCCCATATTTTAACTATTTTAATGTTGTTTCCTAGTGAAAACATGTCAAGAATTGTGTTTTGTTTCATTCACACATGTTTAACACACAAACACTTCATATATTTGGGCTGTGTTAGGCTATCTCAAACAGAAAACGCTCTGTTCCACCTTGTGATGTCATGCGGTAATACAGGAAGTGCTCCAATGTCTTTTTAAACTCCATACACCTTCGCTAGAATAATTTGGATGATTGCAGCCCTGGAATTGCCTATTTCTTCTGGAAAAAAAGGGGTAGTTGTTAACTTAAACTATCACAGACGTCACAGGGTAGAGCAGAGCATTTTGAGCTTTGGAGATGTAGACTGACTAATAATAAAGGGTTACTCAAATATGTGTGAATGAAACAAAACAAAACACAACACAACTCCAGGTATGTTTTGGATGAGATAACATTATAATGTGTCTTAAAGCTCACAAGAGTCAGTTTTGTGTAAAAGGATCTTTTTAAATGTGGTTTAAAGCTCATTAGAGTATTTTTTTTCTTAATATAGAACCTATGAAATTGTAGTCTGAATAGTTTTAGGGTTTTTTTATGACAGTTCAGACCTTTTGAGCTGGAATTTATTTAGTTGTAGTGCTGTCTTAAATTGTCCAAAAACAAGAATTGTGAATTTTAAGCAGCTTGCAGTGGTCAAAAGTTATTCCTCACTTTCCTAGCACATCCTAATTAGAGTTTATAAACACTTCTCTCAACTTTCAGAGGTGGAGCGAATATTTGTCATCACAATAAATCCAAAAACAACTAGTATGCTAAGAATATGCACTTCCTGATAATAATGCTCAGGCACTATAACGCTTTATACTTAGATGCATGTGATATTGTTTATTAAAATGTATTTCTGTTAGAGGAAACAACCCCTGGAACAACCTGAATAATTAATTTAAACATCCAATACTGAAGAAAAAGACTTCTTCAGTATCGGACTTTTAACTTCATAATTCAGGAATAAGGATTAGCATTAGCATTAAAGCTTTTTTTTTTAAGATATAGAGCTCTGCAATGATCCATGCATTCAATTTTGTTTATTATTATTATTTTTTAAAATTTTCTTCTCATAAATGGATGGATGGAAAGTTCTAGGTGAAACTGTAAACTCAAACTTGCTCTGCACTGCATTTCTTTCTTGGAAATCTGTCATTATTTAACAGGGTTTGACATTTATAAGTACTTTTTACTTGAGTCTAAACCCTTTCTTAAATGTCATGATCCAGATGGGGTTGTAGTCCATGTCCTTGCAGTCCTGTAAGTAACTGAATAAACTACTAATTATGGAGTTTGAGGTTTTCCACGATCCATTAATAGAAATAGCCTAGCAACAATGAATCATATTTATGACCACTGATTTAACAAATGGAAGAATGTGAATGAATGCGTGACAAATTTCCACAATCTTTTTAATCTTGTTATTTCTTAAGCCAATATTTTATGCACGAGCGCTAATATGTATGAAAATATTTTGGATTTAGCCCCGCAGCACTTCACGACGGAATAAACAAATAAGAATTATAATTCCTAATAGGCTTGGCAAACCTAGAATCACGTTTTGTTTTTCTCCAAGTTATGCCAAGAAAAAAAATCAAGGTTCAGAGTTCAATGGGCATCTGGCACTGAGTAAAGGCAAAAATATTTGTGAAAAAATGGGTAAATACAACTTGTCAATTTTAAGTGGTGTGCAGTGGTCAAGTTATTCCACACTTTCCTATTGCAAAATTATTCACTGTGATTAGTTTAGAAGTGCTTTCACAACTTTCAGACAACTACTGGCATTCTAACAGCACACTTCCTGATTCCTTGAAAATATAGGTACATGTAAACAGCACATAGCGCCCTCATGTCTACCCTTAGAGCTACTTTAACATATCGGCTAAGATAAAAACTTAAAAGGAAAAACAAAATCAGGTACAACCACTTTAAGGTGATATTACTTAAAGATGCACTATGTAACTTTTTGATTGGGGGTCCATCACCTGCTTGTTTCTATGGATATTCATTGGTCATTGGAATGTTTCACAGTATTACTTTAAACGGCTCCACTGTGCCTTGCATTTATTCAATTACAGGTGGTTTTACTGCTAAAAAATACCTATTAAAACGGGCATTGTGACTTGAGCGGGGTCGCCTCTCCACAGAGCTGAACTGTGACTTGGTCTGGTTTGGTCTCCATGAAGATAGAAAGTTTTAATACCATACTGTGAAACACTGAAGAAAAGCATTTGACCAGAAAAGTTATGCAATGCACCTTTTAAATAATTTTACTAGTGCTAACTTAATATACAGACTCTTGAATTTCAAATTAAAAATGTATTACTTCTGCCACATAGTTAAAAAATGTAATTCCAAATTCCTGATAGGCTTGGCAAACTTAGAATCACGTTTTGTTTTTCTCTAAGTTCTTCCAAGAAAAGAAATCAAGGTTCAGAGTCCACTGGGCATCCGGCTTGGCACTGAGTAAAGGCAAAAAATTGTCACGAAAAAATGAGTAAATTCAAGCTCTTCTACACACTAGCCAATCAAACGGAGAAAAGTTAATCCACGCTTGGCACATTGGAGACTGCACAGGCTGTACTTTGTCAGTAACAAAAGCCTGAGCATAATGCAACTCCACAAGATCACATCATCACATTGTCCGGCTATTATAGTGTATAGAAGCATTGTACAATACCTGACATACTTTTATCTGCTCTGTATTGACATGCATGAGTTAAAAGCAATGAAAGGCTTCTTTATAGGCGGCCGCACTACCAACACTAAGATGGAATTAATAACAATGATTTAAACCCATTAGTTAAATCGTTTAATTTGAGTTTTTTTCTTCTGAGAACTGTTTGTCAAACTGCAGCAGAGCAAATAGAGATGTATTGTTTTGAAGCACAGAACAAAAACATAATAATCTTACTGGGAATATGATATTTCTTACATTCATTTGTATTCTACATCAACAAGATTAATGCAAACAAAAGTCTGAAATATTGTCAAGTGAAAGGATGAGTGGAAGTGATGAACGGATTAAAAGTGTGTCACATGGCGACTTGTGAAATGAAAATGAGTGTGTAAAATGTTTTGTATCTGTTGGTCTTTTTTTTTTCTTTTTTTTTCTTTTTTTTTTTCTTTAACTGTTTGTCTTGATTTATTTTTCTGCCCCGTCTTTATGTAGGCCTCAGTCATTGTTGTGTGTCACTGCAGGTCTAACTGCCCCGGAGCGTCCATGAGGGGCCAGGACTGTGACATCAGAATGTGAAGAGCAGCCGTGTGGAGCTGACAGTTTGTGAAGAGGACTCACCTGTCACATCACACACAGGTGAGCTGGGACAAAAGAGGGGAGGGATTTACAATCGAAAAGTGAGCAGGAAACGGGAGCGATTGAGAGAAAAGCCCTATTTTTCTCTGTATGCTTTTCATAAAGGCGAGCTCTCTGATTGCCAGTGTCAAAGTGACAGCCTCTTTTATGAGCACTTGGCGGGTCCCCGCCCTGGTTTGTGTAACTAGGCAGTGATAGCTGTGCCCATTGTTGGGCTCCCGGGGAGAGGAGCGGCCCCGTGCTATTGAGAGGGGAGGGGCTTGGTCAGCATGCCCGCCCTACGCAGTGTGTCGCCTGAATAGGCAGCTAAGGTGTCCATGCCCCCCAGTGCCCTTCAGTGTGGGAACGCGGGCTCTCGGAGCACCTGCAGGGCCTGATAGCGCCTCACACAGGATTGCGTGCTAGTGCTGCAGGAAAGGCCACGCTGAGGTGACACTGGCTCCAGAACACATCCTCCATCAGACATCAAACAGATCAGATTCACATGCACAGGCTGGACGCTCTGCACACAGTGTGGACAGCACTGCCACCTGATACCACACTATACAATGAATATACAGTCACCACATGCAGCCGCACAATCATATCTGAGCTCTGCTATACATGCTGCACAACAAATAACTGCACAGAACGCAACACGCCTTAACTAACTCACACCAATCAGATAAGATTGTAGTGGCCATCAAAGCTCCTGGGAACAATACACACCTTTATCCACATTTATTTTACTCTCACTGACTCCTACTGAAAGAAAACACCACCAAATATAGCACATGAAAATCAAATCAGAGGGCATATAAATAAGCACTATTGTACATTCTTGTGTTACAGTTTTATTATTTTTCCTCTTTTCGTGAATACATTGCAGGTGATATGCTATATACCGTAATATAATCTAGAACAGTCCTCAAAATCGCACACATAGGTGATGTAGGTCACCCACGTGAGTGTCTCCTGCTGGTTCTAGTGGTGGACAGACGCTTTAAGCATCATCACTCTAATACTGACGTTGGTGCATCCATCAGTGTCTCAGTTATTGCCTGGCCTGTCCCATGTGATACACATGTATAGCAACGCTCCCATTCCTGGCATTCCTAATCGGACCCTGACCAGGATCATCACGGCAAAACAAGACAACATTCCAGAGGCATTGTGGGAAATAAGCCCAACATCAGCGAATGAAACACATGTCAAGTAGCAGCTTATAAATTGTGAGTTGGCTTACAGTAAAACATGCTTACAGAGATTGCGTCCGTTACTTATGGATTTCGATTCAAAAAGGTGGAAGAAAGCAGTCTTTGTTTGCGTTCGCCTAATCTTCCACAATCAGCATCAGCCTTATGTTCTCATTGAAACTAATCTCTCATTTAGGCAGAAATGTATTGCGGTACATTACAAGGCCACAGTGGGTCAATTCTATTCTATGTGAACTATTGTGTATTTCAATGAATGGCAGATCTTTTTAATCCCATTGGTGATACGATGTTGACAGCTCATATTGAGGTTAGATACTATCTGCACCAAACAAACAGTACTTGCAATGGATCTTAATTCTTAGAAAAATGAGTGGGATGCAATGAATACATGGGACTAAACGGCACTCGGGTTTTGTTTGGGTACTTTTGACCCACATTTGGACCTGATTCTAAAACTAGTATCAAAACTAAACTCATTAGAAGTTTCATTAGTTGTTTGTTGTTGTTTTTTTTTTGTTTGGTTTTTTTATGCCAGAACTAGTACCAGACCACTGCGTAATGTTAAAGAAACTACAATTATTTTGTGTTAAAAATTACAATTTAATGTCTAAAAATGAAAATGAGATGGGGAGACAGTTGTGGTACGTCAATGAAAGGGGAGAGAGAGGGCATTTATTTGTAAAAGTTTTGGAGGTGATTGGTTGAAGAAAACAAAATATTATCATTTTTATTGAAATTTTTAAATCCTATAGCAACTTTTATTAGACACTGGCAGGAAAAATAGCACTATAGAAACCTTCAAAAATATAATTTTTTGCAAATCTTTCTCTGTAAAAGGTGCACGGCGTAACTTTTCAGCTGGATGGTTTGCCACTAGCTTGTTTTTATGTTACTGTGTTGCATGAATGTTTCACAGATTCAGTTTAATGCATTACTATCTCCATGAAGACAAGCAGGTAACACCACTGGGCCAAGTTACAGGTCAAATCTGTGGAAAAAGCTACCTTGCCGTGTTTATTAAGCTCTGAGTCCCCGCTCCCTTTGCTCCCCATGCTGCCACCCCCCCTTCAGAGCTATCACGACACAATCCGCGTGCATCTTTCTAATGAAACTAGCACATCGCATCAGGTTTGTGAAGTGGTAGTGTATCGTTTTGTATCATGATGTTGTTTACTTACCGAAAATAGCTTTGCGGGAGCTTGGGGTGATGTTGTGGGCTTGTTGGCTGAGTCTTGGACAGGATTTTACTGCTTAACTGTAAGGAGGGGAGGGTTTGAATAGGGCCCGGGAGAGATCACTAGATTACTCAAATATGCGTGGACGTTTGGATGACATATAAAACCACTTCATACCCTGTGTTTACTGCGGGCAAGTGCATCCAACAGAAAAACTGTATAGAAGGTCCATAAACTACAGATGGAGATGATGAATGAAGACCTGCTTTGATTTTTTTATTTATTTACCTTTTTATTTATTTCCACCTCAAGTTAAATAAGTTAAGTAGATGAACCTAGCACATTTCACATATCCACCTGCCAGCTCGCGACCATATTTGGAAAAGACGTATGCAACAACAAACAGACAGCACAGCACGGGTCACTGCACAGTCACGGATGTTTTCCAAGGGGTTGCGGAAAGTTCGCAGCATCATCCAAGGCAAGGCGGATTAACCATTTTCCAAGCAGATTCGAAAATATTTGAGTTGTCAAAAAGTTCAGCTGATACGTGTCTAGCTTTGCGGTATGAGCAATGTTCCCTGTCCATCAACAGAGGGGCCCTGCCTGTTACATGAGGAGCAGCTTGAGCGGACTTGTTTTTCGTTTTTATGCAAGATACACAGCAGAGGTGTCTAGTACTCTGTTATATTTAGTTACATGTACTTGAAAGAATTTGTATTTTTCAGGGTACATTTCTCGCAGCACTTGAGTAATATTTTTATTGAAGTAACAGTACTCTTACTTGAGTAAATGTTTTGGTTCCTCCTCGACTGTCGGTATATCTACAAGTGACAAAACTTTATGTTGACAATATGAAATAATTTGAACTTTTGTGTTTCTTGCACTGCTTCTTCAGATATGATTTAGTTTTTCTCATTTTTGTGTCTATCCTTTGACCAGATTTGAGCATTTAATGTTTTGTTCTTACAATTAGGGATGTGCAAAAATATTAATGTATCATATCGTTTAATTAGATGATACAGTATCGTGGGCTGCTGTATTTATATAGAGTATTTTTTGGTGTATTTTCCCAAATTTTGTTGGCTTATTTAAAGGAGAAAAAGTTGTTAATGGAATAAATTTGACATGTTCACTGTTTTGATGATTTAAAATGTAACTTTGCACAGGTAGTGGTTTAGCAAAGACTTGGTATCACAGTTATAATTTACTTTTTACTAAACCACATCGAATCAATTTGAAACATATTGAATCGAATCAAAAGTGCACTGTATCATAACGTGGTATTGTACTTACAATTACTTTAACTTAGCCCAGAAATTACTAATTATAATTAAGTTACTCTTACTTCTGGTATTTTTCCCAAATAATTGTTTACACTTTCTTTTTTGGACCACTATTTTATACTTGTACTTGAGTAAATTATTATAACGTTACTCTTATTTGAGTACAATTTTTGGCGACTTTGCTCCACAGTCGTTTGTTGTTGGTGCGAATTACAATAACATTAACTCAGACATCCGAACAATTACGCTTTTAAATTAGTAGTACCTTCCCCAAATATTTATTTATTTTTTTTACTTTCTTGGACCACTACTTTGTACGTGCATTTGAGTAATATTATTTTGAAGTAACGTTACTCTTATTTTTGTCTACTTTACCCACCTCTGCTCCACGGTCGCCTGTTGTTCCCGTGGGTGCGGATTACAATGAAGCAGCCACTTAATGACCAAAGGCAACAGCGGGGAGACTTCCTGAACAGCGTCAGGTCAGAGCCTAATTGGTCCTGGCACAGTAATACGCCGTAATACGCCGCTTATCTCAAGTCCAGCTGAGAAACATCACCAGTGAAGTGTTGGATCAAAACATGTTGATTGGAGGAAATGCTGATTTGGGAAAACAGGCAGAAAAATTTGCAATGTTTTTGGATAGGAGGTGATAAAAAGAGCACTGCAAATACTGAATATCTATGGGGGAAAATAACTAGAATTTTTTTTTTTTTTTATATTATATTATATTATATTATATTATATTATATTATATTATATATATATATATATATATTATATATATATTTAGTAGGTATTTTTAAAGGAAGTTAACACTCTTGTTAACGTTCAAGTATCTTACTACTTTGCCTAAAGGTCCTATATTACACAAAAATGACTCATTATAATGTTGTTACCTCATGACATACCTGGTAGTTGTTTTGTCCTTAATTATTAGTCTGTCTACATCTCCAAACCTTGAAATGCTCTGTTCCACCTTGTGATGTCATGCAGTGGTAGTCTTCAAGTTAACAGCTCCTTTTACTTTTTGTTTAGTAGAGATTGGTAATTCCAGGGCTAAAATTATCCAAATGATTCTAATGAAGGTGTATGGAGTTTAAAAACACAGTGGAGCACTTGGAACAGACTGTTTTCTGTTTTTTTGAGAAGAACTCAACCTAAATATGCAACATTTGTGTGAATGAAACAAAACACAACTCCAAGTATGTTTGCGGTGAGGAAATTAGAACATCAGAAAATAACATATATTTAAAGGCGTACTTAACAATTTACAAGTTAAAGGTGCACTGTGGAACTTTTCTGTTGGAGGGTCCACTGCCTGATGTCTCCATGGTGATGTTATTCCTTTGCCTCGAATGTTCCATGGTATGACATTAAACATATATTCATTACAGGTGTTTCTGTTGCTCAAAAATATAATTCTTCCTTCTGTGAATAGGGACGACTCTCCACAGATCTGAACTGTAATGTTGCACAGTCCTGTAACTTGCTTGTGTCCCTTGTGTTAGGCAACTTTAATCTATACTGTGGAAAATTCTAGACAAAGCCATAACAGATAATTTCCATGGAGACATCAGGTAGCAGACCCTCTACCAGAAAAGTTACACAGTGCACCTTTAATACTTCAAACTGTGTATATGTTTACATTTACTGAGACGACCACTGAAAAGGCAGAAACCGTCCAATTGAATTTGCTTTCTGATTTGCGATTTCTGATCTTTTGCGAAATCTTACAAAAATTAACATCTGAGTGTAAACCACAGAAACAGCATTTTTTGGTGTAAACAGATCTTGCAACCACATGTCCACGCTCCGAGTCAAATGGGGCAGGGGGCGTACGAATGGGAGGTCCGGGGATTTGGGTAAACCATCTGTTAACCAAAGCTTTTCGGAAAGAGCACTAATATGGATTTAGGATATTATTCTCTCCGCAGGTGGGATGGTCAAAACCCCTGTGGATTTCTCTACGAGGGGAGGGGGGTCAGCCTTAGGAAATGGGGGAAGACAAAAAATCTTGGGACTCAACAAAAGGGTCTATAATCCCCACAACTCATTTAGCGGAGTTAGGTACGAGCTCTCCCAACAATAGCCTAAGGAATTTCAGGATCAATACGGAATCGTTGTGCTTCATACAGCATTGCCGTATTGTCAAGGCGTGCATTCCTGGCATAGTCCGGTACTTGCCTGACCAGCCAGACCTTTCTACATTCTGTTCAAATCCAAAAGGGACTGGAATCAGACCATAGAGGGCGAAAAACCTCTGTCCAAACTTGTAACATTCAGAACAAAACATATAATTCCTTGTACTTGAGATAAATAATCGTTTGGCGCTTCGATTGTTGATTTCCGTCAAAATCTGTGCAGTTTTTCAGTCCTTTATGCTGTTTTCTTCTTATTTACATGTAAGCAGCAATGTTTGGACACAGGACAGATCTTCGTAAAGTTTAGTCAAAGCGTGTGGTTCTGGCTGGTTTGGTAAGACTGGTACGCTGTCAGTGCGTCATGTGGGTGGTTCTCCACGTGAGCCAAGGCGACGCCAAGCAAAGGGTCTCTGCCTTTTGTCTTGGGTTTAAGTAGTGCTTTTTAGTCTAGTTCACTTGACTTTTTTTTTGCTTTTTCTGTCCTCAAAGGTCATCTGGAGTTGGTTTAAGAGTGCCTTGCTTGTCTAATGTTGGTTACCAGGTGCTTTCGTTGAACAATGAAAGGGTTTGTGAGGGTGCTGTTGGTATCAGCAACCCTGTGATGCCGTACACTCAAACGGAGGGCAGGGGCCAGTTTTTCCTATAACGATAGAAATTTTGATAAGCTTTTTTGGAGTGAAATTGAAAACCTTTTTAAATCTTTGAGTGGTGTGGAAACTAAGCTTGGAAAAATTTTATCATTTTGATAACAATTTCGATAAAAATATATATTTTTTAATTTTCTCATTTTATATGGAAATATTTTATTCTTTGTAAGTGGAATAATACCAGTCCTAATATCTTTCAATTCAAATACAGTCTAAAAAAAATATTTAAAATCACTAGAAAACCTTCCAAATAAACAAGCCAACTACATGTTATGAATTTATAAAGAACTTCAATCTGAATCTATAAATTATCGCTATGTCTTGTAATATTTGTGTATACTGTTACAACAAAAAAGTCAGTGTAATAATAAATTTATTTGCCCCATCTGTATTAAACATGATTGGCCTACAGAATGTCAGAAGAACTAATTAAACGCTTTGCGGTGGTCCAAAGTTATTCCTCACTTACCTTATCCATTCAGAGCATCCTAATTATTCACTCACAGAGACCAAGTTGTGCCATGACAGTAAAACTAGCAACAACTATCATGCCAACGAGCACTTCCTGATTATCAGACAATAAAATGCTTTTTATTAGATGCAGATAGCACGCAGCAGACTTATTTTGACCTACTGTATCTGTACTGGGACAAGACAAATTTTACTCAAATACTGCACATGGTAACAGCTAGCATGCTAACCACTCACTTCCTGACTTATTTTGACCTCAAGAGCTGCTTATGCAATACATCTGTACCGTACTGGGACAAAGTTTGCTCAAATACATGGGAAAAAATCGAGTACAGGGCCTTTAATAAAAACACAAGTGCTAATCTGCTTAAAGTGCCAGACGCTGACTTTCCCGGGCGTGTGTAAATATGGTGTAAATCTGGTACCTACGTGAAGGCCAAAATAAACCTTTCAGGACTTGGATTGCGTTGGACTGAGATTTGCCGAAGCCTGTGTAAACCCTTATAGGAAGTTCTGTGTGTGCATGTTGGACCACACACACAAATGATCCACCTCTACTTGCGCATGGCACGATAACAGATGTTTATTTTTTTCAGCAATAGAAACACCCGTAATGAATAAATGCTCGATGGATATGTTTAATGTCATACCATGGAACATTCCAGGTAAAGCAATAACATCTCCAAGCAGGTAGCGGACTCTAAGTGTGATATATTGCTGTAAATATAGATGATAATATTGAAATTAAACCATGAAGCAGAATTATCCCCCCAAAAAAATCTATTCTAAATGTATAATATTGTTAAAAAATATGAACTACAACAAATAAATGACAGAAGGCAACGTTTGTAGTTAGTATGTATTTATAATAAGTCATAGAAGTTCATAATTCAACCCTCAACATAGAAAAACAACATGTTCCCATTAGTACAAATAAAAAGTAGTAATTAGCTGAAGATTTGGTCATTTTTGGGATGAACTTATGATTCAGAGACTTGTTTTTTTTGTTGTTTTTTTAATAAATACATGGTTTCCTAGTATTTCTTTGTACATAAATAGCTGTACCAGATACATCATTGTTTTGGAAGTTTATGCCTCCTTTTCAGACGACTCATCGGTTGGCAGGACGTGTCTTTAGTCGATTACCGCAAGAATCTCTTCATGTTCTTCTTTTACCAAGGTGTTGGGAGAAGCCGAGTAAGGCAAATGTAGCTGTAACAGATTCACTGTGTAACCTTAAGCCATTAGCTTGTCTCCATGGTGATCTTATTTCAGTGTCTGGAATGTTTCAAAGTATAATGTTAAACCTCTCTATCTGTGCAGACGAGCAAGAGATACAAGTCTGATCTGTGACGAGGCAATCCTGCTTACAGTGAGAATGTATGTTTATAAATTTATTTTTGAGCAATAAAAGAATGAGATTTGAGATAACAATGTCTGAAATTTCAACGTCAGTATTGGTATGATTGAGGTACAAAGATAGAAAACAGACAGAAGGAAAGAATTTAAACTGTTCCAATTAAAGTGGTCATTTGAGCAGGATTCCAACACCAACACAATTAAAATCCTTTCAGATACTTGGGTGTAGCAATAACTGTTGCCTGATGATTTGCCAAAACTTTAAGCCAGACGCCCATCCTGTCATAAACAACAACATGTGACTTGAGCTGGCAAAATGAGACGCAAGCACAGTACGAGCTAGAATGATGCTTTTAAAGGGCCCATATTGCACTATTTTCTGATCTACAAGTCTGTTATAATGTTTCCGCATCACAAACAGACCTGGAATTGTGTTTTGTTTCATTCACACATTTTAACACACAAACCCTGCATATTTAGGCTGAGTTTTTCTCTCAAACATAAAACATTCTGTTCCACATTGCGACGTCATGTCGTAATACAAGAAGCGCTTCAGTGTTTTTAAGCTCTATACACCTTCACTAGAATCATTTGGATAATTTTAGCCCTGGAAGTACCAATTTCTACTGAACTAAAGCTAAAAGGTATCAAGACAGACTAATAAATAATAAAGGGTAACTCAGACATGTGTCAAAGAAACAAAACACAACTAACTGGGTATGTTTTTGAGGAGGTAACAACATTATAACATGTCTTAAGGCTCACAAAAATCCATTTAGTGTAATATAGGACCTTTAACTGCCAAGCCTGTCATTGGTATCAAACAATTCAACCCACATTAACCTAATAAATATCAGCTAAATACGTTTTCCTTCTAATTATGGCGTCAGAAAAGCCTGGAGTGATGACCTGAGGGCTCTGCTATGGCGGTGTGGAGCTCTTTCTCTGTTACTGTTCACCAAATTACAGTTTCCTGCTAATCCGGCACTGACCCCCGCCAATGCCCCTTCCCCTACCCCTACCCCCCACTGCCGGCCACTTGCACATTGGCTGAGCTCATTCCTGGAATCCACTATTTTTCTTGGATTGTCTCATTGTTTACTGCTACTACAGACTCAACAGTTTTTCTTACCTAAACAGGTGATAGCGTTATCATAGTGAATAACTTACAGACATGGGTACCACTGAAATGCAATGTAACTATTGTAATATAATTGTCAGATCTTAATTTGTTTTTTTATTCTAAATTAATTGTTTACACGTTTCTTTGAACAGGGACAATGTGCATTCATAGACACTTCTGTAAATATGACCGTTAAGCTATAAATCTAGTTTCCAACTGTAGGCCCCCATAGAGCTCCTGCAGTTGTCATCACGCAATCCCAGCATGCACCTCCAAACCCCAAACTGACACTGGAGGGGCGGAGAATTCCAATAGAAACTAATGTTATTGGACACAGTTAACAAACTTTATTGGAGTTTCAGAGATTGTGGATAACTGTTGGGCACCAGGATGTAACATTATCAAGGGGAGAAGGACTGAGACTTTTACCAGATTTACAAAGCTTCAGATTGACGTAGAGGTGGATTTTTGCAGCTAATCAAGCCAAATGTTAATTAAGCTATGAATCGTTAGCAAAAGGAGAAATTTAATTTGTCAACTGGACAGAGTTTATTTGGTCAAATACGTATAAATACGAATAAACTCTGTCCAGTTTACAAATTAAATTTCTCCTTTTGCTATGGATTCTACCTGGACTGGGGGATTCTACACACATCTTAAGATATGAATGTATTTTTAGGTCCCTTTTTTTTTTTTCTTTTTTTTTTTTTTTTTTTACCTCTGCCAAGGAGGTTATGTTTTCGCCTGAGTCTGTCTGTCTGTTTGTTTGTTTGTTTGTTTGTTTGTTTTTGAGTTATCTTGCTAACTAACAAAGTTATGGACGGATCTTGATGAAATTTTCAGGAAATGTTCCTAATGGTAAACCCAACAGATGATTAGATTTTGGTGATGATCCAGAAGAAATCCTGGATTCTGGATCACTTTGAAAATTTCGTTAGCATTGCGTTAAATGGGGCTTGGCGGAGGTCTGCGCTCTCTGAGTGCTTTTCTAGTTTTTAATTGTTATCAATCATTGTCTCATAGTTTTTCCTATAAAAATAGAGATTTTGATAGCAATAAAATCACAGAGGTTTATTTTAAAATTATACATTTGATCTATCCAATTCTTTTATGGGAAAAATAAACATTAGTAAATGTGACCCATGTGTGTTTTGTAATACAGAAAATGAATCAGTTGAACATCTTTTTTAATGAATGTGTATATGTTTATAAGCTTTTTTGGAGTGAAATTGAAAACCTTTTTAAATCTTTGAGTGGTGTGGAAACTAAGCTTGGGAAAAAGGATATTTTATTTTTATCATTTTGATAACAATTTCAATAAAAAAAAGTTGTATTTTTCTCATTTTATATGGAAATATTTTATTCTTTGTAAGTGGAATAATACCAGTCCTAATGTCTTTCAATTCAAATACAGTCTAAAAAATTATTTTAAATCATTAGAAAACCTTCCAAATAAACAAACCAACTACATGTTATGAATTTATAAAGAACTTCAATCTGAATCTATTAATTATTGGTATGTCTTGTAATATTTGTGTATACTGTTCATATGTTAGGGTTAGGGTTGCAAATGTGGCCACTGTGTCACCATGGAAACTGCTGAACATTCCACCATAGGCATACAGGCAGAACACCCCCAGCATGATTTCAAAAACAAAAATTACCCAATAAGTTAAAAGCACATTGTGTAACTTTTCTGGTGGAGGGTCCTTTCTATCGTCAAGGAGACCAAATGAGATCAAGTTACAGGTCAGATCTGTGGAGAGGCGACCCCGCTCAGTCATAATGCATGTTTCTCTAGTTTTTTTTTTTTTTTTTTTGAGCTATAAAACCGCCTGCAATTTAATAAATGTAAGCTGGAGCTGTTTAATGTCACACTGTGGAACATTCCAGGCAGAGCAATGACATCTCCATAGAAACAAGCAGGTGACGGACCCCCAATCAAAAAGTTACATAGTGCACCTTTTAAAAATGAGTCTAAAAGCCTAAAATTGAAATGTCTCAGAACAACATACAGTAGTCTTCATTCTTAGCCTGCCACTGTACTGGAATTAGAACACCCCAGAGGTCACGAAGCCAAGTCCGATTAATTGGTGCGTTATTAAGTTATTAAATCCCGCTCAGATGGTTCCTTGGAAATTAATTCACGGTCAATAAAGCGGACTTAGGATCCTGATTAGTGGACTTTGGCCCCATTAAAAAGAAGATCCGGCTGGGCTGATGCCGGGCGTAAGGAGATGTGAAGCGGCCACTTAAGGGGCTCTGCGGTTTTAGGTCTGATTAGTTTCACGGATGTTCTTCCTGATGCTGTTGGGATATCCTGCTGCTTTCCGGTAAACCACACGTCTCTGGTCATGTGCTTGGCAAGAGGGGAAAAAAAAAGAAGAAACAGGTTGATTAAATTGCATGCTGGGAAAGGGTTTTTTTGTTTTGTTTTTTCCTCTGGACAAATTTGAAAGAGTTAGTTTATCGCAACATGTAATGAGCTCCATGTATGTTTTTATGTAGTCTATTTGCAAACAAAATTTCTTCAACTTTTTTCTTTTTTTTTTTTAAGTAGGGCTGCAAGGATTAATTGAAATAACTAACTAGATGACTGTTAAAATAATTGTATTTTAATAATCATAATTAATTTTATTTGGACTATACAGACTCTAACACACGTTTTTTTTTTTTTTTTAATCACAAAGACGGCAACCTTATTAAATCAAAATATCAATTTCAGATTTGTATCAATAATAAACTAATAAATTCATCTATATTCTCTATCTAGAAGCATTCAGTCACATTATTAAAATCATAAGGCAAGGTAAGTTAATTTGTATAGAACAATCCGTACACAAAGTACTTCAAAGTGCTTTAAGAAAGACCTTAAAGTCATAGTACAGACAATTAAAAACAAATAATCATCATAAAATTCGTTAAAGAGTACAGAATAAAACCCTTTCAGCCATATTTGCAGTTAAACTAAACAATTTTGAGCCTGGATTTAGTGTAAATATGGTCAAAGTAGAGGCCTGTCTCATCTTCAGGAAGGCTTTTCCAGATTTGAGCTGCATAAAATGAAAACGCTGGTCATTATTTGGTCAAAATGTATTTAACAAATCCCACTGTACAACTAAAAACTACTTTGACTAGTCGGCTAATTGAAAAAAAGTGTGGTCTCCTGGGTGTTTTTAGATGCAGTTAACAAATCGCAAAAGTTACAGTTTTTGAAGTAAAATAGCCTAGTTTAATCCACAGACATGTACATAAATATTTTCTTTCTCTGCATAAAAACTGCTAACCATGTAGCTTAGATCTGTACAAACATGCCGACATCCATGTGATTCTTGTAATAGTTGGTCGATCCATAGGCCTATTTGCCAATTCTCCTCCTCTGTGAACTTTGAACAGAATCCTCTTATTAAATCCTAAATCTCAAATCTAATCCTAATGCTTGTGAGGAAAATTGCAATTACACATTTTCCCAAGTCATTCAGCGCTAATGTCACATGAACACAAACTTACAGTAGCCTACGTATTCCACCTCCTCAACCTTGGCAACATCTTGACTGCATTTTAAGTAGTTCCGTCTTCTCCGTTTTATTCATTCACCGTTGAACCCGACCCGTTACTGTTCTTTTACACGAGCTCAGATTTACGGTACTCTTTCCACCTCTGAATTATGGATCTCTGGCCGGCCTCCAAAGTACGCTTTCATAGACATTAGAGACGGAAGGATCTGTCAAAGTCAATGTGAGCCTGATTAAGGAGGAATGGCGTGTGTTGATCGGGGACACATGGGACAACAGTTTTCCGTGCACCAAGTCGTGGAAATAGAATCCGACCCACTGTAATTCACAATAATGGGCTAACTTCCTGCAGGAACGCTCGTGTTTGATTGTTTAATTGTTTGCAGGCATGTGGGAGAAGGCACTGGAGATGTTCCTCTTGGGGATAAGTGAGGAACAGGGTGGGAGGAAATGGAAGACGGCTATGGCCACTCGAGCCGGGGAAGGGTCTGTCGTCGCGGCGTTGAGTGATTGGCAGCTCGGTGGAGGACCAGATCTCTGAACGCTTTTACACACTTGTACGTTTTGCTGTCATTTGTCCACTGTGACACAAACTGATGCGAACTTTTGACTGGTAGAGTGCATTTTAATTTAAGACAGACCTTCTCATTCAAGTTTTTTTTTCTTTGTTTACTACTTTCTACATTTTAAAAACACATAGAAGACGTCAACTATAGGAAGCAAGATGGAATTATGAAGCAAAAGAAAAAATATAATTATATTTTCATCCAAATTCTTAGTTAGTTTCATGAAGTCGTCACCTGAAATGGTTTGAAACAGTGTCCAAACTTTTCACTGGTTGTTTATGCTAAAATAAATGTAAATTATGTGATATACTGAAGATCTAGATGTCCCATGAAAATACTTTTATTGAGGTGATTCATGAGGACAACATAATGCTTAACTTAATCAAACTTTCTTTATAAAGTGCTTTTCTTACAAAAAGATGCCACACAAAGTTACTAGTATATGTGGCAGTTCGAATCCTGCTCTTGAAGTAAACATCATTGGTACGGTGGTGAGATTCCAGCTCCTTGGGCAAGACACTTCACTCCCCTTTACCTTCAGTGTCTATGTACAATAATGTATGAATGTGTGTGGGGGAAAGTTTGAGCGACTCCTTCTTTTTTCTTTTTTTTTTTTGGTAGTACTTTTATTATCCCTGTAGGGAAATTATCCTCTGCATTTCACCCTTCCTTTTAGGAGCAGTGGGCAGCACATGGGGCCCCCGGGGACCCATCACCATGATGTTTTTGCTAGGCTTGGTCAGGACCTCAGCTGGAAGATTTTTTAACCTATGGAGCATGTTTTTGTTTTTTGAAGGTACAAAAGTGTTATAAAAATGGTGGTGGTACTTATAGTATTGAACAATAACGGCATTTAGCATTTTGTTCATTGTCAACTGCAATATTGATCCCAAATAATTCAAATAATTCCATCTACATACAGGGCTGTGGGCAGAGACTGGGGGAAGTACACAAGCTTCAGATGCAGAACAGTACTGGATTGTGACGAAGTAGCTCAGTTGGTAGCGTGCCGGTGTGAATCCTGCTCTCGACATAAACGTTTCTGCATACACTGGTGTATGAATGTGTGTGTGAATGGATGAGTGGTTGATGTAAAGTCCTTGAGTGCCTTGAAGCTGGAAAAGCGCTGTATAAAAATGTGACCTTTTACCATTACTGAAATTGAAATGAAACACTGAGCAGGTTAATGACGAGGAAACGCTATTATAACATATTTCATTAAAGCTGACATTGCATATTATGTCCCCCGTAATTGAGGTAAGTAGATATTCCTGGCTTGATCTTGCGACTCGTTGTCCAAGTCATTTCTGGGACTCAACCAAAAAAACAACAACAAAATTTATGTCATTTAAAATGTTTTTAAATGTTGGACCCAGACATCCATTACGATACATGAGGACTTGACTCGGACTTGACCCGGGTTAGCGCAGAGTGACTGGAACTGAACAGTGATGACTTTAGTGCGACCTGGAAAACATGACTGCATCACTGCTGGTAGGCGTTAATATGTTTATACGGACCAACGCTGTGTTATTGTTACATTAATGAGCCGATATTACGCAAAATTGACTCGTGTGAGCTTCAAGCCGTGTTATAATGTTGTTACCTCCTCAAAAACATCCCCACAGTTGTTTTGTTTCATTCACACGATTGAGTAAATCTTTATTATTAGTCTAAATCTACAAACCTCACAATGCTCCATCCCACCTTGTGATGTCATGAAGTGGTAGTTTTCAAGTTAACAGCTCCTTTTACCTTTTGTTCAGCAGAGATCGGCAGTTCCAGGGCTGAAATGATCCAAATGATTCTAGTGAAGGTGTATGAAGTTTAAAAACACAGTGGAGCACTTCCTGTATTACCACGTGACATCACAAGGTGGAAAAAAGTGTTTTCTGTTTGAGTAATATGAGCCCTTTAAGAAAATAGCAGGTTTTTTTGTTTTGTTTTTTTCACGTGGCCGTTTTACAATTGTATACTGTAAAATTGTCGTTATTTTTGGAGCTGTATTTTCACCTCCTTTGACCTCACGCTCACTTACAAAAACACTATAGTTTGTCCTCCCTCTGATCAGCTGTGCCGTGGAGCTGGGAATGGGAAGTGTAAACATAAACTAATTTAGACTCCAGGAGATGTACTGCATCGCATTATCCATTCTCCTCACATGCTCAGCGCACAGCCAATGATCATTTGTTGAATCAAAACTGTCAAAACATGTTAAACAAACTTGAAGAATTAACACTGTAAATGAAAAGTGACAGCTGTGGCCTAATCAATGCCAATAGACTAACACAGTGCGGCATTATATTGTATGTGCACGCTAAAGGCCTTGTATAAGCAGCTCTTGAAGTCAAAATAAGTCCGGAAGTGAGTGGTTAGCATGCTAGCTGTTGCCATGTATTTGAGCAAAGATATATTGTATAAGCAGCTCTTGAGGTCGAAATAAGTCAGGAAGTTCCTCTTGCCCGGTACAGATATAATGTATAAGCATCTGCATACTGTCGGCATCTAAATATAAGGCGTGTTGTTGTCTGATTAATCAGGAAGTGTGTGGTGAGCATGCGAGTAGTTGTGAGCTTTACCGTGATGGCATAAACAAACTTCTAATCAATACCAATAGGCGAAGACGATGATTTTTTTTTTCTATGTATTTGAGAAAAATTTGCTTTTCCCCAGTACAGATATCTTTGTATAAGCAGCTCTTGAGGTCAAAATAAGTCTGGAAGTGAGTGGTTAGCATGCTAGCTGCTTCCATGTGAGCAAAATTTGCCTTTCTCCAAATATATTGTATAAGCAGCAGCTCTTGAGGTCAAAATAAATCTGCTGTGTACTGTCTGCATCAAAATATAAAGCATTTTATTGTCCGATAATCAGGAAGTGCAAGGTTAGCATGCTAATTGTTGTTAGCTTCACCATGCTGGCATAAACAAACTTAAGGAATTAACATGATAAATGAATAGTGACATATACACAGACACATATTGTCTGCATCTAATCATAAAGCGCTTTATTGTCAGATCAGGAAGTGTGTGGTTAGCATGTTAGCTTGTGAAAATCGCTGATAATCTCATTGTGGTGAGTGATTGGGATGCTCTAGGTAACTTAGGAATAACTTAAAGGTGCACTGTGTTACTTTTGTGGTGGAGGGTTTGTCACTTGCTTGTCTCCATGGAGATGATATTGCTTTGCCTTGAATGTTCCATAGTATGACATTAAACTCAAGTCTTACATTTAATACAATTTCAAATTCAACAAAAAACATTAATTCATACTCTAAATAAGGTAACCTCTCCACAGATCTAACCTGTAACATGGCTTGGTGGCGTTACTTGGTCGTTACCATGAAAACAGACGTGCTTAATGTCAAACTACGGAACATACCAGGCAAATTGACAACATCTCCATGGAGACAAGCTGGTGGCAGACGCTCCAAAACAAAAATTACGCAATGCACCTTTTAAAACCATGACCAGTTCTGTTTTTCACCTTTTTAACGCAGTCAAAATCACCTTTTTAAAACGTGTACCTGGGCTCGTACGAAATAAACAGAGACAAAAGCTCTGACATGTGCTGCAGCTGGGCTAAGAAGTGATGTAAGCAAATGACTTCACCTCCCACCTGCTGCTGTGAGCACCTACGGGAGTTGTATGGGCTTGGATGTATAGTAGTGTCACTAAAATATGCACGGATCATCAGCACTGGATCTACTGTAATTACTTGGATAAAAAGTTGTTAGTTGTTTTCTTAAAGGGCCCACGTTACGCTATTTTCTGATATGTTACAATGTTTTCTCGTCAAAAACGTACCTGGAGCTGTTTTGCTTCATTCACATCATTCACAAAGTCTGCATATTTAGGCTGAGTTCTTTTCTAAAACTGAAAACACTCCGTTCCACCTTGTGATGTCATGTGGTAATACAGGAAAGGAAGTGCTCCACTGTGTTTAAACTCCATACACCTTCACTAGAATGATTTGGATGATTTCAGCCCTAAAATTGCTAGTGTCTTCTGAACTTAAGGTAAAAGGTAGCTATTAACTTAAACTACTGCTTCATGACATTTGGAGATGTAGACAGCTTAATATAGGATTACTCAAACAAAACACAACTCCAGATACGTTTTAAAGAGGTAACAACATTATAACATGGCTTAAAACGCACAAAAGTCAATGTTGTGTAATATAGGACCTTTTAAATAATAGCACAGGATTTTTTTTTTCTGATATGTCAGCCTGTGTTTGAGCAGTTTCATATCAAAATCTGAAAAAATGTCCTTACCAATTTACACTGCTAAGACATCTAATTTACAAACTCGGCAGCCCCATGAGGTGAAATGCCATTATAAGGACTCAGACCAAGCCTCAAATGAGCTCATGCTGTTACACCTCTGCCCTGAGAAAGCACTGGGCGGAGAGATTACACACTTAATCCATTAATGCATTTTATGGACTAATTTAGACATGTATTTTGTATGTTGTTTTTGTTTCGAAGGCACTTTTCCCATGTATTTGGGCATTTAACTTTAATCAGTTTATTTTGTAAAGCCCAAAATCACAACAGCAGTTTCCTCTTAGGACTTAACCAGATCATTGATTTAACGGAAAGTTATAAAAACCAACAGTGAAACATTGGTTAATAACAGATTAACCCGCATTCATAGAAAGCAAATGGGTAACTGTCTGAGAACATTCCTGGACCTTAGACCCTCCTTTTCGGCAAAAGAGAAACCTCGAGGAGCAAAATTTGTCTCGCCACAGTACAGATATATCGTACAAGCAAGTCAAGATACGTCTGCATCTAATTGGAAGGCATTTTACTGTCCCATAATCAGGAAGTGTGTGTTAGCATGAGACTTACCATCACAGCAAAACTCACTTTGGTCACTGAGAGTTGTGAAAAGCGTTTATAGACTTAAACAAATTAACATAAAAACAAAGAGCAAAAATATTAAATATAAATTCAAAATAAGTAGCAAAAATAACAAGAGACTCATCACTGTGAATAATTATTTGCGTGAATGCATAAGGTAAGTGAGGAATAACCACTGTAAACTGTTAAAAACAAACTAGCAATGTTTTTTTTTTCACATTTTAAGACGGTAAAAACCCGATATAATGGACCAAATAATCTTTTAGAATCATGTATTGCGTAATGCAGAAATAAATACGCATTTGTCTCGTGAGTCTGCGTCTGACAGTTCAGCACGGTGACATCGTAGTGGGTGACTCAGCTCGGGGCTAGCCTCCGATCACCCCTGCCCCCCTGCCCACTGGGGTGAGTGCGTGTGCGGGCGGGTGGGGGTTCTCCCAGCACCCAATCCCTCATCGTAAAAACAGCTGCCAGAGCACACCTGGATTAGACCTGAACAACCACGCGATAGGTGAGGTCATTTGACTCAATCCGTGTTGGTGATGTCATTTACATTTTTAGCTTATTGTACGAGCAGGACCATATACGGCCGTGGAAATGGCTCAGGTCGCTGTGATGTCATCAGCTACAAGACAAATGAAAAAGCGTGACTCGGGGTTAAACTTGTCTGCTGATGTTGGATTGCTCATTGCACAATAAGGCAGTCGGAAAAAATAATTAGGGGGTGACAGCATGCAGATCAGTTGTGAGATATTTAGGGAATTACAGCATCAAGTGTAATCATGATTAATCTGGTGGTATATTAGGAAATGGGCTAGAGCGCAAGAACTATCACACAAGGCGGCATGTTATTTCTAATAGAATTAATTCATGGTTTTCAGGCTTGACATATTCTATTGTGTGCAGTAGTGAGGACTTTTGACAACTGACATGACAAAACATTTTATTTTGAATTGTTAATTGCTCTGGCAACTGTCCTAAAGGTGCATCATCTCTGAAACATGCTGATGGCCGACCTAAAAGATTTATCATTTTAAGGTGCACTAACCTTACTCCCTGCAGGTCTGTCACGTACTTGTACCAAAAGAATGCTTTGGAATGTTCCACATTATGGCTTTAATGGTATCTAATTCCATGGGGTCAAGCAGGTGATGCTGTAAAGCCAAGTTACAGGTTAGATCTGTGGAGAGGCTAGCCCGGCCCTCAGTATGAATGAATGTTATTGAAGGTATTTGCATTAGCGCTGAAATCACTAAATTGAAGCAAGCTAGATCAGTTTAATGCCATGTTGGTACATTCCAGGCTAAGCAATCACATCTCCATGGAGACAAGCACCAGAAAAGTTACACGGTGCACCTTTAAATGAATACACTGTTTTATTAGGTTAAACATGACCTCACAGTTTAAGTTCAGTTTAATATTACAATAAAATTTTTTACTTTTCAAGGTCCTAAATTACACAAAAATTGATTCTTATGAGCTTTAAGCCATGCTATAACAATGTTTACCTCCTCAAAAACAGACCTGGAGTTGTTTTGTTTCATTCAAACATGTTTTAGTAATCCTTTATTATTAGTCTGTCTACATCTCCAATGCCCAAAATGCTCCTTTCCACCTTGTGATGTCATGAAGCTGTAACCTTCAAGTTAACAGCTCCTTTTACCTTTAATTCCGTATAGAGATTGGCAATTCCAGGGCTGAATTCATCCAAAAGATTCTAGTGAAAATGTATATGGAGTTTAAAAACATAGTGGAGCACTTCCTGTGTTACCACATGACATCACAGGGTGGAACCAAGCGTTTTCTGTTTGGGAGAAGAACTCAGCCTAAATATGCAGGATTTATGCATTAAATATGTGTGAATGAAACAAAACACAACTCCAGGTCTGTTTGTGATGAGGAAACGGCATTAAATCAGAAAATAGCACAATATTGGCCCTTTAGCTGCTGTCTAATCCGTTCAGTTAGCATGAAATCACCCATCTTATTTACACTTTCACTTGGAGATCCTCCTCAGCAAAAGATGTTTATTCCAGTACAGTCCAGTCCAGTACAGTAGTAATTTGTCCAACTTTAACTTTAATTCGTATTTTCAGCCCGAGACCAGTGCGTGTGTCACATGTCCATGGATGACTCATGTGTTTGTCCGCCAGGAACCGAGCGGGATCTGACTGCTCCTCGGCTGGACGTGTCTGCACTCGTCAGCTGCTCCGCGAGTTTGGGTTACGCCCTTGTACCGCTCCAAATGAATGCGCTCTTCACTTCAGAAAGCAATCAGCCCAATGTAAACTAAGAGCAACTATGTCCTCAACGCTGAAGCCACCCAAACATGCGAAACAGAAACGTGTGTGCAGTGTGGCCATGTGTTAAAATGAGGAAGACTCCCAGAAGCCTCATATCCTGCTCGTAAAAAGAAATGATTCCAAAACACTACATGGTCCTGCCTGACGACCGCCAGCCCACGTCCAAATACAACAGGATTCCACCTAGCAACCGTGTCAGATAAGTGTGTTGTGTTCCCCCAGACGCCCTGGCCAAAATAGAAGCCACTGTGAGACTAAACAGGGGGAGGGCCGCGCTGTGGCTGGAGGGAGGTTGTGCACAGGTCAGAATACACATTGTACAACTAGGGGCGTAAAGCTGGAAAATTAAAAGTATTTCAAAGGTACACTGTGTGACTTTTCTGGTGGGAGGTCCGCCATCTGCTTGTCTTCATGGAGATGTTGTTGCTTTGTCTGGAATATCACAGTATGGCATTTACACAACAACATGGGTTTTTATTGACTCAAAAACTTGCATTCTTACTGTGAGCGGGCTTGCCTCTCCACAGATCTGGAACATTCCATGGAGATAAGCTGGTGGCGGACCCTCCACCGGATAGCTTGCACAGTGCACCTTTAAAGAAGACGTATTGTGCTTGTGTGGGTTACAGTTATAATCTGTCACACCCATGGATCTTTGCATTATAATTTGCTTATTTTAAATTGCTATAGTCGTAAACGTCATCACGACAAAGAGCCGTGCAGCGCCTCCAGTGGACAGCTGCACATCACCCTTAGCGAGCAGCGGATTGGTTTTTTATTTGTACAAAAATTACTACGCAATGATGCAGATTCTTACGCATATCACAGATTAAGAAAAAAGATTATTTGGAGAACAAAATAAGTACAGAGCAGTGAGCGTATACCGGTGATGATGGGAGTAGATCGTTAATCAGAATTGAAAAAATAAATAAGATAAAAATAATCAAAACCAGAGCACCAAGAGGAAGAACATGCACACTGCACACAAACGGGCCTTGTCTAAGAGCCTCTTACAGTGAGACCGAGAGCGTTCGCCGCCCATTCACTGTGCCACATTGTGAGTGTGTGAGTGCGGCAGTTGACAGATGGTTAGTTAATTTGGAGTATTTTGTGTGTGTGCATGCATAATGTGTGTTTAAAAAAAAAAAAAAGAAAAAGAAAAACAATAAGTAACTCTTCTGCTCCAGATACAATCAGCTTTTGAGGAAACGCTCATAAACAGGAGGTTCCTTTGGGGAAAAAACAAATATAATTCATTTAATGGAGAAAAGCTGCTGAAACTACTGCATCAAATTAAGATACAAAAACATGAAGAATACAGAGGCCCAACAACTCATTTTTTTTTAAATATGCAAGAATACTAACTAGGGCTGTAGTCCTTTAGTCGTTTAGTCCAGGGGTGTCCAAACTGTTTTCACCCAAGGCCACAAATAGAAACGTATTTGTAGTAGAAGGTTGCAGACAGGTGGTCAGACTTTCAAACAGATGCATTTGACATAAGTTTGACACAACACCTTTAAGAGTCTTGGAACACAAATTTCAGATTTGTATCACAATGCAATGAGATGCTATTGTTGCAGTTTTATGATGGAGATACTTGAATTTGAAGTAAAAAGTACTGCCTGTTCATTTGGGCCAATTCATGACCCAAACTATAACCCCGGGGCCATAGTTTGGACACTCCTGGTTTGTCAATCACTCAGTGGAGTCTTAGTCGATCAAAATTTGTATTATTTGACCAATTATTTTATTTAGATTATAATGATTTCTATGGGACATCAGCAGAATGGAGAAATGAGTAAGTGAGTTAGCTGAAGATGTGTTATTTTTGTTTGTATTTATTCACCTAGTGCCTTTTCTGCATAAATAGTTGTTTTTGCATGAACTCCCGTGCAGGTGTAGTCTTGTGAGTGCAGTTTGGGTCAGATACGTAGAGACACATAATAGTTTTAAGAGCGTTTGCAGGACATTTCTTTAGTGGACTACTGCCTTTTTGCTAACAGTAGTTGCGTGCTACATGTTGCCGCAGTGTGATCACAGGCTGGATTTTGACATCAGCAGAGTAATCCATTTACTTTTCTGGGGTAATGTCATGTCAGCAACATCCGCTAAGACTTAAATGTCAAATTAAATTGTTTGTGCTTAAAATACACATACTGTAATCCACCAGGAACTTCTTATAAAGATGGAAAAAGTTATGTTTTGTTAAGTGCTCTAACCCACACCAGACCACGCCCCCCACTATTTTAGCTGCTGTTTGTATCTGTAGCAAATGTGACTGCTCCACACAGAATGGGATGGTCGAGACAGAGAGACTGAGAACCTGAGGATGAGTTTAGTTCTGCTAAGGATGGGGTGAGTGTTGTGACAGCTGAAGTAGTAAAAAGAAGAGGTGAGTGTATTGAGACTGGTAGTGTCACGATACTAAAATTTTGATACTAAGGAGTAGGCTTGAGTATCAAAACTTTTTAGTATCGTGACACTACCAGTCTCAATACACTCACCTCTTCTTTTCACTGATACTAAGGAGTAGACTCAAGTTCAAGTACCTCGGGGTCTTGTTCACGAGTGAGGGGAGGATGGAGTGTGAGATTGACAGGTGGATCTGTGCAGCGTCGGCAGTGATGTGGTCGCTGTATCAGACCGTTGTGGTGAAGAGGGAGCTGAGCCAAAAGGCAAAGCTCTCGATTTACCGTCAGTCTACGTTCCTCCCCTCACCTATGGTCATGAGCTTTGGGTAATGACCGAAATGAAAAGATCGCAGATACAAGCGGCCGAAATGAGTTTCCTCCGCAGAGTGGCTGGGCGCTCCCTTAGAAACAGGGTGAGGAGCTCAGTCACACGGGAGGAGATCGGAGTAGAGCCGCTGCTCCTCCACGTCAAGAGGAGCAGCTGAGGTGGCTCGGGCATCTGTTCTGGATGCCTCCTGGACGCCTCCCTCGGGAGGTGTTCTGGGCATGTCCCACCAGGAGGAGGCCCCGGGGAAGACCCAGGACACGCTTGAGGGACTATGTCTCTCGGCTGGCCTGGGAACGCCTTGGGGTCCCCCCGGAGGAGCTGGAGGAAGTGTCCAGGGTGAAGGAAGTCTGGGAGTCTCTGTTTAGACTGTTGCCCCCGCGACCTGGCCCCGGATAAGCGGAAGAAAGGATGGATGGAGTAGACTCGATACTCTATACCAGGAGTGTCCAAATTTTTATAATTATTATTATTATTATTATTATTATTATTATTATTATTATCATTATTATTATTATTATTATCATTATTATTATTATTATTATTTACTTCATTAGAGATGTTCAGTGTCCATTTAGTGATATATACACAAGTACATATATGCACATCTACATTTTATACTTATGTACATATATCTGTGCCCCCCTACATACATATGTGTGGACACATGCACATACCCACCCATATACGTACATGCACGCACGCACACACACGCACGCACGCACACACACACACACACGTCTCCATCAGTTCAGATCCATTTTATTTATACTATAAGAGGCAGAGCATATTGTTAATATTATACTCTACCTATACTTTCTTTCCCCTTTAATTAGTGACCCCTCACCAAAGTAAGTAAATAATAATACTAATACACATCCTTAATCCTTTCCCACTAATTTTCTTTAGTAGGAGGTTGTGGTTTTAGCCAGGATACAGTTATTTATTTATTTTTTTGCTATTGTACTTAATATTAGAATAATTTTCCTATTTTTATGAGTCATAGTTTTTGGTATGATACTCAATAAAAATAGTTGTAAATCTAAATGTAGTTTTTCCTTACAAATACTTTAAATTTTCTTTTTTACACTGTCCCAATAATCCAAACTTTTTTCATCAGACGGACGATGGAGGGCCATAGTCTGATGGTGAATACAGTGAATAAAGGAAATACAGTATGTGCATTTATTACACGTTAGAATGAGCCCCCAGATCTTTGTTCATGTTTAAATCGTCGTTAGTATCCACCTTAATCCACCCCGCCCACTTTTGTCTCTAAATATTCCTAAATCACGCTTTTTTGTGGTGGCTCTTCCAGTTTGCATCTTAAATATGACATAAGGTTGGTTCATTTGTGTAAAATGTTCAGTTTTCATGTGCACCAAAAAGTAAAAGCCGCACCGATTCTCTGGGCGCTTTAAAACGGTTTTATAGTCCGTACTGAACTTATTTACTGTCATATACAAAATAATACAACCTGAATCATGATGGAGGAGCCCATGTCATCTTCCAGAATAAGGTGAATAAAGAAAATATTTGGTAGCTGGTTTTATCAAGGTAGATTTTTAAAAACTTGCAGGAAAGATACTGCTTATGTTTTATACCAGTTGAGATGCCATGACGATAATAAAAAGACTTTTATTTAGACAGGAAAATGTGTTTTTTCTGGTTTTATATCTGTGTAATCCTCAGTGGTCCTGTAGGTTTAAGATCATTCTAAAGCGATTCAGGAAAGGTTCATTTCTGTCCTCTGAATGTGACTTTTTTAGTATTGATACCTGCTCAAATTAGTATCTACTTTTCTGGTGAAGGCTCTGCTGTCTGTCTCCATGGAGATGTTCTTACTTTGCCTGGAATGTTCCATGGTATGACATTAAACATATCCATCATTACAGGTGTTTCTATTTCAAAAATACAATATTTCCTTCTGTGATCAGGGGCGACTCTCCACAGATCTGAATTGTAACGTAGCGTAGTAGTCTCCCTTGTGATGGATAGCTTTAATCTATATTGTGGAACATTCTAGACAAAGCAATAACATTTCCATGGCGACAATGAGGTGGCGGATCCTTCACCAGAAATGTTACGCAAGTATCTATTAGTATCTGATTGAGACTGAGACAGCAGAAATACACGAAAGAAACTTTAAATTTGCACATTACCATCATCAAAGTCTTTTTTTTAATCATTTTTCCAGTTGTTTCCATGACATTTCTCTTTTAAATCCTCTTCCTCTCCGCACACTCACGCTGGCAGGTGTAAAAGGAGATCTCTGTCTTCACCTGTCTGACCTCATGGCTTTACCTGGTCTGGTTTGGTCTACACCTGGACTTACATACTCAGCACTATCCCCACTCTGTCATCTCCAGTTACATCAATAAGGCTTTGAACTCCACTCAATGTGAAATCCTGAACCCATTCACAAGACGAGTACTGACCCACATCCACCGCATGTCACAGCTGTTCGCCAGTAATAAAAAGACGTCAAGATTTTTGGAAAGGAAATTTTCTTGTAATGTAATCCACTGGAGTGAAATCAAAGTGCTGTAAACACGCCTATTGTCTGATCCTAATATTAAGCGACAGTGATGGATCCAATTATTAAATCATGAAGATAAATCGAGACATTGTTTTTGAAACGTGAACAATTCTCGAGATTTATGGAAGGTTTTGGCTGGACTCTCAAAGACTTTGAAATGAGAGTGAAGTTTCACTTTCAACTGTCCCCACACACTTTCCTACTACTACTATTATTATTATTACTACTACTACATCTGCTACTACTCCCACTTCTACTACTGCTACTACTGGACGGAGAGGGCTTTCTCCAAGAGTCCATTTTGCGTAGTATAGAACCTTTAAAGCAATGTCCAGATGATACTTTTGAAATCTTTCTACCATGAGCCACTCTTGGGGAAATTAGGGATTACATTGGCTATAAGATTCAAAAGTCAGGTACAGGACGTTGAAGTTGCATTTTTATTCATCCTCTACACTTGGTCCCTGGGGCTGATTTACAAAGGTACTGTTGACCCAGCATTTAAGCAGTATTCATGGAGATTGTGCAGACTTTGTGGATTTAATGTTTGTTCACTACTATTCAAGTCCATCTGCTTCAAAAGTGCTCCGTTAAGTTGTAACAGAGGACGCCTGGAGATCCCATTATGCGATTTACAATGTACATATGTCTCATCTCTTGTCCTTGGTCAGTCCTCATAATTTTAAGATGACAAGAGGCAGCTAAAAAAAGCAACACATAATTCACAGTGGCTGTTCTCGGCTGTCTCAGTTTAGTAATGGATTGGAAGAAAAGTGAAACTGTCAATCACACACAAACTTTGACAAAAATGGTTGCATATCAAGAAGAAAAGCAGCAGAAATTGTGTGTTTAAAAAATAATAATAAAGAATACCAGTATGCAACGTTTTGTAAATTAAAAGTGCATTGTGTAACTTTGCTGGTGGACGATCCGCCAAATGCTGATGTTATTGCTTTGTCTGGAATGTTTCACAGTATGGCATTAAACCTTTCTGTCGTCATGGAGACCGGACCAGACCAAGTTACAGGTTAGAACTGTGGAGAGGCGACCCTGCTTAGTCAGAATGCCTGTTTTTCAGCTATTTTTGAGCTAAAACAACCTGTACTTTAATAAATGTAAAACAGAGTTTAATGTCATACAGTGGAACATTCCAGGCAGAGCAATGACGTATCCATAGAAACAAGCAGGTGACAGACCCTCATCCAAAAAGTTTTTAAGGTGGGACTAAATACCTAAACACCAGCCAAACCCATATTTCACATCACAATAGAGCTGCTAAACTTGGTCTAACAAGTATCCACATTTCAAAGTCCGCCCCTGCCGCCAGGTGTTTGGAATCAGAAACACCTGGCTGGAATCGGGGCAGTGCTTTGTGATGTCATCAAGTACCTGAAATCTGCAAAGACAACTGGAGCCAGGACAAACCCATTTTATACATTTTTGGCTGCAAATATCCCAATTTGTGCTAAAATTGTCCAAAAAGCGCTAGGAACAGTAGACAGTGCTATTAAAGGTCTTATATTACACAAAATGACCATTGTGAACTTTTAGCCATGTTATAATGCTGTTACTTCCTCAAAAACATCAACAAATGAACAAACATTTTTATTAGTCTGTCTACAACTCCAAAGCTCAAAATGCTCTGTTCCACCTTGTGATGTCATGAAGCTGTAATTTTCAGCAGCTCCTTTTAAATTTAGTTCTATAGAGATTGGGCTGAGACACGGCTGAAATTATCCAAATGAAGGTTCTAGTGAAGGTGTATGGCGTTTAAAAACACAGTGGAGCACTTCCTGTACTACCACATGACATCACAAGGTGGAACAGAGTGTTTTCAGTTTGAAAGAGGAATTTAGACTTGGACAAACTTTACTGATCCACAAGGGAAATTATTTATTTAGCCTAAATATGCAGGATGTATAAAAATGTATGTTAAAAAAAAAAAATGATTTTAGTGTTTACTTCCACTGAGAAATTCATAATGATAGTAAAGTTGAAGTCAGTGGTAGAAGATTATGAAGTAAAAGTAGAGATTTTTTGTGGTTGTTTGAGACCTGCTGAAAAGGCTGAGGGTTTATTTTTAACATGTTTGCAGTTTGAGCAAACAAAAATATACAAATAATAACAGGAAGGAAAAAAAGATTAATTTGATTGTTTTAGTTGAACAAAATTTGAAGCTTCATTAGAACTCCAATTCTGCGTGAAATGCTTTTACTTTTGACTCTTTATGTACATTTTTAAACAGGTACTTTAATATTTTTTACTGATTTCTTTTTTTCCTTTTATTTTTTCATGTGATACTTTTTTGCTCTTGTAACTGTACTTTTACTTAAAGGTGCACTGCACAACTTTTCTGGTGGAGGGTCCGCCACCTCATTGTCTCTGAATGTTTCACAGTATGACATGAAACGGCTCTACCTTTTTTTTTTTTTTTTTGTTCAAGTGCAGTTTTAACTTAGAAAAACAAGCATTCTGACTGTGAATGAGGTCGTCTCTCCACAGATCTTGCCTGTAACTTGGTCTGGTCTGGTCTCCATGAAGACAGAAAGGTTTAATGCCATACAGTGGAACATTCTGGACAAAGTAATAACATCTCCATAGAGAAAAGCATTTGGCAGACACTACACCAGAAAAGTTACACAACGCACCATATCTTTATCAAAACTGCTCCATTTTAAGCTTCATTAAATCTCCAATTCTGCACAAAATACTTTTACTTTTTACTCATAAACAGGCACTTTAATCCTTTTACTTGAGTATGTTTTTGCTCCAGTATCTGTACTTTTACTTAAGTGATAAAGTCGAGTACTTCTTCCACCACGGGTTAAAGTTATGACCAGTAAACAACTACACAGAACTTGAAAATAAAGGTGAAAAAGCCGCCACCCCGTTCCATCTGAAAACACCTTCTCTATTCTGAACAGTCATCACGGCCCCGGCCTTTCCCTTTCCATAACACACCTCCTTTTGTAGATTTCCATAAACGGCCTCGGAATCACAATCGCAAGTTTAAACTATTTCCCACTTGGCTTTGAAGCAAACTCCAAACAATATCATTTTTGTACATTCCTAATACCATCACTTCTAGCTTGTGACTTCACATAAAAGCTGTTTGTGTACACAGGTTCCGTTTTTCTTTTTTCCTTTTACAGCGGAATAAAAAGTGCTTTGCCTTCATGTTTTTTTTTACAGCTGAGGAGGCTGATCCCAAGCGCCAGTGTTTCAAAGCTTCTTGAGCCCTGCACAATCCACGGGCCCTTACCCCCCCTCCCCTCGGCGCGCTCACAATAGGCCCCCATTCAGCCGATCTTCCTTTAAGCACCAATAAAATCTTTTACATTTCCTTAGCAGGCTGTTAAAAAAACGGGCCGACTACTGTGTGCTCCCCGCAGTGCTCAATCGACTCCATGTTGACTTTTATATTGTTGTTTCCCACATTTGGCTAAAGGTAGGGTGTGTAGCTTGTGCTCTTGCAGATTTGAAAAAAAAAAAAAGTACTATAATCAAACTGCATCTGCGTATTCAGAAGAAATATCATAAAGGTCCTATATTTCGCAAAACTGACTCTTGTGAGCTTTAGGCCATGTTGTTTGTTGTACCTGGAGCTGTGTTTTGTTCCATTCACATTTTCAAACATGTTTTAATGAAACAAAACACAACTCCAGGTATGTTTTAATGAGGTAACAACATTTTAACATGACTAAACGCTCACATGAGTCAATTTTGCATAATATAGGACCTTTAATCTTGTCTACCTTGTATCTGGGGACATAAATAAGTCAGATTCTTTCGTCAGTGTTTGGAGTCAGATGATGAAATATGAGAAAGTCCAGTACAAGTATTTCTTCTAATAGTCTACTATATGTAACTAACCACACAAAAGGTCAGTCTGTCGTCCAGTGTTGTGCGATATTCACCTGTTATTAGATGTGCCACAAAATTGTCAAAGCATATTTAAGCATATGTGGACTGACCCAACATGACTGAGGTTTACCAAGTGACTCATTTGTGGTTCAGTCCATTCAACCTGTGCAGTGCCATTGTGTCCATAGGCAAGACAATTCACTATGTAGTAACATGTGATATGAACACTGGGTTTCTGGGTTCATGGACCAACTGCACCTTGGAGAAGGATATTCTATATATTTACTGCAGTTTTCTTTTTGAGCTTTTAACCATGTTATAAAGTTTCCTAATCAAAAACATGATACAGAAATGCAAAACTGGAGCTGTATTCTGCTGCGTTCACATTTGTTTCATCAAGTCTCTTTCATTAAAGATACAATACGAAACTTTCTGGAGGTGGCACATTGCCTGCATTATGCCATGAAAATACAAAGTTAAAGCCATACTCCATGGAGACAGGCATATTTTATTCAGTACTGTGGAACATTAGTCAAAGGAACAACATTTCCATGGAAACAAGCAGGAAGAGGCTCTACGCCAGAACAAATAAGAGTCTCTTTTTTGTGGCAATGCAAGCCTGCATTTTTTTATTTTTTTTTTGATAAACAAACAGTTAAATACTGGAGCTTTAAAGGTAGACTATGTAACTTGGTAGCACTACCTGCTTGTTTCCATGGAGATGTTACTGCTTTGCCTTGAAAAACATGCATTCTTACAGTGAGCACAGGCGATTCTCCACAGATCTCACCTGTAACTTGGTCTAGCTGAGCCATCTACTTGTCTCAATGGAGCGAGATAAGTGTTACTTCATAATATGGAATATTCTAGGCTAAAGAATAACATCTCCACGGAGACGAGCAAGTGACAGACCCTCCACCACAAAAGTTACATCATGCACCTTTAAGTATGTTTACAAGGTTGTCTTCTCTGTATCTTCTGAGCAGTTTTAAGACCATAAATCACCTTCAAACTCATCCAGTCGGTGTCTCATCAGTGAACCACCATAGTTTAATTTACTTTACTAAATTGTGAATGGACCACTGCTTATCAAAGTTCTTCATTTTGCCGACTAGTTTCTCAGAAGTCCACGGCTCCAGTCCCATAAGCCCTTTCTGTCTGGTGCCTTGATTCTCCACCACCATGTGACGGTCTGCAGAAGAAAGACCTCATGACAGTAAAAGTTCACCAGCTCTGCCATGTGAACAGCCACACCACGGGAGCTCTCTTTTGTCTCCAAATTTCACTTACCTCCGAAAAAACATAACAACTTTACAACTCTTTACAACTACAACTACAATTTTCCCAGGATCCTGAGCGAAAATGTCTGGAACGCCGTCAAAGAAGATCATTCGGAAATTCCTGCCAAAGCTACTTATTGTTAAAGAAGTTTATTTTTGTTGGCATTCGGTACTTTGTCATGCACGGGTGAAATGCAAGAATTACTTCAGGAAGATATTAAGAAGTAAGTACTAATTGGCAATGAAGTCTTGGATTGCACACTTTACTACTTGCAACAGCGCACAAAAAGGGCCATAAGTTTTATAGGTGTAACATAAGCTACGGTGTAAATGTGCATTTGGTTAATGAATAAGAACAAAAATACTCTATTCATATAAGTTTGTATGTACTAGTATGTACTATAGTCTCCTCAGGATACTAAAATTTTAACTTGTGTATGTTTGATACGGAGGAAAAGACAGATTCTGATACCATGATGGTAATTAAAAAAATAAAATAAATAGACAATAGAATGTGATTTTCAACATTAAATCGTAGAATTTATTTTATATAACTATTCAGAAAAGCTTAATTTCTGTGCGTGAATGGGACTTTTTAGTATTCATACCTGCTCAAATCAGTATCTAGTTTCGATACTAGTTATAGTATCGATTAGTAGTAGTAGTTATTATTAGTATATTGTCGATACTTTTGACAACCCTAATGCAGTAATGTAATTTGTATTCTTACTTACTGAGTAGGGAACATTGCCACAAAGCTTCATAAGATGCACTGCGTAGCCTTTCCAACTTGCTTGTTTCTATGGAGATATTTTTGCTTCAACTACAATGTTCCAGAGTATGGCATTAATCATAACTATATTACACTATTTTCTGATCTACTGTTATTATAATGTCCTCATTACAAACACACCTGGAGTTGTGTTTTGTTTCATTCACACATGTTGAACACACACGTCCTGCATTTTTCTGAGTTCTTCTCTCAAACAAAAAACACCCACTTTGTGATGTCATGTGGCACAAGAACTGTTCCACTGTGATTTTAAACTCCATATACCTTTATTAAGAATCATTTGAAGCTCTGGAATTGTCGATATCTAGTGAAAAAAAGGTAAAAGGTGGCTATTAACTACCACTTCATTACATCACAAGGTGGAACAGGCCGTTTTGAGCTTTGGAGATGTAGACAGACTGATAAAGTGTTACTCAAACGTGTGAATGAAACAAAACACAGGTCTGGGTTTGTTTTTGATGAGATGGCTTAAAGCTCACAAAAGTCAATTTTGCCTAATATTGGACCTTTTGCAGGCCTCAGTTGCTGGTATTTTTACTTCTCTGCACCGAGATGTGTACATTTAATGCCATATTATGTAACACAATAGCATTTCCATGACAACAGACAGATCCTCTCATCACAAAAAGATGAGAATTACATTCAAACCACAACCTCGCCTCTACAATAAAAATAAAACAATAAAAATCTTACTGAGAAATTTGGAAGTAATGAAATATTTCAAAGATTTCACCATGCTTTAGACAGGATAGAGAGACTTTAGTGACGTTTTATTACGCTCTAACGCTCTATTCAAGTTCCATTCAGGTTTAACAAAGCATGTTTTACGTTTTGTTCCCAAGGTGTAGCTTTTACCGTTTCATAGAGACCTCCGCTCGGAAGTAAAAATTACAGATTAGCTCCCGTTGTCAACATGATGCTAGCGTATTAAAGCCAGTTTGGTTTTGAAGACTATTTAGGCTCTAGAACAAATCGGCCTGTTTTTTTACCCAACGCAGTTCTGCAAAGACGCATTAGCAAACCTGTCCCAAAGCCATAACCTTAACGAAATCTACTGTTCTTAAACCTAACCGTCATCCTCACCCGAAACGTAAAAGGCCTATACCTGATTTCAAACCATGAGTCAGGAACATTATAGTTTGAAGTTTTAGCTCCACCCATTTTGTCTTTTCTGCTGAGACTGTCTGGGATAGTGGCCATGAAGGTCTTATAATCCTCCAGTCTCTGCTTTCTGTTTTCTTTTATGTTTGAAAAGGCCCTGCGACATAATTTCTCACAAAATTGTGTTTCCCATCATGTGGTTTCCCATGATTCTTAGTAACAATACGTCTTATTGGATGAAAAAAGGTGACCCTGGCATTAGTTATTAGCTAAGAAAATGCTATGTAAATGAATAATTACATTTTATAGTCTAAATGTTTATCTTATTTAGCCGTTTTTACCATTTAATGCATGATGATCTACAAGAATACATTGAAATCAGGCAAAGGCCCTTTCCAGGTCCTGTATCACGCAAAATTGACTTTTGTGAGTTTTAAGCCATGTGATAATATTGCCTCATCAAAATATCTGAAGTTGTTTTGTTTCATTTACACTTCTACATCTCCAAAGCTCAAAATGCTCCTTTCCACCTTGTGATGTCATGAAGTGGTAGTTTTCAAGTTAAGAGCTACATTGTTTAGTGTTTGAGAGAAGAACTCAGCCTAAATATGCAGGTTTTGTGTGCTAAACGTGTGAATGAAACAAAACAAAACTCCAGGTCTGTTTGTGATGAGGAAAATGCATTAAAACAGATCAGAAAATTACGTAACATTGGCCCTTTAGCCAGACTGTGAAAAAATACTTTTGTTAGCATAGCCACTAACGCAAACTGACCGGATTGGGGGGAAAAAAAAATTAGCAATGAAGTAAACCATGACTGTACGCTCAAACCATACTGTAACATGTCCGTTTTAATAACAGCAAATAGAACAGGAGTTTATGCAGCCTACTCTTAAGTGCACCTTTATTAGAACGCACTGGTCTGACCACAGCGCTCCAGACCCCATGCTAACATAACGTACATGGGACGTTTTGTAGCTGCTAATTTCCTGCAATGAGCGAATTTGTTTTTGCAGAGTTGACACATAAAGCCCGCACCAGCACTGGGAACCTTTTGCAGAATTTATGTTGCTTTTTCCATCCATTCACCTGTATGTTTTGGATGCAATCTCCAGCAATCTTTTCCAGAAGGATCATGTCACCCAACAGTCCAATCAAACTCTTGTACGTGCACATTCTCTTAGTATTACACCAGTAATTTAGGCATATTTATGAGTTTCCCGCAACTGTGGCTCCAGGTATAGAATCTAGTGAATGGAGTTTTGGCTTCGGTTAGGGTGACGAATTTACTGAATTGGCAAACGCAATTTCCTGGATTTTTTTTCCCATCTGGCAGAGACTGTGGAGCTGCAGATTCCAAGTTTGGCTAAACCTGTTGCTTTGTGTCAAGAGGATTAGGGAAGAATGCAACGGTGAGTATTTTCATAATGGGTTTGTTTACTAGAAAGTAGATGTCAACTGGTGGTCCAAGGAGACTGAAGTATTTGGAGTTCTTGCACATTTTGGCCATTAAAGTCGTAGTGGCTGAATTTTACTGTCTTGAAAAACGTGAAAAACAGGAGCATTTCTTTTTAGAGGTTTGCAATTTATTCCTTACTCCTAATTATTAATTGCAATGACTTTTTACAACTTTGAGGCCACGGCGGATGATATAACGCTTTCTAATTGGATGCAGACAGTTCACAGCGGACATATTTTGACCTCAAGAGCTGCATACAAAGTACTAGCATCTGTACTGGGGCAAGATACTAGTACACAGTTAGAACGCACACATGATCAAATCCTACATTTTTTAATCTCTACATTTACAGACTGGACACATCTACAGTTACTTCCCAAGGCATCTGAAAGAATCTGAAAAAGTACAGCAAAATTATCTAAGGTTACCCCAAATGTTGCATATATAATGGAAAGTTTGCATGAGGTTGCAATGGAAGTCCAGTCATTAGTTGTGTTTTTGTACCATTCACACATGTTTAACACACAAAACCCAAAACGTGTTGTAATACAGGAAGTGCTCCACTGTGTCATTAAACTCCATACACCTTCACTAGAATCATTTGGATCATTTCAGCCATGGAACTTCCAATCTCTACTGAGTAAACAATAAAAGGTAGCTGTTAACTTAAACTGCAGCTTCGTGACATCACAAGGTGGAACAGAGCATTTTGAGCTTTGGAGATGTAGACAGACTAATAATAAAGGATTACTCAAACATGTGTGAATGAAACAAAACAACTCCAGGCATGTTTTTAATGAGGTAACATTATAACATGTCTGAAAGCTCACAAGAGTCAATTTTGTCTAAGACTGGACTTTTAAAAACGGATACAAAATGCGTTCTCCATTTCGGTCACAGAGTGGTTTCCATCAGTATAACATAAATATCACCTCCTGTACAGTTTTATGTGTAATCTGGTGCACTATGAGGGTGCACATGCTCTCCAAAGCCCTGTTTAATTTAACTGTGGCTGATGAGAGCAGAGATTATACATTCATAAGGCTCAAATGTTCCTGTGTGTTACGACCTGAGCAGGTGCCAGGGCTCATCATTATAAATAAACCAGCATCACATTTACAGATTCTATTACACATTTATCCTTGACTTTTAGTGTTACATGTCGTGCAAGTTCTGACAATAATAATAATAGTTACGGTTGAAACTGATACGGACCAGGATACAGCCAAGGAAGGTGAAATAAATGTGTGAAATAAATATAATAAAACACATAAATGACTTCTTTACGGACTTTTAAATTGGTAATTTTATAAGCGGGGTTGGTTGCCTGAGCAGTCAGTGCCGTTTACATTCTGTTAGACTCCTGCAGGGTCTGGAATTGGACCATAGAGCATGAAAAACCTCTGTCCTAACTTGAGACGGTCCAACCACAGCTGCTGATTTGTAGCATGTGTCTCTCAACTGTGGAAAACGTCTCCAAAATTCTAGTATAATTTAGCAGCAAATATATAACTTCTATTACCTTTGGATTTGGAGCTTCGGTTGTTGATTCTGTAGAAATCTGTGCCGTTACTCAGTCTTGTGTGTGTTTTTTTTCCCTTCTTTTACGTGTAAGCCATCATGTTTGCTTTGAAACGTACGGGCCATCTGTTTCTCTGATTGGTTAATCCACCTGTCAATCACGCCTTCTGAAATGTTTTGTTCCATCTTGTGATGCCATGAGGTAATACAGGAAGTGCTTCATGATGTTTCAAACTCAATACACCTTCACTAGAATCTTTTCAATGCTACTCTCTACTGAACAAGACAAAATGTAGCTGTTAACTTGAAAACTACCACTACGTGACATCACAATGTGGAGCATTTTGATCTTGGGAAAGGTAGACAGACTAATAATGCGGGATTACTCGTACATGTGGGAATGAAACAAAACACAGCTTCAGGTCTGTTTGTGAGGAAGTAACAACGTTATAACATTGTAAAAGCTCACAAGAGTCAATTTTGTCTAAGATAGCCCCTTTAATTAACTTCTCTTGCGTTAGAGCTCCAGCCTCATGCCTCTTCTTCTTCTTCTTCTTCTTCTTCTTCTTCTTTCAACTTTCAGCCTACTATATTTTTTTCTACAACGCACAGAAAGCTGGTGTGAACCGGTGCTCCATGTGAGTCCTTTAGGAGATGAGTGCAGCCTGCCATTAGCCTAGCAGGGGAGAGAATACGACTTCCTCTTTGCACATGTCCGAGCCTGACAGCCAACTGGAGTCGTAAAAGGCCCCGAAGGTTCCCAGAGGCCGCTGTTCTCACCAGGCCGACTGCTGTAAACTCTAATGATGTGTGAAGGCAGCCCGTCAAGGTCAAGGCCACGGAGCGCTGGCGGTGCAGAGGAGAGGGAGCGGAGGAGACTCTGCAAATTTGAGCTTTTTAAGGGGCTAACAGGTTTTTTTTGTTTTTTTTTATTTATTTATTTTATTTTTTCATATAATAAAGTTAAATTTGGCTTGCCCCAGTACAGGTATATTGCAAAAGCATCTCCTACATTACATAAACTACCAATTACCAAGTTTTTATTGTCTAAAAATTTACCTTGTGGATTAAAAAAGTTTAAGTCCAAGTTAAAATTATTGATTTGAGTAAATTTCACATTATCTACCAATGGAACAAGTCTTTTTGTACTTGAAAATACACCTCGTTACTCTGAAGATAAGAAAAACAACAATTCTTAGTACTTGAAGGTGCATTGTGTAACTTTTTGGTTGGTTGGGCGTCCGTCACCTGCTTGTTTCTACGGATATGTTATTTCTCTGCCTGGAATGTTCCACAGTATGACATTAAACATCTCTACCTTATGAACCAGGCAAACCAGGCCAAGTTACAGGTCAGATCTGTGGAGAGGCAACCCCGCTCATAGTCAAAATCCCTGTTTTTCCAAGTATTTTTTAGCTATAAAAGCATTTGTAATCGAATAAATGCAAGGTAGATCTGTTTAATGTCATATTGTGGAGCAACAACATATCCATAGAAACAAGAAGGTGACGGTCCCACAACCAAAAAGTTACATGGTGCACCTTTAAAAGAGAAACATTAATATTGTTTTTAAATGTAAAAAACAAACAAAAATCAACATATCAAACTGTGTAAAGTCTGGAGGAAGAGCAGAGGGAGCTCATTCCAGAGTTTTGGACCAGCAGCAGAAAAAGACCTGTCCCTCTTGTTTTCTTATTTGTTTTAGCGACCACAAGAAAACACAACGCTCCAGTCTGGCCTCGTAAAGTTTATAAAAAAAGCGTTTAGAATTTCACTGTGGTGAATAATTAGAATGCTAGGAATCCATTAGGAAAGTGAGGAATAGCTTTGGACTGCTGCAAACAATTTAAAATGAACTAGTTGTCATTTTTTTTAGGTTTTTAAGACCAGGTTTCAGCAGTTACTTTTGTTGCTTTGCCTAGAATGTCTCACAGTAAGGCATTAATCTTATCTCCATGGGCACACAGGTGATGCCACAAGGCCAAGTTACAGGGCAGAACTGTTGAAGGATTGAATAAATGCTAGATACATACTGAATTAGCTGTATTTCTTAGATTTCTCTAAGTACCATTCCTCAGCTGTCTAAAACAACATTTAAAGTAAAAAGAAACATCATGTTTCCATGGAGATGTTACTGCTTCATCTGGAATGTTTCACAGTATGGTATTAAACCTTTGTAGCTTCATGGAGACCAAACCAGACCAAGTTACAGGTTAGATCTGTGGAGAGGCGACCCAACTCAGTCAGAATCCCTGTTTTTCTCTATTTTTGAGCAGTAAAACCACCTGTAATTGAATCAAGTGACAGGACCCCAACAAAAAAGTTACACAGTGCAGCTTTAATACCGTACCATTAAATCCCTACAACGAAAAAACAAGTCTCCAGTTAGTTTCATCGTTTACTTTAACTACCCGACCTCCACAGTGGGGGACCGGCTCTTGGCGCAGGTTACGTAATGCAGCTTTAGCTCAGTACACACAAGTTGATGCAATTGATTGTCTTTTTTATCGGTGACTTTAAGAGCCTTGAAAAGCCGCTTAAATCCGCTAAACAGGAGCGAAAATGAGCACACACAAGCGCCGGGACAAATTCCTCACGTTTGTGCAAGAAATGCTTTGACGCTCGAGAACAAAATGTCTTAGAACAGTAATCCCCGAGCTCATTATTCCACCACTGTTCTGACTTTATTCTAATAAGACGACTGTTAACATTTATGATGGTACAGAGTGTCACCTGGAGACTGTTCTCAGAGGAAAATATCAAACTCCTGATATTAGGCAGATAATTCATTTGAAGATAACCTCATTTGGAAAGGTCCAGGCCACGTGATATAATAAAAACAATTCAACTGTGGATTATGATTTTTTCATACTTGAATAGAGATGAGAACTTTGAAATGTAAAGAACTAAAAGTCCTTTTTAAATGCAACAATACAGTTACAATACAGATGTGTCACGATATTGATACCGTTTCGAAACATTCAAGGCATCAGAAAAACAATTGTTTCCTCTGTCATTGTTGTTATAACAAAGCAGAACCTTTTACTTCATTACAGTTTCTTCTCTGTTTAAATATAGCAGAGTTAAGCTTTTATGGAGCCGTCAAAATTAACTCATTTGTATTTTATTGTGTGGGTCATATTGAATCATTCAGTATTACAGAGTTTTGCTGCATCCTTAAATTCTGTGCACTGTATGCGTAACACATTTCAGGGGGAAATTGAACAGTGCAAGGTGCATTTTCAGCAAAACAGTTGTAATGTTTACGTTTATTTACCATCAGTAACGACCCAGGACCCAGAGATATGAATTCTCAAGACAGTGTGATAGTACGATCTGTTCCAGTTCCAGTAGAGCAGTGCAGTCTGCCCATGCTTTCATTGTAGGGAGTATTATACCTGTGATGACTGAGGCCAAGATAACAAGGACTGAGCTGGCAGTGAATGCCCTCAGTACAGCAGCGCAGCACAATATCTCTAATACTAACAACTTGTTCAAACAACAAACTCGTAAGAAAAATATCTTAACAATGAAATCAGACAACTGTAGCTAAAGTTTCTTAAAAGAGAAAAGCAACATATTTGAATATTTTTAAAATTTGCATACTTCATTCCAATTGCGGTTACCTGTTTCTGTCACACAATCACCTCTTCAGTTTATTCATGTGAATGTACTCTCTTGCCTTCCTTTTTTAAACTTTCTCACGGTTACAATATTCCTGTTTTATTCAAGGATAACAATGCAAGAGCCTCTGTTCTCCACTCGTCACATCCACTCACAGTGCAGAGTTCCAGCTGTGCATTGACTGTGAGGAGACGTGACCCCAGTGCAGCAGCAGCAGCCTGTCGGAGCGGAGCACAGGTGTTAGTGATAACATTTACAACAAGAGGCTGAGCGCAGACTGGCACAGATCAGCACAGATCAGCACAGAGCAGTCCTCCAGTCCTCCAGTCCTCCATGTGGTCCAGGGACAGGCCATTATCTGCTGCATTCAAATCAGACCCAGACTATGTTCGTTAGCATGTTTGTTTTCAGCACAAATTAAAATAAGTTTTCTGTTACTGGAGACTGACTTTTATGGGAACTGCAAGATCAAAAACTGGGCAGAAGAAGATGTCAGCAACAGACGATTTACTAATGAACTGCAAACTCCAGATGAGTACTGAAAGCGCTTTGTGAAACTAAACAGTGTTTGCATTGTTTTTCATCGACACTCCCTGGGGGTGTGATGCTAACCATAGGCTCTGCTCTGTCTAAGGCTTTATTTTAACACAATCTGACTATAAAGACTGACAGACTTAAAAAATTAGTCACAAGGTAGTTCCCCTCACATTCACCATTTTTGTTGAAAATCAAACTCCTAAACAGGACCATGAACGCTTGTATTTATCACAGGCTCTGGAAAATGCGCTGTTTAAATCCATTTTGTGTTTTCTTTTCAGGTTTCAGACTACCTTAAAAGTTTTTTGATAGCCATACTGTGGAACATTCCATGGAGAGAAGCTGGTGATGGTCCCTCCACAGAAAGGTTACACAGTGCACCTTTAATTAAATAAGCGGATAATGAGGGAAAACATATGCCTATAACATTTTACATGATATGCCCCTTTCAAGGTGCATTATGTAGCTTTTCCATTGAGGTCTGTCACCTTCTCACCTGTCGTTGCTCCGCTTCAAATGTTCCACAATATGACATTAAACAGTTTTATTAAATGTAGTTTTAATTTACTTATAATTTAATCAAGTACAGGGGACTTTATAGGTCAAAAACACCTAGAAAAACTGGAGCGGGGTTGCCTCTCCAGATCTGACCAATAACTTGGCCTGGTTTGGGCTCCATGATGATAGAAAAGTTTAAAGCAGCACTGTGAAACATTCCAGACAAGGCAATAACATCTCCATGGAGAAAAGTATGTGATGCCCCCTCCACCAGAAAAGTAAGTGTAATTCATTTGTGATTAAGAGGTTAGTAAGGACGCCACATGTGCCTCTTGTGTCCAGACAGGAAACATCAAAGCCCGTTGACTTTGTGTGACACTAAACTCTCCTCTCGCTTTCTCTCAGGATCACTCCCCGAGAAGAGACTAATAGAAGGCAGAGGAAATGTGCAGAGGAAAGGAGCAAAAACACACACGGATTTGAGCCATATAGGGAAAATATTGGTTTGGTGTTTACACAAATTCCAATGTGCTAACTCCGCATGCGAGGACACATACTATCTATATATACAGAGAAGTGTGGGGGTGTTCACAGTAGTGCATGAGCAGAGCCGGTGCACTGCAGAGGTGGGCACAGGAATCCGCTCGAACTCAAATATATATTTACAATGAATATTACACATAACTTTGGTTTATTCAGCTAAAGGGCCCATGTTCCGCTATTTTCTGATATGTTATGATGTTGTTTTCTCATTACAAACATACCTGGAGTTGTGTTGTGTTTCATTCGCACACATTTAACACACAAATCTTGCATATTTAGCGCAAGAAACAGAAAATGCTCTGTTCCACCTTGTGATGTCGTGGTGATACAGGAAGTGGTCTGTCCACGCATTCATTAGGATCATTTGGATCATTTCAGTCTTGGAGTTGCCAATCTCTGCTGAACAAAAGGTAAAAGGTCGCTTGAAAAATACCACTTCATGACATCACAAGGTGGAACAGAACATTTTGAGCTTTGGAGATGTAGACAGACTAATAATAAAGAGTTGCTCAGACATTTGTGAATGAAACAAAACACAACTCCAGGTATGTTTTTGAGAAGGTAACATCATTCAAACATGATAAAAGCTCATTAGAGTCAATTTTGCACAATATAGAACCTTTAAAACCACAAAAATCATAAATAGCGATGTAACATTTGAGATCATGAAGAATTTTTTAAAGATTGAAGAAATTTTTGTTCTAATTTTGTGCATTTTAATCCTTATTAACGCCAAACCAACACAAGAATCAGCATGATAGGAAACAGCTTTTTGCACAAAAAAGGCGAATTTGGCATAATGAGTCTATTTTAATTTACGGTAATTTTTATTTGGATTATGCTTCATTTCAAAGGGTAAACACACTCCCACTCGGTTTAAACCACTTTAAACAAATCTGAGCCTCGGTCATTTCTCTCTGTGATTAATTTGTTGACAAAATTTATTCTCACATTGGCTTCTGTCATATAAATAATTAAAAAGTCTTTTGAACGGCTCTTCAAAGGATTCAGGACCCATTAGAGAGCCGAAAGTCTCATTTAAAAAGACAATTACCAGTGTACTGATTGTAATTTGCAATCTCACACAACACATGCAGTTGGTTAGCTAGCTTTTACCCAAATGGTCATAAGAATGCACCATTAACTTGTTCAGCAATCTGTGTAATATTCTAGCACATAAAACATGTAAGAAGTACATTTTAAACGGGATATTGGACTTTTATGGGGTATTAATTGTTAACACAGCATATTTAAATCACCATATCATCTTTTATTGCTTTGAAAATGCTATATTTAATTAAAACAACTTCAACAACATCACAATCAGCGTGCACCCTGCTATTGAAATGACTGGACATTGCATCAGGTTTGTGAAGTTATAGTGCGTAGTTTTGTATTGTGCTTTTGTAAATTTATAAAAAATGTCAGTGGGCAGAATTGTACTGCAAACCATAAGGAGGGTGAGATCGCTAAATTGCTCAGACATGCATGGATGACATTTAAAACCTCTTCAGACATGTTTTCGATGAGGGAACAGAGTTATAACATGGTGGAAAGTTGATTTTGCATAATACTCTCTCTTTAAGTATATATAATGGTGCATTAGTCATATGCTTTTCCAAACATTTACACTTGCTTGACAATGTTATGCATTATTTATTCACTTGCAAGGTGAGTTAAGTGTCTTGCCTAACGACACAACAGCAGTTTACATTAGAGCCACGCCTCCCCTTCAGCCCAGTTTATAATCTCGTGGGCGTGTTTCAGTGTTTAATTTGCCTTCCTATTCTAGCGACGATTATTGCTGAATTACAGATGATAAACGAAAAATATTGAAACTAATGTATGCCACAGACAGAAACAAAAGAGCAGATTTAAACCACAAACCGTTCTTAATGTACAATACCGTTATCGTTGCCAAAAATAAATAGCAGAAAGAAACATTTTAGTACTCGTTTGCATCTGTAATAAGTGATACAAGTCATTAATGCAACATTTTACAGCTCAAATCTTATCGTATTTCCAAAAAATAAACACAAATTTCCCAGTAGTGCAAAGAAAATGTAGACAAGATAACTAATGACTCCCAAAATATTGTTCCAGCTTTCATATACTGAATGATAAGTCAGTATATTAATTGTCGTGAAAAAAGTCAGGTCTATGTACGGCTGAGTGAGTACTGATGGACAGTGCAATCATGATGGCAGGACCTGGTGCCCCAACCGCCCCACTCATTAACCACTTCCCCAATCTCTGCTTCCTATTCAGCTCCTCCTCACACAAATTAGAACTACACCCCCACGCCTCCCCACGCTTCACCCACCCCCACCCCTCAGCAGACCCTCACAAGGCCGGGTCACATACTTGACCTTTGCCCCAGCAGCAGCAGCAGCAGCGTGCAGGCGGCCGGCGGTGCTCGAGCGAGGAGGGGGAGCAAAGAGGAGGAGAGAGAAAGACGAGCCCAATCCAGCTCTGTGTTTACATCCAGCCGAGTCCAGTGTAAACACGTCGGATGGGCTCTGTCACCACACACCAGTAACGCGCCTGTCCTGTTTTCACTGTCCCATTTACGGCTCTTGTGAAGGGAGCTTTTAAGGGGGCTGGGGTTATGAAAGCAGAGCCCAGCACAGAGGCAGGGGCTGGAGCCAGGAGCAGATCTGTTTGGAGAGAAACAGCCTGTGCATGTCAGCACGCAGCCGGCACCCTCCTGTCACAAAACACACAGCTCACAGAGGCTTTTATTAGGAGTATGTGTTAGCGCGCGGGAGGTGCTGCTAGCCTGTTAGCTCGCAAATCTCTTCTGCAGGTTCTTTGGGGTTTGTTTACAATGCACTTGGACTAAATCAGTATAAAAAGTGAATTTATGGTGAACATGTGGAACAGTCTGGCTGACCTTGTTTTGCTTAATGTTATCAGTCAATTACATAATAATGTCACAGTTGAATAGCAACTCAACGGGGACAGATCATGTGAAATCATTTTTATGAGTTTGTAGCCATGTTATATAACAGTGTTCCCTCATCATTATCTTACTCAAAGTTGTATTTGGTGATTTATGTGTGTTTGAGTAATCCTGTATTGTCCTGCATTTGGGTCTTGAGTGTTCACCTGTCAGTCACACACTGAATCTGAGTTACTTTAAAGGTCCTATATTACACAAAATTGTCTCTAGTGAGCTTTAAGCCATGTTATTATGCTGTTAACGTCCTCAAAAACATATCTAGAATCGTGTTTTGTTGCATTCACACATCTTTGGCTAAACCTTTTCCTGCTGAATTGGCTGAAATGACCATAAGCAGTACGTTTAAGTGCAATATAAGTCCATTATAAAATATTTTACTATATTTTTGTGTGTATTAAGGTTCTGAGCCTGAATAAAGGCCTGGTGGCTCAGCCTAACTAGAACTAAATTGACCCATTTGAATGATTCACTGTACTGACCACTGATATCTAACCTTTGGCTAAAAACTCTTTAAATGGTAAATGGTCACATTTTTATACAGTGCTTTTCCATCTTCAAGGCACTCAAAGCACTTTACACTCACACACATACTCATACACCAGTGTACACAGACACTAGGGGCGAGGTGGGTTAAGTGTCTTGCCCAAGGACACAATGACAGCATTCATCTGTTGGAGCTGGAATCACACCACCGACCTGTGGGTCAGTGGATCTGACCGCTCAACCAATGATGTTTATGTCGAGAGCGGGATTCGAACCGCCTCCCATTGATTTATATTTTTATTCTTAATTGAAATAATTCTAAAGAAATAGAAAAAGTTCTTAAATATAAGGGTGTGTTCGTATCTGTCCTGCTTGGTCCTAATGAGTCTGGTTTAGTCCTGATGTTGATTTGGTTTGGTCCTGTTCAGGTTTATTTCCAGGTTTAGTCACAGTTTTTTTCCAATTTGGATGTGGCGGAGATGCATGTTGGAATACACCGTTACAAGTACAGTCCTCCTGGTTAAAAATGGAAAATTATTCATTGTCTGCAAGTCTAACAGACCTTCCATGGACATTTATTTTCCAGGAGTTATCATAGTTAGTCATAGCATGAAATAAATGAATAATCCCACAATACTTTCCTTTGATAAACTAAAGTAACCCTGAGCTGCTGTCTGATTTAATGAGTGGACGAAGACTCAGCCTCCAAATTTCAAACGTGTTGCCGAGAAAAGACAGTGCTGTGATACATATGGACCACCCACGAACATGTCCTCCAGGTTGGATTATTCTTTGAAGAGTATCAAAAAACTTTAGACAGGAACCGAAGACAGATTAGACCCAGCCTATCGCGACCTCTTTACATCTGCTATATATCATACAAAAGTCAGCAGCACAAAGGGAACTATATGAGACTACTGCTTTTAAAGAAGACCTATTGTGCTTGTGTCTGCTCTAGTTAGAATTTGTGGCACCTGTCGATCATTATGTTATCATTTTAAATTACAATATTCATCTAAAACGAGTTAATAAAAGAAACAAGTGCGCTGACTTCCGTGTTAGAAAACGGCGGTGCCCAGTGGAAGCTGAAGTTGCCGCAAATGTTCACAACAAACAGCCGTGAAGTTGCCTGCCCCACCGATGCATAGATGCACATTACGCTAGAGAGTTTAGATTTTTTTCTTTCATTTGGATCAAAATGACACTGCCAAAGCGTATTATGAATTAATAATCAAACTGGAGAACAATGTTTGTACAGAGCAGAGCGCGTATGTTGGCGGTGGTGAAAACTTGGCAAAATGGCGTCACAAATCACAAATAAGTGATTAAAGATTGCTCAAACATGCACAAATCACTCCAAATACAACTTCTGGTGAATAAATGGTGAGTCTGCTTTAAGTCAAATGTTCTTGCTAAGATGCTTGAGTCTTGCAATAGCAGTGGAAGCAGCAGATTTGATTTTTGAATGTTTTGCGTTGCTGCACAAACCAAATTAGCAAGTGTATTTTTATGGGTAATGAGCTGAAACCCAGAATACAGGAAATGGCTTGTCATCTGTAATGTGTACGTAATATAATAATGGGATAATTTACAATATGAACTAAAGTGAATAGAGAAATGTACTCGTAATAATTGTGATCATAACAAATGTAGGTGTTTATTCACCTAATAGCCATAACATTAAAGTGTAAAATTGACTTTCATGAACTTTTAACAAAGTTTTAACTGTTACCTTATCATTAGTTTGCTCAAAGTTGTATTTTGACTGATTTATACATCATTGTCCTGTGTCTTCAGAAAATTCTCACTGTCACCTACCCTCTATCCCCGCCCACTACAAAACGTATTTATGATTATCCAAAAATACTGATTCTGGGTCATACATGTAAGTTTCAAAAGTGTCATGCAACCATTAAAACACACAGTAATGAAAATATGACCACTGAAATGCCACTGTAAAGAAGCAGGTTTACAATAAACAAATAATAATAAAAAACCCGCCCCCCTCGTCTTTGTATATAATATCTCTTTATTGGACCGACACAGTGACAGCCTCTTCCACTTCAGTGAAATTGTATAAAGTTGGGACAATCCGAACACAAAATAGACCTGAAGCTTCTAAAGTGTCTTGGGTATTATCGGAGGAACAAAAAATCATTCCAAACTTGAATTAGGTTAAGTGTAATGCATGACCTCATTCCCAGCTCCTAACCAGCCCTGGGCCACGGCTCCCTGGATGCTTTGACCGATCAGTGCACACTTATAGCTGCAGGTTATCATTAGCAAGTTGTAACCTACTTATGAGCTACTAAAAGACCTCACATCTGACTTCTGTTTGTCATTGTGCTCCCATAAGAAAAGATGTTGTAGGTTGTTTCAATAGGTCATGTTCGCGTTCTGCAGTTTGATGATGTCATAAATTCAGATGGAGGGCAGAGGGCTGTATAACTATGGAAGATTTACTGTTTCTCCATATTGATTTTGTGGCTTCAAGGTCCTATATTACACAAAATGGATTCCTGAGAGCTTTAAATCATGTTATAATGTTGTTACCTCGTCAAAATCATACTTGGAGTTATGTTTTTTTTCATTCATGTTTGAGTAACCCTTTGTTATTAGTCTGTCTTTATCTCCAAAGCGCAAAATTCTCTGTTCCACCTTGTGATGTCATGAAGCAGTAGTTTACAAGTTAACAGCGACCTTTTATCTTTAGTTCAGTAGAGATTGGCAATTCCAGGGCTGAAATTATCCACATTTTTCTAGTGAAGGTGTATGGAGGTGTGTATGGAGTTACAAAAAACAAAAACAAAAACTGGAGCACTTCTTTCTTCTTTTCACTTCGTTTTCTGTTTGAGAGAAGAACTTTGCCTAAATATATTCAGGGTTAACATGTGTATTTGTATTTACTTATTAAAGTCACAATGCATATTAAAAGACAAGATAATGGAAAAGATAAACATGTACTTGTAAATATGCAGGATTGTAATCAAAGCTCATTTCCATCCTTCCATCCTTTACATCCCAGTGAAACAAAACACAACTCCAGGGATTTGTTTGATGAGGAAACTTCATTATAACACACATTAGAAAATAGTGCAATATAGTCCCTTTTAAAGCGCCGGTATTACACTTCCATTGTTATCTTTTATAGTTTCAAATATGCTATATTCACCTCAAACGGTGTATTAAAATATTTAATTTCAGTTATGATTCCAATAGTGCCCAGGAGAGATTGCAAGATTAGTCAAACATGCACTCAAAAACCACTTCAGGCATACTTTGATGAGGTAATTTAAGGTAATTTTAACTGACAGCAATCACGTCTTGGGGGTTGAATGACGGCACTTTTTGAAGCTAATGTGAAACATAATTTCTTTTGTTTATTTATGCTGACAGACGAGACTCTGAATTCTGTGCCAGTGTTAGTTTCATACAGGAAGGCCTAGAGATATTAACTATAAGCCACGTCAAAGCATCTGCAATTTGACAGTTAAACAGCAAAATACTGTATAACACACACCGTTTTTCAGTTCAATGGATTAGGGTTAGCATTAAGTGTATAAAAGAATGAGAACTTCACACATCAATTCCTTGAGACGGGTGAGTTGGAGGAGAGGGAGCAGCCCCAGAAAATATAGAAAAATCCCGCAGACCTTCTTACTTGCAAAATATGAGATTTATTAGGACATACAACGTTTCGGCCTTGGTCCTGTCACCCTCGGGTGCTTGCCACACCCTATTTAAGATGGCCACCAGAGCTCTCACTCTATTTGCCTGATGAAGGCCTAGTGCCGAAACGTTGTATGTCCTAATAAATCTCACATTTTGCAAGTAAGACGGTGTGTGGGATTTTTCTCTAAGTAAGTAAGTGTAAAAAAAAAAGTTGTGTTGTTTCAATAGCTTTGAAAAGTCAGGTCTATTGAGGTCTATAATCCCAAGGGAAGCCTGTAAGGAGATCACAGTTAGAAGTCCTATATTGCGTGTTCCATCCACATGTTTGAGTGACTCGGCAGAAATGCTCTGTTCCACTTGTAATGTCATTAAGTGGTAGTTTTAAAGTTAACAGCATTTTTTCCTCAACTTTGCAGTACACTAGAATAACCTTTTGTTGCAGAGTAAAGCCTGTTTTTGTTTTTACTTTTGTTCAGTTGAGATCACCACAGAAAGTCTATATTATCTTCTGGTGCACTGAGAAGCAAAGTAATTTTAACAAGGCTAAAACAATAGCAGTAGCTTCAAAGTTTGCCAATTCCAGGGCTGCAAATTGTTCAAATGATGCTAGTGAAGGTGTATGGACTTTAAAAACACTGTATTACCACTTAATGACATCACAAGTTAGAAATTTAGGAATGTTTTCCATTTGACAGAAGCACACAGACTAAATATGCAGGATTAGTGTGTTAAATATGTAAGAATGGAACAAAACACAACTTTAGGTATGCTTTTGATGATGAAACAACATTATAACATAGAAGAAAAATTAGAGTAATATAGGCCCTGTAATCTGTACTTGATAAACGTTCTGCTAACACGCTCTATGCCAAATAAAACCTGTTCAGAGCACTAGCACATCCCTAGAATCTTCTGTACGATATTGTATTCCAAAATGTATTGACGTGCTTCATTGGCAACCAGCTTTTTAATAATATTGGCATCAAATCTGATACCAACATCTGTATTTGGAACATCCTTCGGAAATTCCACAATGACATTAAATCCGGTTGGCGATATGATGAGAAGACAAGGACTTCCCATACTTAAACGTATCTTTGCATTCAATCAAACCTGCTGGAGGAAGGAACCATGAAGTGAGATTTCCGTGGTTTTATGTAAAAACTGTGTGGGCCCTCAAGTTCGTTCCCATCTTAAATCCTACCTGATTTTTTTTTTATGCATCTCAACCACTATAGACTCCAACACCGCCAAACACAGCCATTTGATCACACCTACTCCAGTCCATACAGTACGCTGATTTACTTCCGAGATCTTGATAGCTTTCTCAGACTTTTTCCAGCGCCGGAGAAGACACGGAATATGCAAGGGGGTAGAGGGAGAGTCCGTTGACAGGGGAAGTGCTCCTCATGTGTACAGCGGCTGTTGGGAATGGTTGGGAGGGGTCTGGATTACAAACGATGGCTGTCTCCAGGTCCCTGTCTTCGGAGCACAGTTTCCACAAAAATGTTTGACTAAGTGGATCTTTGACGGAAGTGTGGTTTAGTGGTTTTGACTCGGTTCTGTCAAATACAGTTTGCGTCAGAGCCTTGAATCTTTTCACACCTGAAAATCTGGACCAGGGTTCATGTTTGGACTGCTTTGTATACGTTTCTCATGCTAGGGTGAAGTGAATGGAGGGACTTATTCAGTGGCAATAAATGCATAATAGAGTCTGTTTTATTCATGCAGGGTTCCCAGGAGTGCTGAACAATCACTGTAGCTAATCATCTCATATGTTACTGACCTTTAAAATCTCAACACTCAATTGATTTTTATTGGTTTTGTTAAGAAGTTGTAATCCCACCAAAAGTATGTTTTTTATTCTATTCTATTATTTTTTTTAAGTAAGATGTTTTTAAAGGTGAAACTGAAAACTAAGAACCAAGAAAACACTCTGTTTCACCTCATGATGTCATGTGCTACTGCAGGAAGTGATCCACTTTTATCCATACATGTTCACTTGAATCATCTGGGTGATTTCAGCTCTGGACCTCGGCTGAACTAAAGGTAAAGGGTAGCTGTTTACTTGAAAACTGCCACCACATGACATCACAAGGTGGAACAGAGCATTTTGACCTTTGGAGATATAGACAGCCTAATAATAAAGCTTTAGTCAAACATGAAACAAGCAGGCAACAACATTATAATGTCTCTTAAATCCATTTTGTGTAATATATGACCTTTAACTATAACTTGTTTCAACTTTTTCAGAAGGTATTACAGAATTAATGTGTCAATGAAAACTTTTATGTAAACTGCAAATTATCTCATCTTTCTCACTCTTATGAAACTTTTATCCCCAAATTTTTCTCCAACCATAGTAGCAGGTGAACTAAGTAATTTTTTACCAGGTGGAGGGTCCACCACCTGCTTGTCTCCATGGTGACGCCATTGCTTTGTCTGGAAATGTCCACAGTTTTGCTGTACTTATTTATCACCATGGAGACAAGCAGGTGACACCACTCAGACAGGTTACCCGACAGATCTTTGGAGAGGCGTCTCAGAGGAAGAATGCATGTTTTTCAAAGGGGGGGTTACAATAAAAACACGCGCCATGGAACATAGTAGATCAATAATGCCATACTGTGAAACATTCCGAAGCAATAGTATCTCCATAGATACAAGTAGGTGGCAGACCCTCTAGGAGAAAAGTTACATAGTACTACTTTAATCTACTTTACCTACACAGCAAGAATGTCCCAAGTCAGATTCCAAAACTATTTTTCTGTCAAGAGTTTGCATATTCTTCCTTGGCTGTGAGTGAATGAACTTAAACATCCACAACAGGCTAATCTTCCATCTTTGTTTCCCTGGTCACAAACCAAGCTCAAGATCTGGAGAAGGTTTTGCCAGAACCACAACACAGCTTTCTTCTGCTCCTGACAGTTTAAACGACTGACTTTTAAAGGTGCATTGTGTAACTTTTCTGGTGGAGGGTCCGTCAAATGCTTTTCTCCATGGAGATGTTATTGCTTTGTCTGAAATGTTTCACTGTATGGTATTTAACCATTCTATCTTCATGGAGACCAAACAAAACCACGTTACAGGTCAGATCTGTGGCGAGTTGACCCCGCTCACAGTCAGAATACCTGTTGTTTTTTGTTTTGTTTTGTTTTTGAGAGTAGAGCTGTTTAATGTCATACTGTGGACCTTCTCGGCAGAGCAGTGACATATCCATAGAAACAAGCAGCTGACGGACGCCCAACCAAAAAGTTACATAGTGCACTTTAAAGGACTGGTCAAATGCTACGAACAAATAGAACAATAAAGTATACCATAACCTTAAAATGACCCTGCCTTGTTCTCCTCTTTGGGGATGTGTTGTGGGCATGTATTTTCTTGATGATTAGGCCCAGGGGAAGGCCAAGCACACCCAAGAGGCACCATCAATCTCAACTGTCCTGAGAGTCTTTCTAATCTGACAACATCCATCGAAACCTGGCACCAGAAAGCAGTCGGAAAATAAAAGTACCATTGTGCTGTAAGCCAACAATACTTAAAGGTGCATTGTGTAACTTTTCTTGTCGAGGGTCCATCAGATACTTTATTCCATGGAGATGTTATTGCTTTGTCTGAAATGTTTCACAGTATGGCATTAAACCTTTCTATCTTCATGGAGACCAAACCAGACCAAGTTACAGGTCAGATCTGTGGAGAGGCGACCCCGCTCACAGTCAGAATGTCTGTTTTTCTAGGTATTTCTGAGCTATAAAACCTGTAATTTAATGAATATAAGGTAGATCTGTTTAATGTCATACTGTGGAACATTCCAGGCAGAGCAATGAAATATCCATAGAATAATGCAGATGACAGACCCCTAACCAAAAAGTTACACAATGCACATTTAAGGGTTCTGCGATTATAATCAAAGATATTACTTTTGTTAGCATGCACCAGCTTTCAAAAATGTGCCATCCACGTTATCAAAACGTACAAAAGGTAAAGGTAAAGAAAGGTAACATAAGCAGAGGTTCGCTAGCATTGTTCGATTGTTAGTTAGCACTGTTCAGGAGGGCTAGCGGTGTTCAGTGAGGTGTGCTTCCCTTGTGTACGGATTCATTTCACCTTAAGAGCTGTCCTCCATGTGTTGTTATACTCGACAATACGGTGGCGTTAATTAAAGGGACCAAATGGGCATTAAACCATTCATAAAAACTGGGCGTGAAAACCACCTCCTTTGTGGCCCTAGTCTCAGATATCGCATTGGTCACATTGCCAAGAGAGCGTTAGCCCGTAAAAATCATCCGTCATTTCATGTGATGAAAGCTGAAAGCCCAAACAAATTCTTTGGCACCCTCCGATGCAATAATATGGAGCAGACATACAATTTTCACATAAAAGGAAGAGTCAGATGAATCAGGAGATAAAATAAGCAGCACGGATGGTTTACGTTCAACCACCGTAATTTAAACATCACAGTTCAAACCCTTGATAGCGCTAGAGTCCGTGTTTCCGTCCTGTGTTTTTTCAGTAGCAAACTTAGTCTTTTTGATGGGCTGCTTGACAAATAAAATCCCCAAAGGTATGCTGCACAGTTCCTCTTCCAATATGATGCGACTTTATATAGAAGGTTTGGAGTAAATATTTAAAAAGACTTGGAGGAACATCAGCCACAGCCGACCCCACTGCAGTCAAAACTATGTTTGGATTTTAGACACATTTAAACGTGAATATAAAGTGATTGAAGTGTTTTTCAACACCGATAAAAGTCACAGTCCTTTGTCTTTTCAAGGCGAAGCACATGGGCTGGGTAACTTCAGGTCAAAAAGACGTTTGTATCACCTGTATTAGCCTATACTAATCCAATATTACCAATTTCTTCTGTAAAGTTTGTTGGAAATTCTTTATTTTTCATACAGGAACATATATGAAATTTGTTTAAAATGTCTTTAAACATGCACTATTTAACTTTCTAACTTAACCTACTAGTCTTCACTGATTTGCTGTGAATGTTCCACAGTGTGGCATAAAACTTCTCAGTCTTCATGGAGACGCCATGACAAGTAACCTGTCACATCTGTGGAGTATAAAAACATGTAACTGAATAAATGCAAGCTTAGGTTTAATGGAATACTGTGAAACATTCCAGGCAAAGCTATAACATCTCCATGGAGACAAGATGGAGTTTGGTCCCTTACCAAAAGTGACATAATGTACCTTTATTTACTTTATGTTATTCATTAAAGATCTATGTTATTATTAATGTTGTTTCCTCATTAACAGAAAACACTCTGTTCCACCTTGTGATGTCATGTGGTACTGCAGGAAGTGCTCCACTGTGTTTTTAAATGCCATACACCTTTAAGCCCTGGAACTGCCAGTCTCTACTGAACTAAAGATAAAAGGAGCTGTTAACTTGAAAACTACCACTACATGACATCACAAGGTGGAACAGAGAACATGTGGGTCTTTGGAGATGTAGACAGACTAATAATAAAGAGTTACTCAAACATTTGTGAAGGAAACAAACACAACTCCAGGTCTGTTTGTGAGGAGGGAACAACATTATATTAAATGTCACACGAATCCATTTGGTGTAATATAAGACCATATATTTAACTATAACTTGTTAGAACTGTTTTGAGATGGCATTACATAATTAAAGTTATAACATCAAATTATTTTAAGAATGTCAGTTTGTCTATTTGATAACTTGCTTCAGGCCAGTGAAAAAATGTATGTTTATGTAAATTGCTAATTATCTCTCTCTGTCAACTTCTCCCCCACTTTTCTCCAGCCACATTAGCAGATCGCCCCTGACCTTTCCGTAGCATTTCTTTGATTCTTCTTCTCGACTCTCTCGGGCCAAGCTTAATGTCAACACAATGCTTTCCCGGTGCACATTCCAGCTTTACGTCCAGGCAACGGTCAAAGGAGCCGCGCAATTACAGTGCACTGGCCTGCGTCACTTTGCTGTTTACTTCCTACACACTCACTCGTCTCTAGGACCCTTTGAAGTCGCCTCCTTGCTTCCTTTCCTTGCCATGAGCGATGTGCAGAGATCCAACTTTGTGCCACATTAGCCCCTCCTCACTCTTCTCCTCCAGCTGCTCCACAGACTCCCACATGTGCAGATTGACAGGACGGACACTCGAGGCATGGAAATATTTAGTTTGTAGGCTGAGACACATCCGATATTTTATCCCTATGCACTTTTGATCTTGACTGAAAGTTCAGATGGCCTATCTCCACTGGTCAACAAGTGCACCAGCTCAGAATTTATAGTGTGCATTTGAAGAGTCTGAAACGTTAGCGCGCGATATTGTAAATGTTAGATAAGTTTTGACTGTTGTTGTAAGTGTGCTTTGATCAGATTATTTATTTGTTGAAGCCGACGCGTGATGCAAACTCAACTTTTATGAACTTTTTCGCTCATAAATCATAATGGTTGTGAGGGATGGGTTCAGCAAATGAGTTATGCTGTACTGTCCTGGATTTGAAGCTGGAGTGTTCAGAAATTAACTGAGTTTTCACCTCAGTTAACCTCAGATTAGTAAAAAAAAATATATATATATATAATAATAAAATAGTCTGGTTCAAATAAATAGCGTTCAAAAATGTCACACAGCCACTTTCAAAATTAAAAACATTCAAATCAAAATCCACTTCTTGTTAGAGGAAATCTCACTCTGAGGGGGCAGGAAGTTCGTAGTCTCATTTCTATTATAAAATTGTTTTAGATCAATATTGCAGTTTAGAATTATCAAAATGTACAATAATATGTTACAATTTTGTTATAATTTAATAGAAAGTAAAATAAAAACAGCAAATATCTTCTTTGAGAAATAAGCACTTGATTTTTCCTGATTTTATACTATACTAAAAATGGAGAGCGGCATTTTGCCATCACGGTAATGCTAACAGCAATTAGCATGCTAACGCGCACTTCCTGCTTCTCTGACAAAAATAAAAATTCACTGCAGACAGTACACAGACGTATTTTGACCTCAAGAGCTGTTTATATAATATATCTCTACTGGAGCAAGACAAGAAAAAAAAATGTGGTACAGGCCCTTTAAAGTATTCAAGGTAAGTACTTCAAACTGATTGTTTACAGTATAATATTTATAATAATATTTATTTATTTATTTATTTATTTATTTATTTATTTATTTATTTTCTTATAATATTTATTTATTTTCTTTTATCTGGAATTATGTCATTTTCAAGGGAGTCCTGAGTACACAGTCCAAAACATAAAACATTTACAGTTAATAAAATGCATAATAATAACTGGGTATCTAATTATGCATTACATTTGTACACTTGGCTAGAATATTAACACTTTACCAGCTACGCCCAAACTATATTTTAAACGCTATTTGCATTGCTAACATTTAACAAGCCATGATTTGCAATGCTAGAATTATCAACACTACCTCAGTATTTGTTGAATTTGAGCTCACAGCCTCCAAACTTTCTCTTCAAACGGCGTATACATATACATACTGTAGATAAGTATCAGCTTCACAGAAACAGATAATCCTTTTTTAAACTGAGATACCATGAGGCAGGCGTGACCATAATGCATCAAAACTATGTAAATAAAGCCGTCTTGTCCAAATAAGAACGAGGCGTATGAAGGCCCTACAGTTGACGGATAAATGCTGCTCTGTCCTTCAACACTTCCTCAGCTCTGTTTCTACTGAAATCCATCAGCAGCTTGTTAGCAGCAGTACAGTGTTTTCAGGTCAGCGTATTTATGTAATCCTGTATTATACTGTTTAGCCCCGTCCCAAACCTAAATGATACTTTACGTGTCTGCCAATGCTCCTGTGAGAACGTCTGTACAAGGGGTAATCAGGAGCCGTGTCTCTCATCTCCACAAACTAACAGCAACGTGCAAACTGTCTGAACTGCCGCTGAACAGAGACAGCTATGGACTTAAAGGTCCTAAACTGCACAAAAGTCACGTTACAATGTTGTTACCTCATGGCAAAAGGAGAAATTCAATTTGTTAACTGGACAAAAGTTTATTTTAACAGTTAAATTGAATTTCTCCTTTTGGCATGGATTCTACCTGGACGACTGAGGGATTCTACACACGTTGTTACCTCATGACATCACAAAGTGGAACCGAGTGTTTTGTGGTAATGTTGTACTAGAGGAAGAGCTCCACTGTGTTTTTAAACCCCTTACTACTCACTACAATCATTTGGGTCAATTTCAGACCTGGAATTGTCAAACTCTACTGAATTTAAAGGTAAAACGTAGCTGTTAACTTGAAAACTACCGCTTCATGACATCACAAGGTGGAACAGAGCATTTTGAGCTTTGGAGATGTAGACAGGCCAATAATAACATGGCTAAAAACTCACAGGAATCAATTTTGCACAATAAGATCTTTAAATAGTTGGTTTTGCATGAACTCCTGTGCAGTTGCAGTTTTGGAAGTGCGATTTGGGTGTGATCCATGACCTTAATCATTTAATCGATGGGGTATGTGTTTAGTCAAGCACATTTAATTTTGTATAGGTCAAATAAGCACTTAAAAGATGGATTATACAGTACTGTCTTTAAAACTGGCATGTTAACACACACTTCCTGATTTTCTGACCAAAAAAAAATCTGTATTTGGGCAAGGCAAGAAAAAAATCAGGTGCAGGCCCGTTAAAGCATTCAAGTTTGAAAACACATCCAAACTGAGTGTTCATAATATAATAATATACAATTGTGTCGTCTGGTGGAGCGTCACTAAACTGCTGATTAACCAACGCAAACTTAGATTCACCAAAACAGTGAAACGGGCATTGGTCAGTAACAGAGAGAAGATGAAACGACTTTCACAGGAGATGTTTTGGACTTTCCCATAGGTGGAGGTCTGATGATAGCTGCAACATTAGGCAATGGAAAACTGTAATTGTTTTATAAGGCTGGGTAGATTGTCAAAAGATTCTATAAATTAAAAGTAATGGGATGCGATTGCACAACTGTTTTTATGAGAATCTTAGTCGGTTTTGTTTTTAAATCCAAATTGGCCACACAGTTTGAATTTCAGAGACCCCAAGAGATAAATGTTTAGTTATTTCACCACTAGCAAGGAATGTTTACAGACAATATTGGTGTAGTTATGTAACAACCATGTTCACAATAGGGCTGCAACGATTTGTATCTAATCCACTATTAAAGTCGTCACAGTCTTTATCTGGACTATACAATCTCTAGAACATATGACAAGGTGAAAAACTTATATCACAAAAAACAGCAGCAATATTAAAGGTCCTCTATTACACAAAATTAACTCTTGTGAGCTGTAAAACCTGTTTTAATCTTGTTAATGTTGTTAACCTCCTCAAAAAACATGCCTGGAGTTGTGTTTTGTTTCATTCACACGTTTAAGTAACTCTTTATTATTAGTCTGTCTATATCTCCAAAGCTCAAAATGCTCTGTTCCACCTTGTGATGTCATGAAGCAGTAGTTTTCAAGTTAACAGCTACATTTTAGCTTTTTTGTAGTAGAGACTGGCAGGGCTGAAATGATCCAAATGATTCTAGTGAAGGTGGATGGAGTTTAAAAACACAGTGGAGCACTTCCTGTATTAACACATGACATCACAAGGTGGAACAGAGAGTTGGAAAGTGTTTGAGAGAAGAACTCAGCTTAAATATGCAGGGTTTGTATGTTTGTGATGAGGAAACATTTTTACAAAATAAGTCAGAAAATAGTATAATATGGGCCCTTTAAATTAAAATTTCAGATTATAATCAATACACGTACTTATTTGTAAATAATCTTTATCAAGAAACTTTTAGTCACCATATTTCAACCTATATCAGGTTTTTAAATGTATAAAAAATAAATAAATAAATAAATAAATAAATAAATAACAGTTTGACTAGTTGATTATTTGAAGAAAAAAAATAAAAAAAAGACTATGCCACTTCTTAACTTCTTAAATAATCCTTAGTCCAAAACTTCCCATATATATCTTTACTCGTGGTCATAGTATTCCTGTTTTAAGATACAGGGAACATTTCGTCACAAGAAACTAACTAAAATGGCTAAATTGCCTTTGGTACATTTTGTTCCGAACAGTCCTTTCAAGGTTATATTTTAATGCTCATGTCATGTTTTGTTCTATAACGATGTCCAAAAATCAGAAGAGAAAAGTCAGTGAACATAGTGTGCCGTTCCTGGATATCGTTCAAGTTGAAGTGTTTTTGAAAAAGTGGACATATACTCTTCTTCAAACTTTTCTCGCAAAGTGCCACTAAAGAAAACTATTGTGTTGATCTAAACCAGAAACTCTTAAGTCTAATGGATGCATAAACAAAGTGAAACGACTTCTAAATAGTTCTGAGGACTAACCCAAAGAGGACCAAAACATGTATACTTTTGTCACTAAATTAAAGTATTATATTGTAAATCAGCTTCAATAAACTGCGGTATTCCCTCATCTTTAGCATAATCAAAAGTGTTTGCGTAACTACAATCGTGACCTAAGTGATTTGAAAATTTCTGCTTTAACCTACCCCCTATCTCCACCCATAACTCCCAATAGAAAAAAATTTGGGACTCTCTATAAATTCTCCGCATTTCATCCAGGCTTAGTGTTCCATGTCAGTCAAAGCTAATTAACTGCTGCGTGCTGTATTTTCCAAGGTGAGTGAGTTAATTTCATCGGCAGATATATTAAAATTCAGTGACATTCCAAAACCTAACCCTGAGTCTAACCTTAACCTGATTGTGAAAAAACTTTATTGCCAAAAATCAACATTTGCGAGCACATCCACTAATACAAAGTGACTGTTGTTTGGAATTACTGTGTTTGGGAGAAAAAAGTACCGCGCAGATGCATCCGCAGAAAAGGAAAGAAAATCTGGATGTCTTTTTTATAATTTTAGGTCTAAATTAACTTTGTCTTGTCAAAAAGTCTGTTTTTTAGATTTGGCAGTTCAGGTGAATAGAAAAACAATAGAACATTAAGTCCCGCCTCCGGACGAAATGCAGTTTTTAGGAAGTCACGAAAAATGAGTGTGCGACAGGTAAACCTACGTATGCCATCTTTGTTTGCTTTTTCTTGTTTTGTTTTAGCCTCGCGTCCGGTGGCAGAAGGTTTAGTCCACTCCTTAGCCCCTTATTTTGGGGGATGCCTGCTCCCTCCCTGGCCAGATGGGACATGTAATCCTGCTAACACATTTGGAATATGTCCCAGAATGCCTTTGGAGCTAAACACCTGGGCGCTCCACTTACCAAATTACTTTTTATAATCTAAAGAGGCATAGGGGAACGCTGTGTTTTCTGATCTGATTAGCTTAACGCTTCTTAAGTATATTAGCATTTATGGCATTCAAATAAACATCTCCGCTCGGTACATTTTTCAATAGCGAAGTCAAAAGTAAGCATGTGCTGGAGGAAATATTGTGTGCCCTGTTAATTCTTTCCTTTTCTCTCGTGGAGCCACTGAAACTGCCTGTCATAAAAGCTTTGTTGAGTTTAGGGCCTATAGGAAGCCCCAGGCCCTCCGCCAAATCAAGCAAAGCCCTCTCAGCCAGTGAAACCCGAGAAATGGCAATGCCCGCGGGAGCTGGGGCAGAGACTCAAAGATGCCCATTCACAAACACAACACTGTCCCCAGGGCCGTAAGCCATACAAACCACCCTATACAACCATCACCCAGTCCGCTTCATACATAAAGAGCGCCAATTAATCTGCAATTGCATTAATAAATTCAGCATGCTAGCCTAAACTGCTTACATGATGACTGACCTTTTAAGAGCGTGCTGGCAGTCCTCTGAGAAATCGCCGTGCCACTGCTGGGGTATTGTTACAGAAATTGCACTGGGGCTGGGTTAAAACCCCTGAAAAGTAATTTGATAAATGCGCTAACTGCTGTAAATTCACAGTCTTAAAGAAGTCAGAGGCTACTATCTGTAAGAAGTGATTATGTCAAAGAAGGTCACACCAGGACAAAGAAGAAGGTAAACAGAAATTTATCTTACAAGGAGTATTGGGAGGTTAGGTTTAAAGTACATTTGTTACATCAGTACTACAAGATTATGTGTGATTTTATTTATGATTAAAGGTCCTATATTACGCAAAACTGACTCTTGTGAGCTTTAAGTCATGTTAGAATCTTGTTACCTTATCAAAAACATATCTGCAGTTTTACATATGTTTGTGTAACTCTATTATGTACGTCTCTGGAGCTCAAAATGTTCTGTTCCACCTTGTGATGTCATGAAGCGGTTTTCAAGTTAACAGCTCCTTTTGTCTTTTGTTCAGCAGAGGTTGGCAATTCCAGGGCTGAGATTATCCAAATGATTCTAGTGCAAGTGTGTGGAGTTTAAAAACACAGTGGAGCACACGTGACATCACAAGGGAACAGTGTGTTTTTTGTTTGTGTGAAGAATTCAGCTTAAATATGCAGGTTTTGTGTGTTGAACATGTGTGAATGAAACAAAATGTAATATCGATTAACAGTAAAAAATCTTCCTGATATTTGGCATCGATATTTTTTCTGATTTGATGTAGAGTTGCATTTCAGTTGTGGTATTAGTATAACTGTAAGGCCAATATGTGGAATACGTCACCTCATGATCAGGGATTAATAAAAATAAAACCCTTTTCAGCAGACTGAGTGACCTTTCCTTTCATCTTGCCTAATACTTTGTGTTACTGGAATCGCATTTCCACAATTCAAGATTATGTGAAGTAACTGGAGCTGACAGCTGTTGACTTATATACAAGAACTACTTTTCCAAAAGGAGCTAAACTCAACACCCAGTCCCCACAATGTTCTACTGAAGAGCACAGCTAATGGAGCAGAAATCAAATTATCCAAAGAATCCTCCATTGTTTTTCCAAAGCAGATAATGAATTTAATATTTTCTTTGATGAAACGCCAAAGGTATTTCACAAAAATTCAGCTACAAAACAGAAGAGTATCAAATACCCATGACAAAACAGGGGTTATTATGCAAAATTTACTTTTTGGAGCGTTTTACCATGTTATAACCTTGTTCCCTCATCAAAAACGCTACACATACACTACAACTTCACAAACCTGATGCGATGTGCAGTAGTTTCATTAGCAGAATGCGCGCTGATTGTGTTGTGATGGCGTTCAGACTGGGGAGTGACTTAGCATGGGGAGCAAAGGGAGAGTTGGCTCAGAGCGTCAAAAACAAATCTGAAATTTATTAAACTAACTGAATACATTGTTTTCGGTTTTCACAATGTTTGCTTTGTTGAAATCGCGTTTAAACTATCAGAAAATTTCTTAAAAATTTCTTAAATGTAAATTGTGCTGAACTTTTGGATAGAATTCTCATCAGTGTTTTAAAACTTTCTACTTCCTGTAATTTTCAACATATTTTTCAACTTTTCTTCTCAAAGTGCTTCTTGATTGGTGAACAATAATTTATACTGACAATAGCTATAATCCCAATAAATTAATCCAAAATGAGAGAATCATAAAAATCTGTCATTCGCACTTTAAGAACAGGATTTAAAATGTCAGGAAATAAAGTAGAATTTTTATTTCCTGGCAGTTTTGTGAGCGCATCATCCCGTGAATATTACAGTAATCCCTTTTCAAGCATCAGTAGCTCTCCCCGGGGTCTGCCTAAACTTCTGTCAGGTCACAGCCCGCCATGTAGCCTCTTTAATCTAACATTACCATAATCTGGATTTTCAACGTAATCGTTGTTTGTGCGCGTTTTCCGTGAATATTGTTTCACAGCGTTACGTGACTCCCGTTTGACTGAAATAACCCCAAATGTCCCCTGTCCTCACATGGCTCCAGCAACACAAATCACACACCAATCAATATGAACGTTAGAGTCCAGAGGAGAAATAGGAAATGATGACGAACGTGGGAGTGTGAGGACGTGTGGGGCTTTGAAGGACAGGGAATGAAGTCTATGCTATGATAAATGATGGTTTAGAGGTTATATTAGACATTTTAAGAGCTTTCCTTTGTCATTTACCCACTCGAAATTGTATTTAGAGTGATTCATATTCGCCTGCAATCAAAACAAAATAGCTTCAAACATTTCTATCCCCTCAATGTACAATTTAGTGGTGTTGCATGGATATTTTGGCGCAAATTTGAAAAATCTCGCTATTTTTAACTGTAGCTACGTGTTTGGCAGAACCCCACACTTTGCTTTGACAATACTGATGATCGTGATTGACAGATTAACCAAGCACGGAAAGAGATTAACCAATGAGAGAAATGCATGGTCCAGCACACATTTCTGCAGTCAAGTGTCATCTGTGACTAATTGGGTTTAATATTTATTATTCAGCTTTCCTTCACACCTTTATAAAGAAAAAAAATATGTAAAGAACACAAACAAACAAAGACAAAAGGCTTCTCTGGTGTCACGTAGGGTCAGTGGGTGGGGGCAGGCTGAGGTCAAGGCCAAACCCAAAAGGTCAACCAAGGATCTCTCTGACAGGAGGAAGTAAGCTGCCATTATACTCCAATACGGAAACCTGACCCAGATATCATAAGCCCAAGAATTATCCGTTCACAGGAGAAGCCGTGCAAAAGCTAAGACTGGAGCACATGATGGACCTTCTGTGTTTTCTATTATGGTTCATTTTTTGCACTCTCACAGTCCCAAAATGTAATTGTAATTCAATTAGTCAATCAGAGAAAGCGCAGAGAGGATCATTTGGTAATCTGTTGTCACAATGTAAATTAAGCTTTATTGAAAATGTATAAGCGCAGGCTAATAATTTTATTTTATGGGTTTCTTTTGTAGCATCAAAATGAATAGAAGTTGTAATTATAATCTCAAAGGAGGAACATTTCTTTCAAACCTCGTTAAAATAAATTGGATTTTAAGTAAAAATGTGTTAAAGCTGAACTGTGTAACTTTCCTTACAGATTACAGGTGTTTTTAATGCTCGAAAAACATGGATTCTTAGCTGCGCCTCTCCACACATCTGACTTATAACTTGACTTGTCACCTGCTTGAATCCATGGAGACAGATGGAAATAGTTTAATGCCATATTGCGTAACATTACAGGCATTAGAAAAGTTACATAGTGCACCTTCAGTTTTTATATCCTATTCACAATAAACAGTGTTAGAAACTATCCCTGTTAAGAAAGAAAGAAAAATGTAAAATATGAACAAAATAAATAAAATTCAAAAACTCTTAAAAGACACAACTAGATAGAGCAAAATGTACATCCAGATATACAAAAAAAATCCCAAAATATTGCATTTTATAGTTTCCATGGTAAAACGTGTAACGCAAACAATAACAACATTAATTATTTCATTTATATTTTTAATTTTAAAAAGGTCAGTTTGTATGTGTGTTAGTATTACTTTTTGTTATGTCTTGTTATGTTAATTTGGTTTTTAATGTGCTGGGTATACATAAACTCAAAATGATCAAAATTATAAATAAATACATAAAGAATAACAACAAAGCTTGCGTCATGTTTACCTCTACAGGTTTTACATCAGTTAGCCTCGCATTACTCAACAGCGCGGCGTGGTCAGGTCCATCTTGAGCTTGTGGTGCCACCAGCTGCCAGAAGTGTCACAGGGTTACTAGGCCTGGAGCCACACACATAATCAGCTTTATTAGTGCTGCCGCTAAAACCAATTTAAGAGCAGACTGGAGGGATCAGACGGGCCAGCTGTCCACACCAGCGCCCGCACAAAACACCAAAACAACACACCGGCTAGCCAACAGAGCGCGCTTCCAGCTTATTAGCATGTAAACACCAACATAAAAGAACGCAAGAAAAGATTTTGTTGCAAAGATTTGGTTGGAAGGAGCAGGAGGATTTCGTGCATGCCGGATGTTGAAGCGAGCCAACATTTTCTGCTGGTGAAATAAAAGCGGAATTTATTATGGGAGTTCGCGAAAATGCATCCATGTTTTCTTTTCTAGCTGTAACTGAAAATGCAGTGCTGACATGCTAATAGTCCCTGTGTTACGTCGGCTCCAATAACCAATAGGAATGCAGGGCTATGTATGACAAGTATTTCATTGACTGGACAATTACAAATACACCGGCGGTTCCCAAAGAAGTGGTTGTTTTCGTGTAAATCAGTGCGGTGTATTTACTGGCTCACCGACGTAAGCATGTAAAACCAAGGAACCGAAAGAAAGTTTTTCAGTTCCAGTACTTATCGGAACTTCGTCTCGGTACCCAGCCCTAATCCCGCTAATGAAACTACTGCACATTGCGTCAGGTTTGTCAAGTTGCTGTGCACATGAACTTCTTACGTTGTTGACATGTTTCGGCTGGTAGGTGCAAGACGTCAGCCGAAACATGTCAACAAGGTAAATACGCCTCCTGTATTGTGTTTAAAAAGAACCCAAAAGACAAAATAAATGACGTTTTTGGATTTGCTGTGTAGTTTTGTATCATGTTTTTGTATATTTATGTAAAATTACCATGTGGGAGCATAAGTGGCGTAGGCTTGGACAGAATCTTATAGCTAATGGTAACGAAGTTTCAAAAGTGCCCGGGAGAGATCACTAACTTACTCAAACATGTTTTTTATTTTGCCCCAGAACTGATAAATCATAAATGTATATGCGTATGTGTATATACTGTGCTGCTACTTGGTCCCAGGAAGTTGTGAAACTGCTTCTGTTTATCCGTTTTCTATGTGATTAATCATGAAGTGTTTCGATTCTTCGCGAATCAGGACTTTACACTGGGGCGCTGTTAGCATGCTAGTGGTTGTTAGCATTAAAGTGGCTGCTCAGGCCTGTGAAAGTTGTGAAATGTGCTTAAAAACAGAATAGTTTGTATGCTAGAAACATGTTGGGAAAGGGAGGAATAACTTTGGTCTGGTGTAAACTGCAAAATTAACTACTCTGGTAACCTACAGTGCCTTTAAAGAGGAACTATTTTACTTCTATGGGGTATTAACTGATAAAATATAACATATAGTAACATAGAGTCTCCCCTTCCTTTGCTCTCTGCACTAAGTCACTCTCCCTTCAGAGCGCTATCACAACACAATCGGGATAGAGCGCTACAGTTCTTGCCAAAAGATTAAACGTGCATTGTGTAACTTCTCTGGTGGAGAGTCCATCACCTGCTTGTTTCTATGGATATATCATTGCTCTGCTTGGAATGTTCCACAGTATGACATTAAACAGCTCTATTACTACGACGTTTATTAAATTACATGTGGTTTTATAGCTCAAAAATACCAGTATCAATACCAATAGAAACAGGCATTCTGACTGTGAGCGGGATTGCCTCTCCACAGATCTGAACTGTAACTTGGTCTCGTTTGGTCTCCATGAAGATAGAAAGGTTTAATGCCATACTGTGAAGTATTCCAGACAAAGCAATAACATTTCCACGGAGAAAAGCATTTGACGGACCTTCCACCAGAAAAGTTACACAACACACCTTTAAATGAAAGTGTCTATAAAAAATATATTTAAAGGTCCTATATGTATTATTTATTATATAACTTATTTTTATATTACGCAAAATTGACTCTTGAGCTTTTAGCCATGTTATAATGTTGTTACTTCATCAAAAACGTACCTGGAGTTGTGTTTTGTTTCATTCACACATGTGGTAGTTTTAAGGTTGACCGAGCTACTTTAATCTTCTGTTTAGTTGAGATTGACCATTCCAGGGCTGAAAATATCCAAATGATTCTAGTGAAGGTGTATGGAGTTTAAAAACACAGTCGAGCATTTACTGTATTACTGCATCACATCACAAGGTGGAAGTATTTTCAGTTTGAGAGAAGAATTCAGCCTAAATATGCAGGTTTTGTGTGTTAAACGTGTGTGAGTGAAACAAAACACAACTCTGGGTATGTTTGTGATGAGAAAACAACATTATAACATAAAAAACAGTGAAATATGGATCCTTTAAACTCAAACTGTTTCATTTTATTTTGTCTGCTTGGAGTTTGGTTTGGTCATATGGCTCCATCTATGCTATACTTTCCACACTAATTTTCACGGCACACTATCCTCGCCTCATTAACAAGTCGCTGACCCTGACAGTGACCCGGCAGCAGCCCTCTGACCTTTGAGCGTTTCCTCTCCTCCACCCACACCACCACTCTTCTCCAGCCGCACGACCTGCCCACGCTGAGGCTAATTACGGCACAGAAGCAGGCTAACCCCATATTAGACAGAGGCAGCTACGAGAGTGACTGTGGTGTTACGTCAGGTGAGGGCTTGGATTTAACCAGTGAACTGTCCCTGGTCTGGTCTGGACTCCAGACAGTGACAGGGCAGACGGATTAGCTCAGAAAGGGTGAGTTTAAAAGGGATAGGAGGACTTGTGATTGTAGGTCAGTGGGACATAAGTTACGCAGACAGCAATTGTAAGAGGACAAGAAATTATTACAGGGAAAATATTGGATGGACAGAAATAAGGTTAATGGAAAAATCCTTCAGCTCAATTGAAAGCATTGGAAGAATACCAGTGGGTCACATCAGTGCAGTAAATGTGACGTGACGTCAGATAACTCCCATAATATATGCCCATATCTAAACAAACCATTCAATATTTGTTATATAAAGCATCAGTCTGACACACCTCTCATATTTTATTCAAAAATGTGCAATGTCTGTAATACACATGTTAATCCTTTAATGTAAATCTTAAGAGTAACATGGTTAGATTTGCTACATTTTGCACTTGTTCTCTGATTAAGTTTTTATTTGTGCTAATACAGATGATATTAATGACATTTCATTACATGTCACAGAGTGTGAGAAACCTGAGGGAAGCTGAAGCAGCTGCTACCATAGTGCACCTGTCAGTCAGAGGAGTGTGACAGGCGTCTTCAGGACAATGCCATTACAGTCATTACAGTGGAGTTAAGGATGAGGAACACAAGCACGAACATCTTAATTGTTAAACAACAGAGCTGCTCCGGGGGAATGCAGGCCATCCTGGGAATCACACACGTACTTATTTTTCCCACAGTGTTGTGTGTGCGTGTGTGTGCATGCTGCATGTGTGTGCACAAGTGTGTGTGTGTGCACAGTGCACATGTGTGCGTGCACACGGCACATGTGTGATGCTGTCATTCATTCATGTGCACGGGATGTGAACAGCAGATTCTTCAGAGGGAGGATCTCACTTAATCTGCAGTTAACGGCTGTTTAAACAAGCTCCATAAATGTTTAACGGCGCTGCTCATGCCCTATTGAATAGGAGGCATTTTCCTTCATGTAAAAACAGGCGACCAGGGGCCTCACGGGCCCCCGACTGCATTTAATGTGTGTAAGAAGGCGGCCATTATCAGCAGCACAATGACACAATTCAGCAGGCTGTGTGTCTGCTGTTCCATTTGGTTTGTATCAGGGCCCCAGCCTCCTGATGGTCTGCTAATGGAAGAGTTCATCAAGAGCTAATGTCTGGAGAAATGAAGCCTTCACGCTTTTCGCTCAGAGGCTTTTCTCCTGTGATACGCCCAGTAAAGACCAGGTGAAGATGAGACGGTGAAGGAGCAGAGTACTTCACTGACAAACAGGTCTTTAACTTAACCATCTGATTCAGTGTGTTATATTTATATCTCCTGTTTCCGGATCATTTAATAAGTCCGTTTGGGAGCTGCCTATGATGTGTGACGATGGCCCATATGTGGACTGATGCTTCTCATGCAAATGCACATTACATCATCGGAACCTGCATCTTAACAATGGACCACAGGACAATACAAAGTGACATCGCCAACTCAACATCTTAATGAGCCTCTAATGAGAATTATCCCCAAGCACTGTTAAAGTTATTGGGACGATGGTCATTTTATTCCTTCACTGGCTGCAAATTCTATAGAAAATATGCTTAAAGTAGTTGTCCATCAAACAATATTTTTTTAAAATGTTTTTAATAGTGATCATTTAGACCACAGAAAATGTTTAATTCAAGTTGTTTACATGATGGATGAACTACATCTCTTTCAAGATTTAGCAGTGAAGTGCTGCTATAACAGAACAACACAAAGAAATGAGGAAGCTTGGTGACTAAAAGTTGTATTGCAAAAAATGAGAAGATACTGTGTGCGTCAATAATCCATTGACATTATGAACAAACATACAAAACATGACATGAGTGTTGAAATACAAGGAAACACCTTGGTCACATTTGCAGTAAATTCATAACTACAGTGGACAAAAATGCACATGTTACATAAAATGAAGAAAAACAACGTTGCATACAAATAACAGCAGCAAAAACTATTGGAGCTTACCAAAATGTGTTTAGCATGACATAAATGAGCATGAAGCGTTATTTATGTGACCTTAAATGAAATTACAATTCAAGTCATTTAATGGGTTCACCAAAGTGTTTGTGCCGACATCTTATGCAACTATTATCAAAAAGATGTCTTGAGTTAGCCACAAGTTAGTCAAAAAATCTAAAAACCTTTTCAAATTATTCTCAAACTGATCCAGCAACATTTATTTAACTTGGCCAGCAAGAAATATTTGCACGATATTTGTGTATTCACAAACTTGCAAGATTCCAAAATCCAACTGGTAAATTCCAGCTGTTGTGATTGGGCCTGGGCCACCAGTTGTTCTGAGACTGGACCAATCACAGAGCAGCATTGTGCACCCAAAGAACCAAAACAAACATGACTATGCTGACGGACACACTGTTTTAGTGGAAATTAGAAAAACGTGCAGAGGGAAGTGCTTTGTGCATTTGTGGATGGAGGAAAAAATGTCTTTTTTCTTCAAAATTGACTTTGCATTGTGTAATTTTCTGACTGAGGGCCTGAAACCTGCTTTTCTCCATGAAGATGTTATTGCTTTGTCTGATATGTTTTACAGTATGATATTAAACCTTTCTATCTTCATGGAGATCAAACCAGATCAAGTTATAGGTCAGATCTGTGGAGCTGCTCACAGTCAGAATGTCTGTTTTTCATGGTATTTTTTGAGCTTTAAAACCACCTGTAATTGAATAAATGTAAGGTGTTTAATGTCATACCATGGAATATTTTAGGCAGAGCAATGACATATCCATAGAAACAAGCAGGTGACGGATCCCCAACCAAAAAGTCACATAGTGCACCTTTAAGGCTCTTCATTAGTCCCAACCCCAGACTACAGGCCTCCACTATCGCCGTCTCTCCCCGTCCCCCCTCCATCACCCACTCCCCACACAGCGGCCGTTCTGTTGACGTAGCGGGCCTCCCTCCTCTGGGCGCTGTTGGGGAGCACAGTGATTTAGTGTTCCTCTCAGCGCTGTTGTAAACGCCGTCCGCTCCCTAATGAGCCCCTGACATGGCGCGCGGTCCGCCACTGTTTTCCTTTGGCAGGCTGGCGACGGGCGCTTGATTGCTGCCCCCATTAAACAGGGCACTGGGACGACACCGCTCGCCCGCCTTCAGCCATACGCACTCAGGCATTACACGCAATCAACCAGGGCTGGATAACAGAGCGAGGGAGGGGGCACCTGCTGGAGGAGGCTGTCCAAAGCAGCTAAGAGGAGATGTGTAAGAAATAGTAAGAAATTGATAAAATAATGAAAATAAATCAATGACTCTCCCTTAATTGTGCAGAGCTGTATTTAGTAAATTGTTTCTAGCCCATATATATCAGTATTTTAGTTAGTTCTATTTCTAACCCATATTTATTTTGAGTATTTTATTCTAGGGCTCTAGTACTCTCTTGTACTTTGCTGTTACAGTACTGCAGTTTCCCCCCTTGGGTCAAATAAAGGTTTTCTTATATAAGCAAAAGACTATTTAAAAACACTTTATAATATCTACACTTTGGTTAGCCTTAATAAACAATGAACAAAAACTTAATCCATAATGAACAAATAGTTTATTAAGAATAATTCAGGCTACTCAATAATACCCTTACTCTTAACCCTTTAATTAAAGTGTAACTATTATGCCACTTTTAAGAGCTTTTAACCATATTATTCTTGTTTTCCTCTCATCATTTACTCACTAAAGTTGTATTTATAGTGATTTGTGCGAGTTTGACCAGCCTTTAATCACATTTTCAACATTTGCCAACTTCACTGCCACTGGTATACACGCACTGCTCTGCACTTACCTCATTCTCAAATTTTATTTTCTTGATCGGTGAATTGGGTAGGATTCTGTAGAGTTGCTACTCGCTAGCGTGATCTGCAGCGATCCATCGGAGGTGCCAACAATTTTGTTATGACAACGTTTATGGCAACATCAGCTCCAATTGGGCTCTGCAGTTTTCTAACGCAAATGTCACCAGACTTGTTTCTTTTATTTATTATTCTTTTATATGAATATTGCGATTTAAAATGCCCAAATGAAACATAATGATCCACACGTGTCATAGATTATAACTACAGAGCCGACACGAGTACAATGTGTATTCTTTAAGTCTTAGTTCACGCTTTGTTAAGGCTCATTCAGGTGTAGTTTTATGTGTTACTAACAATTTCTACATTATATTTTAAAAGAGTTAAAATTTGTTTTGTTACAATTATGTTACTTGTGTACTTAATACCTCAGTAACATTTACAGATCAATAGTAAAAAAAAAAATAGCTGGTTGTATCATAACAACTACTACACAACTTTTTGCTCAGACTGCGCATGACAAGCTACAATGGCATTTCCCCTTCCACGTTCTGCTCCTGATGCCAGTGTTTCTGGAGATTCCCGTAAACCATAAAAAATACTGTAAATTCCAAACAGAAAATTTCATGTTTTGCATCCATTGTCTGAACTCATACCAGGCAGCCGGCACAAACCACATGGACCTCTAATGGACAGCTGCTAGCACCTCATTTCATAACCTTGTACATGATCCATCCATATGACCCAACGGGACGAGGCTTTGTTGGAGACTGGGTCAGTTTTCTCAGTCTCCTCATGACCAAATCCTCTCTCCAGGTCTGTCTGATCTGGACCTGCTGACAGCCCCAAGGAGGAAGCCCACAAACCAGCCAGACGCCAGACGATGCTCCACCCTTTCTGCTCATGACCATGGATTATTCTTCTACCACCTGGTTCTCCAACACGACAACTTTGGACCAGCGCATTTTGATTGATGGACAGTTTATAAGGTTTGACAATTATCGTAACTCTTTACTTGTGTGAAATAATCTACGTAATGTACTTTTTGCATTTAAGGCTGACTGTTAAGAGGCAAATTGAAATTGAAACATGCATGATTTCATTATTTATATTTCCAAGTCTTTTAAGGGACGCACAGTTGACGCTTTGTGATGTTTTAATGTTGTTACCTCCTCAAAAACATACCTGGAGTTGTGTTTTGTTTCATTCACACATTTAAATAACTCTTTTTTATTAGTCTGTCTACATCTCCAAAGCTCAAAATGCTCTGTTCCACCTTGTGATGTCATGAAGTGGTTGTGTTCAAGTTAACATCTCCTTTTACATTTAGTTCAGTAGAGATTGGTAATTCCAAGTTATCCAATGATTCTAGTGAAGGTGTGTGGAGTTTAAAAACACAGTGGAGCACTTCTTGTATTACCACATGACATCACAAGGTGGAACAGAGTGTTTTCTGTTTGAGAGAAGAACTGTAAATATGCAGGGTTTGTGTGAAAGAAACAAAACACAGCTTCAGGTCTGTTTTTGATGAGGAAATAACATTGTAACAGATCAGGATACGGGCCCTTTAAACTGAATTCTTTGTGAAATAGTCTACATGCTGATAATTCTCCCAGAATGAAGTATTGTTTGTGTTGTATAAAGAGTATGTGACAGGAGATGCTTGTTGGGAATTAAAAGGGGACACTGGAGCATTCTTTGTGATTTGCGTAGCATGTGAGCTAATCCGTCCTCTCCTTCTGTTCTACATCTCCTTCAAGGCACTTGTAGCTGCATAAGACGCATGTACTTAATTACAATGGAAATTAGAATGACAAGTTCTTTTCGGATTTTGAAGCTGTCATGAATACGTTATCGCCCCTATTTGCATAACTGAAGTCCCATTTACCTCAAAATAGCTTCTGTACTTTCCAAAGTTTAACGTGATTTTCTGGAGGAGGAAAGTCACCTGCATGATTTTATGGAAAAGGAAACTTAAAACCACAACTCGGAACATTCTCCATGGACATAGATACGTTTTATGTCATACTGTGGAATATTATAGCCAAAGAAACAACATTTCCACGGAATTGAGCAGTAGAATTAAGGCCCTCCCCCCGGCAAAGAAAAAGTCTGATTTGTGGACAGGAACGCCGCTTACAGTATGCAAAAATATATTTCTCTTTGGTTTTGTTTTAGTCTATTTTTGTCACAAGCAAGGTCTTATATATTTATTGCCCTTTGACTTGACAAATTAAAAACACTGTAATTATGCTTTTTAATGCAACTCCGACAGTACGGTACCTGTTTTCTGCTAAAATACCAGCATCATCCTTGGAATTTACTAAAGTATTTCCCCAGAAAAGATTCTTTATTCCATTTTTCAACCGTTTCTGAGTTCCTTGAATGAGAAATAAAAATAACAACAACAAAAGCACACTGTTTTTAGCCTTGTTTCTCACGTCGTTGTAAAAGTCACTGCGCCCTGCTCAGTCTCCCCAACAGAACGTTACGCTTTAACTGCTCGAGCTGTATACCGCAGATTCAATAAAGACTCTTCGTTTTTGTGGTAAAAGTTAATTTATTTTTTAAAAGGCCATGCCATTTTAGGAGCTAATTAAAAACGCACCATTAAATTTGCAATTCGGGTCTGTACACCAGGTTATTGCTTCAAACCACCAAACATTTGCTACTGTTTCATGAATGGACATAATCTACATAATCTGCAGTGGGATTAACGTTAAAGGGGCTGTATCCAATTCTACCCAAACGTAATAAAGTTAAATTGGTTTTGCCCCAGTACAGATATTTTGTTAAAGCAGCTCCAACAATCAAAATTAAACAACTTTGTGCTGTCTGCATGTAATTATAGACCGTTTTATTCTTTGTGAAACTCAAAGTTACCGGTTAGCATGCTAGTTGTTGTTTGCATTACTTGGGAAATGCACTTATAAATTCATCACAGTGAGTAATTAGGATGCTAGGAGTTTGTTAGGAAAGTGTGGAATAACTCTGAACCACTGCAGGCTGTTTAAAATGAAATAATTTTGTTTTTCACATTTTTAAAACGGTAAAAATCACGTGCAAAGGGTCCATATTGCGCTATTTTCCAATCAATGTTCTTTCTTCATCAAAAACATACATGGAGTTGTGTTTTGTTTCATTCACACATGTTTAACGCACAAACCCTGCATATTTAGGCTGAGTTCTTCTCTCAAATTGAAAACATTCTTTTCCACTTTGTGATGTCATGTCATAATACAGGAAGTGCTCCAGTGTGTTTTTAAACTCCATGCCCCTTCACTAGAATCATAGGATAACTTGGAATTGCCAATCTCTACTGAACAAAAGGTAAAATGTAGCTGTAAACTTGAAAACTACCACTTCATGACGTCACAAGGTGGAACGGGCATTTTGAGCTTTGGCGATGTAGACAGGCTAAAAATAAAGGTTTACTCAAACATGTGTGAATGAAACAAAACAACTCTGGGTATGTTTTTGAGGAGGTGACAACATTATAACATGACACTGTGTAAAGTGCACTGTGTAACTTTTCTGGCGGAGCGTCTGCCATCTGCTTGTCTCCATGGTGACGTTATTGCTTTGCCTGAAATGTTCCTATAACTTGACCTGGTCTTCATGGAAAAGTTGAATTAAAACTCATACTGTACATTCCAGGAAAAAAAAACAACATGAAGTCAAACAGGTGACAGACCCTCAACTAGAAATGTTACACAGTGCACCTTTAAAGCTCAAGAGTCAGTTTGTTTAATATAGCACCTTGAATTTACAGTAAGAATATGAAAAACTAATAAAATCTATGGCGTGTGTAAATTCTCCATACATACATCCACACTGTGCTAGGAGTCTTACAGTGGCGTTTACAATAAGAGTCTCTGTGTGCGTAAGCCTACACCAGTTTTTCCTCGGGGGAGTAACTCAAACCGCCATGACACACGTCTCCTGGGACCCGCCGTATATTGAAATCTGAAATATGTGTCGCATCAGGACCAAAACACCTGACAAAGGCTTTATAATTCACATGCTATTGATACTACAGTGAGACACAAAGGAAGCAGGAGGGAGGTAATCACGTTATAGCTGGCGTAAGACCTTTGTGGCCTCTCACACGATTGGAACAAAGAGGCCGGACGGATCGCGATTGGTCCAGAGCGAAGCATTGTGAGAAGTGGTTCTGAAGTGCATCCTCCAGTTTAAAAAAGACTCTTGCATTAAGCCGGTGGATTTAGAAGGACTGGGTTTAGTTTGGGTGTGAATAAGAAGGTACACAGGATTTATGACTGGACAATGCAGCGAAAGACTGGAAGGCTTATGCTATTTTAGAGGTGGGAGATCTGTTGAACAATGGATAACTTTGTAATTGTTGTTTCAGAGATGTGCAAATTTGATATCTTGTCTATGGTAGATTATTAAAACTATTAAGAATGACAACAAAAAAGCAAAAAGACTAAAAATTGTAGTATAATCTCCCAATCAAGGGTATAAAATTGTATTTGTGGTTCATTTTATGGTTCATTCTTTTTGTGTGACACCTTAATCAAGTCATATTTTAGCACATATCTGATGCATGGTGAAAATATTATCAATATGTTGTTATTAGATATTAGTTTTTATCAATAATGATTTATGGCACAAATTTGACTTTTTATAGCACTGAGTATGAACATTGGCATAGTTGCAAAGTGGAATGCTCACTCCCTAAATAGCAAGAAGGTCCAGGTCAGTCCTTTTTCTCTGGGCATTGAATGTTCTCGCAGTGTCTGTGTGGGTTTCCTCCAGGTTCTCCAAGCACTGGTCATACAGACTTATACTTCAGCTAGGTACTCATCCGCTTTCTTTAGGTTAGGGTTATGGTCTTGGAAAAGAGCAGAAAAAAGATTCAAACTATTAGATGTATTGTTTCACTAATAACATTGTGTGGTGTTCTATCTCAAACATTTATTTGTGCTTTCATGAAACACCAAGTTGGTTTTGATATAGACGGACCCTCCATTTCACAGATTATTTTAATACACCTCTCAGTTATGTCTATCGGAGTCCAAGAAGATTACACAAGGTCTATTTAGAGCAGAGTGTCCAAACTTTTTTCACCAAAACTTACAGAGCGAAGCACCAGATACAGGACGATGTGAGTCATTCAGAATGATGCATTTTACATAAGTTTGACTGTTACCGCACCTTTCATAAGGCCTGGATTGGTTATGTTAAGTCTGTATTACATAATGTTTGTTTTTAAGTTGTAAGAGCAGACATGTTCAACATTTGCAGCTAAAAGTATTTTTGGTCATCTGGGCCAATTCAGGAAGCTTGAAGGCCAACAAAAATTCGTCTGAGGGCCAATGCTAAAAAACATAAAATATTTTTATTCTGATCTTCAAAGAACAACATCAGTCTAAGATCTGTGAATTATTACGTGAATAAATCAATATTACCACTTCAATAATACGCAGTAACTTACATTGCGTCTTTGTGTTTCAGCTTTACAGAAGCTCCACCATCCGTCAGACATAATCTGATCTGAACGCTGCCCTTTGCTCTCGATGCAAACGCCTGTCTCTTATTAAGTTGAAAGAAAAAGATCAGAAGATGACACCCAATCCTATATTTTGACGTACTTTCCTCAATTTAGCGTGGCCATATGACATTGTTATGACTCAAACGGCACTATTTCACATGCAGAAATTGTCAAACACCCGTGACATAACTTTGATATTACGTCGCCACATGTGAAGTACCTGGGGTTTTCCCTGATACCTGTGATACTGCACACTGGGGTCCCTGCCCTCCACCACAAGCACCAAAACTCCAGGTCTGCGCAGGTGAAACTAGCCCCGGGCCACTGCGCTCTAGTGGGGAGGAACAATACAGCGTCCTTCCAGTATCACCAGCTCTAATAGATAGCAGGTGAAGGATGAGAAAAACCAATGTCAACACTGCAATTGGAGCTCGGACCTGGCAGGCATCCAGTCGCCGCTTAGCTCTTCAAATCAAGTACTTCGGAGTACTCTGGAGCTGTGTACTGCCAACATGTGCGGGCAGGGAGGGAGGCGGGGGGCAGAGGGATGGGAGGGGGCAGAGGGAGGGCTTGGTTCTTGGTGGCCAATCAAATACGTCATGTGGAACAGATTAGAGTGATAATCGAGGGTGTGGGCGCGGAGAATGTGGCGTACAGACCGCTGACCCTGACACGCTCGAGGAAGACGGACAAAAGCTTAAACGGACAGATGTGTACTTCCTCGTTTGAGAGAGGAACAGGAAGGTGGATTAAGGAGAAAACTGTAAAAAAGGTGGTGTATATTAGAATCACATTATATAGCCTGACAGAAAACAAAGTAGGGTTGTCTAAAGTATCAAAAATCAAATACTAATACTAAATCAGATACTCATTTGAGCAGGTATTGATACTAAAAAAGTCACATTCGCAGGATTGAAATGAACCTTTCCTGAACAGCTTTAGAATGATCTTGAGCTGTTTCAGAACAAGTATAAGAGCAAAAAGACTAGTATACGCCCATGGAACCTACAATGGAACCTCCCTAGTAGTAGTAGTAGTAGTAGTAGTAGTAGTAGTAGTAGTAGTTTATTCAGTCATTTGCAGCACTACAAGGACATAGACTATAACCCCATTAGGATCATGACGTGACCTAAAGGGTTTAGGCTGAAGTAAAAAGTACTTAAAATGGCTAACCCTGCGACCTACTATGACTGAATGTTGAAAATCACTTTCTTTTGTCTATAGAAAACGTGTTAATTATCGTTGCGGTATCGTAATCAGTATCGAGTCTATTCCTTAATATCGAAATCGAGTTTGACTTTTTAGTGCCGTGACATTAGGCCAAAGTGAGAGAAAATAAAAAACTTTTACCCGTACTTGCCCTATGTATAAGCTACTAGAGATCAACTCCTGTGTACTGTTTGCATCTAATTACAAAGCGTTTTAATGTCAGATAACCAAGAAGTGCGCTGTTAGCATGCTAGTTCTTGTTCTCACGACTGTAAACTTCGGTCTGGCCTCTGAAAGTTGCGAAAAGGCGCTTCTAAACTCACCACTTTGAATAATTACGACGCTCATAACGCGTAAGGTAAATGAGGATTAACTTTGGACTTCTGCAAACCGTTTAAAATGAACTAGTTCTGTTTTCACATTTTTAAGAAAGTAAAAATCCCATACAGCGTCTTTAACTGTATTTGGAATAGTAAAAAACACATTCTTGAGCGTAATCAACAAGTGACAAAGGACGGACATCTCTACTATTGTCATGTTAATGTGTGGCCCCAAAAAACTTCCAGTAAGAACAAAAATGAAACAATATATGAGTGTTAGTGCTGTCATCACTTATAAACGAAACAAAAGAATCAGGCCTTTGACATGTCTTTTGTTACATGGAATGACATAAAAAGGAAAGGAAAACATTATGAGGGACACTGCAAATCTGAAGCATCGACTGTGTCCGAATGTCCACTCTAATATAATCCCTAACTCCTCATTCATGACATACGCCCGCACTATTTATCCGAGTATTTAGTGCAAACTACTTTTGGCTCACGTGACTCTGGCATCTGGGTGAAAAAAATTCCAATTAAACTTGGTTTCTGTCATAAATAATGATCACAAGACTTAGATTTAGACTTAGACAAACTTTATTGATCCACAAGGGAAATTATTTGGATACAGCAGCTCAAACATCACAATATAAAATAATAAAATAATAACAGAGAGTAACAAAAATAGATGGTATAGCAAAAAAGTTAGCAAAAGACAGGTGTCAAATGAGACATAATTATAAAAAAATAAATGTATATGTACAAGTATACCTACAAGTCAAAATAAAATAGAAAAATAAGTAATAAACTATAAAATAACTATAAAAATAGACTGGCACACAAGTATTTTTGGACCAATAATGACCATACAAGTTTTTGGATCTCACGCAAACGGCCTGGATTATTTGATATTTGCGTGAAACGTGGAAATTATCAAATCTTTTAACAGCTCTTTTAACGGTTTATTCACAATCAGGATCAACAGTGCCGTAAACCAGAGCTTCTATCTGCTTCATTCAGTCGTGTTGTGTCCAGTCATTTGTCTCTGTCCGCAGGTGTTTTTTCGATTCTCCCAATGCATTGTGGTCTATATTGTCCCATTACTATTTACTTTTCAAGGTGCATTTGAGTGGGAAATATTGAGTGCACTACTTTTTCACCTGCTGGTCATTTGGACACTCCTATAAATGGCATTAGTGCCTTAAGTAGGGGTAGGAATAAGTAGAAAAAGTGCGGGCATGCGGACACAACCATAGCTTTTTTTTTTGTTTTTTGTTTTTTTTTTGCAGCTCTGTACCCATTTCTTCCATGTGTTTGAGAAAAATGTGTCTTGACCCAGTACAGATATATTGTATAAGCAGCTCTTGAGATCAAAAGTCTGCTGTGTACAGTCTGCATCTAATTATAGCATTTTATTGTTTATTTATTTGTTTGGTTTATTTATTTGTTTGGTTCATTTCGCAGGGACAGTGACATTAATCAACATTTGTGTAAATCTACCAGAATTAACCACAGAGTCCATTTTTCATCTGTATTTCTTGAGCAGATGGTAAACATGTTCCCCTAAAAACACCAGAATAAGAGTTATACAAAACAGTGCAATAAAACAGTGTAATTGTACAAAACAATTGTTCCATAATCAGGAAATGTGTGTTGGCATGCTAGTTGTTGTTCGCTTCTCCATCATGACAAAACTCCGCTCTAATTCCTGAAAGCTTTGAAAAATGTTTGATAACCAGAAATGTACGTTAGCATGCTAGTTGTTCGCTTCTCCATCATGGCAAAACTCCGCTGTAATTCCTGAAAGATTTGAAAAATGTTCAATAACCAGGAATTATACGTTAGCATGCTAGTTGTCATTCACTTCTCCGTTATGACAAAACTACGCTCTAATTTCTGAAAGCTCTGAAAAATGTTCGATAACCAGGAATTGTACGTTAGCAGGCTAGTTGTCGTTCACTTCTCCGACATGACAAAACTACGCTCTAATTTCTGAAAGCTCTGAAAAGTGTTCGATAACCAGGAAATGTACATTAGCATGCTAGTTGTTGTTTGCTTTTCTCTGTTCTCATTTCTGAAAGTTGTGAAAAGTGCTTATAAACTCATCTTTCTGAATAATTAATAGGCTTGGAATGCGTAAGGTAAGTATAGAATAACTTTGGACCACTGCAAATAAAATAAAATAAAATAAAATAGATCTGATTTTCACATTTAACTCAAAAATCTCTATTTGGCTGCGAATGATATGAAAGGTCCTTAAGAAGTGCTGCCATTTACTGCAACTTGTAAATTGTATATACAGATACAGGTTTTATAGAAATACGTTTATTTTTGACTCCACATTTAAAGGCACATTGTGTAACTTTTCTGGTGGATGGTCTGTCACCTGCTTGTTTCTATGGATATGTCATTGCTCTGCTTGGAATGTTCCACAGTATGACATTAAACAATTACATGTAGTTTTATAGCTCAAAAATACCTTAAAAAAACGGACATTCTGACTGTGAGTGGGGTTGTCTCTCCACAGATCTGACCTGTAACTTGGTCTGGCTTGGTTTCCATGTCAATAGAAAGTTTTAATACCATTTAATACGTTTTGGGGGTTTTTTATAGCTGTGATCCTGTAGTCTTGCTGTTTCACTCAAGTATAGTAAAGATGGACGAGGAGGTTAAAAATCTGCAGCCGTTTCAGTTTGATATATCACCCGGACTGTCACGACTACACGCTTCTCCAATACTTCACAGAGACATATGGTCTGGACCCACGCGTTAATCTCCCAGAGTTCCAGTGGGCGTGATTGACAGGTGGATTCACCAATCAGAGAAGCGCATGGTCTGTCAAAACGAATATGGAGGCTAATGAGTAAAAACAGTAGAAAGCAGAAAAGAGAAAAGACGAATAAGCCACTTTTACTTTGAGGTAAACAAAAAGTTACGGTGACACTTGAGTTTATGGACCACATATTAATCGCTAACAACGGGCTAATGCTGGTATGCTAATTAGTGGTTATTTAGCTTTTAGTTGGTATTTAAACACTTACTAATACTTATCAAGAATTAGTGTATGTACAAAAATATCTGTTGTAATCCCCACTACTTAAATGGGAAGACAATAGTTAAAGACTTAATACTTAAGGCAAAATACAGCCTTAGATAAACAAATGCATTGAAAGTACTTTATAAATGGTAACAAAGATGTAATTAAGCACTTAAAGCAATTATAAACTTGTAATTAAGCGTGGTGCCTAAGACGAGACTTAAAGCCTGGGGGGACAGGACCTTCTCTGTGACCAGCCCCACGTCCAAACAGCCGCCACAGTGGAGTGTTTAACACCCACATTTATTCTCTGGGTTTTAACACCGCGTGAGTTGTGTGGTCCTCTGTGTCTTTTATTTATTTGTATGTTTTATTTTTACCTTTTTATTAGTTATTGGTATTCTTGCTTTTGTTTGATTTTTCTAGATTGATTGTCTTAACAAGGATTAGTGGAGTAAACAGAGCTTTTATTTTATATTTCTACTGGATATGTTTTATCTGTGCTGTGCAGTACTTTGGAAACGGTTTTGTTTATGAAATGTGCTATAGAAATAAAACGGATTGGACTTATTATGCATTTTACTAGTTAGCTATTAATATATGGTCCTTAAAGTATAGTGTCACCAAAGTTGCGTATATAGTTTGGAAAGATACGCAGATTTCTAGCATATTCTAGCATTTCTGCCAAAATATACAGTACATACAGTGAAACAGCTGCGTTTGGATTGTCAGGCTAACATGGACACCAACAAACTCTCTGAACGGCGAGTCTTTATGATCCATGAAAGTTGGATTTGACCAATCGCAGTGACTGTTTTGGTACATGAGGTTCTGAGTTAAAAGACACATATTACACTATTTTCTGATCTATGTTATAATGTTGTTTCCTCATCACAAACAGACCTGGAGTTGTGTTTTGGTTCATTCACACATGTTTAACACACAAATCCTGAAAACACTGTGATATTATGCTCCACTGTGTTTTAAACTCCATACACCTTCACTAGAATCATTTGGATATTTTCAGCCCTGGAATTTCCAATCTCTACTGGAAAAAAGGTAAATGTTAACTTGAAAGGCATTTTAAGGTTTGGAGATATAAACAGATTAATAATGTAAGTTTACTCCTATGTGAATGCAACAAAACACAACTCCAGGTATGTTTTTGATGAGGTAATGACATTACAATATGGCTTAAAGCTCACAAGAGTCAATTTTGGAATTTTATATCGTGACAACACTAATATGTACAAGAAAATTAGCTGTGGGCTGGGATTGAGTGAGATTTAGCAAAACTCCAAATACTCCATCTTGCTTCAGTGACCTGTTTTGCTTCACATCGCTTTCACCAAAAGTAGGCCTGTGAACAATTGCCTTCCCCCTTTTTTTTTCCCTTGACAGATGAATAGCAGCATTCTGACTACATGCATTTTTCAAAAGCTAAAAATATCTGCTAAATCAACTTCTCATTAAGTCCTTGTGACCTATGCTTAAGGTTACTCCTCTACACCATACCTTGTACATCTAATCTGTATACTTACAATAGCTATGTTATGTACCAACACTTGTATAATACCAGAATACAGTGAACACATCTCATCAGGCACATGCCCTCATTTCTAAGGACACCAGTCTAATATTATTTTATCACGGCCTAGTTTTCTGGTATCAGGACAGAATTTCAGGACAGTACTTCATTATTATCAACCTTAAAAACACCAAAGGGGGCTAGAGAGGGGCTGGAGGGGGCTGGTTTGAACCTCATCATGTCATATTGTGTCCCAGGACGGTTTAATCCATGTTTGTCTGGAACAGGGAGAACTATGATTCAACATAGAGATGCACTGCAGAAAAAAAAAAAAAAAAAAAAAAGTAGATTAGTTTGAATGACTTAATTTCTTATTTTGAGTATAATGGGCCAGTTTAGATGCGTGCATTTGAGTAACTAGTTTTAACAGGTTTTACTTGTTTCAGCGCATTGCTTTTTATTTCAAGCTCACTTTTGCAAATGGGGTAAGAAAACTGGACTTAAAATTGTATCATGATTTTTTATTTTTTTTTTAATATTAACTCATGTACTTATATTTTGATCAGTATTTATATATATATATATTAAAGTACCTGATTTTTACTGTCATAAAACGTGAAACAAAACAAAAGTTATTCCTCACTAATGCTAATGCTAATGCTAATGTTGAGGCATAATAAATATTAAATATATATTCACATTTTTATACAGCACGTTTCCACCTTTAAGGCACTCAAAGAGCTTTACATCGAACTGCTCTCCCATTCACACACACATTCATACACCAGTGTACAAACACACTAGGGGCGAGTGTCTTGCCCAAGGACACAACAACAGCATTCATCTGTAGGAGCTGGAATCACACCACCAACCTGTGGGTCAGCGGTGTTTATGTCGAAAGCGGGATTCAAACCGTGAACCTTTGAATCAGTGGACAAACGCTCTACCAACTGAGCGACTGTCGCCACAAACTGAAAAATTTTACATATTCAAATAATTTGTTTGTCTTTATTTTAATTAATTCGGATTTTAAGTTTTACAATTTAAATAAAAGTGATTGTTAGCACTGAGACATAGTGAGCTACTGCAGTTAGTGTGCTGCGGTGCAAAGCCTGTTATTCACTGGGATGAGTCATGCGCACCTGATTATTGGACAATAAAACACTTTATAATTAGATGCAGACAGCACATACCGGACATATTCTGACCATAAGAGCTGCTCATATGATTTATCTGTACTGGGGCAAGACAAATGTTTCTCAAATACATGGAAAAGCAGGGTACAGGGCCTTTAAAAACAATGGCATAAACAGGAGAGAATTTTAATAACTTTCATATAAATAGAAAATAATCGATTTATTCCTGCCAAATCTGGACTCTGCTCTAAACCACATGCTTTTACTGACAAAGGATTGACTGTAGATCTCTATATTAAAAAGACCTAATCCGATCATTGACGATTTGACTGGATTATAAACATCTAAAAATGATATGCACAGCTCTAATTCAGATCCACAATAAAGGTCCCGTGTTAAACAAAATGAACTCTTGTGAGCTTTTAGCCATGTTATAATGTTGTTACCTCATCAGAAACATACCTGGAGTTTTGTTTCATTCACACATTTTTAAGTAACGCTCAAGTAACAAGTTTTAAGTAACATGTTTGAGAGAAGAACACAGCGTAAATATGCAGGATTTATATATTATATATTATATGTGAATGAAACAAAACACAACTCTAGGTCTGTTTTTGATGGGAAAAAACACTATAACATAGATCAAAAAATAGTGAAATATGGGCCCTTTAAAGGTGCATTGTGTAACTTTTTTGGTGGAGAATCCGTCAAATGCTTTTCTCCATGGAGATGTTATTGCTTTGTCTGGAATATTCCACTGTATGGTATTAAACCTTTCTATCGTCATGGAGACCAAACCAGACCAAGTTACAAGTCATATCTGTGGAGACTCTCACAGTCAGAATGCCTGTTTTTCTAGGTATTTTTGAGCTATAAAACCACCTGTAATTGAATAAATGTAAAGTAGAGCTGTTTAATGTCACACTGTGGAACATTCCAGGCAGAGCAATGACATATCCATAGAAACAAGACAACTACTGGTCGATATTCCTTTTTTATAGTGTGCGAAATATTTGAACAGTTAGTACTCACATGCCCAGGACACAGAGTTCGCCCATTCTTCTTTTGGGCAGATTTTTTTAGAATGTACCAAATACTCAATCCACTTTCACTGATACGGCGACGGGTTATGCAAAGGTTGCTTTAGCCGCATTACAGCAGAAGCTCTTGTTCGTATCTGGTGGTAATTCAGTGAGTCGTGTGCAGAGGGAGCCAGAGATCAGTCCGTCTAGACTCAGGGAGCGCTGTATAATGGGATTCGGTCAGATTATTGTGATTACACTAGTAGTTGTAATACAGGCAGACTTCTGGACAACAAGCCATGGTCCAGTTCAACAGCTCAGGGCCATTCTAGATAAGCATTTTTACAGTAAGCCGTAGCCTGAATAGTGGGAAGATGAGAGAGAAGCTCAGTAATTTGTTAGCGGATGCCCAGCTGTGGAGCAGATCGTGGCCGTGTAATCAGCATGACTCATATCGTTTGCCAAATCAGGATAAACATGTTTCTACTGCAATTTCGATGTTAAGATTTCAGATGTTTGTGAGAAAGATGGCGAGTGGTGACAGTTCTACGCAAATGTTTCACTCTAAATGATGCATGGTAGATATTTTGTTGTTTGGTTGTATTGCATTTGGTAATTAAAATGTCCATTGGGTCAAGGGAAATAGTCTGCATTGGGTCAAAGTAAAATCCACTTTGGGTTAAAGGTGCATTGCGCAACTTTTCTGGTAGAGGGTCCACTACGTACTTGTCTCCATGGAGATGTTATGTCTTTCCCTGGAATGACATTAAACATATAATTCTACAATTTATTCACTACAGGTGTTTCTATTGCTCAGAAATACATTAATTTCTTCTGTGAATAGGTGACTCTCCACAGATCTGAATTGTAATCGTATATATATAAATGGAAATAGCTCACAATTAGAAGATCGCATGTGGGCTCTCCCGGCTCCTTCTGACCCTGGCTCTCGTGGACATACATTGGAATATTGTGGCCCCTCTCTCTGTAACTGCTGCTGTGAACTTTGTCATTTTGTTCCTTTATTTTGTCAAATTCTTTTTTTCCATGGAGATGTTATTCCTTTGTCTGAAATGCTTCACAGTGCTTATTAAACCTTTCTATCTTCATGGAGACCAAACCAGACCAAGTTACAGGTCAGATTTTCTTTACCTAGATTTTCTTTTCTACGTATCTTGAGCTTTAAAATCACCTGTAATTGAATACATGTAAAGTAGAGCTGTTTAATGTCATACTGTGGAACATTGCAGGCAGAGCAATGACATATCCATAGAAACAAGCAGGCGACGGACCCCCAACCAAAAAGTTACACAGTGCACTTTTAACTAAAATAATTATCCGTAAAAATTGATGAAGGTTTTTTTAGTTTGCTTCAGTGAGAAACTTTTATCAGTGTGACCAGATTTTCAAAACTCAAAACTGGGACACACCTGGGTTGGGATGGTTGGTATAAATAAAACTGAAAAGAGCGCGTACCATTGTCCATTCTCGACACACTTGTGGGTCAACAGATAAATATATAATACAAGCATGGTTTTCTGTATTTTAGCTAAACAAATATATTGGCAGATATTGTTGGCAGATATTAAATTGGTCAAAAATGGGGACACCTGGAACATTTCTTGTATAAAACTGGGACAAATCACTGGTCTGTACAAATCTGCTGGGACAGGGGACAAACTTGGACTGTTCTGAGTAAATAAGGACATCTGATCACCCTGTTCATGACAATATTTTGATCCTGAGGTGATTACTGTGAAAGACAGAACACTGAACTGGTCAGCTGGACCAGGATCACAGGATGGAGGTGATATGTGGCATTCCTCTCCTCAGATGGGGTCGAGAGACATGAGATGATGTCAAGGTATTATTTTATCATTTATGTTTTTTAACTGGAAACAGTATTATTTGGTCCAACAATATAATACACTATTAAAATGAGCCTTATTAAACCTGATTTTACACATGGTTCATGGCGTTGAATCGTTGAATTCGGTATTTGGTTGAATAGTTATTTTTGGGAATCAAGGCCTCAAAAGTCTGGAACTATTGCTCTAAAAAAGAAAGTCATCAAGGCATCCTGGATTATTCAACACTGAACAAGAAAAATAATGCAGATTTGGGAGAAATGTCTGGAGCTTCTGACAGGTTTTGATTCAGACAGTGGCTCAGTGCTCCTTAGACTTAGACAAACTTTATTGATCCACAAGGGAAATTATTTGTTTCGGTCACTGACAAGAGAGTTTACCTGCCGTATACATGTGAGTGATGACTGGTGGCCAATGACGCAGATTGACAGCCTTGTTTCTGGCAGAATACCCCAGGGCAGCCGTGGCTACAGTAGTAGTTTACAGAGTGTGGAGTGTATCATTGGCAATGTTACAATCAGAATAGAAGTTCAATTTGTATTGGCCGTCTGCTCCACTTTATACTTTATTGATCCTGATCTCCATGGATATGGGAAAAACATGTTTGTTTCACAAAATCCAACAGTCCCTTACTTGTGTCCTTTGAACTGCACATGCTGCACAGTTGATTAAAATCCCATGATATGATGATGAAAAACAAAAAGTTTCAAAAACTGCTGCGTGCGTGAGCCAGAAAGCCACAAAGGCCAACCACTCCTTTGCTATGTGAATGTATGTATCTGCACTCATCCATAAAATGAGTAGCACAAGCCTTCACAATCTGTTTAGTGTATCTGAGTATTTCGTGTGCTGTAAATATCTCACTAAAAACCAGGGCCCCTCTCCCATACATTATCAGCCCTTAAAGATTTCAGATTTCTTTAAGGAGGACGCATCATAACTTACAGCGTTACTACGTCCGCTTCACTTACAACATGTTTCTCGGCTGCATCGGTCTGTTACAGTCATCATACTGTACATCCATCTCCTGTACTCTGCCATCCTCGCATGTCCTGTCATATAGAAACACAAATTTTGCTATCTTAAATGAGCTGCTTATGTTGATAAATTGTCCATAACTACGCATGTTGCTATAGATGTTGTTTGTAGTTTTGTCTTTGCGATTTGATGTAGTACGTGTAGTAGTATGTAACGCGGATACAAACTCGTGGATTTGTTTATTGCTCCTGAATTATGGGCCCATCCCTTCTGTCCCTGTACAAGCTCATCGAGTGGAGATATCTATCATGGTCAAGCAGGAGAGGGGCAGTCATGGGATTCTCAGCAGAAAATCCAGCTTCCATATGTGCATGCATTTGTCATTGTTTCGGATGAGTTTAAACAATAACACGTGGGATGCCTGTACGAACAAATAGCACAGACGTTTACATCCTTGAATGATTTCCTATAGAGAAACAGGCCAGCTATGTATTTACATTAGGGGAGGTTGTCAGACAGTTTGGTATACAATGTAATTTTGGGATTTTGTCTTTGCTTTCTCTCCAAGGGCCATATAAAGAGTAATGCAACAAGTTTAGATGAAGTTTGTGTATAGCCTTCTGCCAAATGGTGTCTGTAAATCACCAGGGTTTGTGGTAATGAATGAAGAGAACATAAAAGCACGGCTCCTCCAGTAATCTCTTTCTTTCTAACTATATCATCAATCCATCTACAGTGTATAATAGAAATATGCTTAAAGTTTTCTAACTTCTTACACTGTGCACCTTACCTTTGTCTTCTAGATGTAACACGATGTGCAATGCTGCTTCAAAGATGCACTGCGTAACATTTCTAGTGGAGGATCTGCCACCTGATGTTTCCATGGGAATGTTATTGCTTTGTGTAGAATGTTCCACAGTATAGATTAAACTATCACGAGGAAGCAGGTTACAGCACTGTGCTACATTGCAGTTCAGATCTGTGGAGAGTCGCCCCTGTTCACAGAAGGAATTACTGGAATTTTGAGCATAATGATGATGGATCAGTGGTTTAATGTCTTACCATGGAACATTCCAGGCAAAGCAATGACAGTGCACCTTTAAAGGCACTGTATCTGACTTGTTTTAAAAAGGTAAAAACCAGAACTTCATTTTAAACAGTGGTCCAAAGTTATTCCTCACTTACTTTACGCATTCCGAGCATCCTGATGGTTCACCTGATGAGTTTATAAATGTGTTTATATATTTTCAAAGGTAAGAGCAGAGTTTAGTGTGACAGTAAAGTAAGCAACAGTTGGCATGCTAGCAGCGCACTTCCTGATTATCAGACCATAAAACACTTTATAATTAGATGCAGGCAGAATACAGCTGTCAAGAGCTGCTTATAATATATGTCTGCTCAGGTTACTTGTTTTAATAATATAATCTTAAAAGTGATATGTAACTTTTCTGGTGTGGAGCTCTGCCACCTGCTTATCTTTGCCCAGAAAGTACCATGATATGGCATTAAACTTATTTATCTTATCAATCTATCTTACTAAATTACATTTTAAGTGCTTTTATTGCTAAATTACCTTGATAAACATGAAATCTTACTGTAAGCAGGGTTGCATCTCAAAAGAACCAACTTGTAACTTGACCTAGTGGCTACTGTGGAACATTCCAGGCAAAACAATGAAATCTCCATGGCAACAATCACATGGTGGACCTTTCACCAGAAAAGTTACATTACCACATACATTTGTTTTCACTTTAGTTCACACTTCAATACCTGCAAATTGAAAAAAAAAAAAAAACCAAGGCTATATTTCTATAAAGATGTAATTTCATAAGTTGAATTGAAAAGAACATTTACATAAGGAAATATAACCTTATTCTTAAAGGGCCTACATTACGCTCATCTATAATGTTATATGTTTCCTCGTCAAAAACATATTTGGAGTTTTTTTGTTTAACATGAAAACTACCGCTGCATGACATCACAAGGTGGAACAGAGCATTTTTAACTTTGGAGCTGTAGACAGACTAATAATAGAGGTTTACTCAAACGTGTGAATGAAACAAAACACAACTCTGTATGTTTTTGATGAGGTAACAACATTCTAACATAGCTTAAAGCTCATAAGAGACAATTAAGCACAATATATGATTGTTAACATCGTGAACATTATTGTCTATTTTCCTTTTTTTATTATTTTTTTTAATTTCATACTCATCTGCACTTCTCCTCAGCAGCACACTTGCACCTGACCCAGTTCAATCAGTGTCCAGTCATGTGAGCGACCTAGAGGGAAACTTGCCAAGAAAGAGTCTTACAGATCCTCTAAAGAGGCCACCCAGCTTGTTGTGTCACCCGCTCACTCACGGTACACCCAGCTTGTTTCTGTGAGGTAAACGGGGTTAAGAAGCTAAGAAGCTCCAGACACTCCAGGGACCTCGTCATAAAGAACTGTCCAGACTGAGTGGCCTAGTCTGTGCTTCCGATGCAGCCTACATTGTCGTGCTGGTTGAGCTGTTTACCACCAAATAGACAAGGGATTTCTCTCCGAAGTTCCCGGACAATAACAATCCATTGTGCAACCTTTAAAACACCAGTTACAAACAACACTGGACTCATCAGATCATGTTAGCTTAGCGCATATCATGTAGCAAAAGCACCTGCGAGCTCATGTGTCCTGGAGATGTTTACTTCCAACATCAACAACACAGCTAGCATTTCACAGGCCAAACGCTATACAAGAGATAGTGAGTGACGCGCTGTTCGGTCATTGGGGAGATCGACTTAGGTGGTTGTAAGTGCACCCTTCAAGCAAATCCCCATTGTTGCTTGTTCGGATGCTAAAAGCTGTTTTTACAGTAGGTCTCACGCTGTTGACAACACAATGGCCGCCTTCTTTCATCGTCATTGGAAGATCACTCACCTGTCTGAGAACCCACGCACTCCGCCAGGGCCTATCATCTCGTCACCAGTAAGCCTGTTTAATGGTACATCAAAGCAGGTTCCACTAATCACCAAAGCTGCATAACAGACCACAACAAAAGCTCAAGAACAGTAGGGGAACTCCACAACCTTTGACCTTTCTCCCTTCTGTGTCTTCCCTTGAGGATTCAGAGCTTTCAGATGTGGCACACAAAGCCTTCATTTGGACCCCTACCCCCTTCGTCTTGGTTAGGGCAGAGCTGTGTTCATGACTGCGCAAGGAACCGGGTCAGTTATTGCAACTGGATCGTATCAGAATAAGCCCCTGGTTCTCTGGAGACCACGAAACGCCCAGGCCTTCAGAGGGAAATGGGGAGGTAGAAAGTCTAAGTCCAATTTCCTTGTCTGTCTCAGAGCTTGAGGTTCCCAGACGGTTGGGTCATATGGGAAAAACAGCCAGGAAGCATCAAACTGTCCAATCAGAGAGGTTAGTGCGTAATATATCACAGGCTGACTTTAATAAAAACAGGGAGGAAGAGATGTCAAAGAGGAATGGCCTTGATCTCCACCATCTGCGGAGCGTAGTGGTAGCGCCATCCGGACAGGTGTCTCAGAGCTCTCAGAAGATGGTTAGCGATTGGAAAAGGTAGGAAGACTCCCTGGTTTTTATGGTAGGGCATAATGTTAACTACCAAACAGTTACTAAGCTGCCCAGTCAGGTATGAAATCATGATTCTGTGGTTCTGTATCAAAGTTTAGGAGCAACAAGGGATTGCACTGTGACACTCAAATTAAAGAAAAGAATATTGATAGATACATAAAATCTCAAATTCATAAATGCTTCAAGGGATTCATTTAAAGTGGATATGACAGGTTGCAAAATCAAAATTAAATTCTGTCAACTGGACAGAAGTTTTTTGGACTGAATAATGGTTTAGCTCTAAAAACGTTTGTCCACAAAACTGAATGTGCTTTTTTTATGGAACATACTTTGACGACTAAGAGATTACACAGACATATGGCAGGTTAAACTATTTTCACTTGAACATAGTTAAAAGCACAGTATGTAACTTTCTGGAGGAGGCATGTCACTTGCATAATTTCATGGAAATAGACAGTTAAAACTATATTTAAGAACAGTCTACTAGGAGATAAATATGTTTATGCCATACTGTGGAATATTATAGCCAAAGGGAAACATTTTCATGGAGTCAAGCAGCAGAAAGGGCTGCTCCAAGCCAAGGTACGCAAGATATGAGTCAAGAGATGCAAATAAATTTGTGGAGATGCAAGCCCACTCATAGTAAGGACACTGTGGCTTTAACATAATTACTTTTTATGAACTTTTTTTTTTCAACTTTTTGTTTTCAAACATTTTTATGATAAATATTTACCTGTAATATTTACAGGTAAATATTTATCCTACCACAATAGTGTCGTCATTTATGAATCGATAACCTACGTCTCCTACCAACATTTCTTGAAAAGTTCTGTGTAAGTTATGCCACAACTGTTGTGTTATTTTATCTTTTGTTCTGTTTTATTCCTATATGTAAAACAAAATATTATTCAATAATAAATAAAAAATATCTTGAAAAAATATTGATTTTGTACACCCTTTGACTTGATGAGCGCACTTCAGAGCACTCCAATAAAGCCGTTGGAATGTGTCCAAACTCAAGTACAAAGTGGATTGGCATTTTTGGCGTAGAAGGTCAAGAGGTCACAACAAGAACACATTTCCTCAATCAAGCCAATTTCACACAAATATGTAGCAGGATCAAGTAGCAATTTATATACAAAAGGTCAAAGGTCGCACAACTGTGACTGCATGTTCTTCCATAAATCTACAACAAGTCTGTGAGGGTAAGTGAAGACATGCTTTTGTCTGTAAGGTACATACAAAGTGAAGAGTCTTTTATCTTGAATGTCCTATATTACACAAACTTGAGCTTCTTACCTCATCAAAAACTTGCCCAGAGTTGTAATAATCCTTAATTATTAATCTGTCTACATCTCCAAAACTAAAAATTCTCTGTTCCACCTTGTGATGTCATGTAGTGGTAGTTTTCAAGTTAACATCTACCTTTTTCACACAATCCTACACCACATAACAGTCACTCTCACCATCATCCAGTTTTGTATCTCTGTTTTATCTATAAATATGTGTTTTTTAACTTTGTCTTGTACAGTGTCCTTGGGTGTCCTGAAAGGCGCTTTCAAATAAAATGTATTATTATTATTATTTTTACCTTTAGTTCAGTTTGGCAATTCCACGACTGAAATTATCGAAATGATTCTAGTGAAAGTGTATGGACTTTTAAAGCACAGTGGAGCACTTCCTGTATTACCACATGACATCACAAAGTGGAACAGAGTGTTTTCTGCTTGAGAGAAGAACTCAGCCTAAATCTGCAGGGTTTGTGTGTTAAACATGTGTGAATGAAACAAAACACAACTCCAGGTCTGTTTGTGATGAGGAAACACAGTTATAACATAGATTTATATAATCTTCATTTAAATACATTGTTTCCTAGTATTTTTCTCTGCATAAATAGCTGTTTTTGCATGAACCCCCGTACATGTGTAATCTTATGAGTGCAGTTTAGGTCATTTGAATGGGCGCAGTAAGCAAATCGCAAACCCTGCAAGTTTTGAAGTACTATTTCCTCAACTACAAAATATCCTACAAATTATTCTGCATAAAAACTGCTAACCCTGTGGTTAAAATAGGTAAAAAGTAGTTTTGTCATGATACAAAAATTTCTCTATTTTGATACTAAGGAATAGCCTCATTACTCCCATTATGATAATAAAAAATACTCAATTAAAGACAATTAAATTTAACATTAAATCTTTGTGCTTTCTTTTATATCTGTGTAATCCCTCAGTTATCCAGGTAGGTTCCATGGGCGTATACTAGTCTATGTGCTCTTATGCTTGTTCTGAAACAGCTCAAGATCATTCTAAAACTATTCAGGAAAGGTTCATTTTTGTCCTGTGAATGTGACTTTTTTTTAGTATCGATACCTGCTCAAATGAGTATCTTGTTTCGATACTATTTCAGTATTGATTAGTATCTGATTTTCTATACTATTGACAACCTCAGTACAAAAATGTTCTGAAAAGTGCATCTTCTATTAGTTTGTGAGTTCATATTTCAGTCTTTTTGTCAATTCTCTTGGACACAAAATACTAATATCAAATCAAATCGCATTTTTATATTTGTACCAAATCATTCAGGCCTATTGCAAAGTATGAACACACTTTGACTCTGCATCTCATCGGAATTGTTTATTCAACCAGGACAATGAATGAGGCGGGTTTAATCTACAAAGCAAAGGTCGTAAGTGCCATTCTTGAGAGCAAAAACAGCTGACAAGTTTCAATCCTGTGTTATTCATTATAGACAACCTTTAAGAGAGACAGAAACCATCTTATGAACCTTTGGACCCAAATGTTCCTGGACATCCACAGAAAATAAAAGCAGATTTAGTTCCGTATGACTACTTAGTGCGTGCAGTGGAGAAGATCATGATAAAAAGCATGCAAGTTTCAGGGAGAATGTATACGGGAAGACAACAAAAAGGAGTTTTTAGATAGTTGACATGAGGAGGAATATCAGGATTTGAGGAAGGTTTTGCCTGGAAGGATCATTTGTTTTCATCAGTGTGGTCCTAGAGTTGAATAAAACTACTAGATATATACTATATATCTAGTGTCAAACTATGTTACTGTTTTGGTTTGACAGCCCGCCACCTGCTTCTCTCTATAAAGATGTTATTGCTTTGCCGGGAATGCTCCACAGTATGGCTTTAAACTCAAACAGATGACACCACCAGGCCTAGCTACAAGTCAGATCTGTAGAGAGGATCACTAGTAACAAATAAATGCAAGATATATACATATAATGCCATATCATGAAATATTACATGCAAAGAAATAACATTTACATGGCAAAGAGGTGGCAAACCCCCAGAAAAAAGTTGCATAGTGCACCATGGGCCAAAAGATTATATTTATACGATATATGTTTATTTAACCTTTATTTACCATAGACTGTGTAATGAAGTGGACTAAAGGAGTGTGATTGCGTTCAGCTCCAGCCAAATGAAGGCTAGCAGTTATAGGGGCGAAAAAAGGAGCCTGATTTATCTGTTATTAATGCACATATCTTGATTTACAGACAAAAAGTGTAAATTAAAACATCAGGATCATATAAAGCAGGCTAAAACATATTAAGACCAAAAGGACAAGCTTGACAGCAGCAGTTACAGGAAGAGGGCAAATCAATTCAATAGATGTGAACTGGAAAAAGTCAATGGAGCCAGTAGCGTGCCCATGCTCACTTCCTATTTGGAACACACCAGCTTTAGCTATATCCATTTATACGTGTACAGTCTATGAGGTCTATGCAGGCAACACAAGAATAGTGTAGTATAAAGATGACACTATAACAGGATTAGATTAAAGGTTCTAGCTAATACCATTAGACCAGACTGTATTGTACTAGTATACTGCATGCACTGAAGTAGGCTGATTTAGGATGGGATGGAATAGGATAAAATGAGTGTCACTTAATGTAACCTAAACCCATTAAAAAACACCATGGAACACTTTGGATACACTTTGGATCTGAGCTCTAAATGAGTACACCCAGAACTGAAAGAGTTACATCCACACCGCCAACATTTGCAGCTGATAACGCAGATGAGGGAGAGTTTATTCCCTCTTCGTCTGCTGTCCTTTCATTGAGCGATGTCTATCTCCACGTTGCTTGCATATTTGGTCCGTCTCCCCTCTGGCCACACTGTTTGGGCCAGCTTGAAAGAGAGTTGACAGTATTCAAAGTACCGTGACGGGGTTGACGCACAGAGCACCGGACGGTTGTTATCTCTCCATCGGCAGCTGGAAGAGAGGATTCAGCACATGCCCTCTCACGTTTCGGGGGGTTAGCGGCTAGCTAGCGTCGCACTACCCACACTGCAAAAACTAAAGTCTATCCAAGTTAGCATTGCTTGAATTACAAAAGTTTCAATGTGATTTGAGTAAATTAACTTTGACAAGTAAAAAGATCTACCAATGGAACAAGACTTTTTGTACGTAAAATATGAAAATACATCTTGTCATACTTAAAAGTGCATTGTGTCACTTTTCTGGTGGAGGCTCCGTCACCTGCTTGTTTCCATGGATACGCCACTGTTCTGCCTGGAATGTTCCACAGTATGACATTAAACAGCTCTACTTTTACATTTGTTCAGTTGCAGGTGGGTTTATAGCTCATAAATACCTAGAAAAACAGGTATTCTGACTGTGAGCGGGGTCGCCTCTCCACTGATCTGACCTGTAACTTGGTCTGGTTTGGTCTCCATGAGGATAGAAAGATTTAATGCCATACTGTGAAACATTCAAGACGAAGCAGTAACATCTCCATGGCAAAAAGTATTTAACAGAGCCTCCACCAGAAAAGTTACAGAATGCACCTTTAAAATATGAAAATACATCTCGCTACACTTAAGATGAGAAACAACAACTCTTTGCACTTAAAATAAGAAACAAAATCGAATGTTGCTTGAATTAAATACCCGTATTCCGTTGGTTGATAAGCTGAATCTACTCATATCAAGTAAAATGTTCTTAATTTAACTCATTTGAACTTACGTAGATATTGCGTTTTGCAGTGCAGATGCAAAACGGAGGGGGAAAAAAAAGCATGAAAGGGCTTCATAGGTCACTGGCGAGCTGATTTATGAGATGCTAGCAGCACAATGAGCGACCAGCGCGGGCCGGGACTATCAGGTGTGTCTGTATCTACTATGATGCGTTCTCATGGGGGGTTTGAAAAGCAGGGTTATCTCACATGGATGGTAATATAAAAGATGACATTTGTGTGAACTTGGTTTTCATGGTCTTGACTTTGTATATGTAAACATGACATACTGAATCCATTGTAGAGACTGGTATTCTGGTTTAAGACATCTGGTGGTGGCGCATTTCAAAAGCACAAAACCAGTAGAGCAAAACAAGCAAACTGCAGCTACACATGTTATACAATATACAGGAATATGGAGGAGTTTGCACGTTAGCATGCTCAGGTTTCCCACATCAACTCGAAACATGCACGAAAGGGTCAATGCCAGATACCTCGCTTCAGATTATTGAGAGGAAACATGATGATTTAACGATTATTTGTGACTTGTAACTATTGACACCACGGCCAACCAGCTGTTACATTTAGTTAGCTGGTCAAAGTTTTCAGAAGGAATTAGTTTGGGCTTTCAATTCATACGAAGATTGTCCGATTTTGTTAAAGGCACAGCATAAAGGTGCATTGCGCAACTTTTCTGGTGGAGACTCCATCACCTGCTTGTCTCCATGGAGATATTACTGTTTTGCCTTGAATATTCCACATTGTGGAAATAAACTTGTCATCATAATGGGGATAGATTAATGGTCAGATCTATGGAGAAGTGATTCTTCACATGGTAAGAATTCATGTTTAAGGCATTTTTGAGCTATAAAACACCTGTAACTGAGGAAATGCAAGGGAGATATGTTTAATGCCCTACTGTGGAACATTCCAGGCAAAGAAATAACATCTCCATGGAGACAAGCAAGTAATGGACCCTCCACCTTAAAAGTTACATAGTGATATCAACGACTAGCATGCTAATAGTGTTACTTCATTCTACACAGATGATAAAAAAAAAAAAAAAAGTTTTCCAATAAGATGCAGAAACACATCAGTCTAATTCTGACTTTTACAAAATATCTGTACCGGGCAAAAAATTTATTTTATTGCATGAAAAAATTGGGTACAGCAGCTTTTATTTAATTATTTTGCTATGTAAGAAAGAAATGCTCATGGGCTCTTTCTTTCTTTATTTTTATTGATTTTTACAAGACAAAATATATCCAGTTTACAATCAGAAGCATTTGAAACATTTTTCTGTGTAAACTATGGGCTCTTTCACATGTGTCTGCAGCTCGGAGGATAACCACAGCTAGAGAGGATCTAACAGAGATCAAATCTCTCAACAGTCCCTGGGAGGGCTCCATCAGGAGAAGGCCTGGAGGACATGTGTGATGGACTCTGGCTCTGAACTGGACAGGGAAGGGCTGGGGAGTCTGGATGTCTCTGCTCAAACCGCTGGCCCTGCTCTGTCCCATGGTCAGCAGTTGAAGATGGGTAAAGTTGTGGATATAAGTTCAGTGTGGTTTTGAGGCACTTTAACAGAGTTAGTGTTGAGCAACAATCAGGAAGTTATTCATCACATTTCTCAAAATATTGCTATAACCAGGAAAAGTTCAGGAAGTTCAAACCACTGTATTTACTGTATTTTTGCTGATGTCTCATATTTTATTACATTTCTGTTATAATAGTACATTTGTTAAAGCAGATCTATTACGAAGTTGTATTTGGAGTGATTCGTGCATGTCTGAGTAATATTTAATCTCTTATTTTCAAGACTCTGTATTGCTGATCAATGTACAAATCTCGCTGAATTTCATTTCGTCACAGCTCGTTTCATTGATTATAGTTTTATAGCACACACAAGCACAATAGGTCTTTTTTAATAAATCATATTTTAGAAACTTGTTCTGTTTGTTCTGTATGCCCAAATATCATCCCCGTGTTACTAAATTTTTTAAAGGGATTTAAATATATAGAAAATATGTGTATAGTGAAAAGTATACAGATAGTAGGGCTCGCCCAGTTTTTGCCCTTTGTTCAGTAAAATCTATTTCTGACCAGTACAGATATGACGTAAAAACAGCTATTGCAATCAAAATGAGTGCGTGCTGTCTGCATTTAATTGGACTTAGTTTTTATTGTCTATGAACCAGGAAGTAACAATGGTGCACTGTTAGCACGTTAGTTGTTGTTAGAAATGGGCTTTTAAACTCATCGCGCTGAAAACAATGAAGAGCAAGTTTCTACGGCTGCAAATGTTTTCAAAATTAACTCATTTCCTTTTCAAATTTTTAAGACAGTAAACCGGATACGACGCCTCAAATACACGATTTAGATTATTTTATATAATCTTACTAGCAACTTGTTCTGCTAACTTTCTAACAAACACGTCGATATCGCTCTAAACTATTTACATGTAAACGCATATGTTTGGATGACTCAACAAAAAGCTTGCGGTGGGGTCAGTTGATAAGTTATTTATGCTAATGCAGTGGGCGACGTGTGGTTTGGTTAATCCCAACCAGATTTTGTAGCCGGAGAACAACAGGATATGCACAGAGACACTTCACAGGCCTGAAAGCGGTGAAATCGCACAGCGGATGTCACGGCTGGGCCTTAGGTGAAGATGTGTGTCTATCTGGCGTTCACATCACGGACATGAGTGGTGCAGCTGGGAGGTCCCTCTCAAGGGCCCGAAGACTGTTCCACTTCTAATAGCTTTGAAATGCACTGTCCCAGGACTCACCATTTCACCACAAAATGGCAAATGCTTAGCTATAAAATTATGGAAAAGGGAGAATGTTGTGGTGAGATAAACTTGTTAAGGTTGAAATTGGGGTAACTCGAAGTTCAGTAGTTAAAACTAAATAACAATGAGCATAAAAAGAGTAAATACTTAACCATAACTTTATTATTATTTTAATAATGTTATGCTACTCACCATTTAACTTTGGTTTTCTGCACCACACTCCTTTTCAGAAGTTGGTCTTGTAAAGTTGCTGTCTGATGTCGTAAAGTGTTGTATATTTATCCTCCATGGCTGTAAACTTTCAGCCATTTCCCGAGCTCATGGATGTGACGCATGTTGTTTACTCAACTGTAGTTTTAGAGAACGTATTTTCAAAGGGCATCGGAAGTTTATTTTGACACCACATGCTTATTTCCTGTCTTTCCCTGCTAAAAAGCCTGGAGACGCTCCGTTGATGCTGAAAAATTAGAACTCCAACCTAATCTGAGCAACGTAATGACAGCCGTTAGACGTGCTTTACTGCTTTGGTGTAAATTTTGCGTAATCCTTCAGTTATCGAGGCAGGTTCCCATGGCAAAAAACTCATCCAAGTTCAGAAGTGAAGAAGCCACTTGGATGAGTTTTCCTTTCCGAAAACTTTTTGTCCAGTTGACAGAATTTAACTTTCTTTTGCTCTAAGTTCAGTAGTTATAAATTTACAGGTTTGAGTATGTTTCCCATTGGTATTGGTTTCTCTCATACTTTTCCAATGTGTTGTATAGTTGGCTTAACCTGCAGCTAGGATCCCATCTGATAATCTGCTCCTGACAGTTTACCCCTGTTGCACTGAAGAATGGCTCTTCTCTCTGAGGCCGGCAGGAGCTGTACCTTGGACCTGGAACATCCAAACACACCCAGACCATACCGCACACAGCATGGACCCAGAGGCCTATGGAAAAGCAGCTATAGAGAATACATTTCCATCTAAGGATAATGTTAATATCAAAATGATAGTTGTGGCTCCTGGCCCATATTTTCTGAATATTTTCTGTTTTCTATGGAGGCCCATTGCACAAAATTACTCTGGCTTGTCAAATGGAACACACAAATGGAAACTCAGTGTGTATTGGAGTGAGTTAAATAAGTTTGTTCTTTCTGACACACGATACAAGTCAAAGTGTTTCCCTGCAGCTCATAAACATTATATAATTAGTCTATCTATGAGCCCAGCAGAAGCAGAACTTAATGCCATGCATACTTCATGAGCACGTCAAACCTCTGTGCTTTAGGCCATGTAAAGCTATATCTTAATACATCACCTGTATAGTGAATTAGAGCGATCATATCTGTTTTTGACATCAGTCTGTTTGACAGGACATGGCAACTCAGGGCAAGAACATCTGGAGTCAAACCAACTGGTGCAGAACCTGTCGCCAACCACAGAGACATATTCTGAAGTGCAAATTACCCTTTCTTTTTGCTACAAGAAATGCTTTGTCCAAATGTGGCCATGGATTTGAGTGCAACCCTCATGTCTCCTTATTCTTCTTTATGTTAAGATCATATTCCTATACTACTGACTAATATTGTCTATAGGTATACTGGATGTTAAAAGGCCAAAATGTATCACAGTTGTATGAAACTGTCTTACTAGTAGTTTGTGGCGAGGTTGTATCTCATTGTTCTTTTGTTTAAATGCTCTACTTGAAGTGTAGCTTAACCTTAACTTTTATCAGGTATTAATTGCTAACACATATTTAGATCACCATGTTGTCTCGTTGTCTTGAAAATGCTATATTTGACAACATAACGTAAAACAACCCCTCCCTTTGCTCTCCGTGCTAAGTCCCTAAAGAAGCTACTGCATATCGCATCAGGTTTGTGAAGTTGTAGTGTATTGTTTCGTATCCTGTTATTGTATATTTATGGAAAAGTGTGCGCAGAATTGTATTGCTAACCGTGAGGAGGGTTTGAATAGGTCCCAGGAGAGACTGCTTAAACATGCATGAATGACATAAAACCGTTTCAGGCATGTTTGTGACGAGAGAACATTATCAGATGGTAGAAAGCTCAAGAAAGTCACGTTTGCATTATAGGTCTCCTTTACATGAAACTATGAACTTCTTTTATGGACACTTTTGAAAACATAAGAGACCCCAATCCTATATTTCCTAAAAGATATGGCATACACATTACACAGTTTTATCACGACGAAACTATCTCAGTCTGGAGAGGTTAGAGTTAGATCAAATGTACATTATGTAACTGGTTTGGGGGTCTGTCACCTTCTTGTTTCTATGGATTTGTCATTGTTCTGCTTCGGATGTTCCCCAGTATGACATACTGTGAAACAAACCAATAACATCTCCACAGAGAAAAGCATTTGACGGACCTTCAACCAGAAAAGTTACACAGTGCACTTTTAAGATAGTTGTGTAAAGTTCTTCAAGTGCTTCCAATCTCACACCAGCGGGTTGAGTCTATAAAACCACGGCGGTGAAGCAGTGGCTCATTATTGCAGTGATAAGTTGTTTACACGGAGCCTAGGGCCAAATGTGTCACTCTGATTCTATTAACAGCTCTACACCTTTTACACGAGACAATCACGACTGACAGCCAACATGCGCCAACGTACGTCAACTATTCGCGCCATTGTCTGTGCAAACCCTACTCTTAAATTACACTTACGAGAGACGTGCAAAATCAACTTTCACGCGCCCGCAACAGTTACTACGTTACGCACGCCAAAACTGGATAACAGGCCTAGTACAAGTTAAAGAGGGGGTATTTTACTTATATGGGGTTAACTTTTTTGGTGGAAGGTCCGTCACCTGCTTGTTTCTATGGAGATGTCATTGCTCTTCCAGGAATGTTCCCCAGTATGACATTAAACAGTTCTACCTCACATTTATTCAGTTACAGTGGTTTATTACTCAAAAATACCTAGAAAAATAGACATTCTGACTGTGAGCAGGGTCGCCTCTCCACAGATCTGACTTGTAACTTGGTCTGGTTTGGTCTCAATGAAGATAGAAAGGTTTAATGCCATACTGTGAAACATTTCAGACAAAGCAATAACATCTCCATGGAGAAAAGCATTTGATGGACCCTCCACCAGAAAAGTTACACAATGCACCTTTATCTGCTAACACATAACATATTTAGAGCACCACGTTATCTATCATTGTTTTGAAAATGCTATATTTCTCAAAAACGTATTATGTTTTATGAGTTTCACTTTTGTTGACGCTCCGAAACTCCAATCTCTTTGCTCTCTGTACTAAGTCACTCCCCCTTCAGAACTCCATCAGTACATAATCAGTGTGAATTCTACTAATGAAACTACTGCACATTGCGTCAGGTTTGTCAAGTTGTTGTGTATAGTTTTGTTTTGTACAACAGGCTTTTGTATATTTATGAAGAGTTGTTGTATGGGAGCATGGGTGATGTAGGCTTGTGGGTGGAGCATTGTACAGAATCAGATTTTGCATAATACCCCCTCTTTAAAACCAGTGCATTCAGGTGCAGACTAGGAGAGGTGTTCACTGCACAGGGTAAAAAACAGACGGGCGAATATTAGACATGTGTTGGACGTTTATTTGCTCGTTTTAGATCAGCAGTGATTACGATCTATGAGCTACCCACAAGCACATGTTCCTTTGTTTAGGTTTTGGTCAGCTACGTTAAAGGGCCCATATTACGCTATGTTCTGTCCTATGTTACAATCTTGTTTCCTCATGCAAAATATACCTAGAGTTGTGTTTTCTTTCATTCACACATTTCACACTCGGACTAGATTTATTCTCTCAAACAGAAAACACTGTTCTATCTTGTGATTGTCATACAGTAATACTGTGTTTTTAAACTCCACACCTTCACTAGAATCATTTGGATGATTTGATTTGAGGCCTGGAATTGCTGATCTCTACTGAACTATTGGAAAAAGTTAGCTGTTAACTTGAAACGACATTCAGTCTACAGTATTTTGTGTAATAATAGGACCTTTATAGTTAAAATGAAACTGATCGGAGCCTCCGTGTATATTTGTGCTGTAGTGAGCAAATAACTTGTGAGTAATGCAGTTCTTAGCAAGTCTGAAAATCAAAAGCTCAATGTAAATGAGATGTTGCTTATCTATTTCTGACGAAAGTGTGGTTACATAATATGGGGAGTTGTTTTTCTTAGTAATTATAGCTGCTAAGTTTTTGTCCTTATGCTAACCTACTACAAGCACCTCGTAGCCCTCGTTTACATCTGTTCGGTTCTTCAACCAGCTTTAGACTCTAAAACGTTATTTTTACTTGCTATGTAACTATGCCCATGCTATTTTTTATTTGCTTATCAAAAACGTCTAGTTTCATTCACATCTGTTTAAACGTATCCTGCCTTTCCATGCTATAATGTCCCATCAGAAGCATACCTGGAGCTGTGATTTGTTTTATGTATGTCCTGTTTCAATTTGCATATTTATTTCTTATGCATAATTATATAAATGTATATGTACAAGTAAAAATAAAATATAGAAATATAGCAATACCAATGTGCCTCATATTTAGACAAGAGATACAGAAAAAACTAAATTGTTCAAAAACATTTCATGTAAAATATCCGTGTCATTATACCTTTGCAATATTCACCAACATTCAAATTCCTGCTACAAAAATATCCCTTGCGTGACTTCAATTTGGCTCCGAAATATTCAGTGCAATCAAACCAGACCGCAAATTAGACAACTACATCCATTTATGGTGTTCAAGAGTGTAAGGAATGATATGAGGGCCCATTTCGAACATGCAACCACTTCATGGCTCTTAATGAGGGCCAGTTATTTAGGTTTTCCGTCAAAAGTTATGGGGATAAATGTGGAAGATGGTCTGCTAGCATTCCAGACGAACCTTCGTTATAAACACACAGCGGACTGTTAGTGGCGTAAACAGCAAAATAGCCATGTCACCGGTGAAAGAATGTAGCCTTTTTAACGTCAGGTGAACTGTCTCCGATCTTGTACGCAGTTTTTTTCCATACAACAAATGATATAACTCAGACATGTTAAAGATGCACAGTGTAATTTTTCCGGGAAAGGCTCTTCAAGTTTATGTTGTAACTGTGGAACATTCCGGAAAGACAAGCCCTCTTCCAGAAAGGTGCGCAGTGCGACTTTAAAATATAGCAGTTGTATCTAATTTTGATGAAAACCCAAAAAAAACACTGTAAATGGACATAGCATGCCACCGCTTTCGAAAGAGGAAGTGAGCATGGGCGAGATTCAGCTCCACCGACTCTGACTCCAATTCATTTTCTGTTGAAAAACCTTCGCCCCTCGCTCTGTAACCACTGCCATCAGTCTCATCATTCTGACCTTAAAATGTTCATTTTAACCCACCCTAATTGATCCTGGTGTTTTTATTTAGATATTTTGTCCATAAATCAAGATCAAGAACATTAATGACAGACCAATGAGGTGCCTTTTTTCTCCCAGGTTGATCCTGCTAGCTGCTGAGTGCCCGTCCTCTGCCAAACCAGCGGGAAGAGGTGAGTATCTTCAATAACCTCACTCCTGATTGGCTCTTTGGTTGCTTTGATACATGAACTTGGCTCCTAATTAAGTGCAATAACTAGCCCTGATTGCCTATATTGGACTGAAGTCTAACGCTACGAGTGACTTCACACTCCCTTAGTCCACTTCTTTATACAGCCTATTTGAAAATTTAAAGCAAAAGTTTAAATATTTGTAAAATATGGAAGAAAAATGGCCCTCTGAGCAATATTTGTTGCTCACGCCTCCTGCAGAATTGGCCCAAATGATCATAGGCAAAACTTTTTTACTAGAAATTGATGCAAATTTTAGTACCACTACCACTATAAACCCATTGTATTGTGATACAGACCGAAAATGAATGTCTCAAGCCACATTAAAGGTACAGTGGCTCAGTAATCGCTGTAAAAGTTCAATGCACCAATTAGAGCGACTCACTGTACTGAACAGTCTGTGGCTTTGTCTTTGTGTCCCTCAGTGAAAAGTCTGGACACTCCTGCTCTAATGCATGAAAAGTATTTAGTAAACTTTATCTTGGTTTGCAGCCATTGGAGGATTATCTTACTGCTCAGAGTTTAGGATGATACAGAAACTAAGGCAATTAGAGGAAATCCACCCAGTGTAAAAATGTGTAAACCTTGATGCTATGTGGCAACAATGCGAAACTCACAGTCTCTTACTCACAAAGGTGAAGAGGCAGGGCTCCAGCGGTAAACCTGTTAGGAAATTGTTTTGTTTTTGATTATCTGTTAAAATTATTTGTCTCTTGATTTTATTGCTTTGCCTGAAATATTTCTCAGTACATCTTTAAACTTATCTATTTCTGTAGAGGCGTCAGGCCAAGTTACAGGTTAGAGCAATGTTGAACAACGTTAGATACATTTAATACCATACGGTGGAACATTTTAGGCAATCATCTCTATGGTGACAGTCGCCCCACTAGAAAAGTTACATAGAATACCTTAAAACTAAAGTATGCAACTTGAGCCAAAAATTAACAAATAAAAGCATGATTTTTTTTCTTTTTGGTTTTGTTTGGAGGCTTGCATCTCCACAAATCTGACTCTTGTTTGACCTGGAAGAGGGTCTCCTACTGCTTGTTTCCATGGATATGGTGGATAATCATGAGGTGATGTGGCATCTCCAGAAAGTTACATACTATACCTTTATAAAACATGCATTTTGTCATTTGTTTAATTATGTCAAAAAATACAGTCATTGATTTGAAAGTGTATTTATCCAAAACACCCCACTTCTCACTGACAAAACTATGTTTGAAGTACCAGAAAAACCTGCATATGGAAAACATCAAAAACTATAAAAGGACTCATTGACTTGTTTTGCTAAATCTGTAACTGTTCAAGACGTGAAAGATAGCAACTCATCGAAAATATTTTAATTCTACAGTTTCACTGACTGCGTTTATATCAGCCAAACCTCAATAAATAATCTTGCCTTTTTACCGTTTATTGTTGGAAAATACGGATTTTCATATTTGTTCAATTTCTTCTCATCATTTCCAAGAACTTTCACACCAGTTTTAGTCTCCAGTCTATTTGTGCTCAGCAAGTTTGTGAAATGTCAATCCTGGAACGCAATTTGAGCCGGAACAAGGGCAAAACATGTCAGAGTGTGTATTATGTCAATGGATAAAGTGTAAATTGTGGTTACCTTGAAGTTGAAGATCCCTGAAGCTACGTGCAGGGCATCTGAGGGGAGTGGGACTAAAAGCAGGTCAGCGGTTCCTCCTAGTGGCAGAAGAAGGTACAGCGAATTTTAGGACATGAACTGTTAAAGGGAAGTTTAAATCTGGCAGCAAAATTACAGTTTTATAAATGAAGTCACAAATACTTAGAAGTAACTTATGCTGGACAATGGTACTTTTCGTCAAGAAGAATCTATGATTACAAGTGACTCTCCTTTTACATTAAGTGCATTTTTATTGGGTCAGTCATCTGTAGCTTGTAACATTTACAGTTACTACTACTACTACTACTACTACTACTACTGTACTACCTGTGCTCTACTGGTCAGGAGACTTTTCAATGTTTTTTACCATAGACATTTCAGTAAAGAAATAAAAAATACAAGTTTAACTGTTGGATATAGAGGCAGATAAGTAATGAATGGTCATAAGTCACATAATGTAATTCACAATTAGGCTATGTGTCTGAACTGTATAAACTGTAAATTATAATTTAAAAAAGTAGAAATTTTTTCCCACTTTTTCCCACTCGATTAGGTCTTTCAACTGTTCATATTAGAATTTCTCCTAAGGTTTATTGGGGAAAATCAAGTGCAAATTTACTTCTGGAATCACAGAAGGCTTCGATATGGGCAGGACTTTAGTGGTTTCAATATTTGGGCAAAATTTGTGATTTTGCTTGTTTTACCTTAATTCTTTTTTAAAATCAAAATCACCAGACATATTTCAAGTTTGCTGGCACTAGTTGTTGGTTACTTATAGGCCTAGTAATGTCTGTAACAAAAATATTATACCTAAACTTGGTAATGAATAAAAGTAATACTGATTCTAATGAGCTTAGCAATGCACAATTTAACAAACTTGACTATGATTAAATGTTGTTTTTGCTGGATTCTATTGTCAAAATCTATAGCTGGACTCTCCAAACAGTGGACAAATATGTTTTTTAATTAAATCAGAATAAAAGTGACAAATACAGTGAAGTTTATTTTCTTTACCACCTATAAAACCCCAGTCTACAGCTGTAACCGTACAACGTAACACATGAGTCTATTATTCCGTACACTTCACAGCGCGATGTCATCCATGGGCAGACAGCCATCATTCGCCATTGGTGGTCGGCCGGGACTTGTAGGGGAAGCCTGGCCATGAGTCACAGAGACGAGGGGTGAATGCTACTGGAGCTACAGCGAGTCTGCGGTCATCAACATAACCATCAAAGTAATCAGAGCTCCGTGATGCAGCTACAGTCTGGAGAGTGAGGAAAGTCCCAGAGAAAGTCATATCCGAGGCAAGGGCCGAGTCATAAGGAGTGGGCCCCGACATCAAAAGGAAAGTGAGTGCGCCGTGAGTGTTTCTACAAGAAATACTCATGTTCAGAAGCTTTGAAGGGGCTTTTATACAGTGGAAGTAGAAGGAAGCCTACTTACAAGAAGTACAGATGCATGTATTTTTGTATTTACTCACTCACTGCTCATTATGGTTGTACTGTAATGTTTTATTTTAGGGAGACTTAAATTTCTTTCCAGGGACTTTCCAGACCCTAATTCTGGTCACTAATTCACGGTCGTAAATGTGCACTGTGCCTATTACTAATAAATAATTAAGTATACAAATACATAAATATCTGAAATACAGTTGAGACAATATGTAAAGTCCCTGATTTTGGTTTGAGATTAAATTCAGATTTTTTGTATTTCTTGTCTTTTCTTACCAAATATGTATTTTCTTTCTTTTAGTTTCTGTATTACTTATATAACATCTCATCATGGTACCCAGAAGCCCATATGGATTTTAAACAAAATTCTATGGAATCATATTTGGGACACTTTTACATATGAATCTTGTTTTATTATTAATATTTATTTTGAGGTATGTCATAGCAGAACAAACAGAAGGTGGCACAGAGTTGAATGCTAAATATGTACAATTTGAGTCCAAGACTGACTCAAATACAGATGAAAGACTGATGCTTGAAATGAAGTGGGAAGAAGTTAGACTTTATTATTTTAACACTTAGTTGTTTTAGAAATTACATTACCAGTCAATCTCATTCGATGTTCTTTAATTTTACTACTTTCTACATTTTAAATACATACAGAAGACATCAAATATATGAAGCAAGGTATATGGAATTATGTAGGAAAAAAAAAAATTATATAAAAATAGTTATTTCACTTATTTTCTTTACTACATAATTCCATATATCTTGCTGTCTTCTGAATGTATATAAAATGTTGAAAGTAGTCAAAATAAAGAAGAAAAACAGAATGAAATGGCTTGTTCAAACTTTTGATTGGTAGTGTACATTGTATGTTGGTAACAGATAATTTCAAGTCGGTATTTATTTGTGTGCACTATCTCTAAAAAAACTGCTTCAGAACTGCTTTGGTAAATATTTCACTAAATTTAGAATCGTCACACCTCCAACTATGTCCATCCACATTTTCCTGTATAAACTTGAGCGGCAGAAGACACATACATGGACAGTGCAGATAAAGAGTAAAGGTGACACCCAACCCCCCTGCCGAGTCCCCTGTCCCGCGCCCCTCCCTTGGTCCCTCTTTGAAGTTGGTGGCAGATTGTCGCACAAACAACGTAAAGCTCCCCGGACGGCCTGAGATTTACCACCCCAGGCGAGGAAGTGGCTTTTATTGGGCTGTTTTGTACGTCCGGTGCCGAGGATAGGAACGGACACTCTTTTGTACCGGACACTTTGAGAATGCATCCGCTGAGAATTCCCAAAGACACTGCGCCGCAAATGACTGGACAGGCACCTCGCTATGACATGTGACAGTGTCCACATGCAGTGGTAAAGGCGTTCGGCATACACGTGTGAACACCCTCTTAAACAGCACTATACGGACACTTACGCAACAGTGCACTGAGCTATAGGAGCCATTTTGAAAACCACCAATAAACAAAGGTGGATACCGTAGTCAAAAATTGTACTTAATGATGTGTTACTTTAAAATAATATTACTACCAGTAGAAGTACAAACTAGTAATCCAAGAAATTAAAACGAAAAATAGTCCAAGTAAGAATAAAAGGTATTCGGTTCAGAAGCCCCCATGACGAAAAACATAGCAAGGCCAGTTACGTCGCCTTGATTGGCATTACCGGGGCCCCACCCTGGAGCCAGGCCTGGCTCGGCAGCGAGCGTCTGGTGGCTGGGCCTTCCCATGGGGCACAGCCCGAAGGAGCAACGTGGGGCCATTCTCCCGTGGACCCACCACCATAGGGAGCCGGTGCAAGGAGATTTGGGCGGCAGTTGAAGGCAGGGGCCTCGACTACCGGATCTCCGGACATGGAGACTAGCTCTGGGGACATGAAATGTCACCTCGCTGGGGGGGAAGGAGTCCAAGCTCGTGCGGGAGGTTGAGAGCATTACCAACTAGATATAGTCGGCCTCACCTCCATGCACAGCTTGGATTCTGGAACCCAACACCTTGAGGGGGGCTGGACTCTCCATTTCTCTGGCGTTGCCCGCGGGGAGCAGCGGCAGGAAAGTGTGGGTCTGCTCATTGCCTCACAGCTCAGCTGCCATGTGTTGGAGTTCACCCCGGTGAACAAGAGGGTCGCATCCCTGCGCCTTCGGGTCGGGGACAGATCTCTCACTGTTGTGTCGGCCTACTGAGGTGGTTGGCAAGCTCCTTAGTGGCAAGGCTCCCGGGTGGATGAGGTCTGTCTTGAGTATCTTAAGTCTCTGGATGTTGTGGGGCTGTCTTGGCTGACACGTCTCTGCAACATCGCGTGGCGGTCGGGGACAGTACCTCTGGACTGGCAGACCGGGGTGGTGGTCCCTCTGTTTAAGAAGGGGAATCGGAGGGTGTGTTCCAACTACCGGGGAATCACACTCCTCAGCCTCCCTGGTAAGGTCTATTCCAGGGTACTGGAGAGGAGAATCCGACCGATGGTCGAACTTTGGATTCAGGAGGAGCAGTGTGGTTTTCGTCCCGGCCACGGAACACTGGACCAGCTCTATACTCTCCATCGGGTGCTCAAGAGTTCATGGGAGTTTGCCCAACCAGTCCACATGTGCTTTGTGGATCTGGAGAAGGCATTCGACCATGTCCCTCGTGGGGTCCTGTGGGGAGTGCTCTGGGAGTATGGGGTCCAGGGCTCTTTGCTAAGGGCTGTCCAGTCCCTGTATGACCAGAGCAGGAGCTGTGTTCACATTGCCGGTAGTAAGTCGGATCTGTTTCCGGTGCATGTTGGACTCCGCCAGGGCTGCCCTTTGTCACCAGTTCTGTTCATTGTATTTATGGACAGAATTTGTAGGTCGCTGTATCGGACCGTTGTGGTGAAGAGGGAGCTGAGCCGAAAGGCAAAGCTCTCGATTTACCGTCAATCTATATTCCTGCCCTCACCTATGGTCATGAGCTTTGGGTAATGACCGAAAGGACAAGATTGTGGATACAAGTGGCCGAAATGAGTTTCCTCCGCAGAGTGGCTGGGCACTCTCTTAGAGACAGGGTTAGGAGCTCATAGTAGAGCCACTGCTCCTCCATGTCGAGAGGAGCCAGCTGAGGTGGCTCGGGCATCTGTTCCGGATGCCTCCTGGACGCCTCCCTCGGGAGGTGTTCCGGGCATGTCCCACCGGGAGGAGGCCCCGGGGAAGACCCAGGACACGCTGGAGGGACTATGTCTCTCGGCTGGCCTGGGAACGCCTTGGGGTCCCCCCGGAGGAGCTGGAGGAAGTATCCGGGGTGAAGGAATTCTGGGAGTCCCTGCTTAGACTGTTGCCCCCACGACCCAGCCCTGGATAAGCAGAAGAAAATGGATGGATGGACTTTCTATCATCATGGAGACCAGACCGAGTTACAGGCCAGATCTGCGAAGAGGCATTTTTGAGCTATAAAACCATCTGTAATTTAATAAAAGTAAAGTAAAGCTGTTTAATGTCATACTGTGGAACATTCAAGGCAGAGGAATGTAATCTCCACAGAGAAGCATTTGCAGATCCCTTCACTAAAAGTTACATCGTGCACCTTTAAAGTAATTGGAAGGACAACAAAGATGTTTTATAAAATGATACACAAATAATAATGCACAAAATCTGGTATTTTCAAAGTATAGACCACAAAAATTGGAAATACTAAATCATATCTGAAATGTTCAAAACCTTTAATATTGTCAACATAAAGCTTTTATCACATTTAGATGAGTAACCAAAACTGTCAATCAAGTATGAGTATTGTTACACTGTAAAATACATTACTTAAGAGTATTAGTACTTGACTTTGGCACAAGATATAGACACCACCCATCTTCCTGGCAGATTACACTTTTACAGTTCAGGTAAATTGAGCTTTGATATTGCCAAGTCCTGATTTGAACAGTGTAAGAATCAGTCCTTTAAAAGTTACTGGAATATGCAGATTTAAAAAAAAAAAAAAAAAAACATAGGTAACGCAGGACACCACGCACTAAAATATGAGCAAATCCCCAAATTTGCACCTCATTATGCAAATATTCACCATGCCACTGTTTCTGTCACTGGAGATTTATTTGCTTAACTTTCTGGGTGAGTAAATGGCGCACTTAATGGAATACCACCCAATGATGTCACAAGGTGGAACCGTTTTGACCTCTGGGGTGGGGAACTCACCTCTTAAATGTACAGGATTACTTAGACATGCATGAATAAAACATAACACAACTTCAGATACACTACTAGTCAAAAGTTTAGACACACATTTTTGTCTTGATTTGAATAGTTTTTGAAGCAGTCCATTAATAATCACTGGAATACGCTGATTTTTTGTTTTTAAAAAGTCATCGCAGTACACCACCCACGAAAATATGAACAAATCCCAAAATCTGCACCTCATTATGCAAATATTGTCCGAGCTGTTTCTGGTACTGATTTGGCACTGGAGATCGATTTGCTTAATTTTCTGCTTCAGTAAATGGTCCCGCTCAGAACGCTACAAAATGTGAAATTATTGAAATAAAGGCGTGTGCGAATCCGTTTACTGACTCTGAGCATTTTTAACACCTGCGATACCTGGAGGCACAATAATATTCCCCAGTACAGGTTGAAAAACGTTCTTTTTATTTAACCAGGAAAGTCCCACGGAGATTCTGATCCTAAGGAAGTAAAGTTTGGCCCTAGAGAAGAGCCAAAATCAAAGTAGTAAAAGACATTCTTATAAATTTTCCTGACAAGGAAGACACCAGTTGGCCTGAGCAAACGGATAAGAAACTGATTGGATGATGACTGAGTGGTATTATTTAACATTGAGGTCCTTGAGAAATAGGTCTGTTGACTTCTTGAATGTTCCGTCAACATTTCCACATGACGATGCCGCAAATCAGTCACTCAAATTGTGAAAGAGAGCAACTGGAGATTTGTTTTTCCACTTCATTTGCGCAGGCCTTTCTTCAATTATAATGTTTGGGATGGGCTCAAAAAGACACGTGCGCAGTCTCGTGATGAAAAGACCTTGAGGATTTTTCATAATGGAAGGAAATAAACGTCATGACACACTTTCGGAAGTGACTACAATATGGGTAAAAACAATAGCTGCTTCTTGCTTAAAGGTCACAGACGCACTTTGTGGAATACCACCCACTGATGTCACAAGGTGGAACCGTTTTGGCCTCTGGGGTGGGGAAGTCGTCTTTTAAATATACAGGATTACTTGGACCTCTCATCCTCTCATTCAGTGTTTGTTTTTTTTTAGGTTTACTACTTTATTACTGCATTTTAAACTCACTAAACGTCAAATCAAATATATGGTATAGATATATGGAATTATGTAACAAAGAAAACAAAAGTAGCCACCCTTTGCTTTGCTGATAGTACAGTAAACTCTTGTCCTTCTCTGAATGAGCTTCATAATAGTTTCCTGAAATGGTTTTCACTTCACAGCTGTGTCATGTCAGGGTCAAAAAATGCCAAAAGTGCCGAGCGGTAATCAAAGCAAAGGGTGGCTATCTAAAAAAAATGTTATTTTGAGTCCATTTTTAGTTTATCACATTTTATCTATGTTCATTCATGTTTTGGTGAGAATCTACAATGGAAATAATCATTGAAATAAGGAAAAAACATATGACGCTTTTGGCAGGGAGTGAAGGTTTCTGAGGATGTTGTAAAAACGTCATTCCTCTTTCAAATTTAACTAAAAAAATCAAGATATGACTGTCCTTTTGCTTGTATCGGGAAGCAACATAGCAAAATACAATGAATGAATACCATTACAATAAAAGAACTGTGACTCATTAAAAAGTCTATTGTTTCTAATGTAACTTCAACCAATCGTGCAAAGCAATAATTTAGTTAAATGTCCTTTTAATGAAATTTCCTGCTGTCTGCTCAGTTGTGGGTGAGTACTTTTATGGTTGCAGTAAATTGGAGTGAGTAGACACAGTGACACCACAGCACAGAAGTGTAATGACTGGGCTGGAGCGGTCGACCCGTAAACACGCACTATAAACACTGGCCTGATACTTACTAAACAAAATCTAATTCAAATTCGATATTTGTTTGCAAAGACAGTGAAAGTGAGGAGACTTTCACCGTCATAACCGTTTACATCATTTCACTGTCATAAACACTGTCATACCCTTTGATTAGAACAAATTACAGGACTTATATTAGCGGTTTGCAAGCAATTCTTTTTCTGTTGTTGTCTTTCTTTTCTTTTCTTTTTTTTTTTCATTCCTTTTTTTATGCACAATACTACAAAGATGCCAACTTCAGCCACAAGGGGCCAGTAAAGACCAACTGGAACCATGTATAGGCCTAAAGTGATTTTCTTTTAATAGAGAGTGATAGAGCTTTTTTCCTTTTTTCTTTATTTTTTTGTTTGTTTTTGTTTTTTGTTTTGTTTGTTTTTTCACGTTTTTATTGCAGAGAAAACAAAGCATGCATCCTTTCTGTCAGTGGGCTTGCAGCTCCACAAACCTGACTCTTAAGTGGCTTCTGCTTGTTTCAGTGAAGTTTTTCAGTCCTTGGAGAATGTTCTGAAGTATGATGAAGTAAGAGCTCCAAAAAGTTACATACTGTACCTTTAACAGCTGGTAGTTTTCAATCCAACCAGGGAACATCTTTTGTACCTTGAGATTTTCCAGATGTACCTTGAAAAAAATAGAAAAAAGCAAAACAAAACAGATTCATAAATAATTTACTATTTTGGAGAGTCCTTCTGATGCAAAAAAGAAAGCAATACAAGCACCTAATTTATTAAACCAGACACTGTGGTATGGACAGAAAATGCTGCATTATAGACCACTTCTTTCCAAACTGAGATTTGGTCTTATTATTATTATTATTATTATTATTATTATTATTATTATTATTATTATTATTATTATTATTATTAATAATAATAATAATAATAATAATAATAGTTTATATATTTTATAATTATTTATTTATTTATTTTTATCTTCTAAAAAAGTGCCAATGAGATAAATACAAACACTACCTTAATTCGACACAAGAGGGAGCCACACGCACAGACAAATTACAGACCCGAGCAGAAGTGGCGTGAGTTTATCACTTGCAACGACTTAATAATATCAAATATATATGTACAGTAATAGTTCTAGTAGTAGTTTCAGTTGTAAGCTTGTATAGTTGTAGTAATAGTAAATATAGTGATTAAAGTATTGAAAAACAACTTCAGTTACCAGTGAAAGTGCTTGTATTTGGGTGATAGATTGTGTCAGATGTGAGTCGTACAAACATAAGTCACAGCTAAAGGTTAAAGGTCAATCTTCAGGGGTCAAAAGGTCATGATCCTGGAGTGTTTCCTTCAGGAGCAGCTGTTTACACACGTTTTGACACTGAAGAAATGAAAGTCCAACAACAAAGACGTTAAAGACAACATCAAGCAGACTGAGCTGAATATTTAAGAATGTTGTAATTTAAATTACATAAAAAATATATTTAGTCAGACAGTTTTTAATGATCTCTACAGTTTTATTTCTTAGGTTAATAAATGCGAATTAAAGCCACAGTATGTACCCGACAGTCAAAAGTTTGGACATTTATTCAGTGGCTTTTTTCTATATGTTTACTACTTTCTACATTTTATATACATACAAAAGACATCAAATATATGAAGCAGGATATATGCAAAGGGAGGCTAATTTGAGGATCTGAATGTAAAATATGAAAAAAAAATTATTTAACTTTTTTTTTTTTTCTTTGCTATAATTCCATACATCTTACTTCATATAGTTGATGTCTTTTGTATGTCAAATAAAGTGGTAAATATATAGAAAAAGGATTGAATGAGAGGGTGAGTCCAAACTTTTGACCAGTACTGTAACTTTTTTAAACGAAAAATAGACTAAAATAAAAGTGTGTTGTTGTTTTTTTTTTGTTTGTTTGTTGTTGTTTTTTTTTTTTTTTTTTTTTTTTTTTTTTACATTTTGGTTGTTTATGGCACTAAACAACATAGAAAAAACGTGCATCTTACTGCAAGCAGGTTTGCATCTCCACAAACCTGACGGGCCTTCTTCTGCTTGTTTCCGTGGAAATGCTGTTTCTTTTACTATAATCTTCCACATGCCATAAAGCCTGTTCAGAGCTTGTTTTAACGTTCTATTTCCATTTCAGTTTCACAAATTAAAATGCATTTACTAAGATAAGACATAAACTCTTAGTGCACAATAATGTTCAGATAGCAAATAAATGTGTAATTCAAATAAAAAATATAGACATTATACGATTTATTAGGGATGCGATAAAGCGTGAGATTAAGTCCACGAGATTGAGACAAAATTAGATTTTGATATAATCTATAATACAAAAAAATCACGGTTCTCTCCACAGTGAAGTCCACACAATTTTGATTTATTTTATATTTTAGACCGTTTTAGCTTTTGAAAATAGAACCTCTCAAGAAACCTTAACCACCTGAAACCTTTGATTTTTTTCACTTGACTCTTTCCATGTTATAATGTTCAAAAAAGATAAGATAAGATAAGATATGCCTTTATTAGTCCCACAGTGGGGAAATTCCAGTGCAGACCTGGAGTTGTGTTTTGTTTCATTCACACATGTTTGAGTAAAACTTTATTAGTCTGTCTACATCTTCAAAGCTCAAAATGCTCTGTTCCACCTTCTGATTTTACCTGTAGTTCAGTAGAGATCGGCAATTCCAGGACTGAAATCATCCAAATAAATCTAGTAAAGGTGTGTGGAGTTTAAAAACACAGTGGAGCTTCCTGTATTACCACATGACATCACGAGGTGGAACAGAGTGTTTTCTGTTTGAGAGATGAGTGAAGCCTAAATCTGCAGGGTTTGTGTGTTAAATGTGTGAATGAAAAACAGACAATTGTGTGATATTAATGTTAATGTTAACGCACGTGGTTGAAGTGTGGTAGTTTCTCCAGCAGAGGGCGACGTGAGCCTGTATCACCGCTCAGCACAGTCCCTGTTCAAATTCCACTGTAATCCTTTAGTGATGGGAAACACATTACAAATCCTTATCTGTTTTAGTGTGAAACCTTAAATAATCTCTTTTTTGGACAAACTTGTGGGGAGAGACACTGGGAAATGACCCCGGGCCCATTTTGAGTGTCATAAAAAGCAGCTGTCCCAACAAGTGTGAGGCCTGAGCCAGCTGAAAATTGGAAGAAAAACTGTCGCTCGGCGTTTCCATGGCGAGATTAGAAGCGTAATGTGATCTGCATTAGACTCGTGGTAAACTATAGGAAAACATGGGGCTGGGGTTATAAAGGGGGTCAATGGACACTGGGTCAAATGCAGGGCGATGTAGGGTTGTCAAAAGTATCGAAAATCAGATACTAATCGATATTAATGGTGCATTGTGTAACTTTTCTGATGGAGTATGGTACAGTGTAGTATTAAACCTTTCTATCTTCATGGAAACCAAACCAGACCTAGTTACAGGTCAGATCTGTGGAGAGGCGAACCTGCTCACAGTCAGAAAGACAGTTTTGAATAAATGTAAAATAGAGCTGTTTAATGTCATACTGTGGGACATTCCAGGCAGAGCAATGACATCTCCATAGAAACAAGTAGGCGATATGCCCCTAAACAAAAAGTTACATAGTGCACCTTTAAAACTAGTATCGAAACTAGATACTCATTTGAGCAGGTATCGATACTAAAAAAGTAAAGAAATTAAGCTTTTCTGAATAGTTTAGAATCTTTAAAATGATCTTGAGCTGTACCAGAACAAGTATAAGTACAAATATAAGTATAAGTATAAGTATAAGTATAAGTATAAGTATAAGTATAAGTATAAGTCATAGATCATACTCTGATTTCTGGAGTTGGGGATTTGAAATGACTCAGTATCAGATGTGAGTAATCAGATTTCTTTCTGGCTGTTCACACCCTGCAGGTTTTGACAAGGAAAATTATGCAAAAACTGACAAAGTAATGTGGTAAAGACAAAAATGAAAAAGTTTGTTAAAGATTGTTTTAAAATTCACTGTACTTTCTTCTTCCAAATACAAAAGTTACTCTAAAAATCCATTGATTAAAGGACCCATATTAAACTATTTTCTGATCTGTGTTATAATGTTTCCTCATCAAAAACATGACTAGTTGTGTTTTGTTTCATTCACACATGTTTAACACACAAATCCTGCATATTTAGGTTCTTTTCTCAGACAAAAAAACACTCTGATCGAACTTGTGACGATGTGGTAATACAGGTAGTGCTCCACTGTGTTTTTAAAATCCGCGTTCACTAGAATCATTTCAGCCCAGGAATTTCCTACTGAACTTAAGGTAGAAGGAGCTGTTAACTTGAAAACCAAAATGGCAAATGGCAAAAAAAAAAAAGATATTTTCATTTAGGGCTTTCCTGAATATACAAAAGCAATTTTTAAGTCAAAATAAAATGTATAAAAAAAATTATTATTATTAATAATAATAATAATAATAATAATAATAATAATAATAATAATAATAATAATAATAATAAAAAGTAAGAAAAAGAAAAAAATAGAAAATAGTCTATCAGTTTAATTTTTATTTATTTATTTGTTCTTTTTTTTTTTTTTTTTTAAGAGAGAGAGAGAAATATATGTGATGATCAATTTTAGGGGGAACAAAATCACATTTATTCAGTCATATCAGCCTGCTCTATTTCCAACATATTTACTGAACATAACAAAAATAACATCTGGCTGCACTGTGTATATTGTGATCATTGTTCTTAAAAAAAAAAAAAATAAATAAATAAATAAAAAGCATAGTCATTCATAACATTTGAATCGAGGGTTATAATTTATCTGATACGCTGAGATAAAGCAGGTCATCCCTCAGACGCTCAGTGGAAAGGGCAGCCCCACAGATGGTTTTAGATTAATATCGTGTAAACATACAGCAGTCCCACAGCTCTACTACTCTTTAAAATAACAACACTACAGTCCAGTATTTAAAGCTGCATTGTGTAACTTTTCTGGTGGACTTGAACCTGAATGTGAATGTTATGGGTCAAACCCTAAAGTCAGAATGCATGTTTTTCAGTATGTTTGTTGAGCAATAAAAACATGTGTAATTGAGTAAATATTTGAGAGATAAGTTTAATGCCATACTGTGGAACATTCCTGGCAACCCTAACCCAGGCAAAGTGATAACATGCAGTAGTGTGGCGTCAACCAGAAAAGTTGCACAGTGCAGCTTTAACAGTTTTGAAGGTGCGTTGTGTAACTTTTCTGGTGGAGGCTCCGTCAAATGCTTGTCTCCATGGAGATGTTATTGTTATTGTTGTTTTGTCTGGAATGTTTCACAGTATGGCGTTTAACAGTTCTATCTTCATGGAGACCAAACAAAACCGAGTTACAGGTCAGATCTGTGGAGAGGCAACGGCGCTCACAGTCAGAATGCCTGTTTTTCGAGGTATTTTTGAGCTAAGAAAAAAACACCTGTAGTTGAATAAATGAAGTAGATCTGTTTAATGTCGCATTGTGGAACATTCCAGGCATCTTTTACACTAATGAATAACTGTTCAAGACCTACTGTATGTACCAGTGTGAAAGTGTCTGTAGTATCTTAAAGGAACTGTATGGAGTTTGTGCTTTTACAAAACGTACAATAATCACAAGTGAACCTGTGTTGCCTAAACCTGCAGATGGAGAACACACACAGGTTTTTCTCAGTCTCACTTTATGGACAGATCTGGATTTCAGCATCGAAACTGTCAAAATGAGACTCTTTTGTCAGTCTGCTTTCTGAACAATCATGAACAAAGACACCAAATTATAATATAAATACATGTGATAGTGTGTCCAGTGTTCTTGTAATTAAAAATAAATCTTACATATTCTTTACATATTTTATTGGCTTCCTGTGGCTCAGAGAATCAACTTTAAAGCAGCTCTCCATGGCCTAGTACCAAAGTACATCTCTGACATGTTTGTGCCATATGAACCATCTCGTACTCTGAGGACGTCAGGGACCGGCCTCCTGCTGGTGCCCAGAGTCAGGACTAAACATGGGCTAAACCAGGACTAAACCAGGACTAAACCAGGACTAAACATGCAGAGTCAGAGTTTCAGTTTTATGCAGCTAAAACCCTGGAACAGTCTTCATGAAGATGAGAGGCAGGACTCTGCTTTGACTCTGTTCAAATCCAGGCTCAAAACGGTTCTGTTTAGCTGCGTATGACTGACAGGTTTTCATTCTGCACTCTTCTTCTCTCTCATTTAATGTCTCTCTTTTTAATTTATGATGATTATTTATGTTTTGATTTGCTTGTATTGTGATTTTAATGTATTTCTTATTCTATAAAGCACTTTGAATTACTTTGTGTACGAATTGAGCTTTACAAATAAACTTACCTTACCTTTCCTTACAGTTGTTACTTGTAAAAACTGTATTTGATTTGAACATGTTTACCTTTTATTTGGGGTCAAGTGTATGAAATTTAAAATCAAAACCAGTTCCTTTAAACTAATTTCAAAAAGTCTCTAAATAGCTATACTTTTGACCTGTGTCTAAAACCTGCTCCAGCCCTGACCCCTGCCCCGTCTCCTCCCCTTCCCCCTGTCTCCTCCCCCTCCCCTGTCTCCTCCCCCTGTCTCCTCCCCCTGTCTCCTCCCCCTGTCTCCTCCCACTCCCCCTGTCTCCTCCCACTCCCCCTGTCTCCTCCCCCTCCCCCTGTCTCCTCCCACTCCCCCTGTCTCCTCCCCCTCCCCCTGTCTCCTCCCACTCCCCCTGTCTCCTCCCCCTGTCTCCTCCCACTCCCCCATCTCCTCCCCCTCCCCTGTCTCCTCCCCCTGTCTCCTCCCACTCCCCTGTCTCCTCCCACTCCCCCTGTCTCCTCCCCCTGTCTCCTTCACCTCCCCCTGTCTCCTCCCCCTGTCTCCTCCGACTCCCCCTGTCTCCTCCCCTTCCCCTTGTCTCCTCCCCCTGTCTCCTCCCCCTGTCTCCTCCCCTTCCCCCTGTCTCCTCCCCTGTCTCCTCCCTCTCCCCCTGTCTCCTCCCCTTCCCCCTGTCTCCTCCCCCTCCCCTGTCTCCTCCCCTGTCTCCTCCCTCTCCCCCTGTCTCCTCCCACTCCGCCTGTCTCCTCCCCTTCCCCCTGTCTCCTTCACCTCCCCCTGTCTCCTCCCCCTGTCTCCTCCGACTCCCCCTGTCTCCTCCCCTTCCCCCTGTCTCCTCCCCCTGTCTCCTCCCCCTGTCTCCTCCCCTTCTCTGTTCCACACTATCCACTGTGATTATTCACTGCGATTGTATTTGGATTTCCCCGGCCCTCCGGAGCTGTGCAGATTTACGGCCCCTGTCCTGGCCGCGGGCCCCACATCCTCTCTGGTCTGCCCCCAGGGGTCAGCAGAGAGCACCCCGAATGGACCCTCTGGCTGTGGGCGACTCTGCTTGTTTTCTAATCAAATCACTATATTTAACCAGAGGACACGAGCTCGCCAAAGTCCACTGCACATCTGCTCCAAAATGTCCCCCCTCGCAATTATTCCACACAGGAGCCCGCCCCCTGACCACTTTTGGAGCTTTTGTTTATTTGTTGTTTTGTTGTTTATTTTCGGGGATGGGTCTCGTGCTCTTGGAGTGTGCGGCAGAGCGGTTGTTGCCATATTTTAACAGCTCAATGTGCTCAAATTGCTCCTCTGGGACAAATAAAGTTATATGGATTTGAATTGAAAGTAGGTGGTTAAAAACAGCAGGGTTCTTCTGGGTGGGTTGGACAATGTGAGCTTTTACACAGAGGACTTGTACGCTAGCCAAATTACAGACATCTCCATCTCCACTGCACTCGAACACGGGGAGCTGAATGGAGTATGGGAAACTGAAACTGTCGTGTATTGATAGAATTGATAGATTGGTTTGTTATAGGCCTTTTCTACTCAAAGTCTTAAGAGAATGCATAAATAAATGTTAATAAATGAAACAAAACACAACTCCAGACATGTTTTTGATAAGGAAACGACACTGTAGCGCAGATCAGAAAATAGAATAATATGAACGAGCCCTTTAAACATAATAAAAATAAAAAATCTACACGGTTTTACATGGTTTTCTGGTACTGTGAGGTCTTCCTGAGAATTTTTATTTATTACTTACTTATTTTAATACAAAATTAGTCAGGAATCTTGGTCTAGTCCTGTGACACTTGTAAAGTCAAATATTATGAAGTGCTTCAGTCTAGAAAATACAAGTTTGAGAAAAACTGCCTGACAGAACCAGACTGGTAAGTTTATGTAGAACTCAAGTCTGGTTTTACAGGCTATGGATCTACATCGCTAAAAGTTCACCAGAAAATAAAGTGATTTGAAGATATGAACTGTGGGTGGCTGTACGTTTGTCCGCTGAGCTGATGGTTGATGGTTCGAATCCCACTAAACATCAGATCCACTGACCCACAGGTTGGGGGTGTGATTCCAGCTCCCACAGATGAATACTGCTGTTGTGTCGTTGGCCAAGACACTTAACCCACCTCACCCCCAGCGTCTGCGCACACAGGTGTATGAACGTGTGTGTGTGAATGGGTGAGTGTTTCCTTCATGTGGTCACACTGCTAACAAAAATTATTATTTGGATTTTAAAGCTTTTATCGTACATTTTATTGCTGAATAAAAACGTTATAAAACTCTTAAAATGGGTTGTTTGCAGAATAAGAATAACCACATTAACCGCAGTCTGGGAAATGGTTTACAAATTGATAGTGTTTTGTTTTTGGTTTTGGTTTGGTTTTTTTCCACATTTTTTAAGCCATTTTTCCACTGACAATGTGACAATCTGCCCCCCAGTCCTCCATACCCACCCACAGCACCCACCCACAGCACCCACCCATAGCACCCACCCATAGCACCCAACCACAGTGCCCCACCCATATCCAGTGATGGAAAGAATACTTTGAAGATGTATTTAGTTACACAACACTGAATACCCGCATGAAATGTATTTTGTAGTGTATTCTGATACATGGACCAATCAGAGTACTGTATAAAGAATACTTAGAATGAATATTTACATTGAGTTACATTAAATTATAGTATAAAAACGCAACATAAGATTAAAAACAGGACAGCGGTTTCTATATTTTCTCATTGATTCTGTTGAGTTTGAAGCTGTACCGTCATGAATTCCTTTGATTTTAGAAAAGTAAAAATTTGTATTCTCTGTTCATGTATTCAGTTATTTCCCATCTCCACCCACAGCGCCCCCACCCAGCTGCATGTGTGATAAACCCTTGTCACCTCAAATGGGACTTTTTAACACTCTCCGGTGCTAAAAGCTTCAGTCTGAGCCAACCAACTGTTTCTCAGTTAATGACGAAACAATACAGCTTTTCAAATGTTGGTACTAGAATTGGTGGAGGGCGCTGTAACATGCAAGAAGAAGTTTTGAAAATGCAAAAAATGTCATCTGTTTTCAGTTTGAATAGAAAAACACTGCGGGGACATTTCAGGGAACGCGATAATTGAACTAACAAGTAGGCGATGGTCGGCCTGCTAGAAAAGTTGCATATTGTGGCTTTAAAACAATAAAAAGACAAAAAAAAAGGACAAAAAATACACAGATGGCTTTATCTATGTGCATTCACTATAGTTTCTTTCATGAGGTCAATACCCTCCCCAAAACAGCACTGTGGAGCCGGAGTTAATGAGTGGGCCTTTGTATTAGAGGAAACAATCTCTGTTTTGTCCAGGCCTCTACAAGACCTCCTTTACCTGTGCCGCTGGACCCTGGGGAAAACTGTGAAATTGTGATACCTTCACGGTGTCCTAGTAAGATAGAGTTTATTGTTTTTGTAAATAATCATAAGAAGAAGAAGAAATAGGGTTGCAATCTTTCAGAAAAGTGGGTGACAGCAATGCAGCGCCTAGAGACCCTTCCACGTATCTAATAGACTGATAAAGGAAATTGTACTACCATAAAACCAATCCAACATGGGGAGAACATGCAAACAGTACGCAGAAAGGCCTCGAATGATCTGGTATTCAAACATTCACTATTTTAGCCTCGTAGCTTGTATGTTTCGTTGATTTATGGATGTTTATTTATGGATGTATGGATGTTTTTTACTCTCTGATATTATATTGTGATGAGTGAGCTACTGTATCTTAATAATTTTCCCTTGTGGATCAATAAAGTTTTTCTAAGTCTAAGTCTAAGTCTAAGTTGTTTTTAAAATTCCATTAAAAGACATTTTAAAGCTTTAAGTTCTTTCTAAACATCAGTTTTAGCAGTAATAACAGCAGTGGGGATGTAAAATACCAGGCGCAGAAGCTATTTAGCAACTGAAGCTAAAATCTCTGAACAAGGTCAAGAGTTCAGAGCGGTCAGGGTGGGAGTGCTCCTCTGGATTGTGAGCATGTCTGTCAGCATGTTCGTATGTTAGCGGGTTTAGTACGGTGTCACGCTAACTGCTTTATAAAGATGTCATTTGCACTATTAGCAGGACATAAAATCACATTAAAAAACTCAAAATAATATGAGCTATAACCATCAGACTGTCTCCTTTAAAGGTCTCATAACTTGTCTTATCTTAGATGAGCGTTTAACCATGTCATAAAATCAAATATAATATATAAAATGGGGTGACAGAGGCTCAGTGGTTAGAGCAGTGGTCCACCAACCCAAAGGTCGGAGGATTGAGTCCTGCTGGAAGTTCTGTTGTTGAGTTTTTACGCAAGACACTTCACCCACATTGCCTAATGTGAATGTTAAGTAGGGATGGGACAAAATTGCCACTAAATTGTGCGCACATGCTGATTTTTTCCCCTTGTTTTTATGTTTGGATTGGATAAAAAGTTAAGTACTGGTGAGATATATATTTCTGAGAAGCTGTAGTGACAAAAAGCAGAAATATACTGACCCGTTCTCATAGATTTAGTCTCGTGTCTCATCTCGTCTTGTGGAAATTGTATCTCGTCCCATCCCTAATGTGAAGTGTGAGTGAATGGTTGTGGTTGGAGAGCGCTGTGAGAGGCTACAACAAGGCATTATTATTTTTATACGGTATTCTCTATTCAAGAGCAATCCTAAATAACACATACCTATACCTGTCCAAAATCAATCCCAGACTCACCCTGAGAACTTTAGTACTAATATTGTCTCCCGGCACAAATCTGACATGTATCCTGGACAGCTCAGTTCAAAGTAAACAGCCTTATATTACCCATGGGCCTTGTGTGGACCATTCACTGATAAAGTCCTCATTTGGCCTTCTGTAAGTGCGCCTTCATTCCTCCACCAGCCAGGCCCATATAAAAACCATAAAAGAACTCCTCTAACCGTGTGACCAGAGCTGAGCCGGGGTCACTGTTCGCCTTTCATCAAAACATCCTCTACTTCAATCGCGCACGGCATTCCACAGCCCACGGCCCACTCGTTTCATAGAACCAGGGTTACTGACCTCTGCGGAGGGGCTACGCTGAGGGTTCACCCGGGACCCTAGACCCCAGAGGAAGCCCACAATGCAGGCCTTCATCGAACCCCATCATAATTCTGCCCCAGGGCGGGTGTGACAAGTGTGGTGATGGGTTTGGACATTTGTGGAGGTGTAAAGGGATGTGCGTTATGGTTCTGCTGTTTTCACCATTCATTCATTTGTTAATTGCCATGGTAACAGTGCAAATGTTTCATTACGATGACTGACATCCATTAAAGGTCCTATATTACGCCGAAAAATTGACTCCTGTGACCTTTTAGCCATGTTATAATGTTGTTACTTCATCAACAATATACCTAGAGTTATTTTATTTAATTTTTTTCATTCACACATATTTGAGTAGCCTTTTATTATTAGTCTGTCTACGTCTCCAAAGCTCAAAATGCTCTGTTCCACCTTGTGATGTCATGAAACAGTAGTGTTAAAGTCAACAGCTACTTTTTACCTTTAGTTCAGTGGAGACTGTCACTTCCAAACTTGAAATGATCCAAATGATTCTAGCGAAGGTGTATGGAGTTTAAAAACACAGTGGAGCACTTTCTGTATGACCACATGACAGTACAAGGTGGAACAGAGTGTTTTCAGTTTGAGAGAGTACTATTAAAAAATCAGCATACTATTAAAAAGTCAGGCTAAAGTGTTAATTAAATAATGAGGTAATTGTACTTTTGCCTAGTCCTATCCATGGCACTTCTAAAATAGATCACTTCTATGTCCAAATCCGTAACAGTCTACGCTATTTTTGTCAACTATAATAAATAAAACCTTAATTATCCATTTCCTTTTTGCCTGTGTTTTCTGCTGTTTAAAATAATTGAATGACCACAATCGAATTTTAAGCGAGGTCACAACACGAGCTCGGGTCCTGACCGGGAGTGACACAAAGCTGGCGTTCTCCAATACCTCTACACTCCCAAGGTCCCTGAACCGCCCCGGGGCAAGTGGCGGGACGGGGGGCAGGGGCGGCAGGGGTGACAGGGGCAGTGGGTCCAGGGGTCACGTCTCTCGGAGGAGAGTGGGCACGCGGATCAGAGCAGGAAGACGGAAAACGCAGCGGACTCCGAAGAGCGAGAGGAGAGAATGGGTTTATTATGATGACCCAGCCTGAGAGGTCAAAGGTCAGAGCAGGACACACTTCTATAAAAAGACGCCGAGTGCATTCGCTAAAGACGACAATAAATCTGTTTTAGTTTTATCTGCTTTTAATGAGAGTAAATAAGTCAGGATGTTTTGGCGGAAAGCAAAATGTTTGTGCCAATGAAAAGAGCATTCCCAAGACTTTTTTGAATTCATACAAGTAAATATTGGCATTGCGAGATAGGGCCAAAGACCATGCAAAGGTATTTTTTCAGAATTTATTTGTTATTTCAGCTTAAAAAATACACAGAAACAAAACACTGTACTCAGCATAAAAACAATAAATAATTTTTTTAAGAGGCCCAACAGTTTTTGCCTGGGATCTAAAATACACACTTCTCCAATACTTTACAAAGATGTGAGTCCAGTCACTGTTCAGTCTCCCAGAGTTCAGTTGGGCGTGATTGACAGGTGGATTAGCCAATCAGGGACACGCATGGTCTGTCTGTATCAAAACAAATATGGCTACTTAACAAGGAAACAAGAAAAGAAACAAATATCACAGGGGACTGAAAAACATTGCGGATTTCTGCAGAATCAGTGAGCAAAGCACTAAACTAAACTTTTATTTGATTTTGTTTGTAAATGAAAGATGACCTTTGTCAGACAGCGTTGGGGATTTTGATCATTGCAATCTGCAGAAAAAGCTCCCAAAATGCATCACTTTTCCTACTAGCGCAGGGGTGAGCAATTATTTTTTCCATGAGAAACAGAAAATATTGTGGAGGCCGGGCCAAAATGCTTAACTCAATTCTGCATAATATTAATTGTATTTCTTTATAAAAAAGCAGTAAATAGCATTGTTTTGATGAGCTGGTAAGAGTTTATGTTATGACAATGAAAAAGTGAGTTTGCCTTACAAAAAATGTAATTAAAAAAAATGCAATGCAGCTTTAGTCCATGCATGAGATAAAATGATAAAATATGTACATTTTGTTATTCCAAATGAGCTTAAAGGGGCCGGTCAGAGTCAACCAAAGAGCCGTATGTGGCCCCAGAGCCGTACAACGCCACGTCTGTACTAGAGGGAACAACATATTGGACCACTGTTATTGTAATATTAAAATGCATTTAGTGCTACACAGGCAGGCCAAAGTAAAGTACTGATTATTACTAACTAACTACTAACTAGTATATGTGCAAAATACAGTATTTATTATTAACAGGAGTCTCCCTCACTGCTACTATATCAGTTCTATTCGAATGATGTATTTAATGAGGAGTTGGTAGAGCGTTTGTCCACTGATCTGAAGGTTGGCGGTTCGAATCACGATCTCGATATAAACATCATTGGTTGAGCGGTCAGATCCACTGACCCACAGGTTGGTGGTGGATTTTTTTTTATTGAATGTCTGTGTTTCTATTTTTTGTCAAATGCACTTCTTACCTGTTTTTACGTGAACGTCCAAGAGCTCTGCACAAGGACAATCCATGTGTATGAACTTTTGTGTGTGCACAAATGGTAAATAAACCTCTTGAATCTTTCACATCTTTTTCTTTCAAATTGTTACGCATATTTTACTGATTAACACTGAACCAACACAAGAAGCACTAAAAACATATTTGGCATTTTAATAACAGTTAGATTTTAAATTATTTTTCTAGTGCAATGTTTTATTTAGAATTTCATCATTTCAAAAGGTAAACACACTTCCCCTCTCTGTTTGAACCGTTGTAAACAAATTGGTCATTTCTCTCTGTGATTAGTTTGTAGTGAAATCAGATCCCACACTGGCTTCTGTTATATAAATAATACATATAAAAAGAACGCAACCAAAAGATTCGGATCCCATAAAAGGGTCGAAAGTTCCATCACTGACTCTGCTGAAATGATAAAAGTGGTGTTCTTCCTTTGAATCAATGACACAGCACTTTGATTCTCTCTTTATGTGACTCATAAGGCCATTCATTATCAGATCTCCACATGCTAAAGTCTGACGAGCCCTGATCTAAACAATGAGCTATTGTTCCTCTCCTCTGGGAGCCGGGCACTGTGGAGGAACTCCCCAAACCCAAAGAGAAGTGGGCAGAGGAGGTCACATTTAAGGTTAATTATCAAACACTATGAACTAGAAGATGGCTAGAAGATGAGGAAAGGCAGGTGGAAAGGAAAAGAAATATTTAGACATACCCATTTGAAACTCAAAGTCAAATACTGTAGATGACTTACTTAAATATGAGATTAGACTTTGACTTAGCCTTAGACAAACTTTATTGATCCGCAAGGGAAATTATTTGGATACAGTAGCTCAAACATCACAATATAATATAATAACATAGAATAAAAAAATAAATGATATAGCAAAAAAAATAAAAAAATAAAAAATAACAAAGAGTAAAAAATAAATGGTATAGCAAAAGCAAAAATAATAATAATAACAGAGTAAAAAATAAATGGTATAACAAAAAAAATAAAAATAACAAAGAGTAAAAAAAATTGTATAGCAAAAAATTTAAATAACAAAGAGTAAAAAATAAATGGTATAGCAAAAAATAAATAAATAAAAATAACAGAGTAAAAAATAAATGGTATAGCAAAAAAAATTTGATAATAAATACTGCAAGTTTGACATTATTTAGTTTCATATTTTACTGACTTAGAATAAATAAATGCATGGTTGAATTGTCTTGCCAAAGGACACAACAGATGGCAGGTCTAACATGAAACATGGCCTGAAGGCGTCATCCGCTTGTGTCCATTGAGACAGATCATGTTTAAAGGTAGATTTTTACTGTTAAAAACATGAAAATTGTAATTCTTTAATTTCCTAATGCGTTCCAAACATCCTAATTATACGGCGATGAGTTTATAATCGCTTTTCACAACTCTGAAAGGCCAGAGCGGAGTTTTGCAGTCATGGTAAAGCTAATAAACATTCTTTTCATATTAACCCACTCTACACGATCCTGGTGTTTTAACTGAATAAAATGAAATGAAAATGAATAAATGAATAAATTCCTATTCTTAATATGGTATTCGTCTTCAAATTCTATAATTCTATAACTATATCACTATGCACAAACTCTTTTCTTTATGTAAATGTTATTTTTAATGTAATAAATAAATAAATAATTACTAAACAAAAAAAAAAAAAAAAACAGTCCGTGCTTCCAACAGGTTAGCGCACACCCCCCATCTCCACCCCCTTCACCAGCACCACCTCCACCCCCCATGTGCTCCGTCTGATCCCTCACTGCCAGGCTAACCTCTTCTTCTCCTCTGCTGAGACTCCTTACCCTAGCTCCTGACGACGCTCTGAGAGAATACGGAATTCCGCTGGCAAAAGTAATCAGCCCGCGCGCCCTTCCAAACCAGTCCCCTGCCGAACGCGCTGTCAAATTAAAAATGATTTGTTCTTTTTCTTCCACCGCTTTGCATCTTGGCTCATAAGGCCAGCATTCCCCCTGATCTGCTGTGTCCCTTTTAGTGTCTTGTACTCGTCGTCATTTCTCATCTCCGCTCCGTTTTATGTTGCCTTCACACCCGTTTTCTCAGGCCGAGCTGTCAGACTGAATATCGGAAAACATGGCAGCCAACTTCCGAAAGTGCTCCATGGGCAGTTTGTCTGTGGAGTTTTACCTGGGGTTTAAGCAGTTAATGGTTTATGGGCCTACATGTTTTCAGAAGTCATGCGGGGTGACAGCTAACCAGAAGAACTAAACTATAGCCTATGTTTGTAATTTAAAGCTGCATTATGTAACTTTTCTAATGCATATTCTGCCAGTAGTTTGTCTGGAATTTCCCACAGTCTGGCATTAAATAGTAAATAGTCAACAGTCACATTTTTATATAGCGCTTCCACCTTCAAAGCACTTTACATCAAGGAAACACTCATACATTAACACACAAATGTACACAGACACTGGGGGTGACCTGGGTTAAGTGTCTTGCCCAAGGACACAAAGACAGCATTCATCTGTGGGAGCTGGAATTGCACCGCCAACCTGTGTGTCAGTGGATCTGGGCTCTCTACAAACGTTGTTTAGATTAAGAGCGGTTTGATTTGAGCCGCCAAACTTCGGATCAGTCCATAAACACTCGATGCTTAAAGAAATACCTTGAAAAACATATAAATAATCACATTTTTTTTATTGCAAACTTCAACTATTTTATTATAGCTGTTGTTTTAGATGCAATTAAGATGCAGATGACATTTGAATATTTAAAACTTAAGCCCTAGCCCACATATTACTAACATACTGCTAGCATTAGTAACACATGTGAAGACTTTGACAGCATAACAAGCCACATGCTAAATCTAAGGCAAGAATTACATATAAACCACCATTTAGATAGATGTACATAGTCTATAGTTATTCATATACAGTTATAGTAGAGTAATACGTGTATAATTATACTTGTTTTAATATTTATGCAGCTGTGTATACCTCCTATGGCTACTGAACCCCATTTCAAAACAGCTTTGTTCAATGGTCCTTAAAATATTCATAGTATAATAATACAGTACTTCAAAATTCTATTAATATTTAACATCGATCATTACATTGAATGGAAGTGTTATCCAAGTCAAACTCGGTCTAAAGTAATACCCATATCTTCAAAATAAAATAGGAACGATAGGGCAAATATTATGAAATAGCTACTTTGAAAAATGTATCTGTTTGAAGAACTTTATTTCCCATCAAAATACTGGTCTGCTCTAACATGCTCTCTGGAGTTCTGTCAAAAAGACACAAGTGGAGACAATAGATTTAAAAGAACAAAGAGGATAGTTTATTTGAAATGTACAAAAGCTATATACACAGTCACTCAAGCCACACGCAGTAAAAGTGGATGGCAGCATACATACAAACACTTTTAAAGGCTACTTAGAAATTCATCAAACATGAAGAAATCTGAGGGGCTTGTTGGCAGATCCTGTCCAAAATCAAAGTCACTTCCTGGTGGACCCATGGCGCGCCCAGGGGAGGGGGTGAGGGGGCGAGGATGTGGTAATTAGGGCCCAAGAACACACAGAGGTACTTGTATATTCTTTCAGAGAATGCCGTTCGCCTCATACAAGGTTGGAAGTGATGGCTGCACAGTCTTGTCCTGCTCCATGTTTACCCTGGTGAGATGAGACCACAGAGGAGCAACTCCTCTGATCCAGACGCCAGTCCCCCGAACCCAGGCCATGATCAAAAAGCACTTAATATCAGTGGACCAGAATGCTGTACAACCACGTGTTTAAACTAGGGCTGTCAGGGCTACATTTACATTGTAATTACTCAAGATTCTGCTTTAATTTAATCAAACGCACCAACCAATCTTCAAGATCATCAATACTGTGTAAATAGGCACTCTGAGAAAGGGCATTTTATACAGTAGTATTTTGACTCCGAGTTTGGAGAAGCCGACTGGACAACACTTGTGTCATCAGCCGCAAATGGGCCCAGTGAACACTGCAAAAACATAAATCCTGTGTGTAATACACAAACGAAGAATGACATGAATTTTCTTAATCATTTAAACAATATAGTGAGGTACATTACCCATTGTGGCTGTCTGATCATCAGGGCTGTGCCCACTGGAAACATCAGGAACAGGGTTTACTGCACCCATTTACAGCAAAACACTCCAAACAGAAATGTGTGCACTACTTCTACACTTAATTACACATGTATGAGTGTATACAGTATAGAACCAAGTTTACTAAATACTGATTTGTTACAAATAGGCCTACTACACCATTGTCAACTGTAACATGTGATGACACTGTATTTAAGTGCGCATTAACTGCAAAAATGGCAGTTACAATTTTCTCTTACTTGAATTCCATTTCTGGGACCAACAATATATGATATGCAACAGTCCCTTTCACATTCAAAGGTTTGACTAAAGATGTAGGTAAACAAAACTATTCCATTGGGCAAACACCTCTTATCATATTATACATAGTACAATATGTGTTTACAAAACAAGCTTTAGCCAAAAGGCCTGATGTTCCACACGGACAGCCATAGTTTAAACATTTTACTGTAAGTCAAATATAATTTAAACACAGTACCATACAGTAAAAATCTATAAACGTACATGAAATGTCTTCATGAGAAAATATCTGTTATCTACATATGTCCATTTCCTGGTAGTTTTTCCCCATATTAAACCTTGATGTCATAAGCAAGGCACGTTGTGAAATGCTTTCAGTGCACCACTTTATAAAGGGCTGCCACTCTGGCAAATACTGAACGGATCTGCGTTTATATATCCCTGGCTATCATATGTATATTTGGAGCTAAAAAGTATGGCTTTTAAACAAATGAGGATGATGCTCTTAAGCCTATACTATACTTTTCACTGTAGTATATAAAGTACATATTACAAGCATAAGTCTATGGACAATATCAAAAAGTTTCACAAATGTTCAGTCAGTGCTTTCTTTCATATAATCCTGACGTAGCAAAAGTTAAGACTGGATGGAAGGATGAGGTCTGCGGTTGCTCTCAGCTGATCATGTTGAGGAACTTGCTCTCCTCCGCCAGCGCTGTGAGCATGGAGTTCATATCTCCAATGGCCATGTTGCCAATCCCTGCCGGTACGGACGCCAGAGTCACCGAGTTACGGGGGGTTGTGAGCCGAGAGGAATTCTGGGAAAGACTCTGCAGAAGCCCTGGACTGAGAGTACCTGACATGAGGCTGGAGTGGTCCCCGTCGTCCAACATGGTGTCAAAGTCAATCTGGGCGTGTTCTCCTGCCCCATTGGTCGAAGAGTCTGCGGTACTGCTTGATACTTGGTTGACCCCCGGGGAAGCCATGTTGCCCGGAGCAGTTGCGTTGTTGGCAGGAGCTTGTGGAGACATCGGGGCATCAAAGCTTGGCTGTTCAAACATGTGGATCTGCCCCGTATAGAAGACATTTTCAGAATTATGGACCGCAGAACCGCTTGGCCTTTTTGGGCTAGCCTCGGAGGTGTCATTCGCTCGGCACGGACTCATCTCCATCTTGGGTATCCTGTTCGCTACAGGTCCGGCATGCCTTGTTCTGGGCTCTGCTGGAGGTCTCGGCTGCATCATAACTCTTCCTCCATTCATATTTGGCTGTGGTGGGACTGCGTTGTACCCGTTTACTTGGTTGGCATGAGGATAACCGTCAGTCCTTGCCCTGTAGCCTGGCAGCTCCATACCATTCCTGTTAGCTCTCATGCTGGTGCTGCCAGTTATGGGGATAGTTTCTTGGCCAAACCCTTGCTGAGGACTCATCTGATCGCCAAGGTTCACATTGCTGCACTGCCTCTGTTGCTGTTGGCTTATTTGCCGTTGGCCGTTCTGGTTGGCGTATCCCTGCATGGACATGTTCTGGCTCATTGGCACCATCTGCTGGTTGCTGCCCAGCCCCTGTCCTGCCTGGAAGGACCCGAAGTTGTGCCTCTGCTGGACGACTGCGAGGTTGCCCCTGAGAGGATGCTGCTGCTTGGATAGTTTGTCTGTAGTATCCACAGTCCCCGAGCTGACTTCATTCCACTGCACTGGCATGTTGTTTTTGTTCATGTTGTGAGCTAGCGGCTGTTGTGAGTTAGCGAGATGGCACGGTTGCATGTCAGTGTCCACCATTGCCATCCTCCTCTGAGAGTAGTGAGATGCAGGAGGAGGGGGCATGCTCCCTTGGTAGCCCTGAGAATGGTTGTTGTTATGGAAGGTTGAATTTTGCCCGGTCGGACCAGAGTTTTGCGACCTGAGGTACTGCACCATGTCATCGGGAAGGACAATATCATCCTCCCCGCTGTGTTCCATCCCAGCCATGGCACCATCCACAGCCATGTTCTCCATCACTACGTTCTCGGAGATGCTGGGTGGTCGTGGGGCGAAGGGGTATCGTTGGAGACTACCATCGGAGCGGGTGTAGCCTTGATGAGCCAATCCCTGATGGCGTTCTTGAAGACCCATTGGATTCATATTGGTCATGCTGTTGTAGCGCTGGACTCTTGGAAATGCGTGTGGATCTCCAGCTGGACGGCGAACAGGATCGCTGGCTCTCCTTGGAAGGCTGTTGGGAACTTCGTGCGGCATCATGCTCTGATGGCCATATCCAATATCGCTGCACCTTCGTGGGATAGTTCCGGAAGGCGGCTGGTGGAAGGAGTGAGACTGGCCCTCTTGAGAGTCATTGTAAAGCGCCATGCGGGTTCTCAAACTCATGCGATCCATGTTGGGCAGCGGTGTGGGTGGGGCCCCTCCGATAGCAGCGGCGTACTTCGCTTTGAGACGGTAATGCTGTGCCGGGGTGAGGCTGAGCAAACTCGGAAGACCACCATTCCCGGCTCCTCCTCCGCAGTGGCTTGCTTCACTGGACCGGCGCGACAGGTCGGTAGAGATGGGGTCGTAGGAATCGGCAGAGCTGATGTTGTTGTGGCGGTTCATTCCAAACTGGGAGGTCTCGCTAGATCGGCGGCTGGAATAACAGGGGGAGATCCCGGAGGAACGGCGGCTGAGGGTGTAGGCCGAGCTGAGGGTGCTGGTGGTGCTGTCCCTGCGCTCGTTCAGCTGGTTCAGGAGGGTCACCTCACAGGAGGATGGGTCGGTGAGGCGCTGGCCCGGGTACTGGCCACTGAGGTTGTTGATGAGGTTGGAGTTCTCCAGCAAGGAACCTAGAAAATACAGGGTATAGTTAGGTTTTGTGCCAAAAAGTAACAAAAAACATATTCCTTTATTAAAAAAACAATAACTATAAATTCTTATTCTAGCATGAAAAACAAATTAAAAGGGCTCTCCCCGTTTTTCATGTAATGTAGTCAAATTTGTTTTTCTTGCTGCACACCAGGAAGTGCACTGTTAGCATGCTAGTTGTTATCAGCATTATTGTGACATAAAACACTGACGTGAAGTGTTAGGAGTGTGGTATATAATGTACCATTTGAACCAATGGTTTGAACCATTGCAAACCATTTGAAATGAACTAATATTTTTTTTGATATTTTCATGACACCACAAATGGACCTTCAGCTATTTGCAAGGTAAAATCGACAAAATAATAAACTGATTTACCACCCACATCACATGGTTTGGATCTATTCCACTCACCAACAGCAGGAATGGGCGGGAGCTTGGTGTTGTGCTGGCCTTGCGGAGGTTGTGGTGCAGAGTTGCTCCAGGGGCAGGAGTCCCTCACTGTCTTCAGCCGTTCCTTTTTAATATTCTCCAGCTTGATGGTGACTGAACCATGGGGCATGGCTTTCCTCAGCTGTAGGCCCACCCCGGCATGTTGGCCCCCAGCCTGGACCGTGGAGTCGATCATGGGCCCCTCGTCCTGGGCGCTCAGGTCTCCGAAGCTGCCCCCGCTGTGCATGGCCATCTCTACTCCACTGTCATTGTTGTTGGTGCTGCTGAGAGGTGACGGCTCACTGCTACATGACGAGTGGCCCCCAGGACTGGACTGATACGTCTGCAGAGAAGGAAAGATTCAATTCAAATGCTAAAAAAAACAAACAAATATAATTTCAACAGAGAGGTAATAATGATGAAATGGACAGTGTTTTTTTTTACATGTATAAACATGTACAATAATAGATCTTGTAGAAAGGTTTTTATTCCGTAATTTTATGATAATAATTTATGTTTTAATTTGTTTGTATTGTGAATTTAATATATTTCTTTTTGTATTTTTTAACAATGTATTTATTTATTAATGCATATTATATAAGAAATGCCATTACTCTATTCCGGACTAGTGTTCCAGATCCCCATCTGAAATAACTTGAAAACTATTCCTGTCCTTCATAACTGATAAAACATCATTTAATTTGGGTAGTGCTTGGGTTGATCATTCTAAAGCTAAATGTGACTTTTTAGTACCGATACCTGTTCAAATCTAGTTTCGATAATAATAGTTTTTGACAACCTTAACCAGATTCGAATTTGCTTCCACATTTAAATCAGTAATTCCACATTGTGCTTCATATTGCCATGGCTAAATTGAATAGCAAATCTAGATAAAAATGGACTGACAGTGAAAAAAATATAAATGTATAAAAATTGAAAAAGTCGATCAAAGTGACTGGCCTCTATGCTGCTTTAGGCAATAAATAATTAGCAGTTTTATTATTCCAACTGTGATGCGTTTTGTATTAACCAATGTATGCCATAATCACATGCATTATAGAAGACTCGGACTTATTAACAACAGAAAAACAAGTGGATAATGGATGAATTCTGTGAGCTACAAGACTAATTCAAACTGGCTTCACTTAAGTCTTGATCACAGCTTGATGTTGGCACCATTTTGTTCAGCAGAATCAGCACAGCGGCTAAAACCGTCCCAGCTCGTCAATATTAATGTGACAATGACTTATCAACGGCCCACAGCAAAGGCTACGGCCAGTGTGCTCTTCCAGACAGAAAAAAAGTGGAGGGCAAAAATAGAATGGGTTGAAAATTTACATGCAAAAAAATAAGAAAATTAAATTAAAGGTGCACTGTGTAACTTTCTGGTTGGGGGTTCGTCTCCTGCTTGTTTCTATGGATGTGTCATCGCTCTTCCTGGAATGTTCCACAGTATGACATTAAACAGCTCTACCTTACATTTACTCCAAGTGGTTTTACTGCTCAAAAGTATCTAGAAAAACCTGAAGATCGAAAGGTTTAATGCCATACTGTGGAACATTCCAGACAAAGCAATAACATCTCCATGGAGAAAAGCATTTTGCGGACCGTTATACAGAAAAGTTACACAATGTACATTTAAGTGAAGATATTTCGTGCAGAAAAATTTGGAAAAGCAGGGGTCAGAAGCTCACCTTAAAGTTGTCTGTCCATTAGGAAGGTTAAATAGAAAAGAGAGTAGCAAGATTGAGGTAAGTTAGAAGGTTGCAGTTAGGAAAATTGTGAAGTTAGTTGGTTAAACAAGAAATGTACTATGTAACAAGAATGCCCTTTTAGCTAGCAGTGGTTAAAATAGTCTAGAAGTAATTTTAATTGTATCGTATTGGTGGAAAAGCATTAGCAATAGCAACGTTAGTGAGTAAGAGGTTATTGTTTAGTACATGCCTATATATTCAAATGCTATTGGTTTCAGTACTTTTTCTCCATACGTGGTTACATTAACAAACATTTTAAAACAAAAAAAAAAAAATAAAATAAATATAAATAAAATAAATCAAATAATAAATTAATTTAAAAAAAATTTTTTTTTACTGACCATAGAATTCTCTGTCTTGATGGACTTGACCTGCAGGCAGTCCTCCCCTCCTCTAGAGGTCATGTTGCCGTCCACCTTCCCGTCTCCGCCCTTGGAGCCATGTTTGGCGTTGACTTCGTTCTCGCCGTTTCCTTTAGGTGGCTGCTGCCTCGGGGGGACGTCACCGCGCTGTTTCTTGGTCACGTGAGCTTCAGGTCCGTGCACCGTCTTCACGTGTTTTCGGAGAGAGCTGGGGTCGGTGTAGCGTTTGGTGCATCCAGGGATTTTACACACGTACGGTTTCTGACAAAGAAGAGGTATGTTAAGTTTTATTTTCCTTTTTTATGTATTTATTTATCAGGTCAAGTTATTAAGTCAAACCGATGTACAGAAAAAGGTACAGTTGGAGGAAGAAGTACTCAAGTCTTGGGACTTAAAGGTGCATTAAGCAACTTTTCGGGGGGAAGATCCAAATTATTCTGGTATTCTGGAGTTTATTCTGGAGTTTAAAATAAAAAAACAGCAGTGGCATCGCAGGGCTTCACAAAACTACTGATTTAAACAACAGAAAGTTAAAAAATCAAACAGTCACTGGTCAATAACATATTAACCAACATTAGCAGGAAACAAGGAAATAAATAAATGTCCTTAGACGTTCCTTCTCGGCAAGGAAAAACTCAGCGAGAAAAAGTGTAAGTGGTAAAATTAAAAATACCGCTCACAAAAAGAAAAAGTAGTTATTCATGGTAAAATGCAAAGGTAGATATGTATTTTGGAGAAACCATTTGTGATTTTTTTCTTTTATTATTATTAGTTTTTTATAAATTTAGGCTGTGCAATTAATCATTTTTATGTATCTTCAATTTTTTTTTACATTAAATTTTTAAAGATAATAGCAACTTTATGGTTACTCATAATGAGGTAGAATATTTCATACTCTAACTGAAGTAAAACTTGGTGTGCTAAAACTAGTATGTGAGGAAAATTTTACATTGATAAAAAAAAGAAAAAATATTTAAAAAGAAATATGCAAAAAAATAACGCAAGCTACAAGAAACAAAAACCTTTATATCTTACTTTTTTACATAAAAGTTTAAACGTAACAAATTTACAGCAGCGGGGCAGAATATTTGACAAAAGAAAATGAGTAAAACATCGTGTGCTAAAACTGGTATTTTCAAATGTACTCAAATAAAACCCATGACTACCCAGTTGTGTAGAGTAGCTGGAGTGAAGTACCTCGTTGGAGTGAGTTCTGTTCTGGTGCTTGGCGCGGTCCGAGGCGTTGGAGAAGGCCTTGTTACAGCCCTCGTGCTCACAGACGTACGGCTTCTCTCCGGTGTGAGACCTCAGGTGAGTCTTCAGGTTCTCCAGACGAGAGTACGCTTTGGCACAGCCCTCAAACTGCAAACACACACAGAGCACATGAGTTTATTTACCAGGGACGTAACAATAACTGAAATATTGTGGTATCGAATCAACAAAGGTGTCACAATAATATATCCAGTTACAGGCTTCTTTAGAGCTCATATTACGCTAGTTTTTTTTATCTTTCCTCACCACAAACAGACCTGGAGTTGTGTTTTGTTTCATTCACACACATTTAACACACAAACTCTGCAGATTTAGGCTGAGTTCTTCTCTCACACAGAAAACACTTGTGATTTTGTGGTGATACAGGAAGTGCTCCACTGTGTTTTCAAACTTCATAACCTTCTCTGAAATCATTTGTATAATTCCAGCACTGACATTTCCAATGTCTACTGAACTAAAGGTAAAAAGTAGCTGGTAACTTGAAAACTACCTCTTCATGACATCACAAGGTGGAACAGAGCATTTTGGGCTTTGGAGGAAGACTGATAATAAAGGAATACTCAAACATGTGTGAATGAAACAAAACACAACTCCAGGTATGTTTTTGATGAGGTAACAACATTATCACATGGCTTAAAGCTCAAAAGAGTCAATTTTGCGTAATATAAGACCTTTAAATCCACTGTTTTATTGTAGCAACAGTTAAAACATAGAAACACAAAGGGAACTCCATAGACCATGACCGACCGTCTGAACAAATGAACTATAAAGAACACTGCAGCTGATGTCATCAACATTCCCTGGGAGTGAATATAACTGTAGACACTGCTCTGTCTGTCTTTAATCTGAGCTTCAGTTTAACACAATCTGACCAGAAAGAACTGACTTAGTTGAAACTAGAGCAGGTCAGATGATTTTACTGGTTCTGGTACTTTTTCAGTTTCAGTCGCTCTCACCTTTTTGTTGAAATTCAAACACCTAAACAGAACCACGGCTGCTCGTATTGATCACAGACTCCTGAAAATGTGTTTAAATCTATTTGTTTTCAGACAATTTTAAATCTGTTTTGGCAGCGTTTGCTACTAATGTGTTCACTGTGTCACCATGGTACCTGATGAACATTCTGCCATACACATACATGTAGAACACCCCCAGCATCATGTCACTGCAAAGTATCAGTATTAGTTCTTTGGAAAATGACATCAAGTAACATAGAACCAAAGCTTTTAAAAGGAAAATTTCTTCAATTCTGTTCCACAATATCACAATAAATATTGAACCGTGAAATTAATATTGTACCATAAGATGTTCAGATTATTACGTCACTATTATTTTTTATCATTCTGTTAATTTTGACAATTAAACCTTTATTTTAGTTTTAGTCTTTTAATATAAAATGATTTTTAGTTTTAGTCTAGTTCTAGTCAGCGGAAATGCGATGCTAATTTAGTCAACGACGTCCATAATTACTTCAGTATAACACAAAACATATTTTTAATTTTGATAACTTATATTACTGTATTATCTGCTTATTACATTTTAACTGTTTTAATGTGTTCTATGAAGCATCTTTGAGTGTCCTGAAAAGTGCTATATAAATTATTATTATTATTATTATTATATTGAATTTCTTCATTAAGTTGGAACTTACATGGACAAGTTGGAAAGTGTAACTTGAATCTAGACTCCAGCAGCTCCTTTCACTCAGTATGTTTAGTTTTTATTATCCGTCTAAAAAAAAATCAGTACTTTCGGTGACAATGACAAAAACGACCAAATATTTGAATCACCTAAATGAACACAACCCTGCATGATGTCATCTGAACCAGCCCCATGCCCACTCGCCTGTAAACACACTGGATGGCACAGGCTGCATCCCCACTCTGTTTATGCCCAGCTGGTTGGTTGGCGACTGCTATTTAAATGTAATCCAACCTTGGCCCGGTGCCCGCCTACTGTGCCGTGCCACACAAAGCCAAACGCGGGGTAAAAAGGGGCCTATTATCTGCAAAAACTAAACTAAAGTGTCAGGCTTAGAGACAATAGAGCCTCTGTTTAGTCTGTTGTTTCTGGTGCATGGTACAAGCTATAATTTCGTATTCCTTCTGAGCTGTCATTGTGCAGGCTTCAAATGAAAAGAAATACAAGTTGAGCCAAAAATTGTTTGTAAATTTAAAAGATTCGGCCTCAAAAGAGAAGATGAAAAGAGAAGGGTTTGTGCAAAGACTGTAACTTTCAGGTAATATTAAAGTAGTGAGCAAAGTATTTAGATTCTTTTAATGAGTAACTGTTGAGAAATATGGTCCGTTTCATATGTTGGTAATGTACAGATTATTGTAACTTTTGAAGCATGGTGGCAGAGTGGTTAACACTTCAGGCTCACAGCAAGAAGGTCACAGGTTCAATTCCTGGAGCGCTCGTTACCCTCCTCCTACTAAAAACACATGTACACTGTGGAACTACTCTGTTTTAAAACGTTCAAATAAAGTCACTCTAACACTGCGTAACATGCTTGTCTCCATGGTAATGTTATTGCTTTGTCTAGAATGTTCCACAGTATAGATTAAACTTATCTATCAGCAGGTTACAGCACTACTCTACATTATAGTTCAGCTCTGTGGAGAGTCGCCCCTGTTCACAGAAAGAAGAAACACCCGTAATGAATAAATGCTGGACGGGTTTGTTTAAAGTCATACCATGGAACATTCCAGGGAAAGCAATAACATCTCCGTGGAGACAAGCGCGTAGCGGACTCTCCACCAAAAAAGTTGTACTCAGTTACTTCAACTTAATGCAATTTAAAGTGGCTGTACCAGATTATTTTCAGTGTAGTTGAGAAAAATTAGTTTTACCTCAGTACAGACATTGAATAAGCTGCTCCACTGTGTGCGTCTGCATCTAATTACAAATTGCGCTGTTAGCATGCTAGTTAGTGTTAGCATGACCATGGCGGCAAAAGTCTGATCTGACTGCTGAAAGTTTCTTATAATCTCATCTGCATAAGGTAAGTGAGGAATAACTCGGACCACTGAAAACTATTTCAAATGAAGTAGTAGTTTTCACATTTAAAAGTAAAATAGTAAAATCAGGTACAGCGCCTTTAAGTACAAGTAAAAGTATCTTGTGATAAAACTACTCTTAGAACATGAGCCTTGGTCCTCAAAAGGAGCCCTCTAGCTTGTCTGCAGGTAGAAATAAGACCGGTGCATCTAATTATAAATTGTGCCGTTAGCATGCTAGTTGTTTCTTATAATGAAAGTTTCTTATAATTTCATCTGCAAAAGGTAAGTGAGGAAAAACTTTCTTTGGACCACTGAAAACTGTTTAAAATAGTTCTGTTCCATATTTAAAGGATAGTAAAATCAGGTACAGCGTCTTTAAGTACAAGTAAAAATATTTGGTGATAAAAATACTAACTTTTTTACTCAAAAATGTCACTATGTGCATATCTTGTCATTGGGGATTTCTCATATAGGTAAAACAACATGAGTCTTGGAGCCCTTTAGCCTGTCTGCAGATTTTAATTACACTTCCCTACTGTCCGTCAGCTCTCACGTGGCCTTCTCCGCTCATGTGTTTAATGCATCTCGAGGAGCCTCTAGAGGAGCCTGGGAGCCGCTTTGAAGACGTCAAAAACAGCCTCTGTGATCTGATCTTCACCCAGCAAGCCAGAGACGAACCCCCCAAGATTTATCAACGCTGAACAGATCACCACAAAGAAATCTCAAAGAAGTGTCTGATTAGTTTGTACAGAGGGTAAAAGAGGGTGGGTGAAACACAGAGATGTAACCGAAAACTGGGGTGAAGAAATTAAATATTGAAACTTGAGTTGAGAACTTTAGTCAAGTTTTTAAAGAAATTCTAATTTAACTCCTATATTACGCAAAATTGACTCTTGTGAGCTTTAAGTCGTGTTTTAATGCTGTTACCTCCTCAAAAACAAACCTGGAGTTGTGTTTTGTTTCATTCACACGTTTGAGTAACACTTTATTATTAGTCTGTCCACATCTCCAGATCTCCAAACGCTCTGTTCCACCTTGTGACGTCATGTCGTGGTGGTTTTCAAGTAAACAGCTCCTTTTACCTTTAGTTCAGTAGAGATTGGCAATTCCAGATAATGTCCTTTTGGTTGCAGCAGATTTAAAGATGTACCATGTAACATTTCACGTTTCTGTGACCATGGAGATTTCATGGAATGTTCCACAGTATGGCATTAAACTAATCTATCTTGCATACATTCAATTACAGGTGTTTGTGTTCAGAAATCTCTTGAAAAACCTTGTGAGTGGGCCGTCTCTCCACAGATCTGACCTGTAACTTTGCCTGCTTGTTTTCATTGAGCTAGATAAGTGTATGCCATACTGTGGAACATTCCAGGCAAAGTACTAACATCTCCATGGAGACAAGCAAGTAGCAGACCACAAAAGTTACATGAGTGCAGTTTTAAAGTTTATAAAATTGTGAGTAAAGCTGGTCAATTTCCAAACTCATATATTACGCTGAAAAGCACGATTCTGTGATATAAACTCATAAAATCAGCAAGAATGAAGAACTCAAGGCTAGTTCTGGTGGAGTGCGTAGAGAAAGGTTATCAGCGGTGAAAGAAGATGTCAGCGTGACCGAGGATGAGGTAATTTGTGTTTTGCTTTAGAAGATAAAGTTTCACACGTAATCATAATAATGTGGATGTTGCAATGGCCTTGGAATTCTTTGCTGCTTTAAAAGTTTTTCAAGACTTCAGACCTCAGATTTGGACTCATATTTAAATAAGTTAACTAGTATTTCAGATAGTTTACTAATAATAATTGCTTTATATTGTTTTAGTATTTAATATAACTGTATTTTTGTTTATACAGGAGGAACAAACCTGGGAATGCTTATTGACATTTTGCATTTTCACAGCTCTTTTCCAGGCCCCTTTGCATATAATTATACAATATTATTAAATATGTATTTGTTGATTTATAATTATGGGTGGGTGATATGCTAAAAAAACCGTATCATATAAGATTTTCAACAGACAAGATCACTATTTCAATTTAATCACGATTCAAGCAGTGAGTATCTTTACGTGTTATTAAAAAGTGACTAAAGTCTCGTCTACTGCTTCTGAGAGTTCACACTTCACTGTGATTGGCTGAATCCACCTGTCACTCATCCTCCTCCTGACTCCTGACCAATCGGAAGTGACCGTTTTTGGGCATTTAGCTGTGTTAAACTGAAATGAACTGAATCACTATGACGATATCACAAAAAAACATTGTAAAAGGATCAGATAACAATTTTTATCGCCGTATCGCTCAGTCCTATTTGAAAACCATGTTGATTTGCTAGATAAATGTGTTTAATGTCATACCATGGAACTTTTCAGCAAAGCAATAACATCTCCATGGCTGAAAAGTTGTTGTTGTTGTTGTCTCCATGGTGATGTTATTGCTTTGCCTAAAATGTTCCACAGTATGGCATAATTACGTATCTTTTGTTGTGTTTTTATCATTCCTGTTATATGCAACATTTTAAGGACTTTTCACCATTCAAAAGATATCACATATTGTTTTATATTTAAGTCTTCACCATTCTGAAATGCCTGGATACCGTTACCAAGACTCCCTGTGTGAACTCACTGTCCCAACCTGACCCATATGTGCAAAAACTATAACCTCAAAAACAAACGAGCTACTCCCCTGACTCCTGCCCCACATGGTTGGAGTTAGAACTATATTATGGGAATGCACGCTCTTGTATTTTTGCCCTAAGACCTCCATCTGCCTCTGCTCAGGTTGTTTAGCGCTGGCCTGGACGGATTTAGTTCCTTCTCCTGTTCTTACCGTGCATTTGTGTGGCTTCTCCCCGGTGTGGCGCCTCATATGGACCACCAGCATGTACTGCGCCTTAAAGGGCTTCTGCTCCCGGGAACACTCATCCCAACGGCACACGAACTCCTTCTTCTCACCGTGGATGTGGTCATTGTTGATGTGCTGAAGATAGGAAAAAATGTTTAAATTGTGTAATACAAAATATAAACTTAAATGACAGTAACTCATACTTTTACTCTTTATTTATTGGTCAGAATATGTTATTGGCCAGTATATTTCAAACTGAACAACTGTCAAATATTGAAACTAGATACTCATGGCAAAAAATCAAATTAACAGGACATGATTTGAGTTTAATTTAAGACCTCGTGCAAAGTTAAAAAAGTACTATTATTTTGTACATGAAAATTACATTCTATTTCTAAATAAAGAAGCACTGAGCAAATTTCTTAGTATCGAAATCGATGCAATAGGTGTAATACAGAAAAAGTTTCAGAAGTAGACAGATAGACACTAGAATAATTATCTTATTTTTATAGATAACAAAAAACAAAAACTAGCAGTTTATATTTCAATCTTCTCTCAATGCTTCTAGACATACTTAAAATCTGCACTGTGAATCCTTATTTAAAATCCTAAATTGGAAATCTAATTGAAATTGATAAATTGTAAAAAAAATATAACAATAATAATAATAATGATAATAATAATAATAATAATAATAATAATAATAATAATAATAATAATAATAAACATTGTGCCACTGCATGATGGAAAATATAAAAAAAAAGTAAAAAAAAAAAAAAAGTTAAACAAATTTGAATTAATGTTATCATTATCATATCATTGAGCAAACTTTATCTTTTTTTTTTTTTTTTTTAAATATTGCATTTGATGCATACTGCTGTCCTACTCATGATGTAATAACTTTAAAAAAAACAAAAACAAAAAACAAAACATGAACTTAATAATGTAACGTAATTTAATCATATCAAGCCTATAAACTAATACTATTTGTCTTGGATGCTGCGTTCAGTCTTTGCTTTTAACTTTTATTGCATCTGATTATCTAACTACCATAGCAACATAAAAACCCAATCCAATAATATTATAATAGATAACATAATAACAGAAAATTACATTAGCTTTCCGATGACAGATGCTGGTGAAGCTTTTTTCCAACCAAATTCAAACCACATGGTACAAAAATAGACTGATTTTGTTTACGCGTAGGTCTACTCAGCAAATTCTTGTTTTTTTTCCCACCAAAAGCTTCTCTCTTTCCGTCACACGCAGTCAGATGAATGGGCCTATCCATTAAAGTCACTATTCATTCACAGCAGAAAATAAGTGTTAAAGATGTCATTTGTTATTTCAGGCGGTGTGAGTGTGATGGACTTCCTCGCTGAAGGACAGAAGAGACGGGAAAAAGTCACTATCTTGTTTACGGTCTATTCTCTAAGGTAAAGGAAGTGGGCGACTTAAGGTCCTCAAGGATGCGTAAAACAAAACAAAACTGGGCTATTTGTGCTTTACAAGGGTTTTGTCATGTCATGGTTGGGTCGTAAAGATAATTTTGAAAGTGGAGACTAGTTCAAGGTGGTTGTTATTGTTTCATTCAACATTTATTTCAAATTTTTACGATTCTTTTTGTGTTTGATTTCAGAATATAAAAAATTGCACACTTACTGGCTGAATTAATTACTTAAAATTTAAAGTGCAGACTATTTTGTACAAGCAGTTCTTGAGGTCAAAATAAGTCTACTGTGTACTATAATTATAAACCATGTTACTGTCCGATAATCAGGAAGAGCACTGTTAGCATGCTATTGTTATATTGCTGTTATTAGTTCAACCGTGACAGCAAAACTCCAATCTGGTCTCTAAAAGTAAAAATTACATACAAAATTTAACAAACTATGTAACTTTTCTAGTGTAGAGTCAACCATCTGTTTGTTTCCATGGTGATGTTATTGCTTTGCCGACAATGTCCCACAGTATGGCATTATGTATCTTGGTGTTTTTATTGCTCAAAAAACAAAAAAAAACAAAAAAAAGATCTGACCTGTACCTTGGCCTGGTGGTGCCACTTGCTTGTCTCCATGGATATTAATCAGATTAATGCCTTACTGTGGAATATTCCAGGCATAACCAAAATGTATCAACACCAGAAACGAAAAGTTACACAGTACACCTTTAACTTATGTTCCACCATAGCTCTGTACTTAGACGCTTTCCTCTTTCCACCACAAACAGCCACACGCCCAGCAGTACCACCCTGCTCACAAGGACATCCCTACCCACAATCCCTCACTTCTATTTGCAGTTGGGACCAGAAGAACAAGTGTGTGGCCTCTATGCGCAGGTTATATTGGGCACAAACTTTGTATTTTGGGGCTCATCAGACGGGCTGAGTCTGGGAGCACAAAAGTGAAACGGCAGGTGTGTGTTTCTGCTGATTTAGTGAGACGGTCGAGACCAGACAAAACCTGTTCAGGGAGGAGAAGCCACGGGAAAAAGGTTTGCCAAAAAAAGTTGGGTATGATACAATTTCTGGAGTATGAAAATGCAGCTACTTTTAAGTTGTATTTGGGAAGAATTTGTGTTCATGATTCTCGATTTCAAATAAATAAGGATTCACAGTGCAGATTTTAAACATTGGAATATGAACTGTTCACGAATAGAATAAACTTAGACATTTCAGAACAGTTTTTTTGTTTTTTTTTTTAATTAAAAACTAGATACAATACAATAGAATTTCTGGAGTACAAAAATGCACTTACTTTTAAGTTGTATTTGTATTTTTATGCTTATCGATTTCAAATGGTTATAAACAATTCTGTATCACTGAAACTTTCTGATAGAAAATGCAAACTTTTCACCCAGTCAGTACGCAGATTGATGAGAGGGCAATTTTAAAGGTGCAGTGAGTAACTTTTCTGGTTGTCCCCACTCAGATACCATTGCTTTGACTGGAATGTTCCACAGTATGTCATTAAACTCATCTATTTCCATGGAGACAAGCAGGTGAAGCCACAAGGCCGAGTTACAAGTTAGATCTACGGTGAGGTGAGCTTAAAGTAAACATCAACAGTCGTATAAATGTAAGATAGACGAGTTTAATGGCACACTGTGGAACATTCAGGCAAAGTAATAACATCTCCATGGAGACAAACACTTGGCGTGCCCTCCACAAGAAAAGTTACACAGTGCATCTTTACATCTCATAGTCATAGTTTATCATTGCCATATATACACAAAACAACTTAATATAAATGACAGCATAAAGGTGCATTGTGTAACTTTTCTGGTGGAGAGTCCTCCATCTGCTTTTCTCCATGGAGACCAAACCAGGCCATATTACTGGTCAGATCTGGGGAGAGGCAACCCCACTCACAGTCAGAATGATTGTTTTTCTAGGTATTTTTGAGCAATAAAATGACCTGTAATTGCACAAATGTAAGGTAGATCTGTTTAATGTAACCAGAAGGTGACGGATCCCCAGTTGAAAAGTTACACAGTGCACCTTTAAAGGCAATTTGGGGAAAAAATATTGAAAATTTACAGACTACTCAACTAAAGAAGTACCTACATTGTTTAGTGTAGCTGCTAACACTTTACGGTCACAAGGGACTGACAATTTCCGCTTTAACGCCTTCCAACTTTGGTCTTTTAGCAGCCACTTCATCAAACCGTAATGATTTCCCAGTCTGTATTGTCAAACTTTGTTATACACCCATGGCTTTAAAACGCATTGACCTCAGCAGATCGCCTCAGCTGTCCTTTCCTAGCAAACTGGCATGCCTTCACACACTACGGGAGCTGGGGAGGGCCAAAGTTCCCTGGAGCTAACCCTGGTTCTGACTTGTAGTGAACGCCCATCAGCTCTTGGGTCTGTGGTCCTGACACATTCACCTCTTAGTGTTCACGTGACAACCAGCAAGCTTAACCCACGAGGGGGACTGGATTTACGGGCCGGGGTCGGGAGTGAGGGGTCGGGGGTCAGAGGTCGCGGTGGGTGAGGGATCGGGGGGGCGTTCGGGGGAGGCACAGCTGCGGTTGAATTTGGCGAGCGCCCGCGGGCTCATTACCGGCAGACAGGAAAGATCACAGCCACGTTTAATGAGGGACACAAAGAAGGTGTTTGAGAGTTTTGGTCAAGTGCACGATTCAAGTAAAGGCGTCTAATTAAAATGTATCGCTGAGGGGGTTTTATTTTTTACTTTTAACTTTTTGAAACATTGGGTGTGAATGAAATGTTGTCACTGTTGCAAGAAGTAATTCCCCTGAGCTTTCCTTTTCTCCTATATTTTCTACATTTGTTAGTTAAAGGGTCTGTACCTGATTTTTTCCATGTATTTGAGCAAAACTGTCTTGCAAAACTGTCTAAGAAGCTCTTGAGGTAAAAATATATCAGCTGAGCCCTGTCTGCATTCAATTATAAAGCGTTTTACTCTGTCCAAGAACTAGAAAGTATGTGTTAGCATGCTAGTTGTTGTTAGCATGACCCTGAAAACACTAAAAGCGCTTCTAAACTCATTGCGGTAAATAATTCTGTACCTTTTCTGGTGGGGTGGTCCTCTACTGATTTGTCCCTGGAATTGTTTTATTGCTTTAATGTACGTTGTCATACATGCATTCGTAGTGTGAGCAGGCTTGCCTCTCCACAGATCTAACTTATAACCTCCCGTAGGGGCAGTATCCACTTATGTCCATGGAAATAGATATGTTTCATGACGTACTGTGATATTTGTGTGTTAAACATGTGCGAATAAAACAAAACACAACTCTGGGTACGTTTTTGATGAGGAACATTATAACATAGATCAGAAAATAGCGTAATATGGGCCCTTTAACGGCACTTTAATAATTTAATACTCACATGCACAAGCTGATCCTGGGTGTCGTACTCCTTGCTGCAGCCCTCCCAGTGACAGTTGGTCTCGTAGATGGCCTCAGGCTCCTGTTTACACTCGTCTTTATCCAGATCCTCGCTCAAGTCCAAGACCCCTCCTCCGTGATCCTACAGCCAGAGAACACTTTAAGATTAATGCGCCCGCTCCAATGAGAAGAAATGACAAATGTGCACGTTCAACTGCATCTTTTAACCAAATCTGTGGTCAATACTTGGGACAAACATTTGCGAGTACTATTTTGCATCTGTGTTATCTTATCTTCTCCGTAATCCTAATGAGTTGTTTCTAGATATCAAACCAGCGGCAACGCATTGATTTAAACGGCATTTTTATTCATTACCTTCTGATCAATCTGAAATAGAGGTACGGCGGTGGCTTAATTAATAGCATTTAAAAAGTAATCTATTGTGGTTAATGTAAGAGGTATTACTGGTAAGAGGCTGTGTGGACATACAAGAGAAGATGGATGGAGTTAATGTACTTAGGGGTGTCTAGGGTTAACCCCCAAATAAATATGGGACTTTAGTTTGGTATGGACAACACAAGCAGAAAAAACTGGTCTTTTTAATCCCTTGTTAAAAAGCAATTGCTATTTTTGTCAATTTTACCAATGTCCATAATATAAATCTGTGATATTCCAGATTTTTACTGCCTTAAAAACTTGAAAAACAGAGCTATTTCTGTTTGCAGAGGTCCAAAGTTATTCCTCACTTTGTTAATGCATTTCTAATTATTCACAGCATTGAGTTTATAAGCTCTTTTCACAACTTTCAGAGGCCAGAGCAGAGTTTTGCCATCACGCTAATGTTAACAACAACTAGCATTCTAACAGCACACCACCCTTACTTTTTGGTTCGTGGAGGATAAAAATGCTTTATAATAAGATGAAGACAGCACACAGCGGTCTCATTTCGACCCTTAGTGGTTTATTACATGTAAACAAATGTAAATGTATCCATTGTTTAGATGCTAACAAAAGGTAATATCTAAAAATTGCACTATGCATTTAAACATTCTATTGATACTTTTTTGCTTGAGGCATATAGAGACAATAATTTTGTAAAATGTTACATTATTTTGCTTTAAATATAGTTACATAGCGATAACAAAAAAATCACAGGTGAATTTATCAGTGGTTAAAATGACCTCTAGGCCCATTTACAAGATTTCATTTTGTACCTGAGTGGATGGTGAGATGGGTAGGGGTCCTTCGGCTTCCGTCTTGACCTTTGACCTCTTGGTGTTGAGCGGGTTGACTGTACTGCTTACTGCCGGGTCTCCGCCTGCGTTCTGAAGAGAAGATCCAAAATCAGGGCCATTTTGCATTTGGGGGGCCAAAGATAACTACAAGAGTGTAACTTTTCTGTCACAAAATTACAATAAAACACCAGCACACTTCTTGCATTTAATATGCAAGAAGTGTGCTGGTGTTTAATTGTGCAATGTTAAAATACATTCAGCTTTGGGGGCCCCCTTGAAGCTTGGGCCTCCTATATATTTGCCCGGCCTGCCCTTTACTTAGAAACGCCACTGCTCGAAACCAACCCCGTTACTTAATATCTAAGTTAAATTGTTGCATGATAACTATTTCTTTTTGTGACATTTACAAATCTGTGAATCCCGTATACTACTCCCCAATGGGCTTTCATGGAACCTCAAAGCCTGATTACTTTAACACACAGATCTCCCACTGTATTCCTACTTTTTTTTCTTTTCATTTAACCATCAACCCACTTTATGAAACCACTAGAATCTATTTCACCACTTCTTCACAGCGGGAAGCAGCTAACCAGCGTCGTATCAGATAAGAGAATGCAAATGTCATTTCGTGGTTACACTTTTTGGCGGGAGTTGCGTTCCTTTAGCGCAGAGTGGGGGAGTCTTGGTCACACCAGGCACCACGGCCCATAAGTCAGCCCAGAGACCGCCGCCGAGACTAAACAGTTTAGACTTCTTTACGATCGCCAAAACCACAAAAAGATATGAAAAAAGTTATTGGTAAAGAGGCTTTGATGTGACGACAGGAAGCCATTGACGCCACTTAGTATGGAAAAGAATGGGGAAACTCCGGCAGTTGTGGTGGTGGGATTTATTGAGCATTGAAGGGGGCTGTATGTTCCCACCAAAATATCATTGTTGGTTATACTACTCGTTTGACTAAAACATAGAAAACATAATAAGATTTGACTAAAATCTTTTACATTTTGGTGACATTTATAATTTGACTTACTGGATGGACACCAGCTGTAAACAAGGGGTCAAAACTTAAAGCTACAGTATGTAACTTTCTGGAGGTGGCTTGTCAGCTGCATGATTCCAAGGAATAGAGAGTTAACTTTGGAACATTCTCCATGGAGATAGATACGTTTTATGCCGTACTGCGTTATAGCCTAAGGAGCAACAGTCAGATTTTCAAACCTTTCAGTGCAATAAACATAACCAGAATGCTGTTAATTTTAGTCTATTTTTTGGGCTGAAAAGTTGCACACTGTGGCTTTAAATTGCACAGTAGTTATGATTAGACTAATAGCAATAAATGACAACACCTTTATTTTTTTAAAATGTTTTCCTTGCTCGTAAATTGTCTGTTTTCGATGGAACTTTCAGCGTTGATGACATAGAGGTATCAACGCTTAACTATTAACGCTCAACTTACTGCTACTTCCTGTATTTTTGTACTTTCCTTCTTTTTTCCCTTTAACTTTTTCCTACAAACTGCCACTTAACTGATGTAAAACTCCGATAAAATACTTAACTCAGGTACTATCCCACCAAGCCAAGTACTGTAAACTTCTCATATGTACTTTAAATTAATTTGGCTGTCAACCAAATTGTAAAACGTGGTCTCAGTCACTGTTGAAAACCAGCTATTTAACCACGTCTAAATGTTTGGTTATTATTATGGTTTGTGTCAGGTTAGCACATGGCTTTTAGCTCTGACACAGTGCAGGAGGGAGCTGATAAGAGACAAATGCAAGATGGGTCTGCTCCTGGTATGAGATGTTTACATGAAATAAGGAACATAAAGTAAACAGTGGTGCTATAAAGAGGAAGTGCAGAGAGGTTTAAGTCATGTCCAGTAATAATGTGCTGCTGGATTAAAACGTGTACATTTTTTTGGTGGGATGTAGTGCAGCTGATTATAATGTAGCCTGTCATGACGCATTGTAAAAGGAACCAAAAAGAAGAGTTTGGTTTTAATTACATAAACTTGACTTATCTCTGTCCACAGAAACATGGTAGACATGTTCAAATCAAATAAAGCTTTTTCTGATAACAATTCTAATGCTGCTTTATCCTTCATTACATAAATATTATGTTATACATTATAATTTGGTGTTTTGGTTCTCAAGAATCCAATCAGAAAGCAGAATGAGCCTCACATTAGTTTCTCATTTGGGTTGCCAGTTTCAATGCTGAAATCCAGTTGGTTTAAATCTATCCTCACTACGTAAACTCCAGAACCTGCAGCCAATCATGATGTGTGCTAATGCAGCCTCTGCAGCTCAGTGAGTGAATTCTGGAGCTTCTGAGCTTTCACATGACGCATCTTGTGTCCATATACTGAGAATGAGAAAAATGCAGGTTTTGGCACTGGCAATCCAGGTTCAACTGAAAAAGTAAAGGCTCTATCCAGTTCCTTTAAAGTTAATTTGTTATCTGCGTTTGACCCATTCTGCAATTCCATCTTAAATCAGGTTAGGGTCCAGAGTACCTGATGATTTTGTCTCTCGTCTCGAGGAGGTCAACAGAGAAAACCCACCCAGAACACAGAAAGAACAAGCAAACTCCACACAGAAAAGTTTCACACTGTTTGGGAATTGAACAAAGCACTTTTTTTATCATTTGACACTGTGGGTAAAACAACTTGCTCGACAACACAATAACAATATCCACTATGTTGAGCTGGATTCAGACACTGCAATTCCAACAAAACTTGGACAGTACCAATATTTACATACCGAGATAAAACTGGTTGCAACATAAAATGACTGGTACCTGGTTGGCCTCAGAGTTGGGGGTATTATGGGATGCCGTCATGGAGGAGGTGAGTGGGTGTTGCCGGGCGGAGAAGGAGGCAGGAGAGGGCTGTATCAGAGGAGGAGTGTGACCAAAGGCGTTCAGGCCCCTCTGCTGGGACAGGAGCTGCTGATAGGCCACTGGGTTCATGGGGTGAGGGAAGCTGAATGACGGGCTGGAGAGATAAACATGTGTTAGCAAACGTTTAAAGGCCCTCTAAAATAAATGTATAAGCCAAATGTATTTATTTTTTATTTATTTTAGGCTTCTCAACAAAAACATGCTGATTTCTCAAAAGTGCACAAATGAAAACAAAAATCCAGGTATCCAGGTGTCAAAAGGCTAGGTAGAAATCAACAAATTGCTCTTCTATGTTTTACAGTCCATACACGTTCACCAGTTTGCTCATATTAGCGTTCAGATACACTTTGCCTACACTACGATGGGTTACAATCTCAGTTTGGGGCTCTGAAATCTACCGGGAGCGTTTTAATGTTTTAATCTGCCAGCCCCTTATTCCAGCTGGAGGAACTTTTCAGAGATTTTGATGACATACCTTAACCCCCCCACAGACAGGTGTCCGTAGGAGCTGCTGGCCGCTGAGCTGGAACGTGAGTTGTTGATGTAGGCCACTAAAGAGTTGGGTGAGGTTCGGATCATGGTCTGGAGGTCGATACTGGCGTCGGACAGAGGCGAGATGGACAGGGCCCTCTTCCTGCTCAGTCTGGGGGTCAGGCGAGGGCTGGAGAACCGTGACACTGCTAAGACATAAAGAAGAAGAAAGTTAGATTGTAGAACAGTAAATTAGACAGTTGACAGTTTTAAACATGCAAAAAACAAAAACAACAATACATAGATTTAATTTTTGGTTGGTTTTTCAAAGACACAATATGTAACTTTTCTGGTCGTGCACCAGTTGTACGCTGACACTGGGGGCAAAGTGGGTGAAGTGTCTTGCCCAAGGATACCACGAAAGCAATCATCTGTGCGAGCTGGAATCGCAACTCGCATCGCCAACTTGTGGGTCAAAGGATCTGACCGCTCAACCAGTGATGTTTACGTCGAGAGTGGGATTCGAACCGGCAACCTTCAGATCAGTGACAGACAAAAACTCCACCAACCGAGCTACTTGTCTCCATTTTGTCTGGAATATTTAGCATTTATTTCATCACGAGGGTAAAACATGCATTCTTACGGTGAGCCTGGTGTCACCTGCTTGTCTTCGTGGAGATAGTTAATTTCAATACCATACTGTGGAACATTCAAGGCAAAGCAGTTACATCTCCATTAGACTCACTTTAATCAACCACAGTGAGGGCTACACAGAACTACAGATATAACGACATCCAAAAAACTGTGAATACGCTACTTTTTCCTTTTAAAATAGTTTGACAAGACTTAAACCAAAGAACTAACATTTAAAAGTACTTATATCAGTTATTTCCTCATGTAGTCGGCACTGAAATGGAGCAGACTACACAGACATTTGTAATTCGATATATTGTGATGGTCCAAGATATGTTGAGACTTTTGACGATACGATATCAAGATATTTCGGTTATTCTTACATCCCTGCACAGGACAGTTTAGCATTGCACAATAGCCAGTGGTAGGTCAATTACAGCTAAATTCTAAAGCAGACCTACAAACAAACACTTATTTGCAGCTTTCCCGTGGAGGTCACAGCCGCTATCTCCTGCATCTCTCTCACACACAACTCTCCTATTTAACATTCACATCCTCTTATGCATAATGAATCGCCCCAATCATTCTCCCTAATTACCGTGATAGAGATCTTCTCAAGACCGCTGTACTTGGGCAAGTTAAATGGAGGCAATTTAAACAAATTGATTTCAGAATACCATTAAAAAAGAACAAGGTTGACTTACAAAGGTAGGGTTCACAGCCTCCGCTCAGACCTGATGGGTTTGGACTGAGGAGAGTGGAATTTTCCCATGAACTTAAACATTTGGGTATTTACTTTTATATTGTGATTCAGAATTAGAATGTGTTTGATAATTTTAGATCTATTTATGTTATTTCGGTGTAATGCCGGCCTATTATTTGCTCCCATTAACATCACTGGGACAAGTTCAATGATGTATGGAAAGTACAAAGAAGGAAAACTATTGTACTATTATGTAACACTTATTTTTTCACTTCATTTGATACTGTGGCTGGTAGTTTGTACTAGTTTTACTACAGCAACAAAACAAATACAGAAGAAATCTATGACTACAGAACTACTGCTACCAAATACTTTTACAATATTTTCTCTGCTACAGTTATTACTAATACAACATACTTAGTGATACTTCAAGTACTGTTACTACAACTTTTATTATCACTTGTAGTACTAACTATTACTTCGCCATGTGTATTATTACTGTAGAAAACATCGTTGAATTTTTAAAGAATTTATATTTATGTTTTACTTTATTTATTTGTTTTACTTAATTCTTTAACTTTTTTTTTTCTTTTTTTTAATTTAAATTTTAAAATCATTGGACATCATTGAAGGCACTTATTTATTATTTATTTATTTACTTTTTTGTACTTTTTTTTAAACCATTTTTAAAACTAATTATGTTATTTATTTATTTATTTATTTATTATTATTTTTTATTTTTTTTATTACTAGTGCTACCAAAGCTAACTCACCTAGCCTGTCCATGTACACTTCCCTTGCATATTCCTCCACTAAACACATGGGGTGACAGCTACAGCCCTTGCAGACAGGTGGTGTGGGTGGACAGGCAGCAGCTCCACTTTGGCCTGTAATGAGCTCTTATGGTGGACATCATTGGAGGCGCTGGGGCCCGGAAACTGGTAACGGCCCCCATCACGGCTCACCTAGGCGCATGCACCGTGACCCCGTGCTCATATTTACTGCGTGTCAAGCCCACCGTTTTCAATGTGCTCCCAATCTGAAGGCCCCAGAGCTCCACTCTGCCACCACCGCCACACCAGACCCCCTTATGGCCGTAAAAGAAAGGGGTCTGGCTCTTTTAAAAAAGTTTCGGAGGTGGCAAGAAGTAAAAGGGAGACATGTGTGTTTGGTTAGTGGGCCCCCAGACGCGAGGAGACACTGAAGGTCTAAGCAGCAAAGCAGAGACTGATATGAAAGAGTTGGCAAACACAACAAAAGCCTGTGAGGAATGTACATAAGGAATAATATGTTATTTGGTGGGAGGGGAACAGAGGTTAAACCAATGGGGGAGCTCCAATTATGAAAATGTCTATACTTTGGTTTTGTGTTTAAGGTAGGGGACATATGCCAGGCCTCTATATGGTATGGTAATAAATGATAATGGCTTCTTTCGTATCAGTTTGAATTTGATTTGCAGCTGAAGCTTTTTGAATGGAATAGGCAAGGGATCAGTCAACTCTAGAAAGCTGTAAAAACTGCTGGAGTACCATAATTTGAAAAACATATTGCCGACTACTGAAACTAAGCAGCTCATATCACATTTTAAATAAAAGGTTTTAGCGAAGCAGTGACACCGATATTGGTAAAGAATATGACACAAATGTGATTGGATCTTGATTCAGCCGATATTTTTGTGCCTTTAAATTGTAAATAGACTACTTACCGGGCTTTGTTAGTCCCATGAAGTTTGAAATTTTACTATACCAAGTAGGAATGCACTGAAACAGCTTTTTCTATTCCGATACATCTGCCATGATCCGATATTAACCAATACTTACGCATAGACTGAAAACATAATTTATTTCCTTTAAACACAAACTGCACACGGTAGAAAATCATCCAAATGTTAAACTATTACGAGGCGTTTTGGGGTCCACATTAGACAGTAAATTCTTATTACACCAATTTTTAAGAACTTTAAGAACCAGTATCGTATTACAAAACTGTTCTTTAGCTACTTGAAGGGCATATAAAAGTTACAAACTGAAAAAAATTGGTCAGAGATTATTTGTGTTTTAAAGATGTAATGCTATCTTTAGTCTTTGTTCTGGTAGTGGTTGATATTGGATATCGGCAGATCCAAATTATCGGTACCAGAGCTGAAAAAGCTGTACTGGAAATTATGACTGATCGAAAGGGAGCACTTCAGATTTGTATGACTAGGTATAATTCTTCAACTTATGAGAGTCCGGAGACAAATTATTAGCAAAGAAATAAAAACAACCAAATAAATTAATATGAAAATCTTGGCGTTAACACTGTCTGAATGAATGGAGACTTTTAGCTAGCCCCATACTGTGTCACTACAAATGGGTCACGCAGCTGCCTAGACTTGCTATTTTTCGCAGAGAGGAGTTGCTCGCCACATCTGCCAGAAGATTTTAATGGCAGATAGCTTGCATTAATAATATTCCCCTTTCATGAAGCAGGAAACAGGACTCGCAGGCTGGTGGCATGGCTGCTCTGGCGCCTACCTCACCCCTCTGGGCACCGTGCCACAGAGCCCCACCCCCTTTACAACGCACCGTAGGAATTCTCAAGGCCCGCGGGTAAGAGGTAAAAGATATGGTCCTCTTTCATTAGCTTTTGTTTACTCAGATGGAAGCTGTTGTCTATTTACCTGAGTTCACACGACGCTTGGCAACTGCGTGTTTTATTGGCAGTGGTGGAACGTACTGTAGTATCTGTACTTTACTTAAAGGTGCATTGTGTAACTTTTTTGGTGGAGGGTCCATCACCTGTTTGTTTCTATAGATATGTAATTTCTCTGCTTAGAATGTTCCACAATGTGACAAACAGTTCTACCTTACATAAATTTAACTACAAGTGGTTTTATAGCTTAAAAATACCTAATAAAACTGGCATTCTGACTGTGAGCGGGGTCACCTCTCCACAGATCTGACCTGTAACTTGGTCTGGTTTGGTCTCCATGAAGATAGAAAGGTTTAATGCCACACTGTGAAACATTTCAGACAAAGCAATAACATCTCCAGGGAGAAAGAGATACTTTTTGATGGACCCTCCACCAGAGAAGTTACACGTAGAACGTAGTATCTGTACTTTACTTAAAGATGCATTGTGTAACTTTTCTGGTGGAGGGTCCATCACCTGTTTGTTGCTATGGATATGTCATTGCTCTGCTTTAGAGTGTTCCACAATGTGACATTAAACAGATCTACCTTACATGAATTCAACTACAAGTGGTTTTATAGCTTAAAAATACCTCGAAAAACAGGCAGTCTGACTGTGAGCGGGTTGCCTCTCCACAGATCTGACCTGTAACTTGGTCTGGTTTGGTCTCCATGAAGATAGAAAGGTTTAATGCCATACTGTGAAACATTCCAGACAAAGTAATAACATCTCCATGGAGAAAGAGATACTTTTGATGGACAAAAAAGAACCATAAAGCACCTTTTAAGTAGTACTTTTACTTTTACTTAGGTATATTTTTGCTCCAGTATGTGTACTTTTACTTAAGTAACAAAATCGAGTACTCCTTCCACCACTATTTATTGGTGGCGCTCCTAATTGAAAGGGTAGAGCAGGTTCCGGCACGGAGCTAGAAAACAGATGTTGCATGGACCAGTGTGCTGTAATACGCCAATGATTCTAGCCTGTTTGTAATTGTGGGATCTGGATTTATATAGGCATAATTATAGGCACGGGGGGCGTCCATTGATACAGTAAAGAAATATATTAAAAAGCGCGTGTATGTTTGCGATTATTTTCAAGTCGTGCTGTTTTAAAATGAAACGGCTTTGTGGAAAATGAAAACACGTTAATTGCAGGGTTGTGCTAATCTCTGAGAGTAAGTGTGACCCAGGCCTGGCGTAAATATCAGGCTGTTATATATGCGCTGTGAAGTCTGTAACCTTTGTAAAACCTTTGTAAAACCTTTGTAATGCTAAAATCACTCTTAAGAATATGTTGTTATAAGTAATTATGCTAGCTACAGACGCTTTTACTTTTCCCTTGAGAGTTTTGCGTTTTTGCTGGGCGACACAATGGATCATAGAAATTAAAATATTTGAAATAGACCGGTAAGAATTTTGTTACTTAAAGGTGCATGATTTTGGCCATGGAGATGTTATTTCTTGGTCTGGATTGTCTCACAGTATGGTATTAAACCTTTCTATCTACATGGAGACCAAACCAGACCAAGTTACAGGTCAGATCTGTGGAGAAGCAACCCTACTCACAGTCAGAATGTTTGTTTTTCTATGTATTTTTGAGCTGTAAAACCACCTGTAATTGAATAAAAGTAAAGTAGAGCTGTTTAATGTCATACTGTGGAACATTCCAGGCAGAGCAATGACATCTCCATAGAAAGGTAACGGACCCCCAACCAGAATGTTACATAGTGCACCTTTAAGTCAAAGTACATATACTCAAAAAACTCAAGTAAAAGTAAAATTATCACACGAAAAATCGACCTAAGTAAAAGTATTAAAGTACCCGTTTAAAATGTACTTAAAGAGTAAAAAGTAAAAGTATTATGCGCAGATTTTGAGATCTAATAAAGCTTCAAATGTTGTAATTTTAGTAAAGATTTGTGCTGAATTTTGTTCAACAGAATCAACTGAATCAATAATTTTTCAAACTGTTTTATCTGTTTATTTTTGCTCAAAATGTGAATGTCTTAAAAATAAACCCTCAGCCATTTCAGCAGGTCTCAGCCAATAATAAAAAATACTTTTACTTTTCAGTCCTGTTCAAAAATGTAGTGGGGTAGAAAGTACAGATACCTGCCCCAAATGTAGTGAAGTAAAAGTAAAAAATATCAACTTTAAAATCTAGTGCTACTTTTACTGTTACGTTCCACCACTGGATTTGAACTGGCAACCTTCCAGATGGTGGGTGAATTTATATATATATAGCATTGTTAAACTTACTTTTACACGTTTAAGTCTTCTTCTTAACTCATTTTGTGCAAGTCATGCATTGTGCTGAGATTTTGATGTTTTTCCAAATGTAATTGCCTCAGTCTCTGTAAATATAACAGGACTAATGGCTCATTGTGGGTTTATTTGAATGACGCTTACATTTTATAGTGCAATATTTTTTTTATAAGTTTGAAGAGCACTTCCTTTTATGTTTGTGAATAAAAATACTGAAAATATAATGCGTTATTGACTAAGTTTTACATTACAAGCTCTGTGATGTGAGTTTGACCTTGTCTGAGGTGAGGCAGGCCATATGTCCAGTATCTTTCCCTGTAATGAGCGGTCACCCCCACCCACCGCACCGGGGTCTGACGCAGAGCCAGCGCAGCCCAAGGCCTCCACATCTTTACCCAGCCACCCCCTGGGGTCTCTGGAGTGGACCAATGTTTATTTTCCCTGCTAAATCTCACTAATGCTAACACAGTGAATTTATTAGGAGAGTTGCTGGTGCTGAATCCTCTATGAGCCCCCAGTGTGCCGGCCAAAGCCACCGTTGTTTACGCACACACTTGCCGCCATGTGCACATCAACCAACATATAGTTAAGTGTTTGTGTATGGAGCCCCTCCTTGCCCACTCACTCCTCACCGCCGCATATGTACACAAATGTATCTGCTCCCTTCGCTTTGCTGCGTCTACAGAAAATCCCTTTTCCTCAGGATGGCCACATTTACTTTGGCGGCTGCTTTTGTCGTGGGAGCGCCGGACCGTGCCCACAGGTCGCTCTGATATTCCTGTGCCCACCCAGCCCCGACATACCTGCACGCTCAGGCATAAACAGCCTCCTCAATGCCTCCCAATGTGAGCAGCCATATTTACAGTACAGCATGCTAATCAGAGTTAACCGGCTTTTCATTGGGTTTGGAACGGCTGCTGCGTCTATGGTGGATCAGAGAGGGATCGTTTTACTAACTCTACACAAAGATTATAGGAGCCTGGTAGGTTTGCTGATGAAAAGACTGTATGTTTTGGGTACACTACAAGGTTTCATGGAGAGAAAGTCTTCAGTGTAAAATTTAAAGGCTCCAGCACTTAGATCAGCACAATTTGATGACTGCTGTTAATGGCTGAGTGCCAAAAAGGTGATTTTGACCTTTGATTTTGTGTCACATTTTAACATTTTCTTTCTATAGTCAAAAAACGGAAACAAAACACAGTAATACGTTTATTTCTGTAACTGTGAAAATCAATTGGCGTGTTTTATTTGTGGATCATTGTTAGTACGAAAGGCCCTCTGGTGTTTTCCCTTAAAGGTGCATTGTGTAACTTTTCTGCTGGAGAGTCCGTCAAATGTTTTCCTCCATGGAGATGTTATTTCTCTGACTGGAATGTTTCACAGTCTGGCATTAAACCTTTCTATCTTCATGGAGACCAAACCAAACCAAGTTACATGTCAGATCTTTGGACAGGCGACCCCGCTCACAGTCAAAATGCCTGTTTCTCTAGGTATTTTTGGGCTATAACGCCAGCTGTAATTGAATAAATGTAGATCAGTATTTAGGTTATGGAACATTCCAGGGAGAGCAGTGACATATCCAAAGAAAAAAGCAGGTGATGGACCCCTAACCAAAAACTTACATAGTGCACCTTTACGTAAAAATAGTGGTATGAACGAAGTCTGTCAGGAAGAGCTTTAGCACCTTGTAATTGAATTAATGGCTAATTCTAAGGAGGTTAGCCACAAGTCATTACCTGGACATTAGCCAGTGCTTTAACATACTTTGGGATGGACCAGAAGACTTAAAGCTCCTTCACTAATGCATGTATTTACAACCTTTCCACCAAGGCATCTTTGTGGCATGTTCCAGTCTGCAATTTACTTATCCAGGGGGAAAACCGGGGGCTGGGAGGGTGTGAAGCCGCGCTATGAGTTCACCGAGTCCGACTAGCTATTTGCGGTGGGTCTGCTGAATATTAATGCATAAATTGATTTTTAATATGAGCTTCTAGATCTGTCCTGCTTTCCAAAACTAACTGCAGGACTGAAAACATGCAGTATGCGCCACTCCTCCTCCCGCGCTAAGCTGGTAAATAACGCCTTTGATTCGTGTTGAGGCTGCCCACGATGACCATTAGCCCTCCGCCTCTGTCAATACCAACCGTGTGCCCGGACGCCGCAATGGAAGAGTGCCCCGACTGGACTGGCACGGCGGAGCGTCCCTGACCGACCACATCACTCCTATGGACGGGCAGAGCGCTACATGAAAGCCTATGGGACTCGGGGATAAGGAGAGTGGCGCAGATGAGGTGGGGGCCAGTGGCTTTTTGAGTAAACAGCTTCGCCAAACAAGCGCGGGCACGGCTACACAGCAGCGGTCACTGGGGTGGTTGGAGGGGGCGGAGAAGAGAGGGGTGGTCAGCTAACAAACTTGCAATTTAGGGTTGAGTGACTGAGGTCATTTGAAATAGAAATCGCAATATCAGATCTTAAAGAGCGCATATTACACAAAATGGACTCTTAGGAGCTTTAATCCATGTTATAATGTTGGTACTTCCTCAAAAATATACCTGGAGTTGTGTTTTGCTTCATTCACACATGTTTTACTAATCCTGTGTTATTAGTCTGTCTACATTTCTCAATCTGAAATGCTTTGTTCCACCTTGTGATGTCATGAAATGTTTTTTTTCTTTTTTAATCCGATTCATCTAAAGGCTCACGCTGTTAATGGCTGTGTGCTTATTTTGAATTGTACAATATCTTTGATTTTGTGACACATTTTAATCTGAAATGCTTTGTTCCAACTTGTGATGTCATGAAGCAGTGTTTTTCAAGATAACAGCTACCTTTTACCTTTAGTTCAGTAGAGATGGGAAATACCAGGGTTGAAATGCTCAGAATGATTCTAGTGAAGATGTATAGAGTTTAAAAACACAGTGGAGCACTTCCTGTATGACCACATGACGAGATGAGAAGAGAATTCGCTTAAATATGCAAGGTTTGTGTGTTAAACATGTGTGAATGAAACAAAACACAACTCCAGGTCTGTTTGTGACGAGGAAACGACATTATAACAGAAAATAGTGTAATGCGGGCCCTTTAAATGTTTTGCTATGTGCGTGAGGATGCTGACTTGACCGGAGGTTGATTTTGGTTTTTCTGGGTGGGCGGTTTGGGCAGGATGAAAGAAAAAGTGCTCGAGAAGTGAATTGGTGGTCAGTCTCCAAAATAGCAGGGAGTACTTGATTATCAGGCATTGAAAGGTTCAGCTTTCACGGACACTTTTCCACTTTGTGCTCTCTCTCTATCCTCCATTCATGAGGGATGAAGGTTTCTTGGATGAGTTTGAGCTCTGAAATCAAAGCTTCGTGCCGGGGCCTGACCATCATTTTGATTCAGAGCGGAGCCAAGAAACAAGCTAGTCTCTGTGCGGTTGTTTCTTGGCCATTAGCGAGACTGTCAGAAGTTTGGCAAGGTACAATAATATGCCCTCGCTAAGCTAAAGTGCACATGCTAAGCTAATGTGTGCATGCTAAAGTAATGCATCAATGCTAATATTATATCTGTCACGTTAACACACAAGTACGATATATTACTGAAGAAAATATTGACAAAAAACGATAATATTGAATGCCACTGTCGCTGTCAACTATTCTATATGTTTTGTATCGTTAAAGGACCCATAGTACGCAATTTTCTAATGTTGTTCCTCATCAAAATACCTGGAGCTGTGTTTTGTTTCACACGTACTCCTTCACTAGAATAATTTGGACAATTTCAGATCTGGAATTCTTTACTGAACGAACGGTAAAAGGAGCCGTTAACTTGAAAACTGCTGCCTCATGACATCACAGGGTGGAACAGAGCATTTGGAGATGTAGATACACTAAAAACAAAAGGTTGAATGAATGAATGAAACAAAACGCAACTCCAGGTATGTTTTTGATGAGCTAACAATATTATAACATTAAATTTTGCTTAATATAGAACCTTTAATGAACATGAGCTACAATGCTAGTAAATAAATACACTTAATGAATCACAGAAATTATTTATTCAACATTCTGAGCTCAAATTTTACTATAGTGTAGAAAAATGACAAAAACTTCCTCACTAATACAAAAAAAAAGGACCCAAGATAAATACTGACCCCCAAAATAGCTAATATTATGCGTAAATGTAATTTGTTAAAGGTTGCATTACAACTTTTCTGGTAGAGGCCCCGTCATATACTTTTCTCCGTGGAAATGTTATTGTTTTGTCTGGAATGTTTCACAGTATGGCTTTAAACCTTTCTATCTTCATGGAGACCAAACCAGACCAAATTACAGGCTGGATCTGTGGAGAAGCAACCCCGCTCACAGTCAGAATGCCTGTTTTTCTAGGTATTTTTGAGCTATAAAATGTAACGTAGAAAAAAAATGTTTAATGTCACACTGTGGAACATTCCAGGCAGAGCAATGACATATCCATAGAAACAAGCAGGTGAGGTGACAGACCACCAACCAAAAAGTTAATAATCTAATCTCCTGCTAACTCTTCTCGAATAACATCTTCCCACACTGGCTTTTCTCAGGTATTCACTAGTTGTTTTGGATCTACATTTTTTATGGGCATGTACCTTGGGGCTTTTAGCTTTTACACAGGCCTTAACCACCATCCCTGTTCAACATCTAAAAGTCTACGAGAACTCCACGGGCTTTGATGTGGTAAACTATTCCAAGCAGAAGAGGAAGAACAAGAGGATGGTATCAACATACCTGCTGCTGGGAACAAAGGGGAAGAGGCAGTAAAAGTCGGTTGTTACACTTGTAGAAGGGATGAAAGACACACAAAGGATCAAGATGCGTCGGTGCTTATAATTGAAATATAAAGTGTAGCAGGTCAGAATATGGTGTGGTTTTGGGTGAGGAGGTTTATCTTATCACTTTCGACGAGTGTTTTAATGTTGTTTCCTCATAGTAAACCCTGCATATTTTGACTTCTTCTTGAGTTCTTTTCTCAAATAGAAAATACAGGAATACAGATAATCCACTGTCTTTTTAAACTCCAGACAGCTTCACTAGAGTAATTTGGTTGATTTCAGCCCTGGAATTGCCAGTCTCTACAAAAAAAAAAGGTAAAAAGTAGCTGGTAACTTGCAAACTACTGCTTCATGACATCACGAGGTAGAACAGAGCATTTTGAGCTTTGGAGATGGAGAGAGACTAATAATAAAGGGTTATTCAAAAATACAAAACACAAAAGACAACTCTGGGTAACACCATTCTAATGTGGCTTAACGCTCTAAAGAATCCATTTTGTGTAATATAGGACCTTTAAAACAAAATCTGTGTTGGTCATATGCTTTTTAAAATCAAATTCAGTCATTCTTATCACAATGGCCAACCTTCGTAATGCATTAAAAAGGCTATTTTATGAAAGAAGTTACCACATGTGCGACCATTATCATTACAGTCGTATGATTTTGCACAGGGCTGAAAATAAGTTATATACAGACTATAAAGAGGATTTTAGGCCTGAGTGCATGTTGTTGACTTGTTGGTGAACATTTTACACAAATCAACCTATTTTTTTTCTGAACAATTTTGGAAAAATATTTAAAATATCATGATTGTGATTAGATGTGCGATTTATGTTTAAATAGTAGGATTCTGTTCAAAGTTCACATTTTAAACAGAGGAATTGACTAAAAAGACTCAAATATGAACAAACTAATACAAGAATCACACTTTTGAACACGTTTGTACAGATTTAAACAGCACGGTTATCAGTTTTTATGCACAATAAGAATATTTTGGTCTTTGTGAAGGACATTATGGTACTTCAAAAACTGCAGCATTTGCGATTTCTCCATTTAAATTGTGATTCTGATTCAATTGCAATGAATCTTCCAACCTTAAACTACCTGGCAAAAGGAGAAAGAACTGAGGAAGCAGCTTGGATGAGCTGCGAAACGTGTTCGACCAAATAAACTCTGTCCAGTTGACAAATTAAATTTCTCCTTTTGCCATGGATTCTACCTGGACGACTGAGGGATTCTACACACATCTTAAACTACCTGAATATTTTAGCGGCAAGGCTTTTCTCTTGTTCCCCATTGAAACAAATGTGATTCCCGGCAGATGTACCAACTCAAACAGAACTGTGGGTCAGTGGCAGTCAGAAGTAAACGTGGTGGAATAAGCAGGATATGAGGATCTTAATATCATCCATCAGAATCTCACCATTCACAAGGTTTATATAGTCTATTAACATTATCAGAATCTCACCATCCACCGGGTTTATGTAGTCTGGGAGATGACCGGCCGCTGCCACCGCTGCTGCTGCGGCTGCTGCAGCTCCGCTCTGCATCAGGAGGTCTCCGTAGGGGCTCCTCTGGCTCGCACTGGCCATCAGGTGGTAGTATTCTGTGGGGTTGGCTCCTGGGGGAGGAGGGGGGAGGCTGAACAGGGCTCGGTCTTTCAGGTGTTCATGGGAAACTAAACAGGAGAAAGGAAAGGAAATGTTGTTTTGGTAAGCTTTTTGCTGACAGTACACTTTAAAACTTTTCGGTTGAGGGTCCATCACCTGCTTGTTTCAATGGATATGGCATTGCTCTTCTTAGAATGTCCCACAGTGTGACATTAAACAGCTCTACTTTACATTTATTCAGTTACAGGTGGTTTAATTGCTCAAAAATACCTAGAAAAATAGGCATTCTGACTGTGAGCGGGGTTGCCTCTCCACAGATCTGACCTGTAACTTGGTCTGGTTTGGTCTCCATGGAAATAGGAAAGTTTAATGCCATACTGTGAAATATTCCAGACAAAGCAATAACATCTCCATGAAGAAAAGTATTTGACGGGCCCTCCACCAGAAAAGTTACACAATACACCTTTGACACAACACCAAAAAGTTAGCATCACAATATTGCAATAAAATTATAGAAAGTCATTTTTTGGGCAACAATATCTCGCATCAATAACGATTAGACTAACTAATTAACTAAATTTGCTCTCTGCATTTGACCCATCCTTCCGAGCCACTTCATATTAGAGAAACTATTAGACAAAATTGCAATTAACAATTTAAAACAAAATATCCTACTATTTGAATGGTAAAACGTCCTTAAAATATTGCCTATATCAGAAACAATGAAAAAACTTTATAGATGGGTCAAACGTAGGGGACAAATTTCTGTTCACGTACACATTATACCTTATAGTCTCCAAAAACCCAGCCTGTTACACTTACTACCACTGCTCGCCAACTACTAAAAGCACTATTAATCAAACCTCTATTGATCCAAACGTTGCCAAGATCGTAATCCTTCAGTTTGTTTCTGTGCTACACATACTTTGACCTACATCTGCTAACGGCTACATTTTCCTAAGGTCTACCCCGAGGTCACAGCCATGTAAAGTGATGCATTTTGACAAGTCACAGGAGCTCAAATCCATCATGAAAACCGAGTAACACATTGGCGGACGTCTTCTTACATGCAGCTTGACAAACTGACAAAACAAAGGAGGCTGAAAAGAAAGGTTGAAAGAGAAGGTCTCAACTGAACAGACAAGTGGCCTGCTTTACAGATTTGAAGATTTGTGCTTTGCGTGCATGCCCCGGGGCGTGAGCCGTTTGATAAAAGATGTCTGATGTCTTTGAGGCTCGCTGGCTTGTGGGGAAATATCTCTCGGGAGTAGGAGGAAGCTCGGCCGAGTAAAGGAGGGAGAGGAGGGAGGAGGTCAGTGGTGAATGGAACAAAGTACAATAGTAAAAGTACAAATCTTAAGTACAATTTTTAGGTATCTGTACTTTACTTAAAGGTGCATTGTGTAACTTTTTGGTGGAGGGTCTGTCAACTGCTTGTTGCTATGGCTATGTCACTGCTCAGCCTGGAATGTTCCACAGTATGACATTAAACAGCTCTACCTTACATTTATTTAATTACAGGTGGTTTTACAGCTCAAAAATACCTAGAAAAACAGGCATTCTGACTGTGAGCGGGGTCACCTCTCCACAGATCTGAGCTGTAACTTGGTCTGGTTTGGTCTCCACGGAGATAGAAAGGAGATAGGTCCTCCACTAGAAAAGTTACACAGTGCAGCTTTAAAGGTCCTCAGGTTTTGTAAGGCTTGGTTTGGTCTCTATAAAAATAGAAAGGTTTAATGCCACACTGTGAAACATTCCAGACAAACCAATAACATCTCCATGAAGAAGAACACATTAAGTACATTTTACAGTGGATACTTTTTACTTTTACTCCACTACATTTGACAGCATGCGTCTGTACTTTCTACTCCACTACATTTTAGATATGGACTGAAAAGTAAAAAGTACTTTTCTTAATGGTTTGAGACCTGCTGAAATGATTTATTTTTACCACATTTAATTTGCGTTAACGTCCCAACTTTGAGAAAAATGAAGAAATCAACTGAATAACTTAAAATTAAAAATCAAAATCACTACATTTGATGCTTTAATTGTTCTTAAAATCTCTGCAAAATACTTTAATGTACGTTTTTAAACAGGTACTTTGATCATTTTACTTAAGCAGATTTTTTATTCATGTGATATTTTTACTTTTGCTTGAGTAATCTTTTGCCTCGGTATCTGTACTTTTACTCAAACAGCACAATGGAGAACTTTATCCACTGCAGGAGGTAGAGGAAGGAGGAAGAGTGTCTTAGGTCTGACAGGCTGGGGTCTCGTGTACACAGCAGGTGCACGGTGGTATAATGCTGAGGAAGGCCTTAAATGTGCAAAAGTTGTATTGATAAAAAAATCTGCTCACACCTGCAAGTGTCAAGTTTAAAAATGACGTATCAAAAAACAACAACGTTTTTTTGCACTGCTAGTGTATTGGTAAAAATAGAAAGTCACTTGGGTAATGACTATTTCAGTTCGTATTTGGTTGGTTTCTACGCTAGCCAGCTAACTACAGCACTCAAAACTGTTGCTAATCCTAATGCTATTGTGATTGTGAGATGCTGTGTCCAAATCGTTTCCGTTGTGGATCAATAAAGTTTGTCTAAGTCTACGTTTAAGTCGGGGTCCACCGCCTATTCCGACATCCCTTAATTACGACATGCCTTTATTTAGACGCGCAGGTTTTCGCTATTCTGACACGTCATATTTTAATTTTTTGGTTGCGATAGTCTATCCAAGCGCGTCTCTCGCTTCCTCGCTGCCTCCGTTTATGATTAGATATTTTCCCGAAGGCTGGCCTATGCTCTTTTTTAAAACGCATGACTGTTTCCCACGGCTATCAGGACATTTTCATTTTCCCACCGTCTGATACCCTATGTGGCCGAAGTATTCTCTTATGATATATGTGAGTGCAAACTATAATAGGCTATCACATTAATATTATTCATGTCAAAAAAGCGGAATGTTTGAAAAATAGTAAAGTGCCGCTACTACGACAATGAAAGAATAAAATGTTGAAGTAGTGGGACGCTTGAAAAATAACGTCTATGCCGCTACTCGGACAATTTGACGTCAGTGTCTAAATAGCGGCATGTTGGAATAGCAGCGTGTAACCGTTTAAGTCTAATGTCCATCAAAAGTGGTCAGAAATCAAATCTGTTCCTTTTTATTGGTAAAAATAGCATTCAGTATGTTATCTAGTAGTAGGAATTAGCAGTCAGTCAAATCTTTCTCGCTAAAATTTCAAAACAAGACTTTTTTAGTACCCAGAAAACAAGCTAATATAAGTAGTAGTTGTCACTGAACTGGAACACTGAGTTGAAAGTACATGTGGCTAGCAAAAGATAAAACACCAGTGTAGATAATATATGGCAGCCATCTTGAATGACGCAAGTTCAAACTGCTATCTTAAAGGGCCCATATTACGCGATTTTCTAATCTATGTTATAATGTTGTTTCCTCATCACAAACATACCTGTTGTGTTTTGTTTCATTTACACATGTTTAACACACAAATCCTGCATATTTAGGCTGAGTCCTTCTCTCAAACTGAAAACACTCTGTTCCACCTTGTGATGTCATGTGGTAATACAGGAAGTGCTCCATACACCTTCACTGGAATCATTTGGATAATTACAGCCCTGGAATTGTCAATCTTCATGACGTAACAAGGTGGAACAGAGCATTTAGAGGTTTGGAGATGTAGACTAATAAATAAGGATTATTCAAACTTAGACAAATTTTATTGATCCACAGGGGAAATTACTTGGACACAGCAGCTCATACATCACAATATATTATAATAACAAAAAAAAGATGGCAAGAGACAGGTGTCAAATAAGTGAATGAAACAAAACACAACTCCGGGTATGTTTTTGAGGAGGTAACTACATTCTAACATGACTTAAAGCTCACAAGAGTCAGTTTTGTGTAATATAGAACCTTTTAAAAAAAACTGCGGTAAGTAAAAGTTGGCAGTGTGGGTCGGGGTGCAAATTGGGTAAAAACTGGTAAACCAAAACCGCTCCTCAGCTTCCACGCCACCGCAGCCCGAGCGTTAACGGGCCCCATCAGGAGCGATTAGACCAGGGCTGGGTTAAAGGGGTACAGGCCCGTAGTGACCGGGGACTTTTCCAGCGCCAGATCACGTTACCTCCTCCACAGAGCAGCATTTTCTATAAGTGTTTGTGCGTGCGTGACCTCACCGTTGAAGCAAGCAGGAGTAGCAGAAGCAACATTTGGTTCAAGTTAAAACCAGGCCTGTAAGTTATGCTATATCAGTTACTTTGTGTTCTAAACGCAGTTTAGAAATGCGGCCCTTTCTCTAGACTGGAAAGCGATCCTAATGTTTTAAGAGGCTTTTCGAGATGGATAGTTCCACTGATTTTGATGCAAGAGGTCGCGGTTTCAATTCTCTGACATGAAGACTACAACAAGACTAGCTTAAACGCGCTGAACCTGATTTTCATTCTTTTAAAAACATTAAAAACAGAATCAGATCATTTTAAACAGTGATCCAAACTCATTCCTCACTTACCTTATGCATTCATAGCATCCTAATTATTCACTGCCATGGGTTTATAATTGCATTTCACAACTCTCAGAGACGAGCATGCTAACGCGCACTTCCTCATCATCAAACAACAAACGTTTTATAATAAGTTGCAGACAGTTCACAGCTGACTTATTTTGACCTTAAGAGCTGCTTGTACAATAAATCTCTACTGGGGTAAGACGAACTTTGCTCAGACATATCGGAAAAATCGGTTACAGGTCCTTAAAACTGGGGTGTTCCAAGCTGTGATCGCCGGTGCAAACGGCTTGAGGTTTCAGACCCACTTTGCTATTAAATAAGTTTTGCTTGTCTGGCTCCCTTCCCGTACAGTCCCAACGTATAGACTTACTCCATTAGCTGCTTCTGGGTGGAAATTTCACACTTATAAAACCATCTTTATGTTCTGGTTTGCTTAAGACTAGCTGTGAAAATGGCCGAGACCTGTTGAAAACCTCGCTCCAAAACCACAAATTAAATTTATATAGTGTACATTTGAGGCAGTTAGGATTTCACAAGCGGTCTTCAACACATGGCTAGCACCCAGGTATCCTATCAGGAGTTTATACACGCTCGGCTGCCTGCTGTACTACCAGGCTTTATTTATGTTCTGCAAAACTGCATTATGCCGGCGTTCCATATTTGCCTCTACTTTATCAGTGACACCATCTTTTCTTCTCTTCGTGAAAGGGTAGTGAACCATTCCTTTGCCAAAAGCGTGCCCTTGGTGATTTATTTGTGGAGGCTGGAGGCTCCGCTGCTCCGCTTTGTGACCTGCTCTTTGGGATGGGGGCAGTGAGAACCAGTCTGTTAAAGCAGAGATGAGATGCGAGGAATTAGCAGGTTAACCCCAGTTTGGTGTGTATTTTTGTGGTTCGAATCCCATTAGAACCTTCAAAAAATCTGCTTGAAGGTTGAAGAGCCACAGCTGGACTAGAGTTACCTGACGTAACATGGCTACAGATATGAGCTCATTCACTACATTCATTGACAAAGTGGTTAAAGTGTCTTGCCTAAGGACTCTACGACAGTATGCCCCTAAACACAAGTGAGTCTTACCACAACTATGGATGCCTACGAGGGCCAAACTCAAAACTATTAATTCAGCTGATAGAAAAATGTAAAATTTCTTGTGTCGAAATGAAAATGCGTCTCCTCTTCAGTGCTAAGTTTGTCGTATACGGCCATGATTCTATGTGGTTCTCTGGAACATGAAACACATATTTTCCCAATATTTAAGGATGATTCACTGCAAGTTAAAGCTACCATCTGTAAGTTTATTTGATGTTTTGTTACCAGTAGAAACCTGTTGTTTGTTGTTTCTGTTCAGACTCACCTTTGCTCTTCTGGTCTTCTTCTGTCACACCAAAGTTGGCGCACTATCAGACTGCAGTAACGTAGATAACATCTAGTGGCGATATGTGAGAATATAACCGGAGCGGGTCAGCCAGTCTAATTACAGATGGTAGCTTTAACCTTGACTTTTTCCTTATTACAAAATCATACCACATAAAGCGTCTTTTATGAAACACCTTGCAGAATTTAAACACCATCGCTTTTACTTGAGTTACTACTTGCCTACCTTAACCCTACTTGTATTTGCGCACAGAATTTGGCGCCTCTCCTGCTAATTTCCATAGTTTCTGCTTCACCCGCACATTCTCTCCGGAGTCTCCTTGCCCAAATCCTTCTGCAAACTCCAATCACATAGGAAAACAGCCCAACCTGAACTGCTGAAAGGTGCGTTCAGCGTTTTCTGTGTGCAGATGTACGAGGTGCAAGGCTAATTATCGCTATTGGTCAAGTCTGTGCAAACTGGGAGCACGCCGTTTGCAGACAGGCCCAGTTCAGAGCTGGCAGGATACATAAATTTTCAACCCGCTCAACTCTAATCTCACCTCTTTAATGTTAACTGGTAGAATAACAGAGAGGAGACTTTTTCCACATCACTGGCAGTCCGTAAGCTCAGACTGTGCACGACATACATCACCGGGAGACTAAATATTTCCATCCTGGCAGATCTAGAATGCAGAGGAGCGCGGAACAGGTAACGCTAGTGTTTATAGAGCCACAGGGCATTGAGAGCTAGCTACTACGCTAAGCCGCTAAGACTGTTTGCGCGTGATATGAAGCGAGTTGTGTCTAATGCTTTGTTTGATGTAGCAGTGGCAGGGCAGGCGCCAAGTAGTTAGATTTATGATTGCTCCAGTCAAACAGGTCAGGACAAATGTATACCTGCCGCGCTATGTGTTTAGAATGCGGATAATATACTGTGGGTTTAATATAGAACACAACATGTATTACAGATAGAAGGGCATGTGTGAATAAAATAATGTTTGGAAATGGAAATTACAGGTCTTATATTACACAAAATTGAGGTTTAAGTCATGTTAGAATGTTGTTACCACATCAAAAATATACCTGGAGTTGTGTTTTGCTTCATTCACACATGTTTGAGTAATCTTTTATTATTAGTCTGTCTACATTTCCAGAGTTCAAGACGCTCTGTTCCACCTTGTGATGTCATGAAGCTGTAGTTTTCAAGTTAACAGCTACTTTTACCTTCAGTTCAGTAAAGATCGGCGATTCCAGGGCTGAAATGATTAGTGAAGGTGTGTGGAGTTTAAAAACACAGTGTAGCAGTTCCTGTATTACCACATGACATCACAAGGTGGAACAGAGCGTCTTCTGTTTGAGAGAAGAAGTCTAGTGTTCAGGGTTTGTGTGTTAAACATGTGTGAATGAAACAAAACACAACTCCAGGTGCGTTTGTGATGAGGAAACAACATTATAACAGATCAAAATAGCGTCATATGGGCTCTTTAAGCATCTTGTCCACAAATATCAAGGTTGGTGGTTCAATGCCTGTTAAAGGTGCACTGCCATTGTGTCTTTAGGCAAGACTGGCTGCCAAATCGAAGTCAGTGTGTTGTGAGATATGTAGATTACCACAATGAAGCATATGTAAAATGTATGAATTTAGAAAGAAAAAATTAAGCATGTCACCCACAAACAGCAAAGTTGGTGGTTCAGTTCCCGCAAAAGGTGTACTGCATTAAGTCAGTATGCTGCAAGGTCTGTACACACAAGTAGATTACCACAGTGGAGTATTATATAACCTCAAAACTACAAAATACCCCTTTAAAAAGTAAAAGTTAAATATTCTTTAAGGGAAAAAGGAAATTAATTGAAGATATGATGAAAGTGGCACAGCAGGTTAAGTGCTCGCCCACCAACCAGAGGGTAGTTTGGCCAGTTCAATCTCTTTACAATTGTGTCATGACACTTAAAGGTGCACTGTGTAACTTGCCTCGTGGAGGGTCCGTCACCAACTTGTCTCCATGGAGATGTGCCTAAAATGTTGCGCAGTATGGCCATAAACTGAAGTATCTCCATGGAGATTTTCAAGCCAAATTACAGGTTAGATTTGTGGAGAAGCGACCAAACTCACAGGAAGAATGGATGTTTTTTAAGATATTTTTGAGAAATAAATTACTTGTAGTTGAAAAAATGCAAGGCAGATTAATTAAACATCTCCAAGGAGACAAACAGGTTGCGGACTCTCTCCAGAAAAGTTACACAGTGCATCTTTAAGACTCAGTACCTCCTCCAATCACATAATAACATAATACATAATAAAATATGTTAACTGTGTCTCATCTCACCCTCGGCCGGGCTCAGTCCCCTGGCGGCTGAGATCATGGACAGGGTGGGGCTGCCGTGCACTGAGCGCAGGTAGTGCTCCATGTGGGGGACCACGTAGGGGTGAGGGGGACTGAAGGGGGACTCCCCGGTGCCCGCGGCTGCGTGAGGGGAGAGTCGGATCAGGGAGATGTCTGAGATGACCGGGCTGCTGGTCAGGCCTGGAGGTCTGTGGAGACAGAAGGAAAAATATGATTACACAAAGGGATTTCCAGGTTTTGTGTGTAATTTGTGTGGTAATAATAACTTTTTATAGGTTTGTAGTGTTGCTGTTGTTAATCAGTAATTCTGTGGGGTGGTTGTATTTAATATAGCAGCATCACTATGGCAACAACTAACAATAATTTTAGTAGGCCTAGTGGACTTGTCAGTGATTATTTTTTCAATTAGACAAAACATTATTTCAACCGTTCATAGAGATTTTCAAATGCACTTTTAACCAAATAAAGAACAAAATATGGCGACTTGTAAATTATAAACATTATTAAAATATCCTTTAAAGGTGCATTGTGTAACTTTTCTGGTGGAGGGTCCGTCAAATGCTTTTCTCCATGGAGATGTTATTGTTTTGCCTGAAATGTTTCACAGTATGACATTAAACCTTTCTACCTTCTACCTGGAGACTAAACCAGACCAAGTTACAGGTCAGATCTGTGGAGAGGCAACCCCGCTCACAGTCAGAATGCCTGTTTTTCAAGCTATTTTTGAGCTATAAAACCACTTGTAATTGAATAAATATAAGGTAGATCTGTTTAATGTCATTCTGCGGAACATTCCAGACATATCCACGGAAACAAGCAACCAAAAAGTTACATAGTGCACTTTTAAAATATTTTCATGTCATGATTATTCCAATTAATTCCTTCATCCCTCTTTATAACCAAGATTGCCTTGCCAGATAGGTTTAATAATTTCATATGGGGCAACAGTAGCTCAGGTGGTAGATTACTTTATTCTTCAATTTCAAAGTTATCTGTGAGTACTGTTGTTGTGTCCTTGGGCAAGACACCCTAGCACTAAAGTATGAACGTGAATGAGTGATTAGTGATGACTGAAGAGGCTGATAGCGCACACTGGCAGCCATATTTCATGCTTTAGCCCCGGGGCAGCTGCAGTATACTACGTAACCACTACTTATAAGATTTATATGAACCTTTCAACTATTCCCACAAAATATCCAAGGTACACTGTGGCTTATGATGGAATAACATAGGAAGTCCAGCTCCCATGTACAAAACAAAACAATAATGAACTCTTGAAGTCACCTCCCTGCTGTGTACTTAGCCAAATCTTGCTATCTGAAATCACCCTGCTTCCCCTCCCTATCCGCAATACATAATAATCTCTTATAACACCATCTTCTATTAAGCCTGGGAGCTACAGACAAGTCAAAACCGATCATTTTGCAAAGTGTAGTCTCCTCCTTGTTCAGTTGGGCAAAACACCAGCTCTTCCCACCTGAGGTAATGCAAAACAATGAGAGAGCGCAACCGGATGCGAGTGTCTCATGTGATGTTTAAGTTGCCTAGTTCAATCCTTACAGTAAATTTGTCATGTATGGCAGGTAATTGGCAGCTTCGTACATGGGGATCACAGACAGAGAAGTGTTGTAATGCTTCAAGTGTCCCCGGGGGCCCGAACTTTAGATAAAACCGTCTGCTGGCCCCTGGCACTGGCTTTAAAGGTTTGTATGGAGCGTATGCTGGGCTGATAAGAGGCTCGGTGTGTGGTAGGAACACCTGCATGGAGTGAGGGGATGAGTCAGGGCCAAGAAATAGTAAAAGGTAGATAGTGTTTGAAGGGCCGATATTACTGTTTTCTGATCTGTTATAATGTTGTTTCCTCATCACAAACATACCCGGAGTTGTGTTTTCTTTCATTCACACACAAATGCTGCATAATTAGGCTGAGTTCTTTTCTCAAACAGAAAACAAAACTCCACACACCTTCTCTAGAATCATTTGGATGATTTCAGCTCTGGAATTGCCAATCTCTACTGAACTAAAGGTAAAAGGAGCTTCATGACATCACAAGGTGGAACAGAGCATTTTGATTTTTGGAGATGTAGACAGACTAATAATAAAAAGTTACTCAAACGTGTGAATGAAACAAAATACAACTCCAGTTATGTTTTGAGAAGGTAAATGCAGTCTAACATAACACTCTAAAAGCTCACAAGAATCAGTTTTGTGTAATATGGGACTTTTAAAACATGATAATATTGTTTTAACAAGCAGTTCTGCTTAAGATTAATTGGAATCACATCAAAATTAGAACGGACACAGTTAGCAACTTGCAAAGGCTGCAATTTTTGAAGTACCATAATTTCCTTCACAAACAACAAAATATCCTGTCTTTTCCTGGATAAAAACCACTAACCCTGTAGTGAAATGTGAGTCTTGTATTAGTTTTTCAGTCTTTTTGACAATTCTTCTGGATGTGTTTAAAATGTGAACTTAAAACAAGCTTTAAGTTATTTTTTTAAGGTTTTATTAAAACATACATTGCAAATGCAACTACAATCACAAAGCTTATCAGGAAAATTGGAATTACAATATTTTTTTCCAAATCGTTCAACTTTTTCTATTTAACTCGTAGAATGACGCTTGCCATTTTGGGGCATAGTTATCCAGAACGTTCTAGATTTACATTAATATAAAGTAAAAATGTGGTATGTTCTATTTACTAATATCAAATGAAAGTCAAATATTTAAAAAAGAAAAAAAAAAAAAGAAATATAATAAAAAATATAGTATGTACTATTTTTTTAAAAGTACGGTTATAAAATCAAAGTAAAAAGAAAGATTTACACTCCACAAACAGAAGTTCATTATTTGGCTCTTTATAGTGAATGAAAAATGTAGTTCAAAATACTAAAAAATTACATAAAAAATACCAAAAACAAAAAAACAATCATTATAAAACCCTCACTGAGAGCAGAACTGGGTTGTGACGTCTTCTGTGTTGGCCTGTTTATGAATGAATCCTGCACGGACCACTTTACTGTAACACACTCTTTACAAGTGCGTGAAAACAAAGGCAGCTTGTGCAAACACTCCAGCAACAAATGTCTGTTTACGCATGCGGTTTTCCCTGTTGGCAGCCACATTTCGTTTTTGGCATCAGCTTTGCACTTTTCCTGTTATAATCTTTCAAACTCACTCCATCACAACTCATAATGAACTGGCTTTACACCATAAAACTGAACAATTTGGGGGAAAATAACGTAATATTGCCAGTTTTTCGGACAAGTATTGTGATTTGATTTGAGATTTGTGTTTTATAATAGGATTCAAAGGTCACAACGCGTCCTCGAGGGCTGACAAAAGAAGAGTTAACTGACAAACTAATACAAGAACCACATTTCAGAACGAGGCAGGATATTTCGGTGTTTGCGGAGGAAATTATGGTACTTATGGTAATTGAAATTGTGATTTTGATTGCGATTAATGTTGCAGTCGTTTTGAACTGCGGCACCATGATTTTTATAGATCTGCTTCGTTTTCAGCAAGTTTGAAGTCGTCTGAATGCATTCAAAGCATTCTAATTATTCACAGCGATGAGTTTGTAAGCGCTTTTCGCAGATTTCGGAGACTGAAGAGTCATTTTTGCACATCACGGTAAAGCAAACGACAACTAGCATGCTAACCGCGCTCTTCCGGATTATCGCACAATAAACCGCCTTATAATTAGATGCAGAAAATACACAATGGACTACTGCTGTACAGATCCAGCTTTTTCAGTTCAATTACTGATTCCGATGCTACAGCTTTAAGTATCTACCGATATCCGATACCAACCGATACCAGTGCAGAGACTAAAAATAACATTTATTTCCTTTAAACAAAAATAAAATATGACAAAATTGATCCAAATGTGTTATGTAGCTGTTCTGGTGAAGGGTCTGTCAAACGCTCTTCTTCATAGAGATGTTATTGCTTCGTCTGGAATGTTCCACAGTATGGTATTAAACATTTCTATCTTCATGGAGATCAAACAAGACAAAGTTACAGGTCAATTCTGTGGAGAGGCGACCTCGCTCAAAGTCAGAATGCCTGTTTTTCTAGGTATTTTTGAGCTGCAGAACTACCGGTAATTTAATAAATATGAGGTAGATCTGTTTAATGTCATACTGTGAAACATTTCAGGCAGAGCAATGACATATCCATAGCAACAAGCAGGTGACGGACCCTCCACAAAAAAAGTTACACAATGCACCTTTAAAGTAACTACAGTGCAACTTTGTATAAATAAAAGCTCAAACATTATGAGACTTTCTGGACCAACTATGACCAGTAAATAGTCTTATTACGTCCATTTAAATGTCCAACAAGGATATCGACTGGACCGATATTTGGAAGCCGATATCTGATCCAGCAATTTTTTCTGTATTGGCACCAGTATTGGATTGGTGCATCCCTACAATGGACTTATTTTAACCTCATTATCTGCTTATAAAATATATCTGGACTACCGATTTTGCCCAAATACATGAAAAAAAAAAAAAAACTGGTACAAAATCTTTACAAAATCAGGTACAAAATTGAAATCTTTATGAGTTCTAACGCTATACCCGACCTGCACCCTCCCATCCAACCGAGCATATTCTTCGCTCCATTTCCAGTAAGCAGACTGCCGGCCTTGTCCGCGTGCCAGTTTTCATCAGGACCACTCTTCCCCTTTACAAACAGCTATAAAGAGCGCTCTGTTCTGGTATGGGAGGGGGGTAGAAGTGAGAAGAAACAGACTACCCATACACAAAAACAAGCTTCTATCGTACCCAACTGGCAACGCACTGGCAGCCTGGCATCGCTGACAGATCTGGGGTCTTTTTGCCTTAAGGGATGCCCACGACTCGGATACAGGGGGGAGATCTGCTGCTGCAACTGACCATAGACGGACATACTGTATTCCTAACCAAACAATGCAGCTCTGGTTATGACTTAAGATTCTTTCAGTGTTGAATGAACGGGAAAAACATTAGAAACACCTGCTCCCACTGTCTGGCCCATGTCTCTATAACTTTAGTATTGTTGTATTAGTGGTACAGATGTTCGTGGCTAACCCGGAGCATATTGTTTTGGCACATAATTCCATTTAAGTTTATAGTGTGAGAAAATGTAGCGTCCATTTTAGCGCCGTGTCTGGTGCGTGGACATAACTTATAACTTGTAATGGTGAGCAAGGGGCCACAAGTGAAGCTTAGGATTATATGAGAGTTATTGTATGTCTTTTATCATTGCATTATTTGTGTATGGTTGGGAGTGAGCCTAAAAAGGTCTCAAAGGTACACAGTTTTTCAAGAAATAGGAAGAAAAATTGCATTGTAAGAGTTTCCAGATTCGTAATGTTTTTGTTTGAACATCTATTCAATTGTCTGTAATCATAAAGTAATAATATTTTCACAAAACTTCTGTGCTATCCATTTACTACAACTTTCAGGCTGGAATTTAGAAAATACACTTTGAAACATGAAGTTCTGAGTAAGAAATGTTGGGCGTAATTTTGCACGTTTTCATTATTGTTCAATATTCGAAGAGAATCGTCACATATCTTCTATGCAAAATTTTATAACTTTGAGTAATTTCAATTTTTCATCCAATATAAAGGTCCCGTATTATGCAAAATTGACTTTTGTGAGCTTTAAATCATGTTAGAATGTTGTTACCTCCTCAAAAACATACCTGGAGTTGTGTTTTGTTTCATTCACACGTTTGAGTTATCATGGACTATTAGTCTGTCTACATTTCCAAAGCTCAAAATGCTCTGTTCCACCTTATGATGTCATGAATTGGTAGATTTCATGTTAATAGCTACATTTTACCTTTAGTTCAATAGGGATTGTCAATTCCAGGGCTGAAATGATTGAAATGATTCTACTGGAGGTGTGTGGAGTTTAAAAACACAGTGGAGCACTTCCTGAGTTTGAGAGAAGAATTCAGCCTAAATAAAGAGGATTTGTGCATTAAACGTGTGAATGAAACAAAACACAACTCCAGGTCTGTTTGTGAGGGAACATTATAACATAGATCAGAAAACAGTGCAATATCGGCCCTTACACTTACCTATTACTTATTTTACTAGTATCAGTACACTCACTAACGTATCCTAAAATATATTTCTATTACTATAACTTCAACTACCAGGCACCCCAATGTAAAAATCACCAAAATCACCCCCAAATGTTTAAATATCGTGATTGAAATGCATAAGCACAGACTCTGCTCCTCGCTGCTCCGTCTGTGTAATTGCTGTTTGGCTGTATGTCGATCCCTATGTGATTACACGCTGTTTCTCCCACTGTTACACTGTGTGAGAAAAAGTGATGGGGGACGTGGCAGGGCTCGTCTTGCTCATGAGTAACACAGTGACTAAGTGCATACCTCTGAACATGTACATTAGACTGACTGGAGAACTATGAGAAGGAGGGGGGGATTGAGGCCTGATTAGCAGCGATTCAAAGAAAGAGACAGATGAGGCCGGGGCGTGCTGCGTTCAAGTTCAGTCCGGCGCCACGACACTCAGAGGGCGAGGAAGTTAGTTTAAAAGTCCTATATTATGTAAAATTGACTCTTGTGAGCTTTAAGTCATGTTATAATGCTGTTACCTCATCAAAAATACACCTGGAGTTGTGTTTTGTTTCATGTTTCATAACCCTTTATTAGGGTTATGAAACATCTCCAAAGCTCAAAATGCGCTGTTACACCTTGTGATGTCATGAAGCGGTAGTTTTTAAGTTAGCAGCTGCCTTTTAGCTTTTGTTTAGTAGAAATTGGCAAATCCAGAGCTGAAATTATCCAAATGATTCTAGTGAAGGTGTGTGGAGTTTGAAAAGTGCAGTGGAGCACTTCCTGTATCACCACATGACATCACAAGGTGGAACAGAGCCTAAATATGGAGATTTTGTGTGTGAATGAAACAAAACTCCAAGTATTTTTCTGATGAGGAAACAACATTATAACATAGATCAGAAAACAGCGTAATATGGGGCCTTTAAACTCTTAAAATAATTAGTTTTCAATGTTCTGTTGTCTTTTTACTTCATAGATGGCCCAGAAGAGTTAAGACCAAGATTAAGATTGTTCTTCTACATTATAGTCTAGACTCTGATATGACAAATACTATATAATGATAAGGTTTGCTAATTATGTTCCAAATATATCATTTTTGGAGGCTTGGTGAATACATGTTGGGCGTGAGTGCGTCACTGGGTCAAACAAACTGTTATAATGACAGAAGACTTAAACTTTAAACTACTTTAAACCTGTAAGGACACTTTTTTGTTTATTTTATTTATCTTATTTTTAGAGCTACTGTGTTTGCTCTACTGTTATTTCAAGTCTGCTATACTATTATCAGTCATTTGTACATAATTAGATAACTTAGATAAAAAAAAATACCGTATGATTATTTTGACTTATTGGGATAATGTTATTTTTGCATTTTTGAATCAGGAAGCTTGTCAACAATAGAAAATATATATTTACATTACATATTTTCCTTTGTTTACTTTTTTTCTTTTGGTCATTTTTGGCCAGTGTGCACTACTCACAACTTTTTTGTTATTTGTAATCAATCAATCCATTTTACTACATTTATTTATTTCTTGCCACAGTAAAAAATGTCACTATACATTTCTTCAACTCCAGTAACCAACTTTTTGAGGGATATCTGACCTTTTCTTCTTCGAGGTCACTCTACAGCTCCATTTGCAGCTAAGTACTTCGTCAGCCTCTCAGAATGCGTTTAAGAAGAGCGTTTAAACGGTGATGAAGAGACAGCTCGGACCAGCCCTCTCCCTGGCCCCGCCCGTCCGCTCCACAACCGCCAGTCTTCATGTAACATCTTGTCAGGAGGAGGCTGGGTCGACATGGCCTCAATAATGGTACCTGCCACACTGCACTGTTATTTGCTCTCCTCATGACAGACTCGCCCCGTAAACTTTGGCGTATTATCACAACCGCGGATACACTCGCAGTTTGTGATTTATTGTAGTCTCTGAGCGTTCTGTGCTGACATGTTGGTTTGACAGAAATGGAGAGACAAATAAGTATTGTTGATGGATGTGATGTGTAGGGTTTCTTAAAGGGTCCATATTAAACTATTTTCTGATCTGTTCTAATGTTTCGTCGTCACAAACAGACCTGGAGTTTCATTCGCACACATGTTTAACACACAAATCCTGCATATTTAGGCTGAGTTCTTCTCTCAAACTGAAAACACATACACATAGATGGCACATACAGGAAGTTCTCTACTGTGTTTTTAAACTCCACACTAGAATCATTTGGATGATTTCGCCCGTGGAACTGCCGATCTCCACTGAACAAAAGTTAAAAGGTAAACTTGAAAACTACCTCTTTAGTAGACTAATAATACAGGGTTACTTAAACATGTGTGAATGAAATAAAACACAACTCCAGGTATGTTTTTGACGAGGTAACTACATTATAACATGGCTCACAAGAGTTAATTGTGTGTAATATGAGAACTTTAAGTGTTGCAAAATGGTTGGAGTGGGTGATTGTGGTTGAGATAGTCCGTAACTACCATAGTTTTCTTAAAGAGGTGGAGCAGTGCTGGAAACACTGGAAAGATTTTAAAGTATTTTTAGTGAAACTGCATAATGTCTGAATTTCTTTTTTTTTTTTTGATAAACGGCCTTAAGTTCATGTTTTCATCACAAACGTTTCCCAAAGAGTCAACTACCATTTACATATGTCTACAGTATGTGTTTGTTTCTTACAATTTATTAAAGCCACGGTATGTAACTTTTAGCTGTTTTGGTTGTTTTATTGCTCTAAAAACATGTGTCCGTACTGTGATTGAGCTTGCATCTCCACAAACCTGGCTCTTATTGTCCTAGAGGAGGGACACTTCACAGAAATGTTGTTACTTTGGCTGTAATCTAACAAACCACAGCTGACAAATAATGCATAATTAGTTTTTTTTACTAAATGAATTTCTGAATTTATGAACTTTTTTTTTTTTTTTTTTAACTAGACTAAACTAGATTTTGCAGTTTAGTTTAATCAATACAACTTTTAAATATGACTTCACTGTATTTATATATAGACTTTTTGTATTTTTTGAAATACTTTTTTATTTATTTGGGTTTTCAAGTTTTAAATAGTAAATACAAAACTTGGGGCACTGCTCAGTTACAATAGAGATATGAAAGAATTAATTATGACTATTTTTGTTTATAGTCCGACCATTTTCTCCAGCATTTTATGAAGATATGTCTTTTGAGTCGTAAAAAAAAAAAGGAAATTGTTCCATAGAATTAAATATATTTCTTCTATAATATCCAGCTGCACTTTTTGTATTTTTATTCACAACTTTTCTGTAATATTTCTGCAAACCTCCACCTCTACTGTGTCAAACTCAAAATGGACCAAACCCCCTCTCTTCTGTGTCTTCTTCTGTGTCTTCTTCTGTGTCTCTTCTGTGTCTCTTCTGTGTCTCTTCTTCTACCTTTTTGCCCTCCACACTGACCAACAAGTCACTATTTGCCTCTCTGGCCTTTTCCCCGTGGCCCGTGGTGGTAGCAGTGAATTATGATATGACACGCTGCTTTCTGTACTTCCCAGCTTCCGTGGCGATCATGATAAATCACCACTCTGCCCCACATGGGAACACTATACCTCAGATCCTAGCACAGTTGTTTTTGGGGCCCGGAGACGCTAAGAAACACAACTTGAGAACCTAGCGTGGCCCCCAGCATGTCCGAAGACGGGATAATGTACTCTGATGCTAACTATTATTTGGGCTAGCTGCTGTCACATCACATCGAGTCTTTTGGTAGCGCAAGAAGTTTCTTTGAAATTGCGCAGTAAAGCGTGAAAATTGTTGCTATTGATTTGCAACATGGCGACCAGCTTTGATTGATGGGTCTCTTGTCTCGGAGCCCCACATTCCTGGCTGGAACTCAAGGGAGCATCCACACGTAAGATAACAACGCGTCTATCATAATCAGCCAATCAGGAAGCTCAGGGAATCTACAACAGTTTTTCATGTTAAACGTACTGTAAAGACTTAAGACCTCATCAGAAACTTTCATCTTATCTAATTTCTTTTTGACAAGTTTGTTTTTTTTGGTTTTGCAGCAGTTAGGTCACTGACTGTGCTCCCTAAAAAGATAAACTGTTTGGTGGATCCAGTGGAATTAGGAGGGGACATTTTTTCTCATCCCTCGTGTTATTGCAAAGGATTCTGGGAAAGGTATGCAGGGTTAAGATGCTAATTAGTTGGCGCTGTATTACAACCGTGTGAAGAAAAATATGCTATATTTTTATTTTAACTTTTATATTTTGTGTTTTAAGTGAAGTGAGCAAAGTTGAAATAAGACACTGCAGGTCAATAGGAAAAACAAATCTTAAATAAGAAATTTTGTGTGTTTAAAAAATTGCATTCTGTGGAACATTCAAGTATCTCCATAGAGAATAGAAGGTTTTGGACCCTTCACCAGAAAAGTCATCACTATTACGAGTCCCACACTAAAAGTTTTCTTATCTTCTTTCCAAGTTTTTCACTTTGCCTTCCTGTATACAATCTAAAAAAAACACCTGCACAAATCGCCATAGAATAATACATATTGTACTGTATATTTGTCCCATGCCAGTATTCATCAAAAGTTTTTCTACGACCATCTGAACTCTCTTTCGTCACTGCTTCATACAACTACAAAAACTACCACTACTTCTTACTCCTATTTGCACTTTACATATACATATACATATATACATACAGGCCTATCTTCCATACACTGCGCATGTAAACTAGCTTCGCTCCTGACACCGTGCCCCATCCTTGTCTCCTCCCGTCCGGCGAGCTCAATGAAGACAAATCAAACCTCCACGCTCCTTCTGACAGATATGACGGAGCGGCCGGCGGTACTCATAACGATCTATGCGGAAAAAAAAAAACTTGATGTAGAGCGAGGTACGCCGTTTGACAATGGGGGTACCGGCCAGCCACGGGACTCAACGCCTTCTCCGTAATTAGGTGAATTTGGTGCGCGCCGGGGGGAACGACAGCTAGATCAAGGTCTTGATGAATTAGCGGTAGCGCACTGTCAAGAGTTGCATCACATTAATCAAAACAAACTGGGCGCCGTGGCAACACTTTTTTTCCCGTCGTCGTCTTCTTCTTCTACTGCTTTTGGGGGTGATGAATAGCCCTGACGGCGCTGTGTATCACCTGATCGTGCTGAATTTAAATGTAACAGCGTAGTCCGCGCAAAACCTCTATTGATCTTACTCCCCGGCTTCCCTTCTAGATGTGGCTGGATTCAAATATTTTAGATAAGCAAAAGAAGAAGGAGGAAGAGGGGAAGAGGAGGAGGGGCAGTCATGTTGGTATGGTAATGGCGGACCGCGATAACCTAAGAAAATAAACAGTAAGTAGGTCAGGTTTGGACAAAAGTTACGAAAAGTAGACTGGCAACCTAGATATCCCTTTCAATGGAGGGAAAACAAAAACTTTATTCTATTCTACAAGCAAATAACTAGGAACATTAATCTTAAATCTGGGGAATAAATTTTACTTTTTACAAAATTCTGTAGGAGCAAATTAAAGTTTTACATGAGAAACCTTTCTAAAAATGGCATAGTATTGTAACCTTACTTGCAATGTAGGTACTTACCATATTAACAGTAGTAATAAATAAAGAAGTACTAGCCATTAGTCTTGTCACTGTACTCAAATTTAACTAGGAATAGGAATAGTAAGGAATAGTTTTGATACTTAATACTGATTCAAATTCTCATGATGATAATTCCCATTTAAAAATGGTCTATTTAGACAATATAATGTGATTTTCAGCATTAAATCGTAGTACTTTCTTTTATATTACCGTGCGGTCTTATATCTGTATAATCCCTGTGTCTTATAAATTGTAAAGATATTCAGGAGAGGTTCATTTCTGTCCTGTGAATGTGACTCTTTTCATATTGATACTTGTTCAAATGAGTATCTAGTTTTGATCCTACTACTAACCATGTAATATTGGTTGATATAACAGGGTTTATTTAGTTTATCTTTTAGTTTGAAATTTGAATAAATCTTCTGCTTCTGTAATGTTCTGCAGATGCGACTTAACAAAATGACGTAAAGATCTTTTTAAAAGAATTTCACAGCAGACTTCCTCCTTGGAGACGACATGCTTTGGCAGTCTCTCAGTTCTGGTTGTTGCCATTGCCAGAAAGTCTCTCCAAGTCCCACTCCATGAAACGGTAATAGGCGATAACTGAGGAAATGTTAGCATAGTGCGGTATCAGTGCTAATGCGTCATGTCTCCTTGTCTGTGGCTTTGTGGTTCCTGACTGGCTTTCATCTGTTTGAACTTGGATCAGGGCAACTTTCGGAGGTTCTGCTACTGGCAAATGCAAAACAGAAGTCTATAGGGAGTAAGAGATAAAGAGTTTAGGTTTTTTGTTGATATTTTCATCGCTATGGCGTCATTGTAACCCCACTGTATTAAAGGTCCTATATTATGTGACTCTTTTGAGCTTTAAGCCATGTTATAATGCTGGCACCTCCTCGAAAACAGACCTGGAGTTATGTTTTGTTTCATTCACACATGTTTAAGTAATCCTTTGTTATTGCTTTGTCTAGATCTCCAAAGCTCAAAATGCTCTGTTCCACCTTGTGATGTCATGAAGCTGTAGATTTCAAGTTAATAGCTGCTACCTTTGACATTAAACTTGCAATAAAAAATACTGTAATTCAGTGAATGAAGTTTAAGTTATAAATTTAATGCCATATTGTGAAACATTCCAGGAAAAGAAATCTCATCAGACGAATATAGTTTTTTAGTACCCAAATTGTATCATATGGTTTCAGCTTTCACATTTTTTTAAATTTTGTGAAGAATTTACCGCCATATATTCCTTGGTACTTACCCGTGCATGGCGTGCAGTGGATGCGGTTCATAATGATAGCGTCCCTCGTGGTGCCTCATGTCTATGGGGATGGGCGTGTGGAAGGTGGGGAAGAGCGGATGACCACCTGCACACACCGGAAGACAAAAGCTTAGATATAAACTTACAACAAAATCACAGTTATTTTTACTATTATATTGCTCTGTTACGCAAAATTGACTCTTGTCAGCTTTAAGCCATGTTAGAATGCTGTTCTCTCATTAAAAACACGCTTGGCGCTGCGTTGTTTCATTCACACATGTTTGAGTGATCCTGCATTATTAGTATGTCACATCTCCAAAGCTCAAAACGCTCTGTTCCACCTTCTGATGTCATGAAGCGGTGGTTTTCAAGTTAACAGCTAACTTTTACCTGTAGTTCAGTAAAGATTGGCAATTCCAGGGTTGAAATCATAATGATTCTAGTGAAAGTGTACAGAGTTTAAAAACACAGTGGAGCACTTCCTGTATGTATGAGTGTTTTCTGACTGAGAGAAGAACTCAGCCTAAATATGCAGGGTTTGTGTGTTAAGCATGTGTGAATGAAGCAAAACACAATTCCAGGTTTGTTTTTGATGAGGAAACAAGATAACACAGATCAGAAAATAGCGTAATATGGGCCCTTAAAGGACCTTTTTAAAACCATTCCATGATTTCGTGACTAGTTCTTATGACACAGTACACAGCAGGACGCGCCACACTAGCATTTTACAGTTCCCGTAATGCCCCATTAATTGGACCCTTGTAGACTGTCTCTGGATTTTGCCCCCAAGTTCTAAATACCTATTAATGACTGTGTATGTAATAAGACCGGGGCAGGTTTAACACTATAATAAATGCGTTTTATGTGTCGGACAAAAAGCGCTTGAACGCACGGTTTCCTGCAGTAAAGGCTCTGATGTCTGGAGGCTGAAGTCTTATTAGAAAAGACATTTAAAAGTCACTGTCTTATAATCTCAGCAGGGTATATTCAAGCCAAGATAAAAGCAAGTAAATAGGGCTGATCATAGAGGAGAGAGTTGTGGAGTTGGCTACTGATACAATGTCAGTGATGGGGATTCTGGGAAATGCGGTTCTAAATTATTGATGGTAAAAGGCAGCAAATGTCAAAGCTCTAGCAACCAAATTATTGTGATATATGCAAGATGTGAATGCTAAGCTAGTCTTTAAGTTGTTGTGTTTTAAAGTAAGCAGTCCCGTAAAACAAACTGTACTTTTCACAAAATTATGCACGAAACAAAACAGAACTGTCTAAATACGTTAAAGTGTTGTAATCTCAGTTGCAAAGTAGGTACTTACAGGTCCTATATTACACAAAATTGACTCTTGTGAGCTTTAATACATGTTATAAAGTTGTTATCTCATCAAAAACATACCTGGAGTTGTGTTTTATTTCATTCACACATGTTTGAGTAACCCTTAATTGTTAGTCTGTCTACATCTCCAAAGCTCAGTATGCTCTGTCCCACCTTGTGATGTCAGGTAGTGGTAGTTTTCAAGTTAACAACTACCTTCTATGTTTAATTCAGTAGAGATTGGCAATTCCATGGTTGAAATCACCCAAATGACTGGGTAAATAAAGGTGTTTAAGAGAAGAACTCAGCCTAAATACGCAGGGTTTGTGTGTTAAACATGTGTGAATGAAACAAAACACAACTCCAGGTTTGTTTGTGATGAGGAAACAACATTATAACACAGATCAGAGAATTTAATGTAGCCATAGAATAATAATGTCATTTGCAAGTAATAGTTTTGCAGATTTGCAGCCAAATTATTATGTGAATGCTACGCTCGTCTTCAAATTGTATTTATAATAAGCAGTCCCACTAGAAGCCCAGCCACATGGTGTTAAAAGAAAATGCATTTTGTATTAGTCCCACACCAGGAAAAATTGAGCAGGTTGTGTCTGGAAAGGCATCTGACATATTTATTATTTTTCCATATCTTTACATTTTTTATTTATGTTTATTTTGTTTTTGGTTTAACTCTAACCGCTTACTTTTTCTGAAAATTCCCAGTCAGTAACAAAATTTGACTTATGTCAGATGCTCTTCCATAGCTTGAAATTGTGTAATCGCACAATGGTGACCTCTAGTGGCTGACTTCATTTACCCTCGACTTCATTTGAATTCGCACAAACAGTACACTAACCTTTTCCGTTCGTTTGTTACTGATGATTCATAAAAAAGTATGCTATAGTGACTTTTCTGAAAATTCCTAAGTTCTTAAGTAAACATCTGCCTCCAGTCATCGCTAATCCCGTCACAATTTGGCGCAAAATGGCACCGCGTCAACATGCTAACCCCAGTCAGAACAGAACAAAAGGCTCAATCAGGGTTAAGTAGCAGTAATGTGTGTGTTTGTACCACCTCAAAACAAGTGTTAGCCTCTGGGCGTAAAGAGCAGCGAGGATACAGTGTGCCTGGAGGGGAGATCAAGCCAGGCTAATCCAAACGGCGCGATGATTGGTCTCATTACAATGACAACACCTGGGAGTCAGTACAAAAGGACATGTTGTTTCCTGTGAAGAGGGTCGCACTTTTGTGTATTTTTATTGCTAAAGCTAACATTTAACTTCAATGCTAATTGAAGTTAGTACGACGCATCCCTGCACGTTTAAACCATTTGCAAAACCGCGCCTCGGAAAAAAAAATTGCATCAAAAAGTTGTAAATAATGATATTGTATGAGTTGAAGTCTAAAGTAAATTCTTATAACAAAACATAGTAGTAGTAGTAGCAGTAGTAGTAGTTGTTGTAGGCTACAACAAAGGGAGATCAAGCCAGGCTAATCCAAACAACGCGATGATTTGTCTCATTACAATGACAACACCTGGGAGTCAACACAAAAGGACATGCCGTTTCCTGTGAAGAGGGTCATACGTTTGTGTCTTTGATAGAAAAACAAGTCATTTTTATTGCTAAAGCTAACGTTTAACTTAACGCTAATTTAAGATAGTGTGACGCATTCCTACACATCTAAACTGTTTGCACCTTGAGAAGAAATGGCGTCAAAAAGTTTTAAATAATGATACTGTGTGAGTCAAAGCCTAAAGTAAATTGTGACACATTTTATAATCAAGCCAGGCTAATCCAAACGCGAGGCTAATCCAAACGCGATGATTGGTCTCATTACAACGACAACGCCTGGGAGTCAATACAAAAGGACAAGTCAATTCCTGTGAAGACTACTGAAAATAAACAAAATTACATCTGAAAGTTTTAAAAAATTATATTGTATGAATTGAAGTCTAAAGTAAATTATTATAACAAAAGAAGACATGTTTTCTTTGCACTATTCACGGGTGCAGTAGCAGCGGCAGCAGTGGTAGTAGTAGTAGTAATAATAGTAGTAGTAATAATAGTAGTAGCAGTAGTTGTAGGCTAGCAGTGGAAATAGTAGTAACATACATCAGATAAAAATACAACTACTACAAGGAAAGATCAAGCCAGGCTAATCCAAACAACGTGATGATTTGTCTCATTACAATGACAACACCTGGGAGTCGACACAAAAGGACATGCCGTTTCTTGTGAAGAGGGCCATACGTTTGTGTCTTTGATAGAAAAACAAGGCATTTTTATTGCTAAAGCTAACGTTTAACTTTAATGCTAATTCAAGTTAGTACGACGCATCTTAAATTTTTAAATAATGATACTGTATGAGTTGAAGTATAAAGTAAATTCTTAGAAAAAAAAACAACATGTTTATATTTACCAGGGGCATAGAAGAGAAAGATAGTAGTAGTAGTAGTAGTAGAAGTAGTAGTGGAAGTTGTAGAAGTAGTAGTAGTAGTAGTCTAGAAGTGGAAGTAGTAGTAGTTGTCCAGAAGTGGAAGCAGTAGTAACAAACATCAAATAAAAATACTACTACTACAATCCCCCCAACAGTTGTCAAATGTTGAGATGAACATAAAGTATAAATAATCTGCCGTTAGTAGGCCATGTTAAATTACCCTTAAGATGGATGGATATTTGTGAGCTCACAAACTCAAGAGAATCCATTTTGGCAAAGGTGACGCCCCCAAGTGAACCAAAACAAACATGGCGACGCCGACAGATGTACTTTGGCCTATTTAAGCGAAAATATAGACTACTTTGTGCATTTGTGAACAGGGAGGATGTCTGTGCTTTTCTCGCAACTGGATGTAACAAAAGTTTGATTTTTCGGCTTGTTTCACTGTTGTGACGTTTCGACCAATCAGATTCAAAATTTTGTCATAAAGTTCCACCTTTTCGCAGTTGCTTTTATATCAAGAGAGCCAGGTAAAAGTTGCACTGCGGAACATTTCTAGCTGAGGGTCCGCCACCTGCTTGTCTCCATGGAAATGCTATTGCTTTGTCTATATCTATGGAGTGTCGCCCCTATTCACAGAAGAAATGATTGTATTTTTGAGCAATAGAAACACAAGTAATGAGTAAATGCTAGATGGATATGTTTAAAGTCATACCATGGAACATTTCAAGTGAAGCAAGAACATCTCCATGGAAACAAACAGGTAGCGGTGCACCTTTAATGTTAAATACTATCACAGACCCCATTTCTCACGATCTTTAGGGACAAACTGCATATGTTTTCCAGTGGAATTTTCACAAGAAAAGATTGCTGAAAAATTATACCTTCATACTTGCAGAGCCCCTAGGTGAAATCAGTCTAAAGGCCCTAACAGTTCCTCTGCATATGTTTTAATAAAAGCATGTCCCGGGAGTCAAAGCAAGGCCATAAAAACTGTCTGTCTCCTTGTGTCTTGTGTCCTTCTTTGAGCCAGACCCTCTATGTTGTGATGGTGATCTATGCCGTCCGCCTGGAACCCTGCCAGAACCCCGCCCCCGCCTTTGTGATGAAGACAGGCCAACGATCCCGAGACGACTTGCGAGTTAAAAAGCCAAAAGAGGAGAAAAAAGAAGAAGAGAGGGGCGCTGAACGTGAAGGAAAAGAATCGTGAGCTTTGTTTCACAAGTGGAGCCAGAAGTTCAGGCTTTTGTGCGGGAGGTGCAGACCGAGTTTGGATGTCCCGGCGTCTCAGCGGAGGAGCGGACCGGGACAAGATGGGACAAAGATGTGGAGATACTGAAGTGGTGCCAATGAAGGGGCTTCAGGAAAAGTAAAAAGGCATTAGTCTATTATGGAAAGTCTAAACGCACTTATCAACCTCATAGTGCAGTAATGAGTAGACCAAACTTGACCCTAAGAGCAAAGGTGGAACTTCACAATCTTTGGTAAAGGGTCAAAGTTCTAAAGGAGGAACTTTTCAAAATATGTGAAAAATATACTCAAATTCACTCAATGCATGTTTTAATACATTTTAGTTGTACATCAAAATTGAGAAAGTTTATTGAATGAGAGGGAAATCAGAGGGGGGAAAGCAAAAACACTTTCTGGAGATGACGTAACTGCAAGATTCCAAGGAAAAAGTTAAAGCCATACTTTGGAACATTCCCCATGGATAAATATTTTGCCATTCTGTTATAGATTATAGCCCAAGAAGCAATCTTCATGGAGACAAGCAGGAGAAGGCCCTACTTCAGGCCAGATATTCAGGTTTGTGGAGATGCAAGCCTGCTCACAGTAAGGACACATGTTTTTCAGTAAATCAACGTAACCAAGATGAAAATTATTTTAGTCTATTTTCTGGATTAAAACATTACATATTGTGGCTTTTATCTAGTTCATCACTTTTTGGAACCTGCATTATTTTAGATTGCATTGAAAACTAAAAAATCATTTAAATTTCTTGGCCAAATGTTCCTTTTGTAAACAGTAATATTTTCTACCGTAGCACTAAAATAATCAAAACAAATAAGTCAATTCATAAAATAACTACTAGCCTTAAAATAAACCATGAGGATTTTTGTGGTGTGATTGCCCGATGTGAAGGCGGTTAGGGCTGAGCAGGCCTTTCCATCACCCAGACAGCTGCATTGTTCTTGGGCTACAGGGACAGCTCCAGAGAGGGGGCACGACCAGAACATCCACCTCCCTGTGACTTTTGGTTTAATCCCCTTCAGACCTAACATCTAAAATATAAATACTTTCACTTAAAACAATGGTGCATCCTGTTATGAGTATTTTGCAGAGATTATTAGAACAATTAAAGCATCAAATGTAGTGATTTTGATAAAGAATTTAGCTGATTTTAAGCTTAATTTTTGTAGCTGCTTTTGTGTTTGTGCGTTTTTGCTCAAATTTGGAACATTAACTCGAATTGAATATGGTAAAAATAAGTCTGAGCCATTTCATTTACTTTTGTACTTTGTTAACTTCCACCACTGATGTTTGATGGGGTAAAAAACCGAATCATACTGAAGGAAGTTCTACCAGAGATAACCTGCATACCAACTACTGACAATGACCAATTAAAGGTTAACTATGTAACTTTTCTGGTAGATTGTCTGCTACCTGCTTGTCTCCATGGAGAAGTGGTTGCTTTTCCAGAAATGTTCCACCGTATGGCATTTTATTGCTCAAAAATATGCTTTCTTCAAGTGAATGGGGTACCACCTGTTTGTCTCCATGGAGATTGATAAGGCAACATGCAATAACATTTCCATGGAGTTAGGTAGATGGCAGAAACTCCACCAGAAAAGTTACACAGTGCATCTTTAGTAACTACATAATCAGGATATGGCTACGCTAACCACTAAAGCTGGTTTTGCAATCAAAGGAAGAAAGTGTTAACCAACTTTCTCTTATCAATAAGGAAAGAATGGCTTTTGCTAAGATCTTGACAAACTAGGAAATACAATGTTGAGGCCCCATTACGAGTCAGTTCTGCCCACATCAACCACAAAATGTTGGTTGTTCTAAAGCAAATTTCTGCGATCTTCAATGACATTTCTTTGTTGTTGGCTGAGGGTATCTAAGCCACCATCGCCCCCATGACAATCCACCAAAGAGAGATCAACTTCGCATTTGAAAGCATTCACCTTATCTCCTGAGGTGTAACGTAATGAAGTAGAAGTAGAAAAGTACCATACTTAAGTCAAATCTTTAGTGTACTTTAGGTCGTGGATACAAATTTGAGTGCAGGTATCTGTACTTTCTTCTCCATTATATTTTTGGACAGGACTGAAAAGTAAAAGTATTTTTTATTATAGTTTGAGACCTGTTGAAAAGGCTGAGGATTTATTTTTAACACCTTCCTAATTTGAGCAAACAAAAGTATAACAACAAATAAACAAATAAAAAATGTTTCCCTGGAACAAAGCACAAATCTGTATCAAAATCACTACACTTGAAGCTTTATTAGATCTCAGAATTCTCTTTAAGTACATACTTTAAAACTTGAGTAGATTTTTTTATGTGATTCTTTTACTTTAGTATTTTTTTGCTTTGGTATCTGTACTTTTACTTAACAAAACTGAATACTTCTTCCACCACTGCTTATCTCCCACTAAAGACAATACCAGCTGTCCCGTGCTAACAGATACTAACTGGTACTAACTACAGAGATAGGAAACTGCATTTGCTCATTACATCCTATTGAGACGGGCCGATCAAGTACATTCTGGAGTGGGCTCATGTCCTAGAGGAAGTACTCAGCCAGGACTACGCTTGGAAAAAAGTTCTTTGTCATGCTAGGAGCGAAGGAGAGGAGTGAGGAGAGGAGAGAAGAGTGGTGGAAGGAGGGAGGGGTCATGGTAGACAGGAAATTCCAACAGAAAAAAAGTTGGAAGTTGTCCTAACTACACAGCGGCAGCGTGCCAGCAGTGGCTATACACAAGCGCTCAAGAGCACGGGTCTGCTCTATCAAAGAAACTCACTACACACGGAGATTATAGCACGGGGTGTTCATATTGATCCATTGATAAAGACATCTGGGTGTCTGTGTATAAGATATATAGAATTTAAACTGCTCATTACTCATTAAAGACTTGTGTTTGTACAGATTTAAACAGATAATTGTGTGAAAAAGTTATTGATAATATCTTCCATCTTGTTTAAATCTACATCCACACAGCCAAAACAATATACACAAGATATAAAGAAGCAATCACATCAAAGGGCCGCTATATTACACTATTTTCTCCGTTATAATGTTGTTTCCTTATCACAAACATATCTGGAGTTGTGTTTTGTTTCATTCCGTTAACTTAACAGCTACCCCTTCATGACATCACAACGTGGAGCAGAGCACTTTGAGCTTTGGAGATGTACACAGCTAATAATAAAGGGTTACTCAAACATGTGTGAACAAAACAAAACAACATAAAACACAACTCCAGGTGTGTTTTTGAAGAGGTAACAACATTTTAACATGTTTTAAAGCTCACAAGAGTCAACTTTGTGTAATATCGGATCTGTTTTTATTGCTACAAAATTACTTGCCGTACTGCGGGATATGTCAAGAAAAGCAGCGTCATTATAGTGCGTTACAGCATAAAGATAATAACTGTCCAATTACAATAAACGTCAAAAAGCTGCATTCGGACTCTCATGTGACCACAGTGTATGTTTAAGCTAATCCACACTATATTAACTCCAGGTTTAGTGAGAAGACCGAGCTTCCTTGAGGCCGTAGCATCGCTGGGAGATGGCGACAGAGGGATTAGGGGCTTACAACAGAGTGCACTACCACCACCACCTCTGAAAGGAAGTCTTAAAGGACTGGCACCCGGCTTCTCACGGGCCCCGGAGAGAGAAAGACGATACCTGTTTTATTGACAGGAGGATTGTGTGCGTAAGGTAAGTGGATTAGAACCAGCCGTCAATAGAATAATGTACAGTATATATTTTATTTGTTATTTTTACTGTTTTATTTTATTATTACGAATTCTTTCCTTGTGGATCTATATTAAGTATGGGTGGGTATGGATGTGATGTGTGGGTGGTGTTGGTTGAGTGTGAACCCTGACCTCCTTGGGTTTGTCAATAATAAATCAATAAAAATAAATAAAATAAAATAAAATAAAAAATAACACAGGGAGGTAGAGGAGGAAGTCAGATCCTGCAGTGAACTTGGGTAAAGTGTGGTGACTTCAAACAGTGAGTCCCGGAGATGTGAAACTACCTGGTTTTAGAAAGTTGTGAACTATAAAAAGATGGTTAAAGGTGCACTGTGTAACTTTTAGGCTTATTTCTTCAGATATGCCATTGCTTTGCCCCACAGTATGACATTAAACATCTCTACCTTACATTTATTAAACTGCAGGTGGTTTTATAGCTCAAAAATACCTAGAAAAACAGACATTCTGACCTGTAACTTGGCCTGGTTTGGTCTCCCTGAAGACAGAAATGTTTAATACCATACCGTAAAACATTCCAGACTAAGCAATAACATCTTGATGCAGAAAAGCTGTTACAAAAAAGTTACACAATGCACCTTTAAGAATGTGTTAGTTCTTTGGAAAACAGGTGGAGACATTTGGACGGTGTTAAAACTGCTTCTTCGCTCAATAAAGAAGTAGAGGTCAGTTCTGCGTCTATGGGAAAATTGGCTTAATGATTATTTATTTACGATGTGCTAATACTGCTAATGGTAGAAGAGAAATGCTAATGGATTTTTTTCTTCTATTTCTGCCACTTTTTAAGCAGGAAAGCAGAAAGTCTAACACAAAAATTCCATTTCTAACATTAGCTAAAATGGAAACTTAATTTTGAAAATATTAAAGAAAACGTGTAATGTAGGTTAATATACGGCTTTATCTTTATCTTGACAGGAATACAATAATCAAGAGATGTTTTGCTAGCGGCAAACTGTTTTCCACCGCTGGGAATGCAGTGGGCAGTGACTTTATGGGAGTACTACATTAAAAACAGCTGGCTTGTTTCCAATCGCAGTAAGGCTGATGAGAAGAGACAAGTCCAACACAAAACTCAAAATTATTGGCTGTAAAAGTGAAACAGCAACCTGGAAGTCACTAAAGAACCTGTTGGAGAAGCTATATTAAGCAATCCAGACAGATATTTCGTCCACATTTTAGCTTTGATCAAATCTACCTGTATTTATATATCTGGTTGCCATGACGCCCCTATTCGTTCCTATCTCTTATAGGATGTGATTCCTGTCCCGGCCTGTTTACAGATCCTGCTTAGACCCAGCTGGCTTCCCTTTGCCACCATCAGTCTCTGTCAAATCCACAAGCCCGCCTCGACCAATCAAAAGCTCCAACAGCCAGCCCACCGCCGCCATGACGATCCATCACAGAGGAAACACCGGGCGGATAATTGTTCCACGGGCCGGGCGTGAGGAAGACCCTGCCTCACCCGGACCAGCCATTAGCCGCTGGTACTTAGGGGCGTTAAGGGTAAAATGGGTGCCCAGGGAGAGGTGAGGTGGAGGGAGAGCCGTGATCTGTTTGTGTCAGGACCTATAGTGCAGACTCTGGAATGGACTGGGAATTTTAGAACGACAAAAGTTTAAAAATGTTCTAGCTCAATATTACAGTATCAATGTTCGGTCGATGGTGTAATGTCTTCATGTGCCCAATGTGGGGTTTATAAAAAGGTTTGATGCAGTCAAACTCTGCAGACAAGATACTTTTAAAATATGGTTAATATTTCATAATGATTAAGACCCTTGGTAGAACATTTTTCTAAAATTGTGAAACTCCAAAACTGCTTTCAACTTCCAAAAGCTAAACTGATCTATATAACTACAATACAGGTCAATTTACTTACTTTAACTATTATATTAAAAGGGTGAAAAACATCTTCCACACTTTTTTACAGCTATCCCAGCATCCTACTTATTCACCACGATTAGTTAATAAGCACTCGCAAACAACAACTAGCATCCTAACACTGCACCAGCCTCACTTTCTGTTTTGCGGACAATAAAAATGCTTTATAATTTGATGCAGACAGCAGAGAGCGGTCTCATTTTGACCCTAAGAGCTGCTTTTACACAATATTTGTATTAGGATGGGACAGATTTTACTTTATTACATTTAAAAAAGTCAAGCACAGCCCTTTTAATCACAACTTACACATATTCCATTCACGATAAATACTAAACCTATAGGGGCTTATCAATATTTGAAAGGTGTAATAATATATTTTGGGGCTCAGTATTTATCATTTGTACATTTTCTTTGTAAAAGTGGGGATATTTGGAGTATTTTTGTTGTAGTACAGGAACATTTGATCTGTAAAAGGTTGAAGAATGGCTAATTATTGTTATTTTATCAGGAGCATAAAGTAGCTTCAATATTGTCGTTTATCGCAGTATATCTCGTTATCGTGGAAGATTTACTAACACGAATAATAATTTTGAGCAGAAAAAGTCAAAACAATGCTATCCAATATTTGAACATCTGTATACTAGTATGTGTACAGTAAAAGTTGCTCCATGTTTGTGTGGTGTTTGTGTTTTCTCGGTCTGGGCCTCTGTGAAGACGGATGGGCTGTCGGGATAATCAGACCACAGCTCACTCACTGATTTATCACAGGGCCGCACCGCAGCACAGGTGTACTCCTGATCGCCTATAATGAATACAGCCTCTTTGTAATTGGCGAGGTGTTGTCAGGACAAAATGGTGGCCAATTTGGTCCAGACGTGTGAGGAGAAGGAATGGTGGTGGTGAAGGCTCTGAACGGGCTTTCACTCTTTGGTTGGTTTGGGATATGGCAAAAAAGTTAAGTTAAGTCAGAAAAAGTCTTGGTTTAAGTCGTGTTAACTTATTTATTTCTTGTTAGATTGATTTAATATTCTGTTTTTTTCAACCTGGTTTCAATAAATGTGAGTATATACAGAGAAATGATGCTGTAATGGTTCATTTCAAGTCCAAATGTCTTTTTTCAATGTTTGAAATGTGGGGAAATAATAATAATAAATTCCACAGATGGTGCTTCAGACATTCAAGCATTCACTTTATCTACAAAACAAATATTGGTCATGGCTAGCAGCTACTGTTTTAAGCCTTATTTAAACTACGTAACGCCAGTCTATGCGCCCTCTGCTGGTAGCTGTATTAGTTTGTTTGGACAGAAATAAGGGCAAAAGAAAATTAAATTATTTCAGCTGGACAAATGTGACCCAAGTGGCGAAACATCTACTACGGCTGCCAGCAGAACGTGCATGGACGGAGTTAAACAGTTTAAATCAGGTGTTAAACAGTAGCTGCTAGCTGTTATCAGTATTTCTTTTGTAGATAAAATGAATGCGTTTGACCTTTAAAAACACAGAGGAGTACCATCTGTGGAATTTTTCTTTTGGATCCTACCCGGACGACTGAAAGATTACACACAAACATACATTATTTTCATTAAAAACATGAAATATAAATGCTCAAGGCCTTACAAAACCTGAGGACCTTTAAAGCTGCCTTGCGTAAGTTTTCTAGTGGAGGGTCTATCTCCTTTCTATCTCCATGGAGACAAAACCAGACCAAGTTACGGGTCAGATGTGTGGAGAGGCGACCCCGCTCACAGTCAGAATGCCTGTGACCTTCCTTTTCTAGGTAGTTTTGAGCTAAAAAACACTTGTAATTGAATAAATGTAAAGTAGAGCTGTTTAATGTCATACTGCGGAACATTCCAGGCAGAGCAAAGACATCTCCATAGGTGACGGATCTCCAACGACAAAGTTACACAGTGCACCATTAAATCATGTCCAGTCTCCTTGTTTGCTTTGCGTCATTCACCTGCCCATAAATTCGCCATTCTGAACTTAATCAATCAGTTGAGAATTTCCAAGTGCAAACACCGCGATCCAGCCAAGTCACTCCGAACGGCGAGAACTCAATAGGGCCCCCTCAGTCTCCCGCGTGACCTTTGACCTCCTGCCACAGCTGACGGCGAGGCTGCCAGTTCGAGACAAAGAGCGTCCTCATTGGCCTTATGATGCCATGCTCGCTTGCTAGCTCAGCGCAGCAATTAGCGCCTTTTTTAAAAACCAGACAAGGAGAAGAAGAAGAGGAAATACCCTAAAACAGTGCACAATGTGTGGAAGAGGCAGTCCACATCAATCTAAAGAGGGCTGGAGCGGGTGGGGGGTCAGGCCGAGGTGAGCTGGCCCCCGGGGAGGCTCACGAGGCTAGGGAGGATCAGCCGGGACATACCCCATGGCCTGGTCTTCATCAAGTCATCATTACAACTGGTATCTGTGGTGGAATTTGACACAACTTTCTTTTGCCAATTAGAACCACAAGAACAGATGGAAAGAATTGTGTTTTGAAGCCATTTTATATTTATATCTATTTTCTTGTTCGGTTTGATTTGATAGACATTAGTCAACTGTTACATTATGTTAAGATGCGTTTCTGTCTCCTACAAACGCTCTGATCTCTGTATAAAAATATAAACACATGGGAAAAATTTTGTTTTTTGAAGCCATTTTATATTTTTATCTATTTTCTTTAACTGTTACGTTATTATGTTGAGATGCAATTCTATATACAAAACTGAACTTCTACAAACTCTGTATAAAATTATAAACAGATGGAAAGAAGAGTGTTTTGAAGACATTTTATATTTATATCTACTTAGTTATTCATTATGATTTGACAGACATTAGCTGTTACATTATGTTAAAGTGCATTTCTGTCTTCTACGAACTCTGATCTCTGTATAAAAATATAAACAGAAGGAATAATGTTTTTTTACTTCTTCAATTCTATACACAAAACTCAAATTCAAGTCTTTTTTTTTAACTCTGTATAAAAATATAACTTGATATAATGGTTTGAAATGTTTTTAGATATTTGGGTCAAAATCATGTTCTCCATTTCTACAAAATTAGGTCATATCATAACTTTTTCATACGTTATTTTATGCAAGCCAGAATATAGTTTATTATTTTTGTATTAGTCTTTTATTTAATCAGGAAAGTCCCAGTGAGATTACTAATCTCTTTTTCAACAGTCCAGGCCAAGACAGCAGCACAGATCAGATTTATAGGTCACTGTAATACAAAGAGCGCGAATGCTCCTGCTTCTTTCTTCAAAATGTGGCAACGTGTCCTATTTTAGTCAAAATATAAGTATACTAAATATAATTATACTAAACCAATACCATATTTCTGTCACTAATTGCTACACTAAGGGCTGAACCGTAAAAAAAATATCAAATTGATATCGACCGGATTTGCAATTTATGTTTTAATAACAAGATTCTGTTCAAAGTTCACATTTTTGAAATAAGAACCGACAAACTAAGACGAGAATCACATTTCAGAACAGTTTTGTGCAGAGTTAGCCTTTTTGTACAGAATAATACAGAATAATTGGTTATTTGTGGGGAAATTGCAGTTTGCTAATTACGTCCATTCAAATTGTGATTTCGATTCAGTAAAATTGTGCACCTCTAGTTATAAGAATTTCTGCATTTTCTAACCACTCCTGAACACAACAGCCCATCATGTTTAATCTTGGTGGTAGCAGCACTTACACTGGACTCACTTCAGGACAGATTTAAAGCTGCATTGTGTAACTTTTCTGGTGGAGGGTCTGTCAAATTTCTCCATGGAGATGTTATTGCTTTGTCTGGAATGATCCACAGTATGATATTAAACCTTTCCACCTTCATATATATATAAACAAGCAGGTGACAGACCCTTTACTAGAAATGTTACACAATGCACCTTTAACTGTCGTCGGTGTTCTCAACGCAGCCCAGCATCTCCAGCTCTCTGACCCTACTCCTGGGGTCATCTAAACTGATAAGATAAAGAAGTGAAGTCAGTTCTGTTTATACACATGTACAAAGCGCTCGTAAAGTCCCATCCCACCCCTTCGTCCTGTCCTGGCCTCCTCCTCCTCTTCTCAGGGCAGGATCCAGCGTGGAAAGCATCTCGCTGGGGGAATTTGTTTTAAAATCACTAACAAGAAACAGCTGTGAAATGGGTCAGAGGGCCTCAAACCGCTGCAATGGTTCTCAGGTGATTTTTTTCTTTCTTTTTTTCTTCGTTTTTCCGATGATTTCAGATAAAGAGAGCATGCCTTTTCGCTTTTTGTCAAATGACCCTCATTTAAGGTCTGGGGAAAGGGGGAGTTGATGGCAGGCTATTTTGTGTGATTGTTGAAAGAGGCTGGTTAGAGTAAAACAGTGCTGACGCATTGTTTAAAAACTGCTAAAAAAGATTATAAATGTTAATGGTGCATTGTGTAACTTTTCTGGTGGAGGGTCAGTCAAATGCTTTTCTCCATGGAGATGTTATTGCTTTGTCTGGAATGTTTCACAGTATGGCATTAAACCTTTCTGTCTTCATGGAGACCAAACCAGACTAAGTTACAAGTCAGATTTGTGGAGAGGCGACCCCGCTCACAGTCAGAATGCTTTTTTTTCTAGATATTTTTGAGCTATAAAACCACCTGTAATTGAATAAATGTAAAGTAGAGCTTTTTAATGTCACACTGTGGAACATTCCAGGAAGAGCAGTGCCATATCCACAGAAACAAGCAGGCGATGGACCCCCAACCAAAAAGTTACATAGTGCACCTTTATGTTAGTCAGTTAGCAGCTACCACCAAGTTTATTTTTTTTTTTTTTCATAAAATAAAACCAAAGGCATTACAAAGTGTTTTTATATACTAAAATTTATATACTTAAATTCTCATTACAATACCACAATAAAATGCAGTCAAGTGTGTAAGAAGATGGGTTAGGAGCTAGGGAATGGTTTCTGACGCAGCCATTGAGCATTTGTCCAAGCTGCTAAAGAGGAAGCAGTGAAGATGCACCAAAGGAAACAGGAAATGAGGAGGGGGTAAAGGTCAACCATGGGGTCAGGCAATTATTAGGGAGCAAACATAACAATGAACACAGTTTATCAAACGAAGTAAAAGTAGCATGTGTAGCTTTTGTACGCTTTTGACTGTGGCTTTATTGGTTTCAGAATATGTACGGTAAAAGTTGGTCAGTTAACTTGGCTTTCAGGCAGTGGTGATGGTGATCTGGTCGGGTTGGGCAAGAGTTGGGAGAAATTAATCAGTTTTGAATTTTATGAGCAATACTACAGTTTTTGTCTATTTTGACATATTTTTCTTTGTAAAAATTATAATAAAATTGTTTGAGATGGGGTATCTGTACAATATTAAGTCAGAGCTTTGTATATTTTTTTATATCTAAACATTTCCAACATGAACCAAACAACAGAGCTCTGCAGTTAATCAAATTTGTAATCCTGACTTCAATTCTTGCTTGATTCAATTCAAAATAATTACTCATTTGTACCAAAACCCTACTTTAAAGGTGCATTATCTAACTTCTAGGTGGAGAGTCAGCTTGCTTGTGTCCATGGAGATGTTATTTGCATTACATTTATCTGCCTTGCATGTATTCAATTAGATGGATTTTCTAGCTCAAAAACACCTTGACAAACATGAATTCTTACAATGTGCAGGCGTGTTTCTACATAGATCTGATCAGTAACTTGTTCCCATCTTGATGACCAAGTTTATTTCCATGCTATAGAACATTCAAGGCAAAGCAATTACATACAATAACCAATAACCATCAGAAAAGTTACACAGTACACCTTTAACTCCACCACATTTCCTTCATGTCCCAATACAGTTGCAACTTAGAAATAACTTCCATGGTAGCAAAGGTTGTCAACAGTCCTACAAGGGTAAGCAACGTCAGTACTTCAGTTCTATTTGTACACAAGCCATGTCTCCAGCGTATATCTCCATTGTGTAAGACCTGGTGGTGAAGGCGGCCATGACAGCTGACAGAGGAGCAGCTCAGGGCTCTGGAGACCACAGAAACCGGCCAGGACATTACTCAGCAACAACAAACAGCAGGCCTCAAGATAAAGGAATCGTTTGTCACCACGGCGACACTGACAGACGCAACGCATTGTGTGATAAAATTAGCCAACGGGCCGCTTCCCCCGCGTGACACTTGCCGGAGAGTCACCACGAGGGGAGGCCTGGTGGGAACTGAGACCAGATCTGACTGGCAGTTTTATGGATATCGGCAGGAAGAGGCGTTCAATCATTAGGAAGGAACTTTGATAGAAGAACTTTTTGGTCTCTTGGGTTTTGGTTTAGTGAGGATTATAGCTATGTTTGCGAGGACTGCTGGCCTTTAAGTTGCATTGTAAGTAAATCATACAACTTTGGAAATGGTTCCCAAGCTGTGATAAGTGGGCTTCTTCTGATGTTTCTCAAGGTTCTCTGCAGTTCTAGTCAAGTTTAGTTTGATATTAGAACTTTCTGGTCTCTTGGGTTTTGGTTTAGTGAGGATTATACTGTAAATGTTTGCGAGAAAGGTAAGGATTGTGGCCTTTTAGTACTGTAAGTAAATCATACAACTTTGGCAACTAAAACAACGGTTCTCAAACTGTGGTACGTGAGCTTCTTCTGATGGTTCTCAAGGTACTCTCCAGTTCTAGTCACGTTTAGTCCACACAAATTTCAGTCAAATTTTTGAAGAATTCCTTGAGCGTCTTGGACAGAAAGTTTGAGAACTGCACTGTCCCAATGCTGGTTCAATATAGGAATTAAGGTAGACTTCATAATAGTTTTATGGATATCGTCGTGAAGAGTGGTTCAGTCATTTGGAAGTAACTTCAATTGTAGAACTTTTTTGTCTCTTGAGTTTTGGTTTAATGGGGATTATAGCTATGTTTGCGAGAAAGGTAAACCTGATTGTGGCCTTTAAGTGGTGCTGTAAGTAAATCATACAGCTTTGGCAACTAAGAGAACGGCTTTCAAACAGTGGTCCGTGGGCTTCTTCTGATGGTTCTCAAGGTATTCTGCAGTTCGAGTCAGGTTTACAGTTTACTTCAGTCCAATTTTAAATAGTTCTGAAGGTACTTGAAAAAATGCCAGAGCTACTTGGACAGAAAGTTTGAGAACAACCGCACTGTTCGAATACTGGTTCAGTATAGGAATTAAGGTAGACTTCATAGTGGGAATGTCAAAAGCATAAAATCAGATACTAATCAAAACTAAAACTAGCATCAAAACTAGATAAGTCATTTGAGCAGGTATCGATACTAAACAAAACACATAAATAGGAAAAAGTTGGACAATTCTTGAAGTTTTAGAATGATCTTTATGCAAACTATAGGACCACATTGTAATATAGAGAAATGGAAAAGTAGGCCTACTATTATTTTGTGTTGATATGCTAACAAGTTCAGGCCTATTTCTTAGTATTGAAATCAAGTTCCATTTTTTTTCTGTCTCTGTGTATCTTGGTCAGGGATATCCAAGTTCACGTCCATAATGTAGAACGTAGACACTCCACAAAAGCGGTTTTAAAGCTCACTCACACCAAACCACAACCCCAACGGCACAATTTTCACTTGTCACATTTGACGTTGTTTGAATCCAGTGTGAATTTTTCTTTATTTCATTTTTTTTCTCAATATGTTTTCAGTCATTTTCAAATTCTCAACTTCAGCCACACGCTCAACAGTAGTATCCATTGTTGAATCCGTTTTACCCCAGGTGCACCCAAAAGTCTACTTACTTTTTATTAACTTTGGAAGGTGTTTTCATGAATGTGGTTTCCCTTTCCTTGCAGTAGTTTTTTCTTCTACTATTTTTATCCTTGTATCCATTTTGTTCCATTATATTTTACATAGGCACTTGGCCCATTGAGATCTGTGGTCAATAGACGACTAACCTTGACATTTCTTGACTTTTTAGCTCACAAGTCGTCTATAAGGGCACAAGTTGACAGTGTATGTACTGTTAAAGTTGCACTGCGTAACTTTGACGGCAGGTCCACTACTTGCTTATCTCCATGGAGATGTTTTTGTTTTGCCTGGAATGTTCTGGAGTAAAGCATTAAATGTATCTATCACGTGGAGATATGTGGAGAGATAAGCCTGCAGTAAGAATGTGGGTTTTCATGTGAATGAAACAAAACAGAAGTCCAGATATGTTTTTGATGAGGAAACATTATAACATAGATCAGAAAATAGTAATATTGGCCCTTTAAGCATCTGCCAAAACTGTGATATAAAAATTATCTAGAGTAAAAAAAAAGAAAAAGAAAAAGTGGTATTAAAAAATAGTAAAAGTATAAGCTGAATATTTCAAAATCAAACATTCAACTACCAAAGTCAGCCAGTTTCTCCTTATCAAGTTTCAGCCTTGAGACATTCTGAGACTACATCAGGTTTGCATCAGATCAAAACAGGAATTTACAATGACACAATGGAGCACTTGAACATGTCGCTAAAGAATGCAGGTTGTGATTAAGACTAAAAACGCTGCTGGTCACTGAAACATGAAACTGACCGGCTGATTGCAGAGATTTGGGCCTCTGTTCCATAAAAGACATAATGGCAAAAGTGATTTAAAGCAAGTACATTTAAGTAGTTTGATGAGATTGACAGATGTCCTATGAAATGAAGTGTATCCACAGAAAAAGTACTGCATTTGTTGCTCAATAAGTTGCTGATGGGGAACACAGAGACTATTCTTGTTAGCTGTCATGCTTCAGTCTTAATATACCCAAAATAAACCAAGTCAATTTGATGAATATGGTGGGAAAAAGTGGTTGGAAGGTAAGAAAATGTTACTAATGTAATTAACAGGTTCTGAAGTCTCTGAAGCTCTGAAGCCAAATGATCAGTAAAATGGTCCTGAATAAAAACAGCTTGGAAATCCATTATGAGATATTTTCAAGTTCCAGCAGTAGATATACTAGTACACTTCTAGTCCAAAGTTTGGGCACAACAAAGGCATCAGGACTATTAATGAACTCATATAGAAAGTAGTAAACAAAAAATAAATTCAAAAGAACTCAAAGCGTATTTCAGATGTTTGATTTTTAAAAATGGCCACCCTTCACTTTGATCACTGTTTTGGACACACACCTTGATGGGAAAACCATTTCAGGAAGATAACTGAGAGAAGGCCAAGGGTTTGCAGTGCTGTCAGCAAAGCAAAGGGTGGCAACTTATTTGAAGATAAAATAAAAATAGTTATTAGTATTATTTTCTTTGCTTTGATATGATTTCATAGGCACCATATATTTGATGTCTGTATGTATCTAAAATGTAGAAAGTAGGAAGCACAAAGAAAAAAAAACACTGAATGAGATGTGAGGTGTGTCCAAGCTTCACTGGTAGCGTAGGCGTTCCCAAACTAGCATTGGGCTACTAGAGTGACGACATAAATCATAACAGTGTATTTAACCACTATACAATCTTCGCTATTCTAAATTCCTATCTTTAAGGTAGCCATCTCAGCTGGTTCTCCAAATCGTGACTACTGAAATCCTGCTGCATCACTGTATATATAATTACCTCCTTTCTGAATTCTCATTACGAGGCCTTACTGTACATAGAAGCTGTGTGTTTGTTGACCCTAGCTGAAGAGCCCTGCGTCGTGGTCTGTCATCAGGGCCTGGTCTAGACTGAACGACTGCCAGAGAACTTCCATCAACACACTAAATGAAACATTTAGGGAACAAATTGAAGAGACTGTCAGTTAAGTATTTCTTAGTCGGCGATAAGAGTGGGGATTTCATCGAACTCTGATGTATTTCGGGGGGGGAGGCTAAAATAAGACATCTGAAAGTACGCTAGCTGGTCCCATATGCTATCTGCACTCTCTGCGATGGCTCCGTCAGGCTGGGACATAGTGAAGCAATTAGAAGGTGGAACTGGTCCAAGCTCATGGCTCCACAGCAAATCCAAGTTAAAGTCTTTGTACAAGAAACGAAAATTGACTTCACGGTTTGTTCCGTCGAGTGAAAACGCCAAAATCTCCCGTGAGCGATCCCCGATGGATTTTATACTAAACAAACAGGATTATTTGCTTAAAGTCTGATTTGGAGTAACGCAACAAACAACATCTGGATTTGAATGCTCTGACTCTAGGCCTTGTTTTTTTAAGGTCTTGATTAGAAAGCTGTTCCCTTCAAAGCTATAATCTTAAAAAGCGCACACTGAACGCCTAACCATCCCCGCCTGGGTCTTGGTAATGACCCACATGTGGCGGAGTCGAGATATTCATCAACAGATCCATGTTTCTTCAACGGGAGAAAGGCTGCCATATGCGTCTGCCACTGTGCTTGGTATGCTAACTAACTCTTGTTCTTTAAAAAGCACTAAGGGGTCCTCATGTGAAACCGGTGTGGTTTGGGAGATGGGGAATCAATCACAGATCTGGAAAGGCAGTTATGATTTTAGCGGTTTTAAGATTTATCCACTTTACGGCAATAGAATATGTTAGCGAGACTCACCCAGGAGAGACAGTGGTGATTTTGAGGGGAAAGGTTCTAACCAATAATTGTCTGTTCAAATACCATAAAAAGGTTATAGTTTCTACTTCATATTACTATAACCGCAGCATAAAATAATAAAATTCAGGGAAATGTTTTCGTAGCTTGATTCAAAGAGATTGGATTGTATTAAGCCCTAATATACACTACTAGTCAAAAGGACACACTTTTTCATGTATTTTTTCCATGATTATTTACATTGTAGATTCTCACTGAAGGCATTAAAACTATGAATGACATTAATGTAGTAAACAAACAAAATAAAAACACTCAAAATAACTGCAAACTTGTTTTAAAAATAGCCTTTACCGTTTTGCTTTCATCACTGCACTTTTGGCATTTCCTGACCCCCAACAAGGCACAACTGTGAAGTGAAAACCATCTCAGGAGACTTCATCGTGAATAGAAAATATTTTGTTGAGTTATTTGAGTTTTTATTTTTCCCTTTACTACATAATTCCCCATACACTGCTTCATATTTGAGGTCTTCTGTAATTATCTAAAATGTAGAAAGTGATAAATATAAAGGAAATAAAAAACATTGAATGAAAGGATGTGTCAAAACTTTTAACTGGTAATGTATGTATGCATTTGCATTTATAACAGTTTTTTGGGATTGCATATGAAACTTCCATACAGGCTACACTGGTTTAGCATTGACATAAACAGTAGACTCTATATTGCACAAAAATATATGAAATTTGGTATAGGAACTTACGCTACTGCACCAGCGGCACTGCCTTTAGCACCAGTCTATATTTTACTCAGACTTACTGCTCTATTTCCCATTTACATTGTCCTTGTAAAACAGACCGCTGCTAAGTCAATACACAGATTAGCCAAACGTACGTAGAGCCATATGTGCATACCGCCAGACAGGAGTGGAGCTTGTGAGTAGCCTATATCTCTCCTACAAAGCCTCTATTTAAAGAAAACCACTCGGCATTAGGCCCTATAGTGAAAAAGACCTCTGTTTCTAAAGCGATAGGCCAGTCGCGGCTATCCAATCTGCCCCATGTCGGACCGCCACTTGTCAGCTTGTATTAGCGCTGGCGGTTGGCTCTGCTTACATGTGGTACCCATCACCCAGACCGTGGACCAGAAGACCCCAGGGACAGCTGCTCCTCTCAGGCCCGGGATCACTCGGGGTTATATGTGCCATGTTATGACAGGCTAATGGTGCTGGTTACTGTGTGGTACTGGGGGAAAAACAGAGCTAGAATTATGTTCAGTGAGGAAATTTGTTGTGCTAGTCATGTACTTAAGGTGGAATTGACTTGAGTTGTTTAAGTTTAATTTAAAAATGCATGTACGACTGTGATTGAGTGTAAAAGGCAAATTGGAGTTCACTTTGTGCATGTAGAATGTAGATACTGTTAAATGTACTGGGCGTGCCTTGTAATTTTATGTTAAGCTTCATGTTTTTTCTGACATAGGTATTTGGACATTTGGCAAGTAAAAAAAATACTGTGCTGTAAAACTAACAGAAAAATAGTGGCTTATTGTGGAAAATGTTCATAAAATAATAATAATATTGTTAAACACTGGCTTACATCATTAATAACTCCTAAGTATGATATAAATAAAGCAATCATGTGTCCTTTATAGATTGTCAAATTAGTATTAAAACTAGATACTCATTTGAGCAGGTATCGATACTAAAAAAGTCACATTCACAGAACAGAAATGAACCTTTCCTGAACGTTTAGAATGACTCTGAGCTGTTTCAGAACAAGTATAAGAGCACATAGACTAGTATACGCCCATGGAACTACCTGGACCACTGAGGGATTACACAGATATAAGACCACATGGTAATATCAAGGAAAATACTATTATTTAATGTTGAAAGAGTGTTGTTACTATGATTGTGGTAACAGAATCGGTATCAAGTCTATTCCTTAGTCATGTTTGAAATTTTAGTATATCAAAATAATAGATTTTGGCTTGAATAAAACAAATGAAAGAAGTTTAAATTATAAAGAATAACAGTGACAAAGTACATGAAAAACAGCCCTCTGCGATTCAGACTCCAACATTAAATAGACTTAAATAAATACATGTTAACACAGCAGGATGCTTGTGCTGTTAAACATTTTAATGAGAGCATATGACTCAGAAAAATAATAAAACATACCACGCAGCGTGGCTTCCTGGAGCCAAATTTTATAATTAATCCTTTAGTAAGTTATTCAGGCCTGTAAAATGTCGACCCAAACTGTCAGCAGAATTCTTTTTAATATGGAACTTTTTTTTTTCTAAGACGCCGTTCATACATTTTTCCAAGTTTTAAGTGTGGCTGTGTATCAAGTTCCCAATGAGCAACAACTTTATAGCTAAACTGTTAGCATAAACGGAAAACACTGGCGTATGTTAGCCTTCCATTCATATTTGTCATGTAGCTTGCGGTAGTTTGACAAAATGAAATGTTCTATTATCATGACTTCAGCTGCCTGTTTCTCAGCCAGTTTCAGGGGCAATTACAATGTCTAGGCCTGTGACAAGCTGCGCAAGCTAACTAAACAGCACGCGGCTAACACAAGGGCCATTTCACAAAACAAGCAAGCTAGTGTTAAGCTAACGTGCACCTGCAAAAACAGCCTTAGTCCATGTTCTGACAATATAACAACAAATGAAGCAAACTTACAGTCATGGTAGAAGTTCTAAAAAAAAAAGATTGAATGTTTATTTTGCTGTAAATTAGGCTAGGCCGTTTCTTAAAATAGTTTTTACTCAGAAAAGACAAAAAACTAGAAGCACTTATAGACCAGTCCTAGTACTAGCTCGGTAGGCTACAAATGCATGCATCAAAGCATAGCCTACTAAAAAATAACATAACAAAAACTTTCTGTAACCAAAACTGAAGTATCAAAGTGCTAGTACTGTGTGGGAGATAAGATTGGCAGACATTTTGTTTTCTGTTTTTTCTTTTAAATAAACAAATGACCTGTTATTACACTTAGTCCACTTGTCATTTTACCTCTATATCCATCAGCACTTAACCTCCGCCTGAATATACAAGCTAACGACCTGTTGATAGATCTCCTTGCTGTATCCATTTATTTGGCCATACGTACAGCTTGGAACATTTATAACTTGGGTCAATATTTGTGCATGTCTGTCGTTTTGGCTCGCCGCGCTAAAGTATCCAGTCTGCTTGTTAATTACCTGAGCTAGCATGATACATTTTGGCATTGGGTGTTTACGGGGGATTTTAAAATGATGGCCAGTGTGCAAAGGTGGGTTAAGGGGACTTTGCCAATTCAAGCCCCCCAATCTCTGTTATCCAGACGCCTGTAAGTCTCCTCCAGTGAAGCTAGTCTGGCCTTGAGGAAGGAAATATTAGCTGCAATGGACGACTAATTGGCAAGTGGCCAGACACCCTGCAAGTGCTAATGAACAAGTAAAATAGCCACGTTAAGTGAGTGTGGGTGAAACCAGAGCTCGCTACAGCACTTTGAACATGTGGCGAGCTCACTATAGAGTTTAAACGACATTATTAGTGAGTGGTGATAAAAGAAAAAATAGGACAAGTGTCTATGTTTAAGATGAGATTCAGAAATAGGAAAGGGACTAAGTATGAAGTCATGCAATGAACACAAGAATTCATTTTATAAACTAAGCAAAACAGAAAGTGAAACTAAATGTAAACTTTTATGTGTTTGTGTATGTTTTGGGAATTACATATTTTCCTTATGACCTCTTGTATATAGCTGAGATATATTAGCATTACTATATTTCTATATTTAATTTTGACTTGTACATACACATTTATGTAATTATGCCTTATTTGACACTAATCTCTACTACTTATTTTGAATTTATAGTTGTCATTTATATTGTTGTTCTTTGTTATTATAATATATTGTGATGTGTGAGCTACTGTCCAAGCAATTTCCCTTGTGGATCAATAAAGTTTGTTTAACTCTAAGAATTGGCTTTGAGGCATTTTTTAGAATTTCTACCAACTTAATTTGGCTGACAAAAGTAGGGGATATTTCATTTGAGCAAGATGAACATGAATACATAAAATGCTTGAAAGAAATGATCTAATAGCTTTGTAAAAAATGTTGTAGTCGCCATAGAAACACCACATAAACTTGGGCAGACTTGGCTGCAGTGAAGTGGGGTCCTAAACTCTCCAGGGCTCTCTGTGTGCGCTGGCCCTCTGTCCGGGGCTTAGGCCTACTTCCTCCCCTATAATTAAGGGGTTATCCCCCAGCACAATGGAGAAATTAAACAGTAAAACCTTGCGGGGCAAATTACTGCTTTTCCTGGGAGTTAGAGGAAGCGTCTTGATATGTAAACAATACCCCCTCTTCTGCTGAGTACCCTCAACCCCTGGCCCCCTCCCGCTTTGTTCTGTGGGAATTTCAGACGGGCCCACATTTGCTCTAAGACCACAACTCTGCTGAATAAAGAGGATTTACAGCACCTTGAGCACTTAAGTAGTTTGAACCTGGGCTGTTAGAGCTCAGGGAATGTGGACCGTGCTTGTCCAACATGCTAACAGCAAAAGATGCACTAGCGCAAAAGCAAAAGTGTCACAACAACATAAAAACAGCAGTCTGAAAACTCAGGTCTTCAGGGTCAAGAGGTCAAAACAGTAATCTTTGTTAATGTAATAAGGTGGATATAAAGAAACAACTACACATCATGGTTACAGACACTATAGTGAGACTTGGTATTCCACAAAAGCTAAATTTAGGTGCTGTAGGCTACCAAATTGTTACTTAAAATGTGAAAAACAGAACAAGTACATTTTAAACTAGAAAAGCACTCAGAGAGCGCGGACCTCCGCCAAGTCCAAGTCCAAAGTTATCCCTCATCTACCTTATCATAGACTTTGAGCATCCTAAATATTCACCATAATGAGTTAATAAAGCGTGTTTGAGCAGAGTTTTGCTGTGACGGTAATGCTAACAACAACTAGCATGCTAACAGTGCACCTCCTGATCACAGCAGACTTATTTTGACCTCAATAGCTGCTTAGATAACATATCTGTAGTGATATAACACAGGTTTTGTTCAAATACATGGAAAATAATGGGGTTTAGGGCCTTTTCTTGTATTTTTTTTTACCAGTACAGCTTCCACACTTAACCCGTACATTAATGTTGATATACAGTTGTCTTCAAAGTTTCGCCAGAGAAACCCAAAGCATGACGACGCCGGTCAAGGTGTTGGCCATTTTGACACGCCTCTCCAGACTTGAACATGTCTGTATCTGCTGCTGTCAGGGGTTGACCTCTTTGAAGCCAGAGCCAGGAATTCTCCGGCTTAGCTCACACGGTTAAGGGGAAATCACCTGGCAAACAAAACACAGAAGGCTTACACGCTAGGCCAACGTACACTAGCTTTCATTCATCATCCACTTTTCACCGATGCCTTCTAGAAGATGAGGAGGTGAACCTTGATAAAATTATGGTAAATAGCGTAGCATTGTGGTGTTAATTATGTGGAAGAGGTCTACTTGAAGGTGCATTGTGTAACTTTTCTGGTGGAGGGTCCATCAAATGTTTTTCTCCATGGAATGTTTCACAGTATGGCATTAAACCTTCAAAACGTCATGGTAAGGTAATCTGTGGAGAGACAACCCCGCTTACAGTCAGAATGCCTGTTTTTGTAGATATTTTTGAGCTATAAAACCTGTAATTGAATAAATTTAAGGTAGAGATGTTTAATGTCATACTGTGGAACATTCCAGGCAGAGTAAAGACATCTCCATAGAAACAAGCAGGTGACGGACCCCCAACCAGAAAGCTACATAGTGCACCTTTAAGGGGGCTGTACCTGATTTCATATATTGTAAAACAGCTCTTAGGGTCAAAATGAGACTGCTGTGTCCTCTTTGCATAAAACATTTTTATCGTCCATGAACCAGGAAGTAAATCTAGTGTGCTGTTAGCATTCTAGTTGTTATTAGTATTACAGAGATGGCAAAACTCCGCTGTGGCCTCTTAAAAGTTGTGAAACAAGCTTATAAAAGTCAGTAACAATACCACTTTTTGACCTTAGGTAGGTAGTTTTTCTTGATTTGCAAACAGATAAAAAAAAACATTTTTAGACTAAATTTGTAACAATTATTTTTTACAAAGACAAAATAAATCATGTTTCAGTAGCATAGTACCAAATAGTAGCATATAGTACCGTATGTAGTAGTCGCAGTAGTTATTATTGTAGTTGTAGTACAAGCCTTGTAGTATAGTAAAGTACTGCCTCATTGCTCGACACCATTCATCACAATACGTCAAAATCCACAAACATTTTTCACCCAGAACAGGTACAGTATTGTCTTCCTTGTGAGAAAGAGCTTGGGGACCACTCAAATATTAGTTCCACCGCGCCGTAATCACTGAAAAGCCGGTCATAGGGCCCCTGTACGGTTGTCACGGTGACTAGTTAAAAAAAAAAAAAAAAAGCAAACAAAATGCTGCCATATGGAAAACTGATTTGTAATGTCATTCATCATACAGCTGCAAGAAATATGCCAGGAGAAGCAGGAATAAAGGCAGGCAGTCTGTAACAGCTGGGTACGGGAGCATGATTGAGTGGTATCCCTTGCTGAGGTTGGCAGGGAACTTTTTTTCTTTTCCTCTGGTAAAAAAGAATGTCCCGGTTGGTTTCAAAAAACAGGATGTCTGAGGATCTTGGATTTCTTCAAAGTAACCCAAACATGAAATATGCGCCTCGGACAGGGTTTAATCCCAGTGCTTTTTTAAGCATTGAAGTCTGCGGTAGAAAATGATGGCAGTTATATTTCAATAATTTTCAACCATTTGGCAGAGTGGTTAGCCTCCTACCTCTGAGCATGGACATAAACTTAAGTGCGCTTATGTTTTTTTATGTATGTTATGAGTAGCAATAAAAAGGAGAAATACCAGTACTAAAAGGTGCACTAAGTAACTTTTCTGCTGTAAAATCAATCACCTGTGTATCTCCATTTTATTACTCCACCTGGAATGTTCCACAGTATAGCATTCAATTTATTTATCTCCATGGAGACGTCACCAGGCCAAGGTTACATCTGTGGATCTGCTTACAGTAAAAATGCATAAATTTCAACGTGTTTTCAAGTAATAAAAACATCTGTGATTGAATAAATTCAAGATGGTTACCTAATGTTTAATGCAATACTGTGGAACATTCCAGGCCATCACAATAGACACACAATGGAGAGCAGGTGGCATACCCCCCACCAGAAAAGTTACAGAATGCATCTTTAAACATACAATGACAACTATATTCAGTATATGAACAAAAAATCAAAGTGCACTAAGTAACTTTTCTGGTGCAAAGTCTGTCACAGTATGGTATTAAAACTTTCTATCGTCATGGTAAGTTAACCAGACCACGTTACAGGTCAGATCTGTGGAGAGGCGCCCTCACTCACAGTCAGAATCCCTATTTTTGTAGTTATTTTTGAGCTGCAAAACCACCTGTAATTGAATAAATATCAATTAGAGCTGTTTAAAGTCATACTGTGGAACATTCCAGGCAGAGCAATGACGTATCCGTAGAAACAAGCAGGTGACAGACACCAAACCAAAAAGTTACATAGTGCAGTGTTAATGTTATCTCAGCATAGCAGCATCTTAGTCTATTAAACACTAAACAAATGGTGCAGTGCTAACTTAGCCTGGAGCAAAAAACGCATTCTTTTTCTAAGTCGAGCCTTTGTAACTTTGACTTGGCAACACAAAAGCAAAGTGTATTTAAGTGTGCTGTCTCGGCCTGTACAGCAGTCTAAGCCCCTGACTGCGCAATTAATGCCTGTTGTAATTGTAAGAATGCGCAAGAGGAAATTGATTTTTTCTTCTTTTTTTGTGGAATTTGTCCTGAGGGAACCGCTGCTTCTTGTAATTACAGGTCTAACGTTACACCACTGCTGATTTCCAAGTCTCTCAGCTCTGTTAGCATTTAGCAATTAGCTTAATCACAGAAGGTGGAGCCCCAAAGCACAGAACTACATACATAACACCTGATGTGCAGAGGGCGAGTTAACTATTTTAAACACACCCAGAGTTTGTTAAAGCAGAGGAGGTGGAAAAACGAAACAGCTTGGTGTACTGTACGGGACAATGAGCAAAACCCAAGCAGTCCCCGTTGGCCTCAAACCAACATACATGATCCGGAACATAAGCGATTGAGGTTGGACAGTAAGTCTAGGTATTTCATTAGAAAGATTCCACTATAAAATGTTGTTTTTACAGCTGCTTTTCTGAACCATAATTTCTTGGACTAAAAAAGAGATTTCAGCCAGGTGGGAAACCATAATATGTACCTGACAAAAAGATACTTGCATGAAACCATGGAGTAGCCATTCTGAGATCAACATTGGTTAAATAGAATATGATATAATACAATATATAGAGTTTAGCAGAGCCTAGGTATATGAATATTTAATAAGAAGTTGATCGCTTGAAAGAGCTTTGGAAAAAATGTGAATAATTACAAAAATCAACAATACTTTTATAACTGAGAAATGTCAATACTAGGAACGCATTAGAAGTTGTATAAGAGTACTGTTTTTACATTAAATATAGCCTAGCAGGTTGAACTCTTGCAACCATATAATAAATTGGTATTAGCAACTTTCACAAAAATAAAGTTCATATCTAGTACTAGCCTATTTTATTTGTCTAAAGTTGTCCCAAGTATAATAATTCACTTTTACTGAGAGAAAGTAATTCAGGTAGTAGCAGGTATACAGTAGTATATACTAGTAGTTGTACTTTTGATACTAAGAAATAGACTCAGTACTCAATGCCAATTACGATACCTCAATGATAATAAAAAAACACTCGTTCTTCAGATGATAGATGTAATTTTTAACATTAAATAATAGTACTTTCTTTTTTATTACCATGTGACTTTATTTATATGTAATCCCTCAGTGGTCCAGGTAGGTTCCTCAGTGGTCCATGGGCGTATACTAGTCTCTGTGCTCTTACATTTGTTCTGAAACAGCTCAAGATCATTCTAAAGCTGTTCAGGAAAGGTTCATTTCTGTCCTGCTACTGTGATCCTTTTTGTATCGATACCTGCTCAAATGAGTTTCCAGTTTCGATACTAGTTTTAGATTGAATTAGTATCTGATTTGAATACTTTTGACAACCCTAGGAAGTAGTATAATTAAAGGAATCTGTTCATAAATGTCAGAGCGTAAGTTGGCCAGTCAGTGCTGTAGCATTAGGCGGGCCTCTCTCTAAACTGTCTGTAGGGCTCTGTTTGTTGATGTAGATGGTGTATATTGTGTGAGAAGCTGCGGACGAGGCTCCTCATCGCGGGTGACTTCTATGGCTTTGCCCCGTGCTGCTTTGCGATTGATGCCTTTCCCTCCAGCGGCCCTTTCTTCCTCCAGGACGGCCCACAGCTGTGTCTGGAGGGAGGCGGAGGGCTCAGGAGGGGGGGCAAGTCAGCGGGGAGGGAGAACCGGAAGTCCCTGACCACAAACTGTCCGCCTGCAGACCAACTCAACCGTAGGAACCTCGGCCTGTTTACACAAGCGCCTCCCGCTCGTGTTTACAGCTAGCACACATTTTTGTTTTACCAGTCTAAACTCCTCCGACGTTTATTTTGCTTCACTTGAACTGTGAGTGTTAGGGCTAACATTAGCGCACCGAAAGTAGCTGAGCCGCGCAGACAATTTAGGTTATACCCGACTTGAGGTTACACCAGGTCAGTGATAGGTAACATATGTCAGACATCTATATTCTGTTTTTGAGAAGGTTCGCTTTGTCGTTTCTGGAGTGTAATAAGATTTTGGTTGTTAAAATGGACTTTAAAACAATAAACAGCTGTAATTTGGGTCAGCTGGGCATGGGTGAGCAACAAACTCAAACATAGGTGGATAAAGTGTCTTGCACAAGGGCGCAAAATCAGTATGCATGAAGGAGACAATATAGATTAAAAATAACTTATTGCAAACAATCAAAAAATGTTATGAGGTTGGGTCTAAATGTTGTTTTTTTAGAAATGTTTTATCTGACAATTCAAGCTTTTTTTGTTTGTTTTGAAGTTCATATATTAACCATTTTGGATTTTACATTTTTAATAATTTGCCCATATCATAACACATAAAACACACATCAGAAATTAGGAAAGACTTACCCTTATTGCAAACAATCAAATAATGTTTGAGGTAGTGTTTAAATGTTGTTTTTTATCTGGCATTTCAAGCTTTTTTTAGTGTTGAAGTTCATATTTTACGGCAAGTGACCATTATGCCAACCATTCGTTTAAATTAGCATCTTTCATAGTTTGTCCATATTGTAGCACAAACATGCTTAAGAAATTAGGAAAGACTTTAATCTTAACATGATCATCTTGTCTTCCAATGATTTCCAAACTTTACCTCTGTCACACAAAGCCAAAAATCGATTCCTTGAACCAACCACCAAAACGTAACCGTGACCTTGACTTGGCACCTTTTTGGTCCCATTCCCAACCACAACACAACAGGACAGGAAGTAGCCTGAGAAGCCGGAGCATGGATTACACCACGCACGCTGGGAGAGAGCTTTCTGATTTGGAGACGACGAAGCGAAGAGAGTGTAGGTCTCTGAGAAGGGAGAGCAGGCTGCCGCTTAATCCCCTAAAGCATCCATACATCGCCTCCCCCTCCCAGTGCTTGTAAAGTGCCAGGAATGTACAGTGTTGTCTTTGGCGTGCGTGCGGAGAATTGCCTCTGGTACGGAGAGGGGAATTTATATTTACAGACAGTGCCCAAAGCGTACCGCGCAGCTTTCGAGACTCTTTGAAGAACGGAGAAGAGAAGAGATTTCTGGAAGGTCTTTTCAATGGTGTCTGATTTATGTGTACAGACCACATAAGAGGCAAGCATCAGGTTGTCCCATCAGGCTTCGGTTCATGCTACATGCAAAAATACAATCAGAACATGGGCCTTTGTGACTGAATCTTGAGTAAACAGCTCTCTTTTGTTGGGCTTGTTAAATTTAGAGGGCCTGTTTCAAATGGTGCTCTGGACTGTTTGGGTTTAGTTTGGGTTTCCGCTTTTGAAAATTGTAAGAAAACACATTGTGAAGAGGAGTTGAAGAGACCGCTTCCCGTTTTGTGGTGGCCTGAACTACACAAAAGCAAGTCCAAAAGTTGATTTTTTTTTTCCCAAACCATATGTTAATATTTTTCGTATTTGCTTCTATTCTCAGACTAAAAATGTGGCAAAGATTTTTACTTATCAATTTGTTGTTCAAATTAAAGGCCCTGTATCTGATTTTTTTTCATGTATTTGTGCAAAATTTCTTGCCCCAGTTCAGATATATTGTTTAAGCAGCTCTTGAAGTTAAAATACTGCAAGTCCACTGCGTATTGAATGCATCTAATTAGAACTTTACTGTAATGGCAAGGCAAAACTCCACGCTGGTCTCTGAAAGTTGTGCTTATAAACTCATCACAGTGAATAATTAGGATGCTCGGAATGCATACGGTAAGTGAGGAATAAATTTGGACCTCTGCAAAGTGTTTAAAATGACCTCGTTCTATTTTTCACGTTTTTAAGACAGTAAAAATGAGGTACAAGACTCCATGTGTGGTATTAATGATTGGGAACTGAGCAATGGCGAGAAGCATTTAACACTGAATCGTTTAACTGAGTCACTGCTTGTAACGACACCATTCCAGACCAGGTTCCCACAATTTTACGTGGAAATCAGGAACATGAATCACTGGCCTTCAGCAGTCGACGCAGTTGTGATCTGTCCACTCTCATTCACTGTTTCCCTTTAATAAAAGAGACTATAGTCTAATTTTTGCCCCCGTAGTCTAAAGACAAGCTGAAATGTAAAATAGTAATACAAATCATGACATAAACATATAGAAGTAACTATATCTAATTTCCATCAGTGTTTTTTGACTAGTAAATACAATTTTCAGGTTATAAATGTCCTCTATTGATAAAATACAACAATTCATCTCTTGTGTCACCATAGTCTCAGTATAAACCAGTGAGAAACACACAAGTAAATACTGTAGCATATAATAGTAGAAAAGGAAAGTAAAATTCAAACTTGATTTCAATACTAAGGAATAGACTCGATACTTAATACTGATTACAATACCATGGTGATAATAAAAAGCAGTCTTTCTTTAGATAATAGAAAGTGATTTTCAACATTAAATCATAGTGGTCGTATATGTGGTCGTATATCTATGTAATCCTCCAGTGTAGTGGTCTAGGTATGTCCCATAGTGGTCAATAGGCGTATAATAGTTTGTGACTTTGTTCTGATAAACAGTCATAGCAAGTACAATGAGAATATCAAAGAGCAACATTTTACCAAAAAAGTCCATAAATTGAAATTCATTCCGGGACAGAAACTGTATCCCTCAGAGCCCGCCCATGGATAAGGATAAGGACAGTTCCTGCTTCTTGCTAGCGCGCTGCTATAGACCCTGACAGTAAAGCAAAGCAGTTTAGGCTCTGGTCAATAGGCCCTTACTGTAAGCTTGTTGTTCACAGGTCTTCTCGAGTATCAGGAAAAGCATTATTGATGTGCTGTTACAAAATGTTACAGTAGATGACACCTGATAGAACCCATTTCTTCTCATCTCGGACTTTGGGGCGTTCAAAGTGAAATCCATGGCGTGTGGGGTGGCTTCAGTGGTGGCCGGGGAGGAGTTTCTTGAAAATGAAGTAAGACAATCTACAGTTTCTAAATAGGGCAGATGACAGTAAAGTTGTATGAATTTGAAGAGGCTAAGATCAATCAAACTGTCAGTAGTTAATAATGTAGTAATGTATTTAGTATTGTTTAAGCTATAATATTCTATTCTATAATCAAACCTGAGGAATTCGTGTAGTTTTCGCCAAAAATGAAAAGTGATATTCCTGATTTTTACTTTAAAAAATGTGAAAAATAGAACTATTTCATTTTAAACGGTTTGCAGTGGTCCAAAGTTATTCCTCACTTACCTTATGCGTTCTGAGCATCCTAAGTTTTATAAGCACTTTTCAAAACTTTCAGAGACCAGTGCGTAGTTTTGCAGTGATGATAACGATAACAACAACTAGCATAACACGCACTTCCTGATGATCAGACAATTAGATGCAGCGGACATATTTTGATCTCAAGAACTGCTTATACAACACATCTGTACTGAGGTAAGACAAATTTTGGTACAACACCTTTAAAATTGTAATTTTGTGATATTGATAATTATGTCAGAAATTGTTTGTGTTAAAAAATAAAATATTTAGCTGAAATGTTGTAGTTAATTTTACTGATTAAATTATTTACATAAATAATTGTTTATCTCCGACTACTTATCTTCTTTGAGATTTGGTTAAGAAGAAATTTGCGTCATTAAAAAGTTATTATCCATTGTCACTAATCATTTTAACCATTTTGACCCCAGCGCTCTTAATTAAATCCTTTCTTTTTTTTTCGCATTGTCTCCTTCTGCCGACCTGCTGAGTACAACACTCCAACCATCAGGCCAAAGAATTCTCTGGGTCTTTAAACTAAGAGTCCAGGGCAAGGAGTTAAACCCTAAAAGAGAGGAGGGCGAAGGAGGTCTTGGCTTGAATGCGGTCATCCCTGCATAACCCAGGCCAAACCACCGACCACCCCCACCCACGCCCCCTCGCTCTCTCTTCTCCAGCCCCCAACACCCCCCCAATCTCCCCTTCCACATCCCACTCGGCTTGAAGGAACCACGGCAGCGTAAGAGGCTCATTTAGGCCCACAGAAAGAGAAAAGAAAGGCAAAGGAAATCTCTTTCTCAGGAAGATTAGTGGCTGTCCCTTTGGAGTAGGCCTTTGGAAACAGGGAGGGTGATGGTGGTAGTGGTGGTGGTGGGTCAAGGGTTGGTTTTTTTTTTACTATTTTTCTCCGGGACATTTTTCTCTGCCGGGGAAGGGGGCATGACCCATTCCAGAGCACCCTCCAGAGAAAGAACCCAGTGGCCGGTGCGTGGACCCCCGTACAGGCTTTCAGACCCAGCCTTGACGGGGCATGATTAACACAGTCTTCTTATCGAAAGTCTCAACAAGAGTAATTACAGGGGACTTTTCTGTACTATCTATCTGCAGCTGTGGTTTTCAAGATGTGGGGCGGGTAACCCTGATGGTACATGGTTCGATTTGGTGGGTTTACAGTTCTGTTGTAGTAAAATGAAGGACAGTTTCTTATTATTTGGTTCAGACTATTGAGTTTAGATTTAATTTGTCCCAGTTTAGTCCTGTTTTACATTGGGTTTAGTCCTGGTGTAGTAATGCGTTACAATAGATTTCAGCTGGTTTATCTGGGTGACTGCAATGTAAAAATTCAACTTTCTGGAATTTTAGTTTTTCCGTGAAAACAAGCAAGAGGACACCAAATAAGAGTCAGGTTTGTGAAGATGCAAGCCTGCTGACATTAATGACGTATGACTTTCTGCATCTTTCCATACAATAAAAACAACAAAAATGAAAATGTTTATGCTTTTTATTTCAGTCTTTTTTGGCTGAAATTACACATTGTGACTTTAAGACAACGCAATGAACTAGTTATTTGCACTATTTTCACAAAGGCACAGACCTGTTTAATCCCAGTTCAGATTAGTTCACTGTCAGATTTTGTCTTTCTTTAGCTATCCTGGTTTCTCCATTATATTTTTCCTATACTCCTAGTCTAGTTTAATGACTTTAGTTTCATTTAGCAAGCTACAACAGACATCTTCACGTTACTATTTACTCCTTTAGTGATGTCTTTTGTGTAACTATTTTAAGAAATTTTGTGAAAAGTTCAAGAAACTCTGAGAAAATCTATATGTTGACAACCATTTTTTCTCTTCTCAAGTAGCGGCAGAGTTGATTTAAAGCCTAATCCAACTTCTTCTCCTTAAGCTCAAAGCAAGCACAGCGAGTGTTGACAAAGGTGAGGGGGGATTCCTTACGGTGCCTCCTCTTAGATAAATCAAAGCTGCGTATGAATATCTGCGGACAATATGTTTCTTATGGTCCACATCAGTCTCTGTCACTGGAGTTCACAAACTGCGGACAGAAAGCAAAAGAAAGATGGCCTCCTTAAACTTAAATAATCCAAGGCTGTCTGCTCCACTGGCCTAGTACGGTCAACAAGGAATATGAGCGATGATGGAAAAAGATTGTAAACTTTCTTCTTTGAATATAATAAGGAACGTAAAACAACAACAAGATGGCAGGTTTGGTAAAAGTGTCTCTCTTTGAACGTTGAATTTACATATAGCGAGCTGGAGCTGCATCCATCACGCGTTTGAAATGGAGAGATGTTTTACTACAAACGTACGGGTGGGGGCGGGGAGCTAATCTCGACACATGTTCACCGACATGGTAAAGCACATGCCAGGCGCAGACTCGTAAATCCTGGGTCTCGGAGTCTGGTTGCAAAAGGGCAAAGATGGTAGACGATGTTTTTTTTTTTTACTCCTTGCTTTGAGACAGATGCAGGCTGTCAGACCAAACGCCAACACTCATTTAAAACCATTAACAAGACCTCGAGAATACTCTGGCATGACCGGGGACCTGTACCTTTAGCAGTAGTGGAAGAAGTACTCAATTTTGTTACTTAAGTAAAAGTACAGACACTGGAGCAAGAAAATACTCAAGTAAAAGCAAAAGTATCACATGAAAAAGCTACTTAAGTACAAGTATCTGTTTTTAAATGTACTTAAAGAAAGTATTTTGTGCAGATTTAATAATAAAGCTTCAAATTTAGTCATTTTGAAAAAGATTTGTGTTGAATTTTGTTCAAACTTGTTGTTTTTATTTGTATATTTTTGTTTGCTCAAACTACAAACGTGTTACAAATATCCCCTCAGCCTTTTCAGCAGGTCTCAAACTATAATAAAAAAAATAAAACTTTTACTTTTCAGTTCTGTTTAAAAATGTAGTAGTAGAGTAGAAAGTACAGATACCTGCTCTCAAATGTAGTGAAGTAAAAGTAAAAGGTGCACTATGTAACTTTTTGGTTGGGGGTCCATCACCTGCTTGTTTCTATGGATATGTCACTGCTCTTCCTTGAATATTCCACAGTATGACATTAAAAAGCTCTACCTTACATTTATTCAGTTACAGTTTGTTTTATTGCTCAAAAATACTTACTCAAACAGGCATTCTGACTGTGAGCGGGGTTGCCTTTCCAGAGATCTGACCTGTAACTTGGTCTGTTCTGGTCTCCATGAAGATAGAAAGGTTTAATGCCATACTGTGGAACATTCCAGACAAAGCAATAACATCTCCACAGAAAAAAGCATTTGACAGACTCTCCACCAGAAAAGTTACACAATGCACCTTTAAAATGTACTCAAGTAAAGCACAGATACCTAAAATTTATACTTAAATACAAAACTTTACTACTTTTACTTCATAATGTTCCACCGTTGACCATTCGCAGCGTACCCTCATCGCAGTACACCTTCTGCTATCGGCTTACTCGCAGATGGGAGTTCAAAAAGGCATGTGTTTGTGGAAGGAGTGGAAAAAGTTATCGAGTCCGTAGCCAGCTGACACATCGGATTAAGCTGGACAAGATGTTCTCAGGATGTTTCGTCTTAGGTTACGCTATTGTCTTTTTACGAGTTTCTACAAACAACAAAGTGCTTATTTTCAGGGACTAACTTTTTATGAGGTTTCTGCGTTCTGCATTGTCTTGATTAAGTCTTTATTGAATTTGAAGTGCATTAACTTTTACTTACTGTACTGTGAGTGTATGTCTGTCAGTGAGATGCTCTTTTGGGTTTCAGAAATGTTTTGAAAATGTGGATTATTTAGTACTTTTTTATATCAAATACTTTTTTTTTTTTCAGCAAGAGTCATTGTACCTAATACCCAATGTTTCCCACTCATTAAAGCTGCATTACTTAACTTTCTCTGCTGTGTGTTGTGTGTCTCCATGGAGATAGATAGGTTTAATGCCATACTGTGGAACATTGCAAGTAAAGCAATAACATTAAGTCAATATTATTAGCATGCACTGGGGACCTGTACCGTTTGAAATAGTGGAAAAAGTACTCGATTTTGTTACTTAGGTAAAAGTGCAGATACAGGAGCAAGAATACAGTATATTCAAGTAAAAGCAAAAATATCACATGAAAAATCTACTTAAGTAAAAGTATTAAAGTTCCTCATTTAAAATGTACTTAAAGAGTAAAAAGTAAAAGTATTTCGTGCAGATTTTGATAACAATAAAGCTTGAAATGTAGTGATTTTGTTTTTTTTGTTCCTGTTGCTGTTTTTATTTGTATTCTTTTTTGTTTGCTCAAATGAAAGTGTTACAAAAATAGACCAATTAACCAAAAGTATGACATGAAAAATCTACTTAAGTAAAAGTATTAAAGTACCTTGTTTAAAATGTACTTAAAGAGTATAAAGTAAAAGTATTTCATGCAGATTTTGATAATAACAAAGCTTGAAATGTAGTGATTTTTGGGTTTTTTTTCCTGTTGCTGTTTTTATTTATATTCTTTTTTTTTTTTTTTGTTTGCTCAAATGAAAGTGTTCAAAATACACTAATCAAGTACTCCATAATGAACACACAACTAATAGAATTTAAGGGTATACGCAACTACTGTGAAATATTTACCGTATCCATGTAGCTGGTCCACTTAACTTTGTTTTTAGCTTAACAAACACTATTGTCCTTTGTTGAGTCTACTTTCCAAGTTTGAAGATTACAAGTGGCCTTTCCAGGACTTGGCATGATATATTCCAAAACAAATATTACCAAGATTTATTCAGGGGCGCCCCACATTTCTGCATGAATACTAATGTACCCGAGTCAAAGAGGAAATACTCCCAGAGAAAAACAAAGCCTGATCTTAAACTTAACGCTGTGCTTATGTCCTACTTTAGACTCCCTTGGGTGGAATAGTGGTCTTTCAATGGCAGGCCACCAAGCCCTTCATTAATCTCTAACACCAGCGCTCCTGTGGTGGACCATGCACACGAAGCCAAGGCTGCTATCCGGAGGGGCTGCAGTGTCCACCAGTCTCCGTTAGTAATTCATACGCTCGTTAGAAGGAGTTTTCATCACACATTCACTTACAAAAACATGAGCTCTCATCTTTTAATTACAAGGCCTTTATGGAGCGCTCACCCAGCACCCACCCAGCACCCACTGCGCGCAAGGTTACCGTGACAGCCCCCAGCCAACGCCATACACAATGGTCAGAAGTGTGTAAATGGATCAATTATTCAAGATGGTGGCAAGTGCAATATTTTCTTCTCTTTCTGGTTTGAAGGAACTTGTAGAGTCTTTGTAGTGCTGCCAGTCAGGCCAAACACAAACGTCCTACTTTCTCGAACGCATCCCTAAACAATTAATACACCAGACTCCTCTTGTGGCAGGCCACCAAGCCCATCATTAAGCGTGAGCACCGCTACCGCCACAATGTCAGATGACATCTTGTTAGCATTTCAAAAGTGCAGTGCCCCCCTCCCTCTCAGCTAGCTCTTTCCACACGGCCTCTGATACGCAATGTCGTCCACTTTTTAGTAATTCATGAAATTTACACTCGGGAGGTGAGAACAAGGTCCTTCGGCCTCATTACAGCATTTTTTCATCAGACATTCTCTGACATGTACGAGCCCCGTCTCAGGGTCTAACTCTTTTTATGTACCACCCAGATTCACATGTGCGGAGCCTGGCGATGAAGTGGCGCCTACACAGTCAACAGCTTTAGTAAGAAATAACAGAACTACGGGACACGCTTGAACTACGAATGTGTGCAAACCAAATACAGCTACACGACGGAACTTCTTCTATTTAAAGAATGTTAAGCATTTTCAGAAAAACAATGTTCGCGCTAACAAATTTATTATAACGCTGAGTTATAAATGTTACATATTCAAGTTTTAGATTGTTGTGTTTGTTTTAAGAAATAACAGAACTACAGGATATCCTACAACTATGAATGTGTGCAAACCAAATAAAGCTACGCTATGGAACTTCTATTTTTCCAGTCATTCTTCCCAGTCCAGTGTTTGCTTAAAAGGTCAAACAATCATATCTGTTTCCTGACTAACAAACCTATTATAATTAATTGTATATTACAGAAGTTATAAATGTTTGTTGCATATTCAAGTTTTAAATAGTTTTCTTTGTTTTATTACATTAATCCTATGAGTTGGTGTTAGTAACTCCAATACTAATTTGCTTTAAGTGTGTAAATTTAGCCAAATTTGAGTTATTTTTCAGTTATATTTCAGTTATAATGCTGTTATCTCATCAAAAACATACTGGGAGTTGTGTTTTGTTTCATTCACTCATGTTTGAGCTCAAAATCCTCTGTTCCACCTTGTGAGGCAATGGTAGTTTTCAAGTTAACAGCTCCTTTTAGCTTTTGTTCAGTAGAGACTGGCAATTCCAGGGCTGAAATAATTGAAATGATTCTAGTGAAGGTGTATGGAGTTTAAAAACACAGTGGAGCACTTCTTGTATTTCCACATGACATCACAAGGTGGGACAGAGTGTTTTCAGTTTGAGAACTCAGCTTAAATATGCAGGGTTTGTGTGTTAAACATGTGTGAATGAAACAAAACACAACTCCAGGTGTTTTTTTTTTTGATGAGGAAACAACATTGTAACAGAAAATAGCATAAAACTGGCTCTTAAACTATAAATTTGATAACATTTGTTCATTTTGTGCTCTGTGCTGGGACATGGCCTGGAGATGCTTGATTACTTTGAATCAGTGTGCTCGATAGTCAAATCTACCGTTGGAATTTAGAATCACAAACTCTTTTACCTCTGTTGAGTGTGGTTGGCGATGGTTTCTTCGGGAGCTCAGAGAAGCTGCTTCCGTCCAGCGCTGAGGTCTTACACTCCTTCTTCTCTGTGGCTGTGGGAGCTGTGGTCTCCATGATGCCTGACCGCTCTCTGGTGTAGCCTACAAAAAGCCAAAAGGAAAACTGTTATCACACTTTGCCTTTAAGACGTAAATGTTGAGCTTGGTGCTAAAAACTTCCCATTTAGGTATCTATATGTAAATGCACTCAGTCAAAGTCCTTTCAAAAGCACTCTTACTATTTTACCTTTTACGAAATAAACATAGATTTTAATTAAAATTTTCTTTACATTTGTTAACATGCAATAAGCTAAAAGCGTTCTTCCATACTTTAATTCATTTAAAAATGAATTAAAATCAAATAATAAAATCTGTTGTTCATTTCCAATATCTTTAATGGACTAAATACAGCACAGGAAAATTGTTTATAAGGAAAAATTCAGGCTTATTAACTACTTAAAGGTGCACTGTGTAACTTTTTGGTTGGGGGTCTGTCAACTTCTTGTTTCTATGGATATGTCATTGCTCTGCCTGGAATGTTCCACAGTATGACATTAAAAAGCTCCAAAAAACCTTGAAAAACAGACATTCTGACTGTGAGCAGGGTCGCCTCTCCACAGATCTGACCTGTAACTTGGCCTGGTTTGGTCTAAATGATGATAGAAAGGTTTAATGTCATATTGTGAAACATTTCAGACAAAGCAATAACATCTCCATGGAGAAAATCAGGTGGCGGAGTTACTGAACCTGAATAATTCTTAATAAACTATTTGTTAAATATGAATTAATTTGTTTATGCTTTACTAAGGCGTAAGTAAGTGTAGTTTTTATAAAGTTTTACCAGTTTTAATCATTTGTAAATTAAAGGTGCACTATGCAACTTTCTAGTGGGCGTCAGCTACCATGAGATGTCATTGCTTTGCCTGGAATGTTCCTCACTAACCAGGTGTATTTATTGCTGAGAAAGATGCCTTGAAACACATGATCTGGCTTGTAATGTGGCCTAGTGGCATCACCTGCTTGTTTCCATGGAGATAGATATGTTTAATGTCATACTGTGGAGCATTTCAGGCACAAAAATAGCATCTTGGACCCTCCAGTTACAAGATCCACAGTGCACCTTTAAAGAAATACAGAAAAAAATCCTGAAATTCCACATAATGCATTTTGATAATACAATTCAAGCATCAAAAAACCTTTAAAAACATGACTGTATTCGACATGTTCCAATCCAAACCAGCACACAAATCTCTCACCGAGGCAGCATGCTCACAGCACGACTACTATTCAATTTGTAAATACACTTGGCCTTTAGCTTTTAGCCTGTGTCCTGAGTCAATAGCTCTGTGAATGGGTCCATGGCCTGGCAGCGGGCCACTTGTTTAACTTGGTGAGAACTACAAGATCATCCCAGGCCCAGAGCAAACACGCCCTGGGTCTGTGGCAGTAGGAGACAAACCCCATTCCATAACCTCCCGAGAAGCGGCGGTCATCTCACCTCAGACTAAACTCAGACTCTGGTGAGAAACAGGCCGGGATGTGTCAGCGTGTGCTTGTGAACGGAGCAGTGCGAAAACAGAAAGCAAGGAGGATTTACGAGCTTTATAGACAGAAGAGGGAATCTCACGAAGCATTTTCTGTCACTCACTACGTTTACACGCACAGAAAACTCCCCAAAACTTGTCAGACTCAAGGTCAAAGAACCAAATAGATGGAGGTCTAGGTCTGGAGTTTAGGTTTAACACTTAAACTTTGCAGCTATAATTATGAAAAAACATGTTTTATTGGGATGTTTGAGATTTAAACTATGACACCTCCACCGTAGTTCTCTGGTTTACATGCATTTTGATTAATCGGTTTAAAATTGGACTAGGTCAGTTATCCAATTTTCCTGTGAATGGTCCACCGCCTGCTTGACTACACGGAGATGTTTTAACTGGAATGTTCCACAGTAGGGCATTAAACATATCTAACTCTGTGAAAACAATCCGGTGATGCCACTGAGCTGAGTTACATTGCGAAAAAAATGGATATGGCAAAAAATATATATCGCAACAATGCCAAAGTTCTCGAAATTTACAGTTTTTTTAGTAAAATGGCCAAGTCCAATTAGACTTGGATGGCCTTGGTTTTTATTTTGACCCAGTTCAACTTGTAAATGTGCGTTTTTTTGTTTATCATGAACTGAACTTAACTTTCATGGCAACATAAAACATAATTATCGAATGTTGCATCTTTTTCTCAAACCGTGCAGCCGTGGTACACAACTTTCACACTTACACTACATAAAAATTAGATGTTTGTTCTTCTCTTGACTTTTTGCTCACTGTCTCATAAAGTCAGCCGTGCTCTCTGGTTTCATGATGTCAGGTCTTGAGGCGTACATGTGTTGTTTGTGTTCGGAGACGTGTCTGTCTTATGTCATGTGTTAAAACTCATTACTGCATTTTAAGACATAGATTTTTCCATTGCGTTATGATTCCCATAAAAAGATGAGTAATACAAGAGGATGTTCTCACTCTAGACCAATGAGCTACAGCATCAGGCACAGCTGGGGCATCTGATTTAAGTAGCAAATACAATACAATTAACATTTTTAATAATTCAGTATTTAATGATACAGTACAGAATACAAGCAAAGCAATTTTGGGGATTTATGCCAAAAATCTTTAAATTTGAAAAGTTAAAATATTTTGTATTTAAGCATTCTAACACGCATTTTACTTTAACAAACTGCAGAGTTAAGAAAAGTTAAATTTAAAAGGCCTTGCACATGATTTTTTTCCCCGTGTATCAAAGCAAAATTTGTCTTTGCTCAGTACAGATACACTGTATAAGCGGCTGTTGAGGTCAAAATATGTCAGCTGCGTTTTATTGTCTTATAATGAGGTAGTGCGCTGTTAGCATGCTAGTTGTTGTTAGCTTTACCGTCACGGCAACACTCTGCTTTGGTCATAAAGTTGTGAAAAGCGCTTATAAACTTATTGCGGTGGATATTTAGGATGCGCTGAATACATAACCACTGCAATCTGTTTAAAATGAACTAGCTCAGCTTTTTACGTTTTTAAGAAAATAAAAATCAGATTTCACATCTTTAATTTGAGAAGTGAAAATATTAGCAACTGGATTAAGTGTTCTACAAACTCCTTCATAGCTTTAGCTTTTTAAAATGTTATAACAGATCTTACATAGTCACTGATGCCATCAGCGCTTTGCAGCCAGGTGTGGAAACTGTGACATATTCCTCTGAAAAATGCACTGATACAGACGCGAGGTTTTGGGCATCTTAATGAAGAGCTTTCTTTTATCTTCTGGACACCTGTCGGAATCTCTATTAAAGTCCAAACGATTAAACTTTACACGAATGGTCAGCAGTCCAGACTCTCGTAAAATTACTTGGACTAAGCGCAAAGGAAACATCCTGATAAATGATGACTTACAATGAGGTAAGTCATTTTCACCGGAGCCATGAAAAAAAGTGTTTTATAATTTGAAAGTGAAATGAAAAACTGAATCATAATCAAATACTTTCATTTAGATTTTCCTCTGCAAGGAACAAATTTTGCCATATATATTCAGTGGACATGTTGCAATTCATTTAAAGCTCCACTTTGTAACTTTTCTGGTGGAAGAGTAGGCTACTCATTGGACATGGAGATGCTATTGTTTTGGTAGGAATGTTACACAGTATGGCATTAAACTTATCAAACTCTGATGACTTCACCAGGCCAGGTCACAGGTCAGATCTATGGAGAGATGACCCCGCTCTTTTAAGGTATTTTTTGAGCAATAATCTCTGTTCTTGAATACATGCAAGATATAAATTTAATGCAACACTGTGGAACATTCTAAGCAAAGCAATATATATGGAGAATCACCATGGAGAAAAGCTAGTGGACCCAGCACCAGAAAAGTTACATAGTGCATCTTTAACAGGTATTATATCAGTCTTCTCTTAAAGGTCCATCACCTGCTTGTTTCTATGGATATGTCATTGTCATCTGCCTGGAATGTTCCACAGTATGACACTAAACAGCTCTACAATACATTTATTCAATCGCAGGTGGTTTTATAGCTCAAAAATATCTAAAAAGAGGCATTTTGACTGTGAGCGGGGTTGCCTTTCCACAGATCTGGGCTGTAACTTAGTCTGGTTTGGTCTCCATGAAGATAGAAAGGTTTAATGCCATACTGTGAAACATTCCAGACAAAGCAAAAACATCTCCATGGAGAAGAGCATTTGACGGACTCTCCAATTAAAAAACTTATACAGCTTCCTGATGAAATTTCAATTCATGTAGTTAACGATTGATTTTATAACATACTGTATTTTACACATTTAGAAATCCAGATTTTTGTTCACCCATAAAAAACGATGAACAAATTTGGGCTTTCTGGTCGATTAAATGCATAAAATCGTTCACTGATCTGGTATCTTTCTCGCTGGACGTGTGAAGTACTGCTTTCGGTTTCACGCGGTTATCCAACATGTCCCCCTTCGCCGTGAGGTGGTTGCAGCTTCGTCCATCTCCGTGACCCTTCTGAGGTGCCAGTCTCCTGTCACCCGGCCAATGTAAGCCGATTAGAGGTGGGCCACTAACAGGTTTAGACTACAGCTGTCTCCCTTTTCCCCTAGTGCCAAAAAGTCCCGGAGATAGCCAGATAGTTGTCGTGTCCCCTATTCGGACCGCTCTGACATCACCTTATAGCGACAGGGTTTAATGTTCTCTTTCATGGGCCTTTATCGAGGCTGGACTTGGCAGGAACGCAAGCTTCTTTTTGAGTCTTTCCTGGCTCAGATAAGCTGAATGAGTTAAACAAGCACCTGCCTAGTTAATGATATAAAACAGAATGTAAAGAAAGCAATTTTTGTGAGTTATGCAAAAAAATCTTTAAATTTGAACTGTAGAAATATTTTGTATTTACACGTTCTAACATAAGGTGCATTGTGTAACCTTTCTGGTGGAGGGTTTGTCTTTGCTTTTCTCCATGGAGATGTTATGGCTTTGTCTGGAATGTTTCACAGTGTGGTATTAAACCTTTCTATCTTCATGGAGATCAAACTAGACCAAGTTACAGGTCAGATCTGTGGACAGGCAACCCCGCTCACAGTCAAAATGCCTCTTTTTCTAGGTATTTTTGAGCTATAAAACCAGGGTAGAGTTGTTTAATGTCACACTGTGGAACATTCCAGGCACTGCAATGACATATCCATAGAAACAAGCAGGTGGTGGACCCCCAACCAAAATTTGTCGTTGCTCAGTACAGATATAGCAGCTCTTGAGGTCAAAATAAGTCAGTATCTTATTGTTTGATAATGAGGCAGTGCGCTGTTAGCATGCTAGTTGTTGTTAGCTTTACCGACAAAACTCTGCTCTGGTCTCTGAGAGTTGTGAATATCACCTATCACAGCGATAGAATTTAATGTCCTCTTTCATGAGCCTTTATCGAGGTTGGACTTGGCTGGAACGCAAGCTTCTTTGAGTCTTTCTTGGCTCAGATCGGTGGTGCCCAAGAATGAGCTGAACAAGAGCCCGCCTTCGCTTTTCAAATGCACCCGTCCTTAAAAACTAACAGGGAATCTTCCTGCTTACATGGGCGTCTGAACATCTGGCAAAGCATTAATAGCTGTTTCGGTGCTTTTACGGCATGCCAGTTCTTTGCTTTCCAATTTGCCTCTGAAGCCTGAGCCAAAACGGGATGGAGAAGGGTAGAAGGGGACGCTGGAACCTCCAAGGATCATTTAGCTAAGAAAATATTGATTGGAATGGCAGGTGCGAGTTAAATTTTGAATGAATGTGTAGCTGAATCCTCATAAGACATTTCTTACTAACTGAAGATCTTAAATGAGTTGGTTCTGCGAGCCAAACTCGTTCACCTTAAAATCCCCTTTCTTCACAGTGATTTCCATATTACAGTATTTTCTGGTTTGTGTTTTAATGTTTCCTCATCACAAATAGACTTGGAGTTGTGTTTTGTTTCATTCACACACGTTTAAACACACAAATCCTGCATATTTAGGCTGAGTTCCACCTTGTGATGTCATGTGGTAATGCCGGAAGTGCTCCACTGTGTTTTTAAACTCCACACACCTTCACTAGAATCATTTGGATAATTCCAGCCTTGGAATTGCCAATCACTATTACAAACTAAAGGTAAAAAGTAGCTGTTAACTTGAAAACTACCACTACATGACATCACAAGGTAGAACAGAGCATTTTGAGCTTTGGAGATGCAGACAGAGTAATAATAAATGGTTACTCAAACATGTGTGAATGAAACAAAACACAACTGCAGGTATTTTTTTGATTATAACGCGGCTAAAAGCTCATAAGTGTCAATTTTGCGTAATATAGGACCTTTACTAGAAATCTTGCATCAGCATTGGCAACTTTTGGTCACAAATTCATTATAATGACACTAACAGTTTGGTAGTGTCAGAATCCGAGCTCATTTCTCCAAAAATGCCCCCAACTTCACCCTGCTCCCCCACCCACTGCTCGCTCTAATTCAGCCGAGCGGTGCCACGGTGCCCAACACCCCCGCACCCACCCCCGGTCTCCCTACAGGCCGGACCTGCGTTGGCCCCGCTGACAGGGGACCCCGGCTCTGACAGGCTGGTACAGGTGTCGCGAACCAGGCGGACAGATGGCAGGGGCCAAAGGCGAAATAACAACAAGGGTGCACTTCTTTTCTCATCTTCTGGTTGGCCGAGTGGGCTGGAGCCGCTCGGGCAGGATAAGACCCCCACCCTCCAGCCACCTCTCCGTGCCCCTCTCCTCACACCTCCCCCCCGGGGCCATGTGACCACAGGCTGACTCCAGACCAAGACAGGATTATGGGCCTCCTACCACACGCACATCAGGATATTAGCTGCTAAATTATGACTAGACCTGTTGTGATAACACATTTTGAAATACGATATATTGCTGAAGAAAATATAGATGATAAATAATTATAATGAAACTAATTTATGCCACTTAAGTACAATTATCAACCAAAAATATTCTAAAATTTTAACATATGGTTGAAAAACATAAACTTTAATAAATAAATAGCTGAATTATACACTTATGTACTTAGTTTGGATCTATAATGAGTCAGAGAAGTCATTTATTAAACCCTTTGCAGCTCAAATCTCATCATAGTACAAAAAAAAAATAACAAGAAGACTACAAGTACAAAGAAAAAGTACCATGGCTCTCAAAAATTATTGTTCAACTGCCATGTATTGAAACATAACTTAATATAGTATTTATTGTGACAGATTGATAAATACAGATTGACAGATAGATTTCTTTGAATGTAGTTGGCTAAGTTTGTCATAATATTAAAATCTTACCAAAAAATATGAACAATTGTGGGGAGGTTTAAGCCATGACAAAAAAGAAATGAAAAAATTAAAAAACAGGACAGCCACCTTTCAGGTCTTTTCAAGTCTACCTAGTTTATTCGGTTAACCGTGCTAACTAACTGGCATGTCAATAATTAAACGTTTTGATAAATACCTAAGATACTTGGGTTCTCAAGAATATCGAAAAACAGATACTAATCAGTACTAAAACTAGTATCTGTATCAGAACAAGTATACACCCACGGACCACTATGGAACCTACCTGGACGAGATATTAAAATAGATGGTAATGATTTAATATTGAAAATTACGTTCTATATTGTCTGTTTTTTATCATAATCACAGTATCGGAATCAGTACTGAGCGAGTATCAAATCTATTCCTTAGTATTGTCTATTAGTATCTTCTATTAGGCTCAGCTACTGCAGACTACTTCTATATTTCCTATTGCCATTGCTAAGACCAAAGTTTAATTTAAATGCATTCATGTGATCTAGTTCTTGGTTTTCATGGGTTAAATCATGATGAAAAATGACCACTGTTGTCATAGCAATTAGGAATTTTAAAACAACATATCTTCTGAATGGGGAAAAGACTGCCTCATATAACAGTAAGCTGACATGTTTTTGCTAGGCTGTAAGTATTAGCTATTAAACTACAGACACCAACCAAAACAGACCTTCGTGACACAGCATAATTGTCCAGAAATGTGTGACTATTTTATTGAACGGACCAGAGGGGTTTAATAGAGTGACGTAACGCAGCAATGTGACACAAGTTTGGCATGAAATCGTCTCCCGTCTCCTGCTGCGTTGGCTCTGGGGCTGTTTCTGTGAATGACTTTTGCGGTCTATCACGAACATACAACTTAAGTCAGTAAAAATGATTTATCCAACCATATTACCATATAAGGCCGTGTAGTCCTTGATGCTTCCTGCCACAAAACCTCCTTTTCAAGCGAATATCTTTGGGCTATTTTCAATTTTGGGTTGTCTGTACCACAAGAAACAACATTGGCCAAGATGTTTAACCATTTTGAGGTTCATCTAAATAGTCAAACATTATTGAGTTTAAAGCTGCACTCTGTAACTTTTTGGTTGGGGGTTCGTCACCTGCTTGTTAGAACCAGCTCTCCCTTACATTTAATAAATTACAGGTGGTTTTATAACTCAAAAATACCTCAAAAAACAGGCATTCTGACTGTGAGCGGGGTCGCCTCTCCACAGATCTGACCTGTAACTTGGTCTAGTTTGTCTCCATGAAGATAGAAAGGTTTTATACCGTACTGTTCAAAGTTTTAATAACATATATTCCCGGCAGTAACATCTTCATGGAGAAAAGTGTTTGACGAAGCCTCCACCAGAAAAGTTACACAATGCACCTTTAATATAGTGTGTGTAGCCCAGGTCAACAAGATGGAACAAAGAATAACAATTAGTGTCACATAAGAGGAAGTCATTCAGTTGCAAGGCAAATGTTTATGACGTTTCAAATACCAGATGTCCTTAACAGCCATTCACTAAAAAATGCTTCAGTTTGTACCTCCTAATGATTTTTACTCCTAAAAACACAGAACTAGTTGATTTTAAGCAGTTTTCAGTGGTCCAAACTTATTCATAAGCACTTTCCACAACTTTCAGAGGCCGGAGCGGCAAAACTAGCAACAACTAGCATGCAAACAGTGCACTTTTCACAGACTATCGAACATTAAAACGCTTTGTAATTAGATGCAGACAGTAGACAGCTGACATATTTTGAACTCAAGAGCTGCTTATACAATATATCTGTACAAACTTTGCTCGAACTTTGGGAAAAAAAATCAGGTACAAACCGTTTTTAATGCCATTTCCCCAGATTTATTTTATCTGTAAAAATGTCAAATTTGACCTACGCACCTGTGACTCATACTAGTGAATACAATGTCCCTTTGAGGCTACCGTACTACAGTTGCTACAAACTGTTTCAAGCAAGTGATTGCCGTGAACTAGACAGAGCAGAGTCTAGTCCATTAGCCTCTATCATCTCCCCTCTCTATCTCCTCTCCAAACATCTATCCATCTTGTCTTTTTACCTTGTACCCCCAGACCCTAGACTTTTGTTATGAACCCAGGGCCAGTGTTTTTCTTTGAGCCTCGTTCAGTTTCAAGTGTTCCTCTTTGGCACGGCTCCCCTTTCACCAGCGCTGTGAGGAATGCAAACACACATCAAAAGAGCCCCTCTGCTTTTTTCCTTTTTTTTTTTTTTTTTTTTTTGAAGATTTCCAGCCTTCTGACTTTCTATCTTTCGGCCAGTGTGATCCGAGGTGCTGGTAGTGTCTAATTCCTGGCAGCTAGCGAACATCCATTCTTTTGGTGGAGGAAGGCCCCTATGGCACCTGCGGACTTCTCCACTCAGGTTACAGACAGGCGCGCTCATGCAGGTTAGCACAACAAGAACCCCAACGTCAAAACAGTGGATAGTTTTACATACGTGGTGCCCCTATGACAGCTATGTTGATGTGTTGTTTTAAGGATCTGGGAGTGATTTAGTGCTTTAATCATTCTGGTACACTATCTCAACATAGACTTCTATACAGCGGTTTAATATGTGGTAATGGAAGCTATTCTACACACTGGAGTCTCAGTTCAGCTCAGTTCCACCTTGTGATGTCATGTAGTGGTAGTTTTCAAGTTAACAGCAACCTTTTACCTTAAGTTCAGTCGAGATTTGCAATTCTAGGGCTGAAATTATCCAAATGATTCCAGTGAAGATGTATGGAGTTTAAAAACACAGTGGTGCTCATCCTATATTAACACATGGTGGAACAGAGCTGAACAGAATCCTCAAATAAAGACATTTCTCATGATATTTTGCATAAAAATATTGTTTTAGCAGAGCCCCAATTACATCTTTTACAAGTGGATTTTGGAGATGTGCAAAACAGAAAATTAGCCAGGGAAGTATTGCTCAAAGACACAACAATCCTGCAAACATGCATGGGTGCTAGGACAGAACCGGAATCGCTTTCGAATGAGAGTCAAAGGCCTACAACTGCCAATCTCTGTTGAACTAAAGGAAAACTTAATGAAAACTCCCACAACATGACATCACAAGGTGGAGCATGTTGAGCTTTAGAGATGTAGACAAATACAATAGTTATTGCTGCGGTAATGGGGATGCAAAAATAATAAATAAATACATAAATAAAAAGACTAATAACTCCAGGTATGTTTTTGATGAGGTAACAACATTCGAACATTGCTTAAAGCTCACAAGAGTCAAATTTGCGTAATATAGGACCTTTTAATACAGTCTTGCTACAATCTTGAATCATAACTTTCAGGAAAAAAAGTCCCAGCAGTTTTAAGTAGCATGACTGATCGCTGAAGCCTAAAAAAGCAGTCACAGCTAAGAGAAGGAATGCAGGAAGCGTCAGACGTAATTTACAGGTGGACAGGTGTACGATCACGGCTTCACGCGGTCTTCCTTTTGTCAGCCACCTTCACTGTGTCCGTATGGGCCTGAAAAGCACTGCACATAACTCACTCCACTGACCCAGCTGTTTTTCTCTTCACAGGACTCCAAACCAGAGCAGCCTCCAGAGACGATCGCCGGGACAGTTTCACTACGAACCTTTAATTTAACTCGCCAAATGTTCCCAACACCAGAGCACTTCCCAGAGACTTCCTTTTACTTAGAAATACGCTGCGTTTTTAGCCCTGGCAGTAGTGGGGCTTGAGGGTTTTAAAAGCACTTGTTTTTAACCACAGTCTCAGGCCTTCACCTTTGGCTCACCGCTGTCCAACTTGAAGCCTCGTTGGTTATAATAATGTGGTGTGTAATTTTTAAATAGAAGTGGCTGCATGTTCAGACCAGTGATTTGTTTTAGTGAAGGACATTTTACAAAGCTGTCTCGTTAGCTAAGCTGTTTTAGCATGATCTGTTTTCTTCTTTAAAAGTGCATTGTGTAACCTTTCTGGCGGAGGGTCCGTCAAATGCTTTTCAACATAGAGATGTTATTGCGTTGTCTGGAATGTTTCACAGTATGGCATTAAACCTTTCTAGCTTCATGGAGACCAAACCAGATCAAGTTCCAGGTCAGATCTGTGGAGAGGCGACCCCGTTCACAGTCAGAATGCCTGTTTTTATAGGTATTTTTGAGCTGTAAAATCACCTGCAACTGAATAAATGTAAAGTAAAGCTGTTTAATGTCATACTGTGGAACATTCCAGGCAGAGAAATGACATATCCATAGAAACAAGCAGGTGACGGACCTCCAACCAAAAAGTTACATAGTACACCTTTAAGTAATGGTTTCTGGTCTTGTGCCATAACAAATGTATGAATACTTAATCAATATGAAGTATTATTGTAGAGCTAGGCAACTGTTTTTTAAAAGCCTGTCACTCAATTATTGCTAATTTGTCAATAATAATGCCTATTCCTCACATATTAAACATTTTAGGAACAAGAAAACAACAATCATAAAGGTGGACTATGTAACTTTTCTAGTGGAGGGTCCATCACCTGCTTGTTTGCTTGTAAATAATGGAAATAAATGCAATAATGCCATTCTGCGGAACATTTCAGACAAAGCAGTAACCCTCCACCAGAAAAATTATAACAATTATATGAGGAAACAACATTATAACGCAGCTCATTAGGTCCTTTAATGCTGCCAACATTTCTAATTTCCATTTTTCATGTTCAGAACCTGAACACATGAGCCCTTCCCGCTGTCTCATTTTTTCATTTTTGTTCTCTAAATTAAACAAATCATCAAATGAAATCCGTATGTTGCATGTGACTGTTTTTGTTGACAGATGCTGCGTGTAATGGATGGCAGAGCTCACAGACCCCGGGCCCAGGGCAGGTTTGGACTGGGCCCGGACACATTCTCTCAGGGTGAATCACTTGTCTTTGGTAGAACAGCATGTTAGGATTTAGCGCTGGGGTCCTGGAGGTCACCCATGCAGTCGTCTGGAGAGGCCTTTTACCCATCAGCCTGATTCATAGGTTTAAACAACATCACTAGAGCCTGTCACTGGGGTATAGAGAGCAGTCAGTCAGGCAGAAACCACAGCGGTGCTCTAAACTAGGCCACTGGGGTCTGTTAGGTGGACTTTTTAAGTGCAAAAGATGGTCCCGTAACCCAATCTGTTTACATAGATTTACATGCAGTACAATGTTCGAATGTTAGGTTGAAGTTTGATCCAGAAAAGTGGTAGGTCTATATTCAGATGTCAGTAACAATTACAATACAATCCTGTCAAGAGCAATTCAGAATAAGAAAATTATTTTTACTGGTTTGTGACATCTGCAAACTATCAAAAAAGTCACCAAATTTTTAAGAAAAGGACCCTAAGCATTAGATTGCTTAAAGATGCACTGCGTAACATTTCTAGTGGCGGGTCGGCCACCTGCTTGTCTCCATGGAAATGTTCTTGCCTTGTCTAGAATGTTCCACAGTATAGATTAAACCTGAGACAAGCAGGTTACAGCACTACGCTACATTACAGTTCAGATCTGTGCAAAGTCGCCGCTATTCGCAGAAGGAATTTATGTATTTTAGAGCAACAGAAACGTCCGTAATGAATAAATGTTTAATGTCATACCATGGAACATTCCAGGTAAAACAAGAGCATCTCCATGGAGACAAACAGGCGGCGGACCCTGCTCAACTGCTCAATTTGAGGTTTCTTTTCTTATTTGAACACCCAATAAATTCCAGTCTGCAATAAAACATTAAATTGTGATATACACGATTTGAAAATGGTTGAAAGAGTGTCCCTAGAGGGCTACCGTAGTCGTTCCCAGTGTTTGGAGTTACATCTCAATCTTAAGTTTCACTAGACACTCCCAGACACAAACTATAAGCAGCACAACACATTTATATTTTAAGCTTTTCCTGCCACATTTTACGTTCTTGGCCCTTTGTGAACTCCACCATCAGGGACCCAAATCTCAAACCAAAACCCAAGCATCCGTGGGATTGCCGGGGATACACTGTAATGAGCATCTAACAACTGATGTAATATAAAAGGCATCTAAAACAGCAAGCGCAAAGTCTCATGGATGAGTTCCTACTCCACCCCTGGACCTGACCTTTCCTGCTAGTAAAGGCAATATCCTGTGGCTGATCTCTCGTCTCCTTCCAACCAACGCGAAACAGATGTGGAGCTCACGGCCCACGCACCAGCCCCGACCTCAGCCAGCGAGGAATCTACCACGAGCAGAGGATGGAAGAACCGCAATGTAACGACAGGGAGGGTGAGGGCAGCCAGTGGCATAAACCAAGTCAGGAAGAAGCGAGCGAGGGTGTTAGTGTAGCTTCAGATATGCTAGTTTTAACTAACAAACTCTGACACAAGAAGAAACATGTCCTTACTTGTGCTAATGGACTGGGAGAGTGTGGCCCTAAGTGTGTTAACGCAATGTTTGTGTTAGCATATTAACATAGTAAAGCAAATGGAATAGTCAGAGATATTTAGCAAGTCAAAGAAATAGGGGAGTAAGCCACTAACAGCATGAGTAAGAGAATAAAAACAACGTGGAAGGGGTTGGGGGGTCCGTCACCTGCTTGTTTCTATGGATATGTCATTCCTTTGCCTGGAATGTTCCACAGTATGACTTTAAACAGCTCTACCTTACATTTATTTAATTGCAGGTGGTTTTGCTGCTCAAAAATACTTTTAAAAAAAACAGGCATTCTGACTGTGAGGGGTTGCCTCTCCACAGATCTGACCTGTAACTTGGTCTTGTTCGGTCTTCATGAAGATAGAAAGGTTTAATGCCATACTGTGAAACATTTCAGACAAAGCAATAACATCTCCATGGAGAAAAGTGTTAGACGGACCCTCCACCAGAAAAGTTACACAATGTGCCTATCTATTCTTGGGTTTCATGAGTTTCAGAACGATGATACATTGGGACTGTTGCCGTAGTAATTAACAAAAGAGAAAGCTGAAACCAATGAATTACCTTTTTTTTTTTTTTTTTTTCAATAAGCAACATCTAGTGCTGCTAGAATCCAGCAACTGCAAAAGTAGACAGTTTAAATAGAATTGACAATTAAGTTATTCTAACCATAACAGCTGGCTTAATGCAATTGAAATGTATTAGGCCTGCAAGTTAAAAATGTTTAAATAAAAAATATAAAGGCCAATAATAGAGAATTAGTCAAGGGTTTCATCAAAAATATTATTTATCACATATTTTTGGAAAAATGACTAAATAGTAGAGTTGTCAAAATGATCAGATATTAGTCTAATCAATATGAAAACTAGTATCAAAACATGATTTGAATCAATACTAAAAAGGTCACATTTACAGGTCGGAAATGAGCCTTTCCTGAATGTCTTTAGGATGATCTTGAGCTGTTTCAGAACAAGTATGAGAACACATAGACTAGTATACGCCCATGGACCAATGTGGAATATACCTGGACCACTGAGGGATTACACAGATATAAGACCACATGGGAATATAAAATAAAATACTACAATTTAATGTTGAAAATTACATTCTATTCCCTATTATTAAGATGTTTTTAATTGTCATCGTGGTATCAGAATCAGTACTGAGCATCAAGCCTCGAAATCCTGTTTGAATTTCGGTATCGTGACTACACCGCTCAATAGAAGACCCCAAATCATTAAAATTCCAAGCGGCTGCCAAACCTCAGCTGACTGTCCTTTATAGTGACCCGTGACACTGCAGTGGAAGCAGGAGTGTGTGAGCGTAAAGAGAACAGCTGTCGTCGGGGCCATTCTGAGCGCCGTGGAGACGAGTCGGCTTCCTCCCTCTCCTGGAACATTTGGCCAGGGTCATCGCGCTAAATGCGTTGTTAGCACTCACTCTAAAGCGCCTCAGCTGTCAATAACCGCCCGCCGTACTTAAGCAACAGTAGCTGGTGCTTGTGGCAGCTGAGAAGATACCAAAACCACATCAGAACTGGTATCTGGCATATTTCCTGTTGTATTCCTGTTGTATTCAGAGATCGACCGATATGGGGGATTTCATGGCATGTTTAGAATCCAGAGCAACCGATGGCCGATAAGCTAAGAAATTAATACTAACATAATAAATATTGTCTAAACTTTTTACTGCGCTGCATAATTAAACTATAATTAGACATCCGCAACCCTGTTTCTTTTACTAACCCATAATGGAGCAGTGTAATCAAAAATTTTAATATAGATTCATGCAGCAATCAAATATGGGTCTAGGCAGGAGAGTTCATCCCGATAGACAACAGATAAAAAAGACACAATTTCCACAAGACGAGATACGGGATTGGGTCCACAGGGATGAGGCAAGACGAGATTTTAACATAATTCCTATAAATTTCATGATGCAGTTTCCAGCTTTGGCCTCAGAATTTTTTATTTCTTCAATTTTATATTGTTGTTTCTGTTCTAATACTTTTTGGAATTGTAAGAGATGTAACTCACCAATACTTAACCCTTTTTTTGTCCAATCCAAACGTAAAACAAAACAAATCAAATCATTTTTCTCATGCGTGCACGATCTTGTGGCAGTTTTGTCTCATGAAATCACGTGGCACGAGATCTTGTACCATCCCTTGCAAATATCAAACCGATATACGATATATTTCTACATGTGTTAAAGGTTTCATTGAATGACTTTTCGGAAGAATTTCTCAGTGCCCATAAGTCCAGCTGCATTAATACTTGAGAAGACTTTTGTTCATTGCGAAACTGACACAAGAATACCATGCATATGAGAAAATATTAGTAGGGCTCTAAATATGACAAAATAAATGAGCCCCGTTTTTCTTTCTTTACCTCATATTGATAGATCACATTTTTTTTTCATTTATTTATTCTTCAATTCAGTTCATTTTGTCTTAATATTTATTTCCTGAACATAAATAATAGAAAGTTTTAATCACTGCCATTTAATCTGAGCTAGTTTGGGTGTCGACCTCTCGATTAAAAAGACTGACGCATATCATTGACGATTTGAAATTAAATTAATATTTGATAGCGCAGTCCTAAAATACAATGTTCTATTTGTGACCATTCAAATTGCAATTTTAATTCCATCACAATTAATCTTGGTGCCACTGACAACAAAAACATTTATACTGTAGTACTGGGAAATGTGATGTTTCAGAATGACAGCTGCTGGTCTTTTCTTTGTCATATACACAGGCCTTTGCAGTGTGAGGATAAACAAACCGCAAACGTGCTGGCTTCAGAAGTTAGCAGCATTTGCCACAGAACATCATCAGGTGGTGGAAGCTGCTGTTGTTGTTGTTTCCTTTCATTAAAAGCATCAAAGGCTAATGCTAAAAACTGGAGTGATACGGCACACTTTCCTTCACACTTTGGCTGACCATTTGGACCACACTGGTTGAAGAATAGACAGGGAACAGAAGAAACAAACTGGTTTTAGCTAATCTAGTTCCAAATGATTTTTCTAATGTATTAACTGGGCGTATTTTAAGACAAAGTTTGAAGATCTGAAATGCAAAATTGCCCATAAAGCATTATTCACTCCTATTTATATCTCACTGCGAGTAAAAACCTTTACTCTGTTTATATAATATGTGTTTCCTCATCAAAAACAGACCTGGAGTTGTGTGTTGTTTCATTCACACACACACACACACACACACACACAAATCCTGCATATTTAGGCTGAGTTCTTCTCTCAAACTGAAAACACTGTGTCACAACTTCACTGGAATCATTTGGATAATTGCAGCCCTGGAATTGCCAATCTCTACTGAACAAAATGTAAAAGGCAGCTGTTAATTTGAAAACTACCGCTTCATGACATCACAAGGTGGAACAGAGCATTTTGAGCTTTGGAGATGTAGACAGACTAATAATAAATATACACAAATCCAGGTATATTTTTGCTGAGGTAACAACATTGTAAAAACCTTTTAAAACCTTTTAAAAACACACGTGCACTGTAATGATCTTTGGTCTCTATAAACTTTCCTCCTGCGTGGCTCACATCGCTGTAGCCACCTGTTGCCCTGCGCTGGGTTCACTATGTGACAGACCCTTGCATGGGAAGCCTGCGAGTACAAAGATGGCCCCTGCACATAACGGGACCCATTTTCATCCCACTTTCCTCTTCTCTAATGAGCTGATTACAAAACACTACCGCGGAGTACTTTGGGCCCATAGCCAGAGTGCCAGACATGGACATAGCAGGTCATAGTAGGACTTAGACAAAACTTTAGTGATCCAGGAAGGAAGTACATAGCAAAATACATAGCAAAAAATAAGGCATGATTATATAAATGTATATGTACAAGTAAAAATAGACGCTTCTTTGTCTTCTTCTTCTTTGTTTTGTTGTTAAGTCAGTTGAAGATGTGGTATTGTTTGGTATTTACATGTAAAAAGGCAGATTAAACTCATGATTCTCAAGTTTAATCTCTCGTTATATAAATACATTGTTTCCTAGTAGGGCTGGGAATCACCTCACGATTCGATTCAGTATGATTCTTGATACATGGCTCACGATATTATCACGATATGGCAATACCTGCTGTAATTGATATATTTCACATGATACTAAATAAACACTAAATAAGCAACAAAACTGTGTGATCAGAAAAAAATAATAATAATAAAAAGATACCAAAATACTCCAGCCAACAATAACGATAATGTATCACCAAATTTAGTATTACAATATATCGATATTTTTGCACATTCTTAATTTCTATATAAACTTATCGTTATATCAGTATATGAAAGCTGGATTTATTGCTTTTTTTTTTGTAAAATTATTGAGATTTGGGGTATTTTTTGTAGTAATATGATAAAATTTGAGTTGTAGAAGGTTAAATTACTAACGTCTATGGCAAATTATTGATTCATTTTTCATTCATTTTTGTTGCAGCTGAGGCATTTTAAAGGTGCACTGTGTAACTTTTCCGGTGGAGAGTCCATGGAGATGTTATTGCTTTGTCTAGAATGTTTCACAGTACGGCATTAAACCTTTCGAGACCAAACCGAGCCAAGTTACCGGTCAGATCTGTGAATCTACTTACAGTCAGAATGCCTTGAATGTATTTTTGAGATATAAAATCACCTTTAACTGATTAAATGTAATGTAGTTAATCTGTCAGATGTAATACTGTGGAACATTCCAAGCAGAGCAATAACATTTCCATAGAAACAAGAAGGCTAGGGACCCTCTACCGAAAAGTTACATCGCCCACCTTTAATGATACTATTTATTTACAGTGGTTTAAAGGGATTATCTTGCATTATTTTTGTGTCAGTGGCATAAAGTAGTTTCAGTATCGTTTATCGCGTTATATCTCTGCAGCAAAATATCGTACTATAAAATTTGTTATCATGACAGGCCTATTTCCTAGTACTTTTTTAGCATAAATAGTTGTTTTTGCATTAACTCCCGTGCAAGTGTAGTCTTGTGAGTGCAGTTTGGGTCAGATACATAGAAATACCCAGGGCAGCAGACGGGGGGGACAAAGGGGTCTGTTGTCTGGGTTTTTGGGGCCCAGAATTGGACCCTTTTCCGATTAATTTATAATAGAGGGGGGCCCATATAAGGTTTTTTGCCTCAGCCCCCCAAATTTCTGTCAGGCCTAGACATAAGTAATAATTTTGAGATCTTTTACCACGATTTCTTTTGAGCCAACCAGTCGATCAGTAGGACATGTCTTTAGTCGACCAAGAACTTCTTTCGTCAACTACAGCCCTACTGGATAGAATGGAGGAACTGGGGAGAAGACGATGGCTAGGGAAAAGGAGGGACGCTTTTCCCTGCTAAAGACAACCACATGTCCTTAAATCTGACTATTGCCTTGTCTCCGGCGTGTATCAGCGAGGAGACTGTGGCTTGGCTCCGAGTCAGCGCGATTGGGAATCTAATATCTCACATCGTGCAGAAAGAAAGCTGTGCCTATCTGGCCCTGAAGGCTACTGAAGTTGCGTGAGGGCCCAGTGTAAATCATAACATACAAACTTGTTAGCCTCTCCCCTCCCCATCAAGACAAGCCGTGGAGTTACCAGCGCAAACACAGCCCACTCTCTCTTTCTCTGTCGTTTTTTTTTCTCTCCGTCTATCTCTCTCTCTCTCTGGAAATTGGCTGCTGTCACTGGCCTCGACGTAGACCCCAATCTAGGCTTCTGCATCAGATTAGCGCGGGCTGCAAACACGGAATACAATACGGCATTGTCCGCAAGTCTATCGCGAAAGCTTGTGGTCACACAGAGGGGCCACTGGGATGTTTGATGAGGAAGTGCTAATGATACAGTCAAAGCAAAAGCGAGATCTGTGTGTTATGCCTGTAAGTCCATTTTTCAGCTGTTTGGCTTTGGTTAAATTGCCAGAGAAAATCAATTTTGGCGAATGGAAAATTGATTTTAACCATGTTAGGAAACTACATTTTACCGGCAAAATGAGAAGAAAGTTAAGGAACTGATGGTGGTCTTTTAAATGTGTGGTGTAAAGATACTTGTTTTACCTCGAAAGTCTCACAGTATGGCATTAAAACATTAGTCTTCACCTGCTTGTCTCCAGGCCAAATTATAGGTCACCTCTGTGGAAAGGCGTCACCACTCACCAGTCTAAACACTTGTAACTGAATAAATACAAAAAAATAGACAGTTTAATGACATACTGTGGAACATTCCAGGCAAAGCAATAACATTAGTTTGTTTTATGTATTTTGTTCTTGTAATGCCTTTTCTATGAATCAGAATTTAACCTAATTACAAATGCAGACCTGCTTTAAAGGTACACTGTGTAACTTTATGGTTGGGGGTCCGTCACCTGCTTGTTTCTATGGAGATGTCATTGCTCTGCCTGGAATGTTCCACAGTGTGACATTAAACAGCTCTACCTTACATTTATTCAATTACAGGTGGTTTTACAGCTCAAAAATACCTAGAAAAACAGGCATTCTGACTGTGAGCGGGGTCGCCTCTCCACAGATCTGACTTTAACTTAGCCTGGTTTGGTCACCACTGGTTACACACTGCACCTTTAATTTGTTTACATTTGGGTCAACATCTTTTCCGATTCTCATAATGGGACCACTTTCTGTCCGTCAAAATCCTGACCCGAACACTTACAAATTAAACGAGGGAAAGTCTGTCTGAAGATTTGAAGGTAAATCGCGTTTGTTTGCAGTCCAAACAAAGGCTTAAAGCTAACAAGCTTTTAATGCCAATGAGGGAGATTATAAAAGGCCAAAAGTCAAGTAAATACGGAATGCTGAGATTTTCATTGGTGGGTATACTCAAAATGGTTCCCAAACAATTAACTTAACTTTTATTTACCTGAATTGTGTGGTAATGTGCAAAAAGAATAGGTTCCAGCTTCAGAATGTTTACTTGAACGTACACAGATTTACATAAACTCAAACTTAGGATCAAATGCAAACTTTCTATGGGGAAAAAGTTCCAGATAAAAGCATTTGTTCTTTCCAAATAGACCTTTCTCATTGTCCTGCAGAGTTTATCTTGTGTTGAGATAATGAATCAGCAGCTCCCATCCCCCTTTTCTCCAAACGAGCTGACCTGCTGTGACCTGGACTGGCTTTTGCACAGAAAACTTTCGAGCTGTGACCACCATTGTTCCTTTGTGAGCCCTCAGACAATGATGATGTTAGTGCTATTGGGAAAACAGGCTTCTGATGACTCAGTGCATGATTTACGGAGTAAGAGCAGTGTCCGGAGAAGGAACTGTAAGAAGTCCGGAGAGCTGTTTAATGTAAGGCAGTGATTCACGGTGCATCATGCGTTCACCTGTACACAAAACCAGACACTTGGAACGTTCTTTTATCTTTCAGAGAAGATGGAGTTGTAAAGTTCACATTCCAACCATATTACATGCGTTTTATGACTAAAAGGTAACTGGAGTTTTGTTGAACTGTTTCACAGTATGGTATTAAACTTTTCTATCTTTATGGAGACCCAAACCATGCCAAGTTACAGGTCAGATCTGTGGAGAGGCGACCCCACTCACAATCAGAACGCTTGATTTCTTGGTATTCTGAGCTATAAAAAACACCGGTAATTGAATAAATGTACGGTAGAGCTGTTTAATGTCATACTGTGGGATATTCAAGGCAGAGTAATGACATATACATAAAAACAAGCAGGTGACGGACCCTCAACCAAAAAGTTACATAGTGCACCTTTAAGAGCTTTGGTGAAAATGTCCTAGGATTCCTTACTTTTGAAAAGTCACCCAAGTAATTCCACAGTATTCCCAATCAAACAGCAGAATGTTTAAAAAGATAGAATCCATATTTACTTGACAATGACCTTGACTAAAACACTGCTTGAAAATGATGCCATCTGCTAAGTGTAAATATGATTCTGGCTCTTTAGTCATTTTAAACCTTCAAATCCCCAATGACTGAATACTGTAATAAGACCACTACAACAAAACACACATCATAATTTTGTCCATTCGCCTATCACCAACCAAGAATCCATTATAATCTTGATATCACAAAATTTAAAAGCCCATATTACGCTATTTTCAGATATATGTAATAATGTTCTATAATGTCCTCATCAAAAACATACCTTTCATTCACACATTTAAAACACAAATCCTGCATATTTAGGTTGAGTTCTTCCCTCAAACTGAAATCACTCTATTTGGATCATTTCAGACCTGAAATCACCAATCTCTACTGAACTAAACGTAAAAGGAGCTGTTAACTTGAAAATCACCGCTTCATGACATCACAGGATGGAACAGACCATTTTGAGCTTTGGAAACTATAAAGGATTACTCAAACATATGTGAATGAAACAAAACAACTCCGGGGAGGTTTTTGAGGAGCATTATAACATGGGTTAAAGCTCACAAGAGTCAGTTTTGTAGAGTATGTTAGGTTAGGTAACGTTCTGTAGGTCAAAAAGTCAAACAATGGCATCTACAGTTAAGCTGGAATCTCATTTACAAGGAAATTATGACAATACAGCTGTCAAATAAAACATAATGGTAAAGGTTTCTCTATTTTAAACCAGCAGTCTAACAAACAGCAAGCTAGCCACTATCTACAAACCGTACGCAGGGGCTGGAGAGCACTGCCCACTGAGTACCCACTCCTCGGCTCCAGTGTGAAAAAGGGGGCTCCAAACAGGTTGACCCCCACACCCACAGCCCTTGGTGCTTCACGGCGGATATGATTGGAGCCTCTTTAACTTCAACTCACTCGAGGGGAGAAACACTGAGCCTGGAGGGGGTCTAAGACAACAGGCGTTAAAACAAGCCTGTCACCCACCCACCCACCAGCCAGCACCCTCACCACCTACCCCCCACCCTCGGGACGCAGCCAAAAGGAGATGGGATCCAGTGAAGTGCTCTACACATGAATGTAAACAGCCATCTCCCTCTCGGCTGGTCCACTCTTGCGCGGCGGTGAAGTGGGTTTGGACTGGGACGGGTGGTTGTGGCATCGTTGAACGCAGAGGTGCCTTTTACAGCCTCTTGAGCGGCCATTGGGGTCTCGTCAGTTCAAAACTTTCACTTGAGTAAACTTCAATCGGAGACGACGCTTCTTGGTTCCAGGAAAGAGCTGGGATGTGGAGAAGGTGAAGTGCACTAGATGTAAGGGTATTTTGAGGACATTACAAGAATATAAATAAATGGGAAATTAACGGATTTGAGGAAATATTATAACCATTAAGCAATCCTTCTAATAACCTGCTAAAATTGACAATTTAAACTCAGTTATATAATGCATGCTCTTTTCTAAAATATGTGATTAAGAAACATTTAACTTACAATAATAAAAAATATACAGTTTCGTATAAAAACAAATCTTTTCTGGTAGAGGTAGTACATTAACCTTAATTACAAGTCAGGTTTGTGGAGAGGCAACCCCACACATTGGGTTTTCAGATTATGCACCCACCAATAAGAGTTCAATTTGTTTACCTCTATACACCAAATTGTATATACTTATTCTCAAAAAATTAAATTTATTTTGCTTGCGTCAGGTTTGGTGACAATTTTCCTTTTGTGAACCTGTCCAAAATTTAAACAACAACAGGAACAGCTCAGACACGGCGTGACAATCCAAAAGAAGCAGTTTTCGACTCAGACCTTTACAGTCAGACTAAATGTTTACGTGAGGGCAGATTTACGAGGCGCTACGGGAGGACTCAGAGTCAAAGGTTCACCCGCTCCTCTGAAAAACCGGCCCCAACCACCTCTAACAACTGCCCTGCCGTTCCCATCCGAAAATGTTCACGACGGGCTACCTCAATGGCTTTACACACCTCCAGAATTATGTCCTAAAGACGAGCTGCTTTGAGGAATTTTCTTTTTCCTCCGCACTTTTCAGTTTACTCAGCAGGAGTGGGTGACTTTCTCTTTTCGGAGGTAGTAGGAGGGCCGGCCTAGTGTGGTGGAGTGGGGGGTCCCTCTCCTCCTCCTCCTCCTCCTCTTCCTCTCTCTCATCTCTCCTCCTTCTTCTTAGAGTCACTCTCGGTCCCTGTACGCTAGACTTCATCGGAATTTGCTTTAAAAAAAAAAAAAAAAAGTCCGTAACACCCCCCACTTCCATCACCACCTTCTACTACTTCTTTCCTTCCAACACAAAAACCAGTCTTTGCTTTTCCAGTATCTGCTTCATTAAATACCGTAAGCTATAAGGAAGCTAGATCAATGAAAGGCAAGGCATACAGAGATGTGCGAAAGAAGAAAGAAAAAATCGTCCAATGGCGTTTACAACAGAAGGACTGTGAAGATGAAAGTGACACAGCTACTATGGGTCGGTGAAGGCTGGAGCAGCACAGACCCCCCCTCCCTACAAGACTGAAGACTTGAATGAGTTGAATAGGCTCATCTATTCTTCGGGCCTTTCACTACCCATAGGCCCTAACTGTTGGAACTCTTCATTCCTCACAATGGGCAAATGCACTAAAAGTTTTCGCTGCTTTTTTTTCTCATGCAAATGGGAATAGACCCCCTCCTTCCTTCTTTCTTCCTTCTTTCTTCCTCGCAACCTCGACCGCGGAGTTGTCATCGTGTGAAGCGGAAAAACACACTTGTACTGGATAGAAAAGTCGATGAATTTTAAGCTAACGGTAAAATGTATATGTAGTGACGTAGCGGATTATTTACAAGTTAATGGAAAGTTTGGGAACATTGAGGAAGTGGAATGCGTTTTTGCTATAGAATAAGGCTGCCTCTCAAGTAAATAAGCAGTAATAACAAATGTAATACTAACATTTTCAAGGTATAAATGTCACAAAGATGCAAATGTACAAAGTATGTATTTTACTAAGATTGAAAACTATATATACAACTACTTTTACTACTACTACAGCTGTAACTGCTACACTAGATACCTTTAATAACTTCAAGCAGGCTATACAAACTCACCTAGAAGTAAGATTCATAGACAGAACTAGTACTTTTTCTTTTTTTTTAGTACATGAATCTGCTCCCAATCAAAGCCATAGCTACAAACTTCTTAATTTAAATCACTTTTCAGAAAAAAAGCAAATGAGATAAGCTTTAACAACTCTTCCACACTCTCAAATTCAGGGCAAAACTGAACACAAAAGTAGGGCTGATAATTCTACAGCACATGGGTTTGGAGGTCATTAGCGCAGTGCCTGTTTGATAGAGGCCAAAAAGCCAATAGCAAATATAGGAGCTTTAAGGGTCCACACAAAGGCATCAAGTGTTTGTTGACTATTTCCACTCCAAAGCAAACAGTAAACCGTGAATCTTTCAACAATAAGTACACATCTCCGTACGTCTGGGCCCCTGCGCTGCTACTGCATTCCACACAGGGCTCTTTCTGTTTTAATACTGCAAACATCGAGTGGCAAAAGTATGGAAATACTCTTAAAAAGTTGCAATACCGGTAATGGAATTATAGATTTCCTTAGCTAAGGTTGTAACTAGATTTGCATGTCCTTTGAAATGCACAGATGTCAATAGGATGAAGAGGTTAGTTCATTTGGAAGTGGCTGTTAAGTAAGTTGTGGAGATGCTAAGTGACAATTAAGACTTTCATTACATCTGAAAATAACTAAGCAAGTTTCATATAAGGTCATCTTCATTCCAAGGTGTAGCTGTAAGAAAAATGCTGCGTAAAAACGAGTTTGGTTAAAATATTTTATGCACAAAGTTAAATTTTCTTTGTAACTTTCAAATTATAAAAACGTACTGCTAATTTTGATCGATTCCAAGTACAAACTGGATTATCTTGGTGCGCTTAAAAGTTCTTTGGGTTTTTTTATGTTGACACCGCAAAACATAATACATGCAAAGTACGCGCGTAACGCAACACGTGATGCAAAACGCGCTATCTGTAATTTACGTGATAATCAAATCGATCTTGCAAAACACTCAAAACTTTTTTTTTTTCACAACATCACAACTGAAACCACAGAAAAAGTTGGACGTCTAAAGCTATAAATGAAAAAATTTAAGGGGAGAGAGATAGTTTGGAAGTTATTAAACAAAAAAGCAATGCAATAACTCGTGTATTACAAAACAAAAAAGTCTCAGTGGGGAGTGAAAAGGGAGGGATTGGCGCCGTGCTTTCTGATCACATCTCTTCCCATATGGATCAAGTTGCAGGACGAGGCATTTTTTGGATTCCTGTGTCAGATAAGTTCAAAGTGTAAAAGAGATGTGGAGCTGACTGCGAGCCGCCTCATCTGCCGCTGACACGCAAAGCAACTCGAGAAGCCCCACTCCACACACACGTACGTTTAACAGAACGGAGAAAACACGAAAAGTAACGACAAAGCAGCGTGCCCGCATCTCCACAAACTTTTCCTTACCTCCTACTGCCGCGTCTCTCTGCTGTTTAACGACGTCTCCTCTTCGTCTCCTACGCGCTTTTATTTGGTTTTCCACTCGCTTTGGAGTCAGGGACAAACTTGCAAACTCAAAACGCGACGTACAAGCTGCGTTAAAAACTCCATGAAGCGACTTGGGGAAAGTTTGGGAGCAGTTCGCCCGGCATTAGCTCCTTCCTCCTGCTTTACTCTCTCTGTATCCCCGAACTGTCCCGAGTCAGAGCGATGCGAGGGGATAAGTTGTAGAAGTAGCGGTAGTGGCGGTGAAGTTTGGCGTAAGATCCATCGTCAAAAAGTCTGCGTTGAGAATACGTGCGTCGGTTGGAAGTCGGTGAGCGTACGCGGCGTGTTGTGGTGGTAGTTGGAGCAGAAACACGCGCTGGTGTTGGGATCGTCCCTTTCTGCTGATCTGTTTTCAATCCTGCCCCCCTTTCTTCCTCGTCTCCTCCTCGGGCTCCTACTCGCCCCGGCCGCCTCCCCCCGTCGTTCCCCCCTGCGCTCCCCGGTGAGTTGGGCCATTTGCTGCGCCAGATGGGACGGGCCTAACCCAATCCAGCAGTTGGAAGCAGAGGGGAAGGAAAAGTTGGGGTTAAGTTTCATTTGTTGTTCATTTTTTTAGCGTTAAACTGCATTCTAAAGCGGTTTAGGTAGAGGTATAGACTGAAAGTTACAACTGGGGGTAGGACAGCTGTGCGTAATGGTCACTCCGTGCGTAAAACCACTGTCAAAATGAGAGAGTTTATCCAAGATTTGAAACTCCACAGTGAAGTAGTAATGTTTTAAGGTGTATAGTCATTTTATTGTGGATGCTACAGTATAGAGGACCACCTTTTGCATTTTTCATTGTGGACTTATTCTTTAGTTTAAGGAACTTTACACAACTGTACAAAAAAAAAACTACCTGGCAGTCCCAACCCAATCATTTCGCTCAAAGGAAATGTGTGGGTCATGTGAACAGGTCTTTTGTTCTTTTGGGTAGCCTACTAATATGGTTTAATTCGCTGAAATAGTAAACTAAATATATTTTAAGTACTGGTACATGCTACTGAAAATTTGAATTGCACCCAGCCCTAGTTTAAACCTACCTCACAAAATAAAAATGTAAAAAAATGTAATCTGAGCATTTTGGTCCTATACATTTCTCTACATTTTTAAGATATATAGATGCTTCATGAATTAAGAAGCGTCAGAGTCATTACTGCATCCAACATATGGCATAGCATGTGAAAATGAAACATACTTGGTGGTTCCAATCAAATAAACATAAAAAACTAAAACATTGCAGGTCCTGACCCAAAAATATGTGGATTCCAACTATCATATATAAAAAAAATAACTTTCTGTCATTCACACAACTAAATCACAAATACAGTATGTGTACGCTTGCACTTCTGAATACCTGTTCCCTTTTTGACATTTTTTACTACCATTATTATTTAGAGATTCATTATTATTTAGAGATTCATTACATTATTAGGTCATTAATCCATATAATTCTCCTCAATAACTTTTGTCCAAGTCATTCCCTTTTCTCTTGACTATAAAGTAGCATTCACTTGAAATTATCTCCTCAGTCACCAACTACATAATAATATTCATATACTTTTAAACCGCCAAATTATTTAATCAAATTTAAATATTCCCTTAACCTCTTTGGAAACGCTTTCCTTAAAGGTGTAACTTTTTGGTTGGGGGTCCGTCACCTGCTTGTTTCTATGGATATGTCATTCCTTTACCTGTAATGTTCCACAGTATGACATTAAACAGCTCTACCTTTACATTTAATAGTTACAGGTGGTTTTATAACTCAAAAATACCTAGAAAAACAGAAATTCTGACTGTGAGCAGAGTTGCCTGTCCACAGATCTGACCTGTAACTCCAGACAAGGCAATAAGATCTCCACGGAGAAAAGAATTTGACGGACCCTCCACCAGAAAAGTTACACAATGCACCTTTAATCTCGTCTCCTTTAATTCTTTGCACATGTATCTGCTGCTGGTTGTTTTTGTGATTCTTTAAGTAGGCGGAAATGTAATTGAAGGCGCTTTCTGATGTCGAACAAACATTTTCTGACCCAGCGCTGGGAGCCTGTATTTAAAATCAACGCACTGATTTACAAAGTAGAAGGTAAAGGTTCTTTGTAATACATGTTTTTGTTTATGACCATCCACACACAGGTTTCATCTGACTCCAGAAGCCTTTATTCTGCAGTTTAGGCCCAGTGGGAGCAGCATTTATCATCACAGGTCTCAAATTTTACCTGAACTCACCCTGTCTACAGGAATACAGTCGAAAACTTTAAAAAAGTACAATTTACTTACTTCGAGTCCTGGCGTCGTCATCCTCTTGATCTCAGGAGATCTGGAGAAGGTTGCCATGGCGCTGCACTGCTTCTGACAAGATCTGAATTTTCCCTATACAAGAAAGAAATAGCGCTGTCAGTCTTGAAGCCTCACTGTGTAACTTTTTAGCCATAAAAATGACTAATTTTGGTTGTTTTACTGCAAATATGACTCAGACAGAGTTCCACACCTCCACAAACCTGTTCTCCACCTGCTTGTCTCCATGGAAACGCTGTTGCTTTGCCTAAAATATTAAAACTCATCTATCTCTATGAATAATGTTCCGAAGTATGGTTTTAACTTCTATCAAGTTAATCTTCGTCAATCTTAAAGCTCCACTGTGTAACGTTTTAGCCATAAAAAAGACTCATTGTTGTTTTTATTGTACTGAAAAACACCTGTTCCTACTCTGAGCGCGCTTGCATCTCCACAAACCTGCTTGTCCACCTGCTTGTCTCCATGGAAATGTCGTTCCTTTGCCTATAACATTCCCCAGTATGATATAAAACTCATGAATTATGTTCCGAAGTGTGGTTTTAATGTTCTATAGCAAGAGAAATCACCCATTCACCCTTCAGTGGCCTGAACAATTACTCAAATATGACTCAGGCACAATTCACACTTAATGTAGCTGTAACTGTAAACAAATATTTATTCATTTATGTGTAGAGCTGTGAACTTGAACAGTCAGATCACGGACGCTCTAGTTTGTCCTGTGAGGAGCTTTGTCAGATTCACCTCTAAGTTGTGTCTGTATTCATTATAACATGCAATATATCTTTTATTTTTTACTACTTACTAACTATGAACCAGATATTTGGGTTCTTAATAAAGATTGAATTGAAATAGTGTTAGTTTCAGTGCAGTTAGCTTCTCCCATCCAACAGGCAAATTAGCAGCAGTCTGACCAGAACAGAAGAAGAAGAAGCTCTAAAACTTTTGTCCAGTTGACAGAATTAAATTTTTCTTTTGCTGTGGCTCCTACCTGGACGACTGAGGGATTACACAGATATCGTTGAACTTTCTATTTCCATGGAATCATTCAGGTGATTTTCCAAATTCAGAAATATGTGAAATTGGATCCCAACAAAATGATAAAAAATGAAATAAAATAAATAAAACTTATGTCGTCCACACAAGTAAAATTTTATCTGAAGTCACTTTGTCAGTGGAATACACGGTAAGTTGAAAAGTTAAACAAAATATACAATTTACGTACTTACTTTCTGTCCAGGCGTCGTCATCCGTTTGATATGAGGACATCTGGAGAAGGTCGCCATGGCGCTGCTCTGCCCTCAGTTTTTTGGAAGGTTTCTACAAGGAAAAAATAGCTCAGTCAGTGTTAAAGCCCCGCTGTGTAACTTTTTGTGGGTCCATCACCTTCTTGTTGCTACGGATATGTCATTGCTCTGCCTGGAATGTTCCACAGTATGACATTAAACAGCTCTACCTCATATTTATTCAATTACAGGTGGTTTTATAGCTCAAAAACACCTAGAAAAACAAGAATTCCGACTGTGAGCAGGGTCGCCTCTCCACAGATCTGATTTATAACTTGGTCTGGTTTGGTCTCCATGAAGCTAGAAAGGTTTAATACCATATAGTGAAACATTTCAGACAAAGTAATAACATCTCCATGGAGAAAAGCATTTGACAGACGCTCCACCAGAAAAGTTACACATGTTTAAAGCCCCACTTTGTAACATTTTAGCCAATAAATACAAGCTTTTTTTTTTGCTTTTTTTTTTTAATTTAGATGTTTTATTGCACTGAAAAACATGCGTCCTCACTCTGAGCGGGCTCGCATCTCCACAAACCTACTTGTTCACCTGCTTGTCTCCATGGAAATGTGGTTCCTCATTTATCTTAGACTTCGACTTGGACAAACTTTATTGATCCACAAGGGAAATTATTTGGACACAGCAGCTTCACACATCACTATTTAATATAATAAAGAGAAAAAATATAAATCCAAGAATTCTCCAAAAAGAATGTTCCGAAGTATGGCTTTAACTTTTTCCATGGAGTCCTGCTGGTGATTTTCCAGAAAGTTCCAGTGTCACTTTAACCATACAATATTTATATAATTGACTATTGTAATTAGCTGTGACTAAAATATTAAGGAAAACCAAATTTGGGATGCAAGAAATTTTTATTCAGAATCCTATAAATGCTGAGGGTCTATGTACCACTTTATTATAGTTTAAAATAATAATTTAGATGATCGAAAGAGTCTATGTCAGATGCCCTTCCACTCTTTCCATGCAAAGATAAATTAAGGTATTCATTTCTTCCTGTTGATTACATTTTATTGTAAATTTGTTAAAGAGACAAAACTATAATTGTATTAAGTTCAAGAATTTCCATCACCATAAATGTGTAGGCCAAGGCTAGTTCATTCCTTATTACACCAGGGAATTTGAATACAACAACAACAATAATAATAATAATAATAATAATAATAATAATAATAATAATAATAATGCTGTTACTCCAGACTGAGAGAAAGAGTTTCAAATATAAAAAGGTTTATTTGAAAATACAACATTGTGGTATAGTTAAAGAGAGTAATGATGATAGGACCATTAGCAAACTCAATCCTATACCTATTTATAGTGTATAATTAATAGGGGAATTCATGACACATTAAGAATTTTTAAAAATATATGCATTTATAGTTACAGATACATGTTTTCGTCATATTATTACTGGCGTGAAATCCTCATTTATCTCAATTATATTTGTATCAGTAGCATCAGAATTGAAGCAAATTAAATATTTAAAAATTTCACTCTGTATGTACATTATTATTATTAGTAGTAGTATTTATTTATTTGTTTATTTGTTTGTTTGTTTTTATGTATCTATTTATTTTGCAGTTCCATTTGGAGAGGCAAACTGAACAGATTTTTTGTGATATTCTAAATGTACAGCCACAGCTTGTTTCTTATTGGCTATTTTGTGATACGTAATAGATAAAATATATAGATTACAGAATTTTAAAACATCTTTTCTTGTTATAACAGGGTGCAGATCAGGAGTCTGAGCAGCAGGCCTGAGGTGCTGCTCTCTGCTGGCTCTCAGTGGTACTGCAGCGAGTCTGAGGATTTCCACAGCACACTGTACTGCACAATACATTTTATCACAAAATGTCACAGTAGAGACCCTTTGACCTCATGGTGAATGAATTTGTTTTGAATCACGCACATACCACAAAGATTTAAGCTATCTTTAAGCACCCTACAACAATAACATTCAAAATCTGACGAAATTGACTAAAGCTTAATATCTGAAGATGATGCAAAGAGATAAAATATGGAAAATATAACCTTGTATTGTATTGATAACAGTCATTAATGCCCATAGGAAACAGCCTGACTATATTAATGTAGCTTAAAGTAATCGTTTTAATTCATTTTTATATAAATATAAAGTCTTCAGTCAGGTATGTTTATTAGACTTAGACTTAGGCAAACTTTATTGATCCACAAGGGAAATTACTTGGACACAGTAGCTCACACATCACATTATATTACAATAACAAAGAGCAAAAAATATAAATGTGTAATAATAAATTGTAAATAAGTAGCAAAAAAAAAAAAAGATAGCAAGAGACTGGTGTCAAATAAGGCATAATTATGTAAATGTATATGTTAGTGTTAGTACTATTGGTAAGATAAGTGTAAATAGTTTCTAAATAATAGTTTTTAAAATGTGATAATATCTCACACTTGGATGGACTCAGATCATTCAGATGAAGTCTACTTTGAGATTAGAGGTGATCTTTGGTTTTTAAATCTGAAATTAGGAGAGAGTTTGAGACTAGCTTTGTCAGAGTGGAATCAGCGGGTGTTGACGGAATATTTCTAAAGGGCTAATTATCAAAAAAGATGATCGGTTTTGTCGGACAGTGTTATAGTGCAACATCACCCATGCTCCTTCAAGGCAAAGTTTCATAAATATATAAAAACATGAAATAAAACTGTACACTACATGTAAAAACAAAAATACTATATTACACTGACCTCTGCTGGACAACCGAAGACATAATTGTAGTGAGATGTGGGGAAAAGACATTAATAAATGAAGTAATGTAAAAAATGATGGCTTTTTTTGCTCTACAATTAAAACAAAACATGCTAATATTTATTACTTATCAAATGGAAATGACCTTGCCTGGGATCCTGAATACACACTTCTTCAATGCTTTACAAACATTTGAGTCTGGTTAATGGTGAATCTTCCAGTTTACAGATGAGCGTGATTGACAAGTGGATTAGCCAATCAGGGACAAGAATGGTTTGTCCATATGAAAACAAAACAAAGATGACTGCTGAAGAAAGGGAAAAAATATGACAGGTGACTTTATTTGCAAATGAAAGGTGACCAATGAGCTCCTTCATTTCACAGGTTCATTTGCACAAATATCATTTTGGATTTGATAGGCAAATATTATAAACTCACTCAAATAAATCAGTCGTGATGATCAGGTCTGATACTTTAACCTATGTCAAGAGTTGGAACCTAATGTACCATTTAATTATTATCTGACACAAAGAACTTTCCAGCTTTTGTCCACTATTCATGTGTTTCAGCCTCCTGTTTATAGCCGTCATTTTAGGCACTTTTTCCTGATTGATTTCATGCTTTTAATTGTTATACTATGGCAACAGTGCTAATTGTTCATTTTTTGGGGCGTGGATAAGATTAGCAATGAATAACAAATAACAATACACTCAATTTAGTCAAGTATCTTTGTATTTAATAATTCATAAATCATGGAACAAACACTCAGTTATGTATTTTTGTCAGGTGAAAAGTTGTTGGATAAAAGATGATACATGATTTATGCTAGTTACAGAAGTACAGTTTTTTAGGTTTATGTTCATGAAGATGTGCAGCAAGATTGGTGTGTTTGTTTATTATAAAAACTCTTCTTCTTACGAACATAGACAAGTAAATAGTGATTATACAAATAAAATAAAAAAACGTTGCTCAAAATGTTAATAACAGTTTCCCATCATTCTGCATAGTTAGTCCTATTTTAATGCAGTTTCATTTTGGTCAATGTCAATTGCAAGAGGCCCTTGCATTGAAAACCCAATAAAGAACGATACAGTGGAGCCCTCGCTGTAACCTCGAAGTTGACTTTGGAATTGTGGTGTGACTTCAATATTTACGTCGGGAATACAAGTGTGGACCAGAATGCTTCTGGATCTCACTTTCCCAGTTACTCTGCAAAGAAGCTCTTGTACCTTGGGGTTTTTCCATATCACTCCATTTTCCCATTTGGAGGCGAACTGTTCCTTCGCAGCCTGGCTACATCTTTTGACTTCCCCCAGATGCACTATACGTTCATAACCAGATTTTTTTCCCAGGAAGAAGTGGACAATGGCTGTCTTGCCATTGTATATGTGTTGCATCTCAAAGTGAAAGGCGGTTTTCATATGAGAGATGTAACTCCGCAGATGAACACTCTCTGAACAGTTTAAGTGCTGCTGCTGCTGTGGCCATAACAGAAGGACTGCTATGAAGTAGAGAGGCAAATTAGCCTTTGGCGACGGATCCTTAAGACATTTGCACAGAATATTAACCAGCCTTGGAAATGGCTCCTCAATCAATTTCAGGCTGATACAACTGAGCACAACATTCATGTAGATGTAGTTCATTTTTTCAACAGGACTGCAATACTCAGTGTTGAAAATAAATTTGTACGCACTGACAATTTCACCCAAGATTTCCTGTTTATTGTAATTTGAAAGACAATTCAAAATTCCAGAGTATGTATCAAGTTTTTCCTTCTCAATGAATTGCCTGGCCTGATGCAGCTTCAGTATCGTGTTCATGCTTTTGTTGAACAAATGTTCTGATTCTGTCAAACAGAAAAGTTGTGCAAATTTATCAAAGCACCGTGAAAGCTCATTTTTGGCTATTTGGTCAGAGCTTTCTCTCATTCCAAATTTAGATCCCAGGTTTACATTAAATTTGTTGAGAAAGTCAAAATTTGATTTCATCATGTTTTTGAGACTGTACAGCATATCAGCAAACTCTTCAAGAACCTCGTAGAATTGTATATGTTTCTTATATTCAGGATCACGGCATTTCATTTGGTCAAGTTTTGTTCTTCCAGAAAGCATGGAACACAAAAGGTCATGGCGAACCTTCCCAGAGAATAAAGGGATCTTTTCGAGCACTTCAATAATGTGTACACACACTTGTATCTCACCCAGGAATCCAGAGGTATTTAAAGGGCTGTGGTCACTTTTGGATTGTAACCTTTGAAATGACTCGTGCTTTGCAAGTTGTTGAGTTTCTTTGAATGCACCCACTGCAGATTTGGCCAGTTTCAAAAGTTTTTGTAGTGCTTCAGGGTCATTGGGGAAGTTTTCATTTATAATGGAATATTTCAGCTCATGTTTTATAACCTGCGCTGAGGTGTCAGAGATATATGAGCTGTTTTTCGAAAAATGTTTGGCTCTTTTTGCCCAGCTTTTTGCTTCATCAAAATCTTTCTTTTTAAGGTAGTAGTACCGGGCTAGTAACTGAGCAATAATGGCATCCTTTTGAAACCTACTGGAAGCATTTATAAGAACACCCTCTTCCAGCCCTGGAGTTTCAATTTCAATATCTCGAATGAGGGGTGAGAACCGAGACTCCACTTTCTCCTCCTTTCTTTTATCCTTCTGTTCAGTACAGCTGGCAGGTTTGTGACGTGAGGGACTGCTAAAAACAGAAGGTTGAGAAGGAGCTTCTTGCCCAAAAGGATATCTCTTGACTAAAATGTTGTGAACATCCTGCATGAGCTTGTTTTTACCCTGTGTGCAGTCATAAAGCTCACCAGTAGTCAGAATGAAGTTTGCAATCTCTGCTTTGCTGACTTTGTGTGTCAAGTTCATTTCCTTCAGGCAGTACAGTGCAATTTGTGAATGGATCATTCTAACTCCTTTAAACAGAACCTTAGATCTTATGTCATGGGTCAAGATTAAAGTTGAAAACTGTTTAAATCCTTCTTCAACCTCATTGTCTCCATAACATGGCTTTGGCAACAGACTAAGATATTCCTCACACAAAGAGACAGACAGAGCTGCATGCTTGTAGTAGAAGCTGATTAATGCTAATACTGCAAGAAGCTGTGCATGTTTTTCATCCATGTTAAAACTCTGAAGGGTGTGTTGAACAACACTTTGAATGTACTTAGTGTTGAAGTTGCTTTTCATGACCATGAATCCATAAAAGGTTTTAGTATTAATATGTGTTTTTTCCATTTCTACTAATTTCTGATCAAATTGTTTCTGCTCATCATATGTGAGTTGATTCCCAATGAATACAGTGTCTTCAGTTGGATCAGTTGGTCCAGAAGTGTATTCAGACCTCATGCAGTTAAGGAGGATCACCTGTGGAGACCTGGACTGGACACTGCGGCTCAAACACTGTTTTTCAATGAGCTCTTGTAAGTAGAAGACCTCCTCCATGTCTTCAAAATCATCAATCATCAACAACACAGGCACTGGGGTTTCTTGCTCTTTACAGCCAAACTGCAGGAGGGTGACCACATGTTCTGCCACTGTAACTGGGTCAGCGTCATTGTCAATAAGCACAGCACTGCGGAACTTTTCCCTAAGAGTCCACAGAATGTGTTTGGCCAGAGTGGTGCCACCACATCCAGGTACATGTAGAAGGTTCAAGAGGACACAGGCTTTTCTCAGAGAGCACAAGTCTGGGATGAGTGTGTCAGTTATGTAATCAAACTTATCCCTTTTAATAAACGGCATGGAGCCAGGCTGCTCAGAGAAATAGAAGTTCCACCAGGACACTTCTCCCCCTCTGTAGAAGTTCTGCTCGATGGAAACTTGGTCCTCATTTCCTCCTTCACACTGATTCACACACAGAACATCCAGTGTAGTGAGCTCGCGCTCCATTTTCTTCTCCAGAAGCACTCTGCTCCCTCCAGGTCCCGGGAGGAATCGACTGCTCCTGCGGTTCTCTGACAGAAGACTCAAGATGGTGCCATTGACCTCTGCAAAGCTGAGCTCAGAGATGCATCTATTTGAGATGTCAACTTCACAACGAGCATCAATCAAGTTTTTCCAGGAGATAAATGCATTCTCATTGTCACAAATACAAAGGATCTGCTCTGTGCCTTTCAGCTCCTGATAAAATGTACAAAACATCTCCACCAGTGGATCCATTTTGTCATTTACTCTTGACAAAAGTAAAAAAACAACAAGAAACCGTTTGTTTCGAAGAACATCTTTTCGACATAAAAAAGAAATCACATTTCGAACCGAGGCTCCTTTGTCCATCAACCAGAGATTTAACTCAGAGGGCTGTTCTCCACCAGTTTTTCCATTGCAGAACACCCAGCTGGTACTTCGAGTCAGCTGCAGTTTTTCAGCAATGTCCTCAACGGATTCGGTGATTTTATACCTGTCTGGTGAATGAAGAGTAACAGGACTTTTCTTTTCAAAGCCCTCACATAGCCCATTTTCACATGACTGGGGATCAAAGTCCAGCACTGCTATAGGATTGAGCTCAACAAGGAAACCAATGGAGTCCAACTGAATGGGATGAGATTTATTGGTGACTATAATGTAGTGCTCATACCAAGACCTGTCCAAGGAGCCAGTTCCCCCAGTGATCATCTGACATAGCTTAGGGCCTTGGTTGTGACTTTTCACATTGTTCAGGTGTTTCTCCTCTGCCTCCCTTCGGAGTTGAAATAACTGTGGCACAGTGGCAACAAACTTGTCGAATTCATGCATTGGTTTGGCATTTGTAGTTGGAGCCAGGAGGTTTCTACTGCTGCCTCCCTCTCGAACAAAAAACTGCTTCTGTTCATCTTCAGATGCTTCTTTTGTATTATTTTTCTTCTTTTTGGTTTTGCAGTTGACTGTGTGATAGATATTCTCTTCACATAATGATGACTCAGGTACTATATCTACCTCAATCACAAACTTTATAGATGAAGTCAAGTTTGTGTTGAGTACACCAACAAATCGAGGGGGTTTAATGCATGTTTGGGCTGTCTTTTCATGTTTCACAAAACATTGATTGATAGCACGTCTTAAAGTTCTGTCATATACCTCTCGATCTTTTTCAACGACCACACCCAAGACTTGACCGTGAGCAAAATCTGGCACATCCCCTATTCCAAAATGGATGGTACCATTGGTGCGGCTGTTCATGCAAGCAGCTGCAAAGCGTATGACCTCAGAAGTAAACTTGATCATTTTAGATTCTTCTGTAGTGTTGGTAAAAGCTTTGTATTCATGACATGGTTCAAAAAAGTCTAATGCCCCAGATTCTGTTACATCTAGAATGCTACCTTCCATGTATCTATAGGTATCATGACACCGATAAAAGGGATATGGTTTGCATGGTCTTCCAGGACAGATTTCTGGTTGCTCTTTTTTTAACTTGACAATTTCATCTCTGGCATGAATAAGGACTTTTGCAGGGCCCAGTTTCACACCTATGTCTCTCAGATCTTCTGCCTTTAAAAGCATAAGACTAGGTCCTGTAATGTCCTGCTCAAACAGTGTGTTTGCAGCGTTGTCATCTACACCTTCCAGTCTGAGAGCCCATTCGCGCACTTGATCTGTACTCCAGTGCTCCATGTCAATTGGTAGATCCAGGTCATTCTTCTATAAAATAAAAGAAATACAAAGTAGTTGTGAGGAAATGTGTGTTTGCATCACATTTATTTACTTCATATTTTAAGTACAGCTGGGACAATGTCCATACTATGTCTTAACATGGAGACAAGCAGAGAGATTCCAGTAGAAATGTTACACAATGCACTTCTACAACCCATTAAAAGCAGTTAGTATGACACATTGTCTTTGTATTACTACTGTATCGTCTGGGATCCAGAATAGACTTCTCCAGTTCTCTGTATTTTTATACAGATATTTTATTTAGTTAGATTTTTTTATTTATGAAACAGGGACAGGGCACAGTTTACATTAACCTTAACAGGAGAGATGCATTGTGGTTGTAGCACTAGACCTACTTTCCACCAGACATTTATTTGCATGTTTATTATATTTGAATGTATTTGCATGTTAATTTTGTAAGGTCTTTGCATTACAAAACCCAAAGCCTCAATTTGCTATTATTTTAACCCTGTTTTTTCATTAAGGAACTAGTTTAGCAGTGGACTCATTTTAATAAAGTTAATAAAATAACAATTGGCGTTGCTGAGTTTTAAAATTTAATTTGTTTTTAACAAATTTTAGCCTTTTAAAAGTCTCTTGTTTTACCAAACATATAAGGTACAGTTAAAGTTTGGCTGAAAAACCCACCTTTTCTTGATATGGCTCTGCCATTGTAGCTTTTGATTTTTCATCCATGACAGAACTTGCAGGAATCTAATTTAAAGGAGAATTCAAAATATATACTTAGAAAATAAATATAGAGTAGTTTAAATCTTTGATGAATGCTTCTTTTTTACCTGGGTTTTGCAGAGTTAACATGCTGTTATCAGATTGAGGCCATTTGTAAAAGCATCAGTCCTGCAAACAAAAGTAGATTTACATACTTCGGGCGAAAACATTATCAGTGGCACCATAAAACTAACAGTAGACCAAAGAATAGTGCTGATTCATAGTGTGTGTATGGCACAGTGGAAAATTAAGAGGAAGTGGTCAGCATTTGCATTTATGTAACCAGGAAGACGGCACCATGCAAGGCCAGTATATGACAATTGACAATTTGTAGTGAAAAAGCAGTATGAAACATATAAAATACTGAATTTAGGAATGTAACACACTGAAAAAATGGTCTGAGAGGGGTTGCTCTACTTGCAAACACAAATTTGACAATAATATGACTTTTTTTACAAGTCTCTGTTCAGCATGTTTAAATCTTACAAAGGTCGCTTGATTGTGGTCGATGTTAGACCTGCGTATTTTAATCAGTCTGAGGAAACATGACTTTGTTATAATCTGGTGAAGCTCATTTCTTGGGAATTCCCCTCCCCAAAACTTTGGGAGGGAAAATTAAATGGTAGCAGGACAAAGGACAGGTACAGGAGCAGAGGACACACTCAGGACAGGTACAGGAGCAGAGGACACACTCAGGACAGGTACAGGAGAGGAGGACACACTCGGGACACAGGACAGTTACAGGAGCAGAGGACACAGAGTGCATCAGGAGGATTATGAGAGCTGAAAGACTTTACAGAGATTTTATTCACTTTCTCTGGCCTTGAATGTAGTTCATTGTAAACACATGTTTGTGGTGTTTTATTTGTTTTATTCAGGTTAATGTGAGGACTGTTTCCATGAAACAAATTGTTTCTGATTGTCCATCTACAAGAGTGTGACACTTGTACTAAGATCTGAATGTGCTGCTTCCAGAGTCGTCTACAAACACACAGTGATATCCAGAGCTCTGCTGCAGCTGTGGGTAAGTTCATAAATGTTAGAGTTGATGTTAGTCATTTGCACCATTCTCAAAGTGATGTTATCAGTTCAAATAAAAAGACTAAAACAAAATCTCTGTCTTAACCAGGCAAAACATGTTAAAGGTGCAACACGTCCTTTCTGGTGGGGGTCCACCACCTCCTTGAGATGTTGCTTTGTGTGGAATGGTCCACAGAACAGTATTACATTTATCTATGTAGCATTTATTTAATTAAGGGTGTTTTTGCTGCTCAAAATACATTCATTATAAGCTTATTGTATCTCCATGGAGACAAGCAGACAGATTCCAGTAGAAATGTTACACAGTGCACTTTTACAACCCATCAAAAGCAGTTAGTATGAACACATCCTTCCTAATTTAATAATATGATTGTCTTTATATTACTCTTTCTCAAAGCTCTTCATTGTATTCATTCCACACAATAGTGGTAAGTCACTTCTGCGTCACAGCTGCCCAGAGGTAGACTGACAGAAGCACAGCTGATAATCAGGTCATCGGCCCCTGACCACCACATTCATACATAGGTAAGGTGGGTATGTTGGAAATAACACAAGGAAACAAAAGCACGCACTGACTGAAGATGGGATCAAGCTGTTGATCACTACCATGACCTCTGGAGGCCTCTGTTGATGTATTTCGTACTTATTTTAGGTGGAATCCAACAACAACAGAGAGCAGAATTAACTACAACTACAATTAATGTAACACAACCTGAATAAACCTGAATAAATCTGTCACCACCCACATCACACCACACAAATACTGGAAATATTTTTGGCTCAAACCACATATTTTTGTTGCGCCTGCATGTGAGATTAGATCTGATGTGCCTCTGGATCGCCTGGGATCCAGAATACAGACTTCAGAATACAGTTCAAATAAAAAGATTAAAACAAAATAAAACCTCTGTATTTTTCAGAACAAAGGAAGATGTTTGAGAACCAACAAAACACAGACCACAGATGAACAAAGTAAGTGAACCAAATAAAATGATTTAAACAGAATTTTATATATATAATGTTTTTGTATTTTACTTTAAAACCCCTTAAGAACATTTGACATTGCATATTAAAGTAATTGTGTTGACATAAAATATAAGATAAATAAGCGAATTCAACATGATTTGATCACATTTCATCAACATGAAAGTGACATTCATGTTCTGAGAAAAATATGTGTAAAGGGGATCGAATAAGTTTTGAAGCATAAACATAATTTTATTGCAGGCAAACGCTTTACATATTTTTTAAGCAAATCCAGCGACCTTTTTTTTTTTTTCCAGTGTGGGAGTTGAACAAGTAAAATCAGTAAACAGGTAAATCAGTAATGAGTAAAATCATATACATTCCAAATAGTCCACAACTAAGATATTTCAATAGATAAAAGGAACTTGTACTTACCCATTTCAAGTCCTCTATCGAAAAAGTTTGATGAAAGAATTGTTCCTTTTGTATGCAGCCTTCCTGTTCCTCCAAATGTAGTATCAGAGAATGGGGCTCTGCCAGGTCTTTTAAGGCCAGTGGGCGGTGACTTGAGAAAAAACGAAACTCAAGGAAGTAACCATGGCAGTCTCTGTGTTTTTCAAAAAACAAAACCTAAAACATCAAAGTATAGGCAGGATAAACAATGAAATATATCTACATTTTTATATCTACAAACAGTCGCACTAGAAATAAACTTCATAATAACTACCTACACCTTAATTAGCCATATTAAGCTTGAAAAAAAACTTAATTCATGAACAAACAGTGTACATGTTTTGACAAACTTTATTATCCATTATAGCTCTTTTTATTCATTTAACTTTCAGAGAGTATAGACACACCCTGTACTTTGGCTTATCAAAAACTGCATGTGACGTGTATTTGATTTGTAATTTAGCACTAGGGCGTGGAGAAGGGGAAAGGTCGATCACGCACGTACCTGTCCTGCAACTAAACTTAAACGGTCACAAGAACTTCCTCTATAAGTTTAATTTTATCATATGATTAATGGAAGCTACAGATATTTAACACTTTGAAGACCTTCGGGAGACAATTATGACTACAGTCCTGGCGATTGTCTCCTGAACTAAAAACAACAGTAATTAGGTTATAGGTGGTTGGGGTAATTGAGCTATTGTTACCAGGAGTTGGTTGCTGTTCACCGTTTTGTCAAAGATCTGATTTCCTCAGATCTCAGAAGCTAAACAGGTTTGTCTGTCTGGTACTTGGGATGGGAGACTGCTGGGAATGCCAAGTGCCACAGTGGGGTGTCCTTATGAAACATACAGGACAAAAGTAAACTCAAAATAACTCAAAACTAGTGTTAGATTGAAAAAATAAAATAAAAAAGAAATGGTCACCCTGCTTTGAACCCTGGTTTGCATTTTTGCCATTTCTTGACCCTGACAGGCAGTTTTTTCACACATTTTCAGGAGACTTCATCAAGAAGCTCATTTAGAGAAGGTCATTAATCATATGATAAAATTAAACTTATAGAGGAAGTGCTTGTGACCGTATAAGTTTAGTTGCAGGACAGGTACGTGTCTGATTGACTTTCCCCCCTCTCAACACCCGAGTGCTAAATTACAAATCAAATACACGTCACATGCAGTTTTTGGGGCGTCTATACTCCCTGAAAGTTAAATTAATAAAAAGACCTATAATGGATAATAAAGTTTGTCAAAACATGTACACTATTTGTTCATGAATTAAGTTTTTGTTCAAGCTTAATATGGCTAATTAAGGTGTAGGTAGTTAATATGAAGTGTAACCAATTCATCTTTTTGGTTTATTTCTAGTGCGATTGTTTGAAGATATAAAAATGTAGATATATTTCATTTTTTAATTCACAAACCAAAGGGTGGTTACTCTAAGGATTTAAATTAGTTATAATTCATATTATTTATTATTTTTTTACTTTTTTATAATTTAACTTTTTTCTTAGCTACATAGTTTACATCATATAGTCAATGTTGTCCATATGTATCTAAAATTAAGAACGTAGCCATGTAAAGAAAAAAAAAACATTGAATGAGAGGGTGCAAAGTTTTAATTAACAGTTAGTGTAATTAGAAGGACAAAATATTCAATAATGCACAAAACCAAGTGTTTTCTAGGAGATCACAAATTATCAAAATATAAACAGTCAACATAAAGCTTCTGTCATTTGACACTCAAAAAAATAACCCAAACTTTACTTGAGGACTGCAATACTGTTATATATATTCCTCAAATGGAGCAAACATGGGGACAGAAAATTGAGAAGCACAATTTTATTTAAAAACTAAATAAAAGTTCCTTAAATAATGTAAGTAAGTAGAATACTGCTCATTATCCACCTCTGTTGGGGAATACCAATAAGACATTCCAGGTTCTAGAGGAAGTGAGTGACCAGCATTTATCTAGGACACTAACTTTGGTCATGACAGAAGGTATAAACCAATAAACCAGTGATATGAAAAGTGGTTTTATGTACTTGTGTTTTGAAATCATCAGGAGACTTTTATGGCAGATGTGTGTTTGTGTTTATATATACACACTACTAAGTAAACATTAAAAACTAGGTGAATATTTGCACTTATTTAAAAAGTATATAGAAAATTTGCTGCGTACAATATTTTGGTACATTGTCATCACTCATAAACAAGTTAGGTCAGGTTTGTAGAGTAAAAATCTTTTAGCTCAGCAGACAAAAATACAGTGATCATTTCAAATGTCTTGCTCCTAACTGACTGTTCAAAATAAATATAACAAATTAATTAAATCAAACTATTACTATTATGATTTAAAGTGTATCCTTTTTTTGTCTATGCGCCTGAAATGAGATGTTGGACAGAGTTAAAAGAGTGATGGCTGGGGAGGGAAAAAGAGAGCAAAAGAAGAGAACAGTTAAGGTCAACGGGAGATCGTGGAAAGAACTTTGTGTTTTCTGACAGAGGATGTTCAGGAATCTATTGCCTTTAGCTCGTTGTTCCTCAAATATATCCTGTTCAATGAATACAGTGTCTTCAGTTGGATCAGTTGGTCCAGAAGTGTATTCAGACCTCATGCAGTTAAGGAGGATCACCTGTGGAGACCTGGACTGGACACTGCGGCTCAAACACTGTTTTTCAATGAGCTCTTGTAAGTAGAAGACCTTCTCCATGTCTTCAAAATCATCAATCATCAACAACACAGGCACTGGGGTTTCTTGCGCTTTACAGCCAAACTGCAGGAGGGTGACCACATGTTCTGCCACTGTAACTGGGTCGGCGTCATTGTCAATAAGCACAGCACTGCGGAACTTTTCCCTAAGAGTCCACAGAATGTGTTTGGCCAGAGTGGTGCCACCACATCCAGGTACATGTAGAAGGTTCAAGAGGACACAGGCTTTTCTCAGAGAGCACAAGTCTGGGATGAGTGTGTCAGTTATGTAATCAAACTTATCCCTTTTAATAAATGGCATGGAGCCAGGCTGCTCAGAGAAATAGAAGTTCCACCAGGACACTTCTCCCCCTCTGTAGAAGTTCTGCTCGATGGAGACTTGGTCCTCATTTCCTCCTTCACACTGATTCACACACAGAACATCCAGTGTAGTGAGCTGGCGCTCCATTTTCTTCTCCAGAAGCACTCTGCTCCCTCCAGGTCCCGGGAGGAATCGACTGCTCCTGCGGTTCTCTGACAGAAGACTCAAGATGGTGCCATTGACCTCTGCAAAGCTGAGCTCAGAGATGCATCTATTTGAGATGTCAACTTCACAACGAGCATCAATCAAGTTTTTCCAGGAGATAAATGCATTCTCATTGTCACAAATACAAAGGATCTGCTCTGTGCCTTTCAGCTCCTGATAAAATGTACAGAAGGTTTCAAAAAGAGTGTCCATTTGATCTACTTTAGACAAAATTAGAAAAACAACAAGAAACTTGATGTTTTGAAAGACCTCTTTTTGACATAGGAATGGAACTGCAGTTTGAAATGCCCTGTGGTCATGTATCCAGAGATTTGTGTGTGAGTGTCTAAATTTTCCTGTTGAAATCAGCCAGCGGAGGGCATGCAGAGATCTGTCCTCTACTGCTACTGAGCTTTTACACTCTTCGGGGACAGCAATTTCCTCTGAATATCTTTCTATGTACTTATACAAACCATTTCGAACAGATTGAGGATCAAAGTCAAAGACAACTGCTGGACTGAGATCAAGAAGGAACTTCATTGAGTCCAACTGAGAGGGGTGGGAGTTACTGGTCACTATAATGTAGTGTTTGTAGTATGACCTGTCTAAGGAGCCAGTTCCCCCAGTGATCATCTGACACAGCTTAGAGCCTTGCATGTGTCTTTTCACCACACTCAGGTGTTTTTCTTCTGATTGCATTCTGAGTTCTGACAAAGTATCCACATTGGAAACAAACCTCTGGTAATCTTTCATTTTTTTGTCAAACGTTGTTTTAGCCAGAACATTTCTGCAGCTGCTACCTTCTCGTACAAAGAGCTGTTTTTCTTTAGAGACAGCATTATAAGTGTAGAAGAGTTTGCTTTTGCAGATTATATTATTAGGAACTATATCAACCTCTATCACAAACTTGCCTGTTGTAGTCAAATTCCTGTTTAGAACTTTGACAAATCGGGGAGGTTTAATGCATTGCTGAGCTACATCTTTGTGCTTGAACTCAAAACGCTTATTGATGGCAAACCTTAGTTTTTGATCATATTGTTCTTTCTCTTTGCCGTCTACTGGAACACCCTGTACTTTACCGTGCGGTTTGTCCATTATTCCAAAATGTATTGTGCCATTCGTGTGACTGTTCATACAGGAAGCACCAAAGCGAATCACCTCCTCTACAAACTTGCTCATATTTGTTGTGTTTGTAAAGGCTTTGAATTCATGACATGGCTCAATAAGGTCCGATGCACCAGATTCTGCTACATTCAAAATGTCACCCTCCGTGTACCAATGGGCTGCAGCATATTTACCAAACGGAAAAGGGATGCACTGTTTTTCTTTGGCTTTTATAACTTCATTTTTTGCAAGAATGATGAGTTTGGCTGGTCCACATTTCACACCCATTTGGGTCAAGTCCATAGTGTCCAAATGTTTAAGGCTTGCTCCTGTAATGTCGTGATTAAAGAGTATTTCCACAGAGTTCTGGTCGACTCCTTCAAGATTAAGAGCCCATTCCCTTACTTGATACCTGCTCCAGGCCTCCATGTTTGAAGGAACCAGGTCGTCAGTCTGAGGAAAGAAGCGTTGATTTCAATCATAGATCGTATATTTGAGATTTTAAAGTACACATGCCCACTGGCTGATACTTCTGAGGAATATAACTGAACACAACAGACTTCTAATAACTTGTAATTTAGGCTTCAAACTTCACATAACCACCATAACCACATCTGCTTGTGTGGTGAGGCATGTGTGATTTTTCCATCTCCAGTCAGTGATAGGAAATGCAGAACAGACAGCGAAACAAACATAAAGCTGTGATAAGCGAGTTAAAATTAAAACAACTGGACTTACTTAGCTTTCTTAAGCCATTTTAACTTAATCTTATCTTAAAAATTGCATCAATTAAACCTAAAGCTGTTTTTTATGTTGGGACACTATACTGTAAAATCAATGTAATTCAGAATATAGTACTAATTAGACCATGTATTGAGATACATTAGAAAACACATTTTAATGTAGGTGTTCAGTATTCTGTAACTAAATACATTTTCAAAGTATTCTTCCCATCACTATATCACTATGAATATCTGCTTAAAGGGCCCATATTAGGCTATTTTCCAATCTATGTTGTTTCCTCATCACAAACACCTAGAGTTGTGTTTTGTTTCATTCACATGTTTAACACACAAATCCTGCATACAGGAAATGCCCCACTGTGTTTTTAAACTCCATACATCTTCACTAGAATCATTTGGATAGTTTCAGTTGCCAGTCTCTAATAAAACAGTAAAATGTAGCTGTTAACTTGAAATCTACCGCTTCATGACATTATAACCTGGAACAGAGCATTTTGAGTTTTGGAAATGTAGACAGACTAAAAATAAAAGAATTACTCAAACATGTGTGAATGAAACAAACATTAGGGGTGGAACAAGACAGAATTTTGACGAAATGAGATTTTGAACCAATTTACAATAATCGGATCATTTCACAATTTTGGTCTTATGATTTTTAATGGTTTAAATATATTTTGTGCTCTGAATGGGTTTTGTGTGTTGATAGAGTTATTAAAATTGCAACATTAATGACTTTTCATCATATGTTTTTGATGCATTAAACATCCTTTAGGGTCATTCCAAGTGAAATGACCAGATATTCCTTGGGAGTGTTGCTGCACCATTTTCAAATTAGTCTCAAATTTCCATGCCACTAGATAGTAACAAAAGTACTTTCTATGCAAAATTGTAGACCTGTAGCTCAAATAGTTGTGGGGGTCTGAAATTTTCAGAATTTGGGCTATAAATAGCCAAGAAAAGCCTCGCCAGGGTTTTTGGCATCTTTAAGGGGTCAATTCTCAGCCTCTAGACATACCAGAGAGCTGTAAGTTGGTATACAAGTCCTCTGTATGTAGCTAGTGCTCCACAAACATCCCCAGATGTTTCCCTACACTCTGCAGGCCATGGGGGCTTGCTAAAAATGCCAAAAATTAAGAAAAACCTACTCGCGAGTGGGGTTTGGGGCCTTAAAAGTACTAGAAATACTGCACAGAAGTGTTCTGACATCCCTGGGTTCCATTCTACACAAACTTGTGTGATAACTTAGCAATCTGGGGCTTTCTAGGTACGTCAGTTTGGAAAATATGAGCTCCCAAAGTTGGACGAGATTTTTAATTGGCTGTTTTTGGTGGCAAAAATCTCCATGTGGGACAGGTGCCAGAGACCCCAACTTTTTCTAAAAGACAGTTCCATCTGTCTTCTATCACTGTATAAAAAAGCAGCAGGGTTATATTTGTAGTTACTGAGATATTCTCACTCAAAATGGCATGGGTGGTGCCAAAATCGTTTTTTGCTTTTCAGTACTTTAAATTGGGATACAAGTATTAGTAGTCATTCCAATGGCAGCATTATGTATATTTTGTTCTTTTTGAAATGTTAATTGTTAAAGATGACTACTTTCAAAAAGTATAATGCCCTTTTTGTGTCACAAGGTCTAGCTTAGGGGCATCCCTGTGGATATGTTGACACCGATTTGTAATGTATGTATACAGGTACATTTACATACATATGTAATTAAACATACACATACAAATTTCATGTACTAACTTGAATTTTCATTATTGATTAATTTTAAAATAGCAATAATAATTTTGAATTTTACAGTATCAGTGCAGTGGGATTAAACATGTTAAATTTAATTGTACAATGTCATCTTACAAGCAAAATAACCTGTTCCTAAGTTATGTTAGTCTGTTAGATAAGAAGCTCTGAAAGGACTTTTCAACTTCTTTTCTTGCTTTTGAGTCAAGCTTGTATTGTCTTGCTCTTCTGGTTATGTGAGGTGTGGGTACAGTACCAAGAACATGGCACAATGGAACCCAGCAAATGTCATCTTGTTGAGGCCATTTGAATGATGCTGCAGGTCCATGGGGGTGCATGAACTTGACCTCCACATCATCAAACTGGGCTGATCTTTGTATTGCGACTCCCAGCCACCAAAAGCCATCATATACACAGCTGATGTACTTTCCTGGTTGTACATCAATTTCTGGTGCATGCACAGCAGTGCTGTTAATGAAATAGGAGGTATCATTAGACACCCTGCACACTTTGATATCTGTTGTAGACAAAGGAATGAAGGAGTGGTTGTCTCTTGTACCAGCAATGGTCTTTGCCAGTTCAAAGCGCTCCTGTAGCTTGGTCTTAGCAACTGCTACTTCTTCCTTTGAAACATAGAAGAACTTGATCTGTGTAATGGCTTCTGTGGCCCATGTGTATAGCTGGTGAGGTGTCAGTATCTGCTCATCCGCTGGTCGCTGCAAACTTGCTCGGGCTGCAAGACGTTTCACAGTGCCCCCTATTCCATCACAGCTGCTCTTCCCATGTGAGGTGGCAAAAAAATGCCACTCAGCATCCAAGTTAAAGTCCTCCTTATGGTGCCTCAGGTTTGCAAAGTTGCTCTTGTTTTTGTATTGGGAAGCCGCACCATCACTCCAGTAGTGAATCTTGGTAACTGTTGGACAAATGTCCTTCAGATACTCAAGGACAGGGTTCTGAAATGCCCACACTGTTGCTGTCTCATGTTTCATACAATCACTGATCACACAGATGCTCAGATGTTTCACTGTGTTCTCACCTGGAGGGATAAAGTATACTGTGAATGGGTGTAGTGTAGCTTGTGAGTTGTCCCAATAGAATCCCTGAGCTGAATCTTGTATAATAAATGAATAGTTTTCAGCAAAATCTAATATGATGATAACTATTCCTGGTGTGAGTCCCTGTTTAAGGGCACGCAGTGCAGTCGCTTGGTGCTTGGCAATGTACTCATGCCTTGTGAGTGCATCAACTTTATCCACAAGCTGGCTGATGAAGTCATCCACAGCCATCTGATGTGTGACAAAAGCAGTGCGATCTGTGTAGACCCACTGTTTGAATGAAATCTCAGCGTCTGCATCATAATCGGCCATTTGCTCCTCTAGAAATTGTTGCAAAACATCCTTCCCAGGGCATTCATCACACCGATGCAACATACAGTTCTTGGAGTCTATGTTGCATACCAACTTGGACATCAGCTCTTTATAATCGAACTTTTGTTCCACATGTACAGCAGCAATCATCAACTTTACATTCTGATGAATAGTGCAGACACAAACATTGTGTGAGCCACTGGATGTAACAGTCACACACCATGCTGGGCGTAATTCACAAAACTTGGAGAATCCAATTTTGTGTCCCTCATGCTTCTCCTTGAATGCCTCGTATAGTTCTTTCAAATTACCAAGCAGGAGTCGTTTCCGCTTGTGCTCCCTTTGACCATCAATCTTGACAGATACATAGTCCTTGGCACCTGGACACATGCTGCTGATCTGTTCATCCAGATAGAATTGTTTCACCTCCTCTATAACATCATCAGAAAGGGTTCTCCCTTTTTTTGGTGTTGGCTTGGCAAGTATGCCATCAGTTTGCCGAAGTTTGTTAGCTTTTTTCACCAGGTATTCAGTAACACCAAACTCAGAAGCTGTTTTGGTAGCTGACCAGCTTCTGGGAGCCAGTGTCAAAATTTGCACCTTTTCTGACTTTGTGCCAACTGCACATTTTGCTTTTAGATCATTGACCAAGTCATCCAAGTCCTTACATTTAGTGCACTCTTTCTGTTCTGGTGGTGTTACACTGAGAGCAGCAACAGGTGCTTCCACGGCACATGCCATGGTCTGTTGTAGTGACTGATGTACCTGCTCTAACTTGCGCTTTCCATAGGCTACTCTTTGTCCTTTATTTAACTTGCAAAATTTGACAGGACTGCACCCAACCACACTAAAACTGTGTTCCAAGGTCCCAAGAGAGGACTCTGGAGCATCTACATCCTCAGTAGCCTCACTTTCCTCTGTGCTTGTGTTTCCTTTTTCACTGGAACCTAAACCAGCACCGTCAGAGGACCTGGTATGTTCTGGACTGACCTTGACACTCATATAACAATTAGGACACAGTTTGGTGCCAGGAATAAGACTCAGTCCTGCAACTGAGCCAGCTTCTCTAACTTTGTTTAGGGTGATGGTTTTGAGGCCATTCTTGATTGGCTTCTTGTGTCTCTGCCAAGGATCACAACAAGTTTTCTGCTGTGCCTCAAATCTGGTTATGTACAACTGCTTGTGATGGAAACATATTGTTTCAGAGCTGGGAAAACTTTCTACTTTTGTCCTGTAGCACAACAGCTCTCTTTCATCTGATGGTAGCTGATGCACAGGAGTAATTCCTGTGTTACGGCAGTACAGAGTTTTATGACAGTCACTGTCTATGCCTAGCCTAATTCCAAGTGAACATGAGGGTAGGCTGGCCATTGCAGAGTATCTAATGTAAATGCTACTAAGGAATAACTGGTTATCTAGTTGTTAAAACTACAGACTACTTCACACCAACACCACAATGTTTGTTAATTAAGGCAGAAACAGAACTCTTGGGCAACACCCGTCTGCATGGAACTGAACTCTGAAAAGAGAAAAGCACAGGCTATATACAACTAATTCAATAGATACAATTATTACAAATTTGGAATATTTTGAAAGTACATGTAGTCACCTCCACCAATCAGTTGCTGAAAAGAGAATAATAAATTTAGTAAAACAAGTGCTTGAAACTATTACTGGAATGGTCATTAATACATGTGTCTCAACTTATAACACTGAAAAGCAAAAAACGATTTTGGCACCACCCATGCCATTTTGAGTGAGAATATCTCAGTAACTACAAATATAACCCTGCTCCTTTTTTGTACAGTGATAGAAGACAGATGGAACTGTCTTTTAGAAAAAGTTGGGGTCTCTGGCACCTGTCCCACATGGAGATTTCTGCCACCAAAAACAGCCAATTAAAAATCTCGTCCAACTTTGGGAGCTCATATTTTCCAAACTGACGTACCTAGAAAGCCCCAGATTGCCAAGTTATCACACAAGTTTGTGTAGAATGGAACCCAGGGGTGTCAGAACACTTCTGTGCAGTATTTCTAGTACTTTTAAGGCCCCAAACCCCACTCGCGAGTAGGTTTTTCTTAATTTTTGGCATTTTTAGCAAGCCCCCATGGCCTGCAGAGTGTAGGGAAACATCTGGGGATGTTTGTGGAGCACTAGCTACATGCAGAGGACTTGTATACCAACTTACAGCTCTCTGGTATGTCTAAAGGCTGAGAATTGACCCCTTAAAGATGCCAAAAACCCTGGCGAGGCTTTTCTTGGCTATTTATAGCCCAAATTCTGAAAATTTCAGACCCCCACAACTATTTGAGCTACAGGTCTACAATTTTGCATAGAAAGTACTTTTGTGACTATCTAGTGACATACAAATTTAAGACCAATTTGAAAATTGTGTTGCAACCACCATCTGGTGAAACCACACGGAATGACCCTTTATGCTTTAAACATCAGTTCCCCACATGCATAATTTCTGATTATACTAATATACTCAATATAGGCCTACAAAATGTTATTAAAGTTCATTTTGATCATGATTAGACAAAACTGTATCTGCTCCTCTGGTCTCTGGCTCCAGTCCCTCCCCTCTGCCTCTCTCCATCTCATACAGTCTATGCTAACCACATTTTGCAGGAGTTCAGAGAGTGCACAGACAGGGGGAGCGCTTCTCTCTTTTCTTTCTCACTTTAAACCAAGTTATTACGGATGAAGAAGGCTTAAATCTCTCTTTTTCAAACAATGTTAAAGTGTGAAAAACACCACATGTTCCGCGCTGTCTGCAGGTGAAATAGACACACATATATTTGATTAAATTATTTTACGATCTTTTTTGACCAAATTTAGCACGGATTAATAGAGTCAATATTAGTCCTATCACTACAAATAAAAACTGGGACAGAGTTTAAAGTGTAAAGGTTAATGGCATAGGATTATAGATCATTGATCAATTACCTGCATCTCAGCCATGACAGAATTTGAAGGTCACTGAAGGAACAGCTGCAAGAGATAATAAACAAATGAATGACTAGTAACGCATTGAAAAATTTAAAGCATTTGTAGGCTAAAAAGCTACTTACATGAAATAGGCACGTGAAAAAGTATTCATTCATGGCTAAACATAGCTGCTGATGTAATAGATACTAGGTTGTATCTCAGGACGTCTCTGATATCTGGGTTGGAAATAAATAACTGTATTTAGAGAATGGACAGTAACGACATTAAATAAACAGACTATACAAACTCTTACCCACCTGTTTATCCATGGCCACGTCAGGATGGCGGGTGGAGCTCAGAGAAAAAAGGCACACTCCACTTTTTGCCTGAGCCTGGCATCACATTACATTGATTTGAGGGATGACAAAAGGCTGTGTTTTACCTTCAGAGACACAATTTAGGGTGTTATCGCGTTGGGATGTTAACCCAAAATAAATTTGCTACAAAAAAAAACAACAAAAAAACGTTTTACTTTTCAGTCCAGATCTAAAATACTGTGGGTTAGAAAGTACAGATACACGACCTCAAATGTAGTGAAGTAAAAGTAAAAAGTATCCACTGTACAGATGCCTAAATTTTGTGGTACTTTTACTTTTGTACTTCCTTACCTTCCACCACTGCAATGCACGCATTATCAAACACAGACAAAATAATAAATTAAAAAATAAGAATGTCTGAAAATTAAATAAAAAAACATTTAAACCGTCACCTGCCTGTTTCTTTGGATCAGCTCAGGTTAAATATCAAATAGCTTTGGTTAGTGCAGTGACTTTGTGGCCAAACACTGGTTGTTGACGTTAAAGCTTTTGTTACTGTGAATATTTTAGGCACTTTGGTCGTTTTCATTCCAAATTAACTATAGCCAAAAGCTAACGCTAGCTTAGCGAGTTAGCCAAAAACAGTGTCGCAGATTCAGGTGGTTTAAGACCACACAGCTAAAACAACTAACACTGCAAATACATAAATGAACACAAAATTAACCACCTGACCGAACTTTCAACTTACCTCCAACTTACTGAACACGAGTTTGACGTGCGGGGCCGAACCGGGCGGCCCTTTGGTTCTCCTGTAGAGCTCATGAAGATAATGGAGGTCCTGAAGATCATGGAGATCATGGAGATCACCTCCATTGGAGGTCATGGAGGGTCATGAAGGTCATGGATCTATAATAAAAACACGGGCAGTCTGAGATGACAGAAAATGCCTCGTGCTCTATGGGACAATATGGACCGGGGCTGCCGGGAGCTGCAGTACCTGAAGCGGCCGCTAGTCGGTCTGGAGCCGGACAGAGGGGGAGGGGCTTATCCAGTTCTTATTATATAGAAGAGATGATGTATGACATACTATGACATGATATTTGATGTATGATATATATGTGTGGATTTCCATTTTGGATATTCCTTTTTAAAACAGAAGGCCTAAATTTCCTATAACCTATAGTTTACATAGGTCCTTGCTCACCATTCAACTTTAGAATGTGAACACAACTTATAAAATGTAAGAAGTAAGTCCAGTTTTTAACTTTGTAACTCAAAATGTCTCAAAATGTGCATCAATTAATTATAGAATGTAACCTAACCCAGTGCAGCCACCAGCTGTGCGCTTCTTGTCCAGCTGCTAAATGTAAAATGACTAGAATTTAATGGTTGTGGGTTCAATCCCTGTGTCACCCGGGCCTTTCTGTGTGGAGTTTGCATGTTCTCCCCGTGTCTGGGTGGGTTTCCTCTGGGCATTCTGGTTTCCCCCATCAAACCTAAAAAACCTGCACCAGGGACGACAGGTGAAATGAGCTCTAGTGCTACGACCTGTACGATGCATCTCTCCTGTTAAGGTTAATGTATATGTGCACTGTCCCCGTCTCATAAATAAAATAAAATAAAAGTGGGAGAGATTGATGTGTGTGTCATCATAATAAAGGCTATTTTAATAACTCAGCTCTGTCCCTCTCTGCCTTCCTCACATGTGAGATACATTGGCTGAGTTACTGACATTTTCACATTAAACACTTGTAGAAAGTTATAAATTAAGTTTTAGTGATAAAATAAAAATATAAAACATGTTAAATACCTTTAAAAGACGTCTCCCTGGAGCATGAGGCAGATGAGGTGGATAATGGCCGCCCGACAGCTCTCCTCCAAATGACCACAAACCAAAAAGTCTCAAATCTTTGACCTCAAAACTGGGTCAAGTCCCAAGTCAGTGGCCCAAGAGTCCAAGTCCTGTGCGTTAAAGCTGCACTGCATGACATTTCTAGTGGAGGGTCCGCCACCTATTGCTTTGTCTAGAATGTTCCACAGTATAGATTAAACATATCAAACAGGACAGCACTACGCTACGTTACGGTTCAGATCTGTGTGTGTTTTTGAGGGATAGAAACACCCGTAATGAGTAAATGCTCGGTGGAAATGTTTAAAGTCACACCACAGGCAAAGCAATAACATCTCCATGGAGACAAGCAGGTAGAAAGTTGCGCCGTGCATCTTTAAGGCTGAAATGACCAAATACACCTTGTATTTTTGCTATTTGTACTATTTTTTGTAAACTGTCTTAGTGAAATAACTCTCTTCTTTTATAGAGAGGAGTCAAGTCAAGTCAAGTCTAAGTCCTGAATCTTCGTCCATTTTATCAAGTCTCAAAATAGAAAAAAAACAAAAAGAAAACAGAGAAATCAACAAATGTAAACCTACTATTACAGTGTCATGTTTTGTTTATTTACAAAGCAATACACACACGACAGAACCAAAATGATCAGTCTGGTCTTTCAGTTTCAATATTATAGAATACCCGTTTTTATATATTACACTTCATGGCTGCATAGTTTTTACAACATTGTGGTGAGTGGACAAATAACATTACAATACTGGAACCAAAAGCAGAAGTGAATGAACCTTTTATGAGCAGGCCAAGTAAAACTAAAGCCATCCAAAAACAGAAAATATAACATAAAAAAGTATATTTACAGGCTGTACAGTAGTTGGTGTTCATTTTAAAACAATGTGGAATCCATCTGTGTTTTCATCTGTAGAAAAGATAATATTGATTTATAAAAATGTAAAGTGTGGTTATAGTTTCATATTTTTCCCTCTAGCATATATGTTATAATGAGCCGTAATAATAGTTCACTCTTAAAGGTGCACTGCGTAACATTTCTATCTATCACAGGCAGGTTACATCACTACGCTACATTACAGTTCAGATCTGTTCACAGAAGGAACTATTGTATTTTTAACCAACAGAAACACCCGTAATGAATAAATGATAGACGTACATGTTTAATGTCATACCATGGAACATTCCAGACAAAGCAATAACATCTCCATGGAGACAAGTAGGTAGCAGACCCTCCACTAGAAAAGTTGCGCAGTGCACCTTTATTATTATATACATTTTAAGGTGTCCAAAATATTACTAATACTTATTAAATGCGAATTAATGACTTTAAGGAGTATCTCAAATTGGCCAATAAAATGATTAGTTTACTGTTTTCACAATACAAAGGAAAATATTTGCAATTCAGGTTTAAATAAGTAACAATTCATAATAATTCATTTGCGTTTTTTTGTTTAAAAAGGAACGTAAAATGTTCAAGTACATGATTTTATATATTTGATTTAAAAGAAAGAAATTTCATACATGATTTGCACATCTTTTGTATTCTCATGTTATTAATCATGAAAAATCTGCATTTCTTTTAGCCAATTGAAGGTAATTCAACACAAAATATTCGTAACTAATTTAATACTATAATGTTGTCTAGTTCTGTTAACAATTTGGGAACTTTTTTCAGTGTTTTTAGTACATTTTATCTTTTTTTGATACTAGTTTTACCATTGATTAGTATCTGGGAGTCCATTTGTGACGTAAAAGCGTAAAAATAACATTGCTATAAGCTGGTATATACAGATTTCACTGTCATTTTCATTTACCTCTTATCGTGCTGATGATGAAGCTTGTTTCCTCTGTAAAGTTTTGCACCATCTGAAACAGAACAAGTAAATAACTTTCAGGGGGAAGTTGCACATGTCTAGTATACAGTATGTCGTGTGTGTACTTCTGTAAAAGTACCTCGTCAGTGACTAGTACATGAATCCCCGCGGGTTTCTGTCTGTACACGTGTATGATTCTCTGGGGTAAAATATTAAACAGCAGGGCCAGTTTATCAGTCAAATCCAACAATGTGAGGTCCTCCAAATACAGGGCGTGGTACACTGAAGAAAACAGGAAAAACGTTGTGATTTATAGACTTAAAAGGTACAATGTGTAACCTTTCTGGTGGCTAGTTTCCACGGAGATTACGCTTTGAATTACAGCCGTCATTATTATTTATTATTTATTATGATATTTAATTCGTTTAACAGAAGAATAAGGTAAAGGAATACAGAATGCACAGAGTTTTATACTTCCACACACTCCTTTTCTAACACTTCTTTAATTCCTCGTATATAAACATTATGAATCTTTATAACTGATTGGTTTTCTTATGCTTTTTGTTATATCTTGATACAGTTTTTCTCTGTGTATGTTTGAAATAAACAACAAACAAATGATTGCACGGAAAAAAAACTTGAAAAACATGCATTCGAACATCACCTGCTTGTTTGCATGGAGTGTGACTTTTTAATGCTATACTGCGGAACACTGTAGGCCAAGCAATAACGCATTTAATAAAAATAATGAGGTATCCCAATTTATATAGCGCACATCATGTTCATACTAGTGTTGTCACGATATTAAAATGTCAAACTCGACTTCGATACTAAGGAATAGACTCGATACTTTATATGAGTTTAGAAAACACTCCTTTAGACAATAGAATGCGATTTTCAGCATTAAATAATATACTTTCTTTTATATTGCCATGTGGCCTTATATCTGATACAGCTTAAGGTCATTCTAAAGCTACTCAGGAAAAGTTCATTACTGTGCTGTGAATGTGACTTTTTTAATATCAATACTTGTTCAAATAAGTATCTAGTTTGAATACTAATTTTAGTATCTGATTTTCTACTTTTGACAACTCTAATTCATACATAGGCAAGGGGAGTAAAGTGTTTTTTTACCCCTTATTCATATTGCATCCAATTTCATCTAAAAATATTGACATTTACAGCCACAAACTGTTCAAAATTAGACTATAATAAAATATATGTATACATACTTATATAAATTACCACAGGGAACTACATTTAAAGGTGCATTGTGCAACTTTTCTGGTGGAGGGTCCGTCAAACGCTCTTATTGATTTGTCTGGAAAGTTTCACAGTATGGTATTAAACCTTTCTATCTTCATGGAGACCAAGCCAGATGAAGTTACAGGTCAGATCTGTGGAGAGGCGACCCCGCTCATAATCAGAATGTCTGTTTCTCTATGAGCTGTAAAACCACCTGTCATTGAATAAATGTAAGGTAGAGCTGTTTAATGTCATACTGTGGAACATTCCAGGCAGAGCGATGACATCTCCATAGAAACAAGCAGGTGACGGACCCCTGACCGAAAAGTTACACGGTTAAACCTGCTAACAGGCTGTACTCACTGTCTCCTCCCACAGCTTTGAGTGAGGCGGGGGTCCTGCTCGGCTGTTGACACACGTAGATGGTGAGCCGTGGCTGTATCGTCCTAAAGAAAGAAAACAATCGCTCGTATACAACACTACAGCAGACAGGGACTTTAAATAGATGTAAGTCAAGTTCTGTTACCTAGCAACCATAATGTTAAAGGCGCACTGCGTAATATTTCTGCTTTGTCTATGTGGAAATGTTATTGCTTTGTCTAGAATGTTCCACAGTATTGATTAAATCTATAACAAGGGAGACAAGCAGGTTACAGCAATACGCTACGTTACAAGTCAGATCTGTGGAGAGTCGTCCCTATTCAAAGAAGGAATTATTGTATTTTTGAGAAATAGAAACATCAGTAATGAATAAATGCTAGATGGATTTGTTTAATGTCATACCATGGAACATTCCAGGGAAAGCAATAACATCTCCACGGAGACAAGATGGTAGAGAAGAAAGGTTACGCAGTGCAGCTTTAAGAAGAGTCAAAACTGTCTAAATTACACAATAGTTATAATTAGACAAATAGAAATGGATGGCAACACCTTTGTTTGGTTAAATAAATTTTTGTCTGAAAAAAAATGCATTTCTTGCTTATAAATTGTCCCTGCATTTTGGATAGCATTTTTCCAAGTGAATGACAATATGTAGAGGTGGTCCCTGTTAGATCTCTCTGCTATTTTTGATATTTTATTTATTTATTTATTTATTTATTTATTTATTTATTTATTTATTTATTTTGCTATATGCGATTTTTATTAATTTTTTTTTCCCACAAACTGATATTTAACTGATGTGACTATGATAAATATTTACCAAAGTTCTGTCCCAGCAACCTGAATCATAGAAAAACATGAAAGCCTGTTTTATTATTATCATTATTTTGCAGTGTCAATCATGCTGGGGGTGTTTTACATGCATCCCTGTTGGTGGAATATTGATTAGTTACCATGGTGACTCAATGCCGACAGAAGAGTTTGAAAATCGCCTGATGAAAAAATACAAATTGGATTTACGAGCGTTTATGGTCCTGTTTAGGTGTTTGATTTTCAACAAAAAGGTGAACGCGACGAACTGAAAAACTGTTGTGACTGTTAATTAATTAAAGAGGGACTCGTTTAACGGCACAAATCGGCTCATCTTTGATAGTTCCAACTAAGTCAGCTCTTTATGGTCAGAATGTGTAAAAATAAAACTGAAAACATATTAAGTCTAACTTGAGTTACAGAGCTTCTCAACACTCATGTCTTTGAAGAACCCTGGCACTAACTTTCTGAAGCTATTGTGAAAATATTTCGCTTGAGTTTATTTATACCGACAGAGAATGTGGTGAACTTTGTGCCAGTTTTATGTGAACTGATCCAGTAAGATAGAAACCAATTCTGACGTGTCTTTCTAATCCGTTTTAAAGGCCTCATATTACGCAATTTTCTGGTCTATTTATTACAATGTTGTTTTATCATCAAAAACTCTCACCTTTTTGTTGAAAATCAAACACCTAAATAGAGCCACGAACGCTCGTCATCACAGGCTTTTGAAAATGTGTGGTTTAAATCCATTTCACCATGTCATTTTTGAATATTCCGCCATAAACAAACAGGCAAAACACCCCCAGCATAATGTCACTGCAAAGTATCAATTCCCCTGAGCGGCTAGGACTAAAAATCATTTTACTTTTTTGACAAGACAAAGTGAATTATAGACCTAAAATTTTAAGAAAAACACATGTAGTTTTCCGTTTGCTTTCCACTGATGCTTCTGGATGGAACCATTTTTTCCAGGTGTGTTTTATCATCAAAAACACACCCAGAGTTGTGGTTTTGTTTCATTCACACATGTTTAACACACAAATACTCAAATAGAAAACACTCTGTTCCACCTCGTGACATCATGTGGTAATACAGGAAGTGCACCACTGCGTTTTTAAACTCCATGCACCTTCACTAGAGAATCATTTGTATAATTTCAGCTCTGGAAATGTAGCAGTTACCTTGAAAACGACAGACTGATAATAAAGGATTAGTCAAACATGTGAACACAACTCCAGGTCTGTTTTTGAGGAGGTAACCACATTATAACATGGCCAAAAGCTCCAAAGAGTCAATTTAGTGTAATACAGGATCTTTAAACTACAGGGATAATAAAATGTTGTGATTAATAATTTGCTGTAATTATAAGGAAGAAAATAATGTCATACTATTGGGTTTAATTCAGAGTAAACAGACTCTATATTATATTAGTTGATGCTAATATTTTGCACTGGGGACTGACCTTCCTTTCATAGTGTTGAAGAGGCGGATGCCGTCGGCCGGGCCACAGATCTGGATCAGATCTTCTCTGCTCATCCTCAGCAGGTCAGCTCCTAAAACACGTTCACAGTTTATTCATGTATTTGAAATGGCTGACCTTCTGACAAGTTAGTCAAGCCAAAATCTAGACAGATAACAAAACAGTGTATTGTAACTCTAGTCCTAAAACTACTGGAACTAAGCATCTTCTGGGGCTGAAAGTGAGAGGTGCAATACGCAGGGCAGTAGACAGGGGGAGACAAAGGGGTCTGTTGTCCCCATAGACTGTATATATAAATGGTCATTGCCACCGCGTTCCAAATAGGAAGTTCACATGCGGCACTTCCGGCTCTTACTGACCCTGGCTCCCATTGACTTACACTGGAATATTGTGTTCCTTCTCTGTGTCACTGCTGCAGTGCTCCTCGTCATTTTGGTCTTAAAATGTTCGTATTAACCCGTTCTACATGATCCTGAGGTTTTTTATTTTGTTAATTTGTCCGTTAAAAGTCCTTTACTAATATGAAACTGGCTCCAAATTCGTTCCTGTAACCGTAAGCAGAACAGTGTGGATGACGTCGCACTCACTTCGTCCACTTCTTTACACTGTTTATGGTTGTCCCAGGCCACAGGGTTTTAGGGGCCCAGAATTGGACCGTCTTTACATTAATTTATATTAGAGGGAGGCCCATGTGAGGCTTTTTGCCCCTTGCCATCAAAATTTCTGTTGACGGGCCTGACTAAACGTATAACAAAACTAAAGAGGGACTGGGACGATTGGGAGTCAGAAAATCGGTACTTTATGTTAAGAAATCTCAAGCCAACATCCTCGTTTGGAAGTGAAACACGGAACAGGGAAGTCTATAAAAAATGATCTGTGTGTTGGCGAAAAGCGTTTGACGTGCCCTCTACCAGAAAAGTTACACAATGCGCCTTCAAAGGGTACATTTGTCGTGTTCCAGTGGCGGGTGGTGTTACCTGAGAAGCTGGAGAAGAGCTTTGAGAAAGGCGTGAACCTGTGTTGGAGGAGCCATTGCTGTGTGTCCTGTGGGGAGGACGTGGCCAGAAGGTGCTACGGGTCAAAAACAACAAGAGTCCTTTTGTAATGAGTTTCCACTGTCTCCAAATACTGGCCTAAAGGGAATAAGAGAGCACGCTTTAGACGCCAATCTGCACGTATACTTACATCCGCGCAGCCGGACACGAGCAGGTCCGCGGGCTGGTCTGGGGAACAGCTGCTACAGAGGAATCCGAGGAAAGATAACAGAAAATTAGACAAGCCAACTTTTGAAGCACTTCCTGAACGCTTGGCATTTCGTCCAGGGGTGGGATTTTACCTGCTTCTAATTAATCACGGCAACCCAAACTTTGCAGCTGACGACTTCAACACGCCCTGGGGCTGTGGTGCTAACTGTAGGCTCTGCTGTGTCTGAAGCTGTTACTCAAGTTAAGCTTTTTGACCAATAAAATCTGACTTGGAACTACAACAGATGAGCTGATTTGTGCTTTTAAACAAGTCCCACTCACATAACAAAACAGTTTTTCAGTTTGTCGCTCTCATCTTTTTGTTGAAAATCAAACACCTAAACAGAACCATGAACGCTCGTATTGATCACAGGTTTCTGAAAATGTGTTGTTTAAATCCATTTTGTATTTTTTCCTTGAGTTTTCAGGCTGTGTTAAAACTTTTTGGTAGTTATTGCTAATGTGTGCACAGTGTGACTATGGTCATTTCTTTTTTTTCTTTTTTTTATTTGCAATTTATTCAGTGCTTTTTTTCCCCTCCACATAAGTCACAGTATATTTGCATGTTGTTGTTTTTTTCCACACATAAAATTAATAACAATATAAAGATGCATAATAATAATAATAATAATAATAATAATAATAATAATAATACAAAATACAAAATACAAAAAAAATACATACAAAAAATACAAAATACATCTTCAAGAGTAAAAATTTTCAGGATTTCAGTAGTCTGCTTTATTAAACCATGGTCATTTCTGAATATTCTGCCATTAACAAACAGGCAAAACACCCCCAGCTTGATGTCACTGCAAAGTATCAATTCACCTGAGCGGCTAGGTCTAAAAAACATTTGACTTTTTTGACAAAACAAAGTGAATTATAGACCTAAAATTATAAAAACACATGTAGCTTTCCGTTTTCTTTCCACTGAGGTTCTGGGTGGTTCCATTTTTTCCATTTTTTGTCGCTGAACATTAATATTTGCTGTAATTACATCCGCTGACTGTAAATAAACTCACTCTCCACGGAAAATACAGAACACAGCAGTCAGTTAGCTTTGACTGGAAATAAATGTAAACGAACATAAAGCTTTCAATCCGATGTCATTTTTTCTTTTTAACTAAATCAGTTTTCAAGTATTTCCATTTACCATTTGTTATACATTTATTTATTTATAATATCGCACATGTTTCCTCTGCACAACACAGTGCAGTTTCAGTTCCTAACCTGCATTATTAAATACCAGAGTGTAGTCCTTTAATTTGAGGTATTACCGTTTTCTGACCAAATGAGTTTACTTTCACTACATGGATTTAGTTACTTTAGTTAGACTTAGACTTAGACAAACTTTATTGATCCACAAGGGAAATTATTTTGGACACAATAGCTCGTTCATCAATATAATATAATAACAAAGAGTAACAAAAATAAATAGTATAGCAAAAAGAGTAAGAGACACGTGTCAAATGAGACATAATTATAAAAATAAATGTATATGTACAAGTCAAAATAAAACAGAAAAATAAGTAATAAACTTTAAAATAAACTATAAAATCACAGCTATAAACAAGAGACAAGAACAACAGTGCAAATAATATGATGATTGACAGAGCATAGGTTCTGTTAATTGAGATTTAAGTTGTTGTACAGTTGTAGGGAGTATTATCTGTTACATAAGGGTGAGTTGTTGTACAGTTGTAGGGAGTATTATAGTATGACTATAGTCCTGTATCTCTCACTGTTTGAGCGGAGCTGTAGGAGCCTGTTGGAGAATGAGCTCCTCTGTCCCTCTATAGTCTGGTGCAGTGGGTGAGTTGTTGTACAGTTGTAGGGAGTATTATCTCCTCTGTCCCTCTATAGTCTGGTGCAGTGGGTGAGTTGTTGTAGGGAGTATTATCTCCTCTGTCCCTCTATAGTCTGGTGCAGTGGGTGAGTTGTACAGTTGTAGAGAGTATTATCTCCTCTGTCCCTCTATAGTCTGGTGCAGTGGGTGAGTTGTTGTACAGTTGTAGGGAGTATTATCTCCTCTGTCCCTCTATAGTCTGGTGCAGTGGGTGAGTTGTTGTAGGGAGTATTATCTCCTCTGTCCCTCTATAGTCTGGTGCAGTGGGTGAGTTGTACAGTTGTAGGGAGTATTATCTCCTCTGTCCCTCTATAGTCTGGTGCAGTGGGTGAGTTGTTGTAGGGAGTATTATCTCCTCTGTCCCTCTATATAGTCTGGTGCAGTGGGTGAGTTGTTGTACTGTTGTAGGGAGTATTATCTCCTCTGTCCCTCTATATAGTCTGGTGCAGTCGGTGAGTTGTTGTACTGTTGTAGGGAGTATTATCTCCTCTGTCCCTCTATAGTCTGGTGCAGTGGGTGAGTTGTACAGTTGTAGGGAGTATTATCTCCTCTGTTCCTCTATAGTCTGGTGCGGTGGGTGAGTTACTGTACAGTCGTAGGGAGTATTACACAACACTGGGAGCACTGTATCACTTTTTAAATGGAGGGTCCACCACCTGCATGTCATTTTGTAAAGTTTGTTGTGCATTTTTAGGCAGGGACTATAGATCATATACATGTAGATCGTACAGATCAATCCAGACGTCAGCACATCACCCCAGTCGTTTTTCTCTCTCCACTGGCTTCCACTTTGTTTTAGAGTTGATTTCAAAACGTTATTGTTTGTTTTTAAAGCTCTTCACAGCCTTGCTCCTCCCTCTTTGACTGAACTGTCTGTCCACAGCTCAAACGGGGCCCCAGAGCCAGACTCAAACACTGGGCTGAGGGGCTTTCTCAGTCACTGGCCCCAGACTCTGGAACAAACTGCCCCGTGATATGTGCCCCATCACAGACTTTGGCCTGTTGAAGTCCAGCTTCAAAACGTTTCTATTCACACTCAGTAATACAGTGACACTTTGCAGCATTTGTTTTATTTCATTGTTTAATGTTTTGCATGTTTTTCTACTGTGCTGATTTTACTGTGAAGCACTTTGGTCACCTTGAGTGTTGTAAAAAGCTGTTTATAAATAAAGTTTGATTGACCGATGGAAAAATGAGCTCGATCAGTTCACTCGGGCACATTATGTCACATTACATTGTTTAAATTTGATTAATGTGCAATGTCCAAAGAAAAAGAAAAGTAAGAATGTTTTTATAGATATTTTTGCAATAAAAAACTCTGCAAGACATGTTAGTTTAATGCTATACAGTGGAACATTCCAGGCAAAGAAAGACCATACCAAAAGGCAGCAGACTCCTCACCTGAAAAGTTACATATTCATAATGAACCTTTAGACTATTAACCATATAATATTTCAGATAATAATGATCCCAGCATTTTTTACACCAATATTGTATGAAATTCCCCAAATTCAACTCAGTGAATTGTTTTGAGTTTTCAGAGTCTTAATTAAAGCCTGTGGTTGTGTTTTAAAGCTGCATTCTCCAGTTCTCCATTTGTAAAGGACATGATCTTTTGGACACTAGGGGGCAGTCAGTCTACAGCTGTGCACCAGAGCAGGTCACTATAAATGCAGATGCAGCACACAGAGGCTCACTTTGACCCCAAGAGTTGATTTTACAATTTACCTGAATATTTACTACAGATGCAGCCCCTTTAAAGCCCCGTATTACGCTCTTTTCTGATCTGTTATAATGTTGTTTCCTCATCACAAACAGACCTGGAGTTGTGTTTTGTTTCATTCACATGTTTAACACACAAACCCTGCAGATTTAGGTGCATATTTAGATTATTGAGTTCTTGTCTCAAACTCGAAACACCTTGTGAGTTCATGTGGTAATACAGAAAGTGGCAAGAGGAGAAATTAAATTTGTCAGCTGGACAAAAGTTTATATATTCCAGTTAATAAATTGAATTTCTCCTTTTGCCATGGATTCTACCTGGACGACTGAGGGATTCTACACACTAATACAGAAAGTGCTCCACTGTGTTTTTAAACTGCATACACCTTCACTAGAATCATGTGGATGATTTCAGACCTGGAATTGCCAGTCTCTACCGAATTAAAGTTTCATGACATCACAAAGAGGAACGGAGCATTTTGAGCTTTGAAGATGTAAACAGACTAATAACAAGAGTTACTCAAACATGTGAATGAAACAAAACACAACTCCAGGTCTGTTTTTGATGAGGTAACAACATTCTGACATGGCTTTAAGCTCACAAGAGTGGGTTTTGTGTACTATAGAAGGTTTTTTGTGTGTTTCAGTGGGGGCAGAGTCTTACCGTTCGGTGAAGGAGCAGGAGGCGGAGGGGCTGTGGTAACCAGGAGACAGAGGGAGACTGAAGCTGCTGCTGCTGCTGCTGCTGTGGTTTGGGAGGTTCACAGCGTCAGGCCACGGAGAACACTGTACACACACACGTACACACAAATACACACACACACACACA